>OX393556.1:57927970-58527970 GCA_947650365.1 Chamaelirium japonicum
GACTCCTTTTTGTCCACGACTACATCGGATTACAATCATCCCTTTGCTTGCCGGTTGGAGCCAAGTGCCATTCACCGATCAAGACTGGGTGCAACGGATGGCGATGATCATCCCATGTCAGGACGGACAAGGAATTAAAGTTGGGCAGAACATTTGGACAAATGCCTTTTTTTTCTTTTCTGTGTGATCATACCAAAGCTATCAACTCCTTGTTGTGTCGTTGCATGATAGCAATCAGCTCTCTCTTTTGAAGTCAAGTCGGATACAAAAGCTATCAAATCCTTGTGATGCCTAATTTCCTATCGGATTCTCTTCTACATTCACATTTAGCTTTGGTGACTAGGTTGTGGTTTCACCCCTCCCCCCCCCCCCCCCTTCTCTCTCTCTCTCTCTCAATAGGAAAACTTCCGAGTGGATCGTTGTGCATTCACGGAGGGATTCATCCAAGGCTGAGGTGGGTCCATTGCCCGAAAGATTTTGGGACACCCGCCAATGTAAAAAAAAACGTGGCCAGCCCTATATAGTCGGGACGACTCTCCTGTATGTTAGGGAGTTTAGATGTTATGTCATGGTTAGGTTAGGAGTGGCAAAGGTCGGGCTCGAATCGGACTCTACCTCTAGCCATATCAGCATCCATTCGGATATACTGGCCGTGCCCGACCCATAACCATTCACATATAAGAGTGTCCATACCCAATCCATGCCCATTCGGATTTTAGGTTTTTGATCGGTTTCGGATATAAATATATATTCTTTTTTTCTCCAAGATCAATGCATTACAATGATAGAAGTTTGGTATAGATATGATTCCGGTTATCAAGCCATATTATCTAATATACACTAGTTAGAAGGGTAATCGGATTTCAGGTATAGATATTGAGGTACCCATATCCATATCCGAAAGTTGACCAAGTAGGGTACCTATACCCATACGCTACCCAGCAAATCTTGTTTCTGGTACAAAATTTTCACCCCTATCCAAAGTTTCAAATCGGATTTTTAGGCTCCATTGCACTTTACCAAAACTACTATCTGCTCCGAATGTTTTTACCAATTTCTTTAAACAGAATGATATGTTGCAATCATAGTTGTCTGTTGCACTCGGTGACAATTGATTAATCGTACCCCCCCCCCCCCCCCTGTCGCGCTCGCACGTAAAGGGGCGTTGTGATTGGATGCCATGTCATTTGGCTTTAAAACTAAATAAAACCGTTCGGGATGAATAGCATTTCTTGTTTCATTAGACTAATTTAGAGCATCCTTCCTAGCTAGGACAAATGACACCCTCCGGTCCTCTAAAATTAGGTCGGTTTGTCGGGATAGCGTTGAGAGTTTGTCTTGATACTAGTGATAAGACACCATTGCTATCCAAACAACACCTAATTTGATGGCGATAGTGACAATGTTTGACTCAAGATGCAATTAAGGATTAATATTTGTCTGAAGTACTAATTTACGAGAGTTCATCACAGTTGTCCGATAAGCATGCGATCGGATGGAGTTTGATGCACCTGTCATTCGTACATGCCATTTGGGTGGTTGTGATGCATTGGAAGCGCACGAATGGGAATGGCCGACTCAAGAGGATCTCCACTCTTTTTTGGGGGACTTAGTGTTAGGACGTCCCTGGCAAGATATCATTTGATAAGAAGAAAAGACAACAATATGGTTTTGCACCAAGTCCCTCTTGAAAAGATGCATTTACAACAAGTCCCTCCGTTGACTTTTTCTCTCCTTTAAATGACAAAACTATCCATAATACTAAAATCATAAATGTTACTCTTCATTGTAGTAAAGAATAACAATCTGTAAATGTTACTATTTAGCTACAGTACTTTGCAAATTGTTACTCTTTGCTACAGTGATATCACTATAACAGATATAGTGACGGCTACATTGATTTCACTATAGTAAAGAGTAACAATCCGCAAAAGTAATGTAGTAAACAGTAACAATCTACAAATGTTATTCTTCAGCTAAAGTACTTTGTAGAAAGTTAGTATTTGCTATAGTGATTGTTACAGTGATTTCACTGTAGAAACTAGTAACAATCTGCAAATATTACTCTTTAGCTACAATACTTTGTAGAAAGTTACTCTTTACAATAGTTATTTCACTATAGCAGATATAGTGACTGCTATAGTTATTTCACTATAACAAAGAATAACAATCTGCAAAAGTACTGTAGCAAAGAGTAACAATCTGCAAATGTTAGTCTTTAGTTAAAGTTACTCTTTGCTACAAAGATTTCACTGTAGCAGATATAGTGATTGCTACAGTAATTTTCACTGTAGCAAAGAGTAACAATTTGCAAAAGTAATGTGGCAAAGAGTAACAATCTGTAAATGTTACTTGTTAGCTACAATACTTTGTAGATCGAAAGTTAACTACACTGATTTCATAAATACAGTGACTGCTACAATAAATTCATTTTAGTAAAGTGTAACAATCTGCAAGGTACTATAGGAAAGAGAACATTTGCATATTGTTACTCTTTGCTACAGTAAAATTATTGTAGCAGTCACTATAGTTGCTATACTGAAGTCACTATAGTTTTTATAGTAAAATCACTATAGCAGCTATATATAGTGAAATAACTATAAGAAGTTATAATGAAATGTGATTCTACTATAAAAAAAACACGTGGCCAGCCCTATATAGTCGGGATGACTCTCCTGTATGTTAGGGAGTTTAGATGTTATGTCATGGTTAGGTTAGGAGTGGCAAAGGTCGGGCTTGAATCGGACTCTACCTCTAGCCATATCAGCATCCATTCGGATATAGGGGCCATGCCCGACCCATAACCATTTACATATAAGAGTGTCCATACCCAATCCATGACCATTCAGATTTTAGGTTTTTGATCGGTTTCGGGTATAAATTTATATTCTTTTTTTCTCCAAAATCAATGCATTACAATGAAGTCTCAACGCAAGTCCTATGGTTTCTTAATACATTGGTTTTAAGATGGTCTGATAGAAGTTCGATAGAGATATGATTCTAGTTATCCAGCCATATTATCTAATATACACTAGTTAGAAGGGTAATTGGATTTCAGGTATAGATATTGAGGTACCCATACTCATATCCGAAAGTTGATCAAGTAGGGTTCCTATACCCATACCCTACCCAGCAAATCTTGTTTCCGGTACTATATCTTTACCCCTATCCAAAGTTTCAAATCGGAGTTTGGGCTCCATTGCACTTTACCGAAACTGTAATTTGCTTCGAATGTTTTTACCAATTTCTTTAAACATAATGAACGTACCCCCCCCCACCCCCCCGATCGCGCGTGCACGTAAAGGAGCATTGTGATTGGATGCCATGTCATCATTTGGCTTAAAAAAATAAATAAAACCGTTCGGGATGAATAGCATTTCTTGTTTTATTAGACTAATTTAGAGCATCCTTCCTATGACAAATACTAGTCTTTAGTTAAAGTTACTCTTTGCTACAAAGATTTCACTGTAGCAGATATAGTGATTGCTTCAGTAATTTCACTGTAGCAAAGAGTAATAGTTTGCAAAAGTAATGTGGCAAAGGATAACAATCTGTAAATGTTACTTGTTAGCTACAATATTTTGTAGAAAGTTACTCTTTACTACACTGATTTCACAAATACAGTGATTGCTACAATAATCTAATTGTAGTAAAGAGTACAATCTACAAGGTACTATAGGAAGGAGAACATTTGCATATTATTACTCTTTGCTATAGTGAAATTATTGTAGCAGTCACTATAGCTGCTATACTGAAGTCACTATAATTTTTATGGTAAAATCACTATAGCAACTATAGTGAAATAACTATAAGCAGTTATAGTGAAATGTGATTTTAAAGAAATGTTATTCTTTATTACTGAAATGTTACTCTTCACCTGCATGTAGAGATAAAATTGACGTTTTTCAAATGACGGGATATAACACCAAAGCATCTCTTTATATGTTCTTATCATTAAATGTGATCTATGTGAAGGATTGTAGACCAATTTGCCAATCTTTTTATGGCATACATGGTTTGGACAATCTCTTAATCCACATAGATAGATAGACGGCTATAAAAGTAATAAGTCGTAGCAGATATTCTAATTAGGTGTGTGTCGGGGTGGTGGAGGAGAAAAAATTTGTTAACTGCTTGTATAGCATGTAGCATGACCAACCAACAATAACCTGCCATGTGTTCAAACTTTGTCATGATGTCTGCCCATGTATCAAATTTGGATGAAATTTGAACACGTGGTGCGTTATCATTGATCGATCATGCTACCGGTTATACAAGCTGGTCAACAATTTTTTCGGCCATCGAGTGGCCGTGTCGAAGGAGAGTAGGAGTTCCAAGGGTAATTGAATATGTCTATCTCATAGAATAATAAAGGAAAAAAGAAAATTTTGTCGATCAGAGAAACCCAAGTGCAAGCAAGTTAAAGAGAGGGTCCAACAGGCTACAGTCTACAGAGATGCAAGGCCAACATTGTGTTTCGCACGTGTACAATTGGTATCTTCTTTACTCGTGCAGTGGAGGGACATTTAATCACAAGAAAACAAAATAGGTCAAGCATAAAAATTTTTTAAAAAAAGAAAACAATAGTCTGGCCGAAAGGAGTCGGGTGCCCAGCCACCCACCCACGTGTGGCTGCTAAGGGGGTGGGTGGAGAGTCCTGGGCCCCAACGAAGGAAAAAAGGAAAGGGGTAATGGGTGTTTAGTCCCATACAATAGATGGGGTTAAGAAATAGGAGACTCATAATATCCCATTAAGGGGAGGTTCCAAAAATAATTGTTAATACCGATTTTGCCCTTCCCCCCCTTTCCTCTTTCTCTCCTCTCTCGATGAGCGTCGGCGAGCAGCTAGCCAATTGAGGGGCATGCAGCAACGACGACGGCGGGCTACGGTGAGGCAAGCAGTAGCGGGCGGCTTAGGTTGTAGGATTTGGTCTAGGGTTCATCCCCATGACTTGTAGATCTTAGGGTTTAGGATTTGGATTTGGTCTAGGCTTCTCCCCATGGCCTATAGTAGATCTTAGGTTTTAGGATTAGGTTTAGTTTAAAGGTGATAGCATGCAAATAAAAATTTGAAGTATATGGAGGGGCATTTTCATCCTCTGTTCTTAGGCTTAAACGAAACTGATGTTTTGGACTGTTCACTAAGTCCACACAGCCCCCCCCCCCCCCCCCCCCCCCCCTAAAAAAAAAGAAAAGAGCCATACATGGCTCCAACAACTGATGTATCAATCTATGATTGGATTAATGCCTATTGTGCCCCCTGCAAATTCACCCGACATTATTACTTCATCAAGACCATGAATACGAGCAATGCCGTCGCCTACTTGAAGTACGGTGCCGGTATTTACAATCCTGCTTTATTGTCTGTAGGGTCTACCACTCCATATCCTTTTTTTAAAAAAAATCTCTTGGAAAGAGAGGGGGTTAGGCATTGACCCCAACCTGTAAATTAAATAAAAGAAGCCATACAAGAGGTCGATCGCTAGATCAGACTACATCAAAGCTAAACAAAAAAACAAAAAACAATGACTAAAAAGACCATGACCCCTCCTTGCCTGACAGGAACCAAGCCTCCACAAGCCTCCCGATCCTACGAAGTCTATCATGTGAGGCCCACATTACCACTTTAAACTAAAGGTTTTTTAAAAAAAATATTTAGTTATTAGTGGGATATTGTCCAATCATTGATAGCCAGATGGCCCACATCAGCTATTGGAGCCCGTTGTTGTTAAAAGAAATTAAAAAGAAAAGCATAAAAATGAAAAGAAAAAAATTTCTGAGTAAGCAATGTGTTTTCCGATTTGGTATTCAAATCTTTTATCGACAACTGCGTACGCATCTTTGGTAACCATCTTCGATTTAGTTTAAGAATTTTTTTTTGGGTATAGGCTGCATCATTTCCTCATCATTTTCTTGCAACAAGTAATGTTTTTAAAACCGGGTCGGACAAAAAACAGTAAGAGGGGCCGGTCTGATTCAATCATGTTCGACCCGGTTCAACCGCCGGTTTAACCTAATTCAACTGCTCATCGGCCGACGGCAGAACTTTTGTGTGATTCTTGCTGAGCACGAAGTAGGGGTTTGGGCGACTGGGGGAGGACTGAATGGCAGATCACTGCTGGCTGGCCCCGTCGCATAGACATGGCCGGCGAGCTGCTCCTCGTCGGCGATCGATCTTGCGGCTCAGAACCTCGCAATCCACCGGATGGGATGATGGGATCATGGGAGTGGGGAGTTGGGGACGGGATTGGCTCAATGATGCCCCCCCCCCCCATGCAACCTCATTTTCTTCCTCAGCATAAGGATTGTAGACTCGTGACACAGACTTCTTTCGTTGGCCCTATCCTTTAAGCTTCTCGTAAAATTGATCCAAAGAAGTTCTTTCTTAGATAGAGTGACAACCAACATGAGAAAGAAAAAGAAAAAAAATGAGTAAATTGGTGTTAGGTCTTTATAAGTTTTCCGTGTTTAACGTTAAGGATAAATAAAATTTGCAGCTAACATTAAGTCCCTATGGTTAGGCTATGTTTAGCGCAAACTCCTTTTATCGTACACAGTACACAGAGATTTAGGATATTTTTTAAATGGTGATTATACCCCTACATATAAAGCGTAACAAGCATGATACTTATAGCAAAAAGTAACAATTGGTAAAGAGTAACAATCTGGTAGTAAACAGTAACAATTTGATATGGTAACATGCATTAATTGTAGGTTGATTGTAGCTTATTAATTATAAACAAGTAAATGCACGTGCTCATCGGCACTCAAACGATCGCCTTCGATGGCGACGTGCCTGTCAACACTCAGACGACAGCCTTCGGCAACCACGGCTACCTTCGGGGTGTGATTCACTTGTGTGTGTGTGTGAGAGAGAGAGAGAGAGAGTAATAATTAACATTTCAAAAAAAGTACAAATTAATATCCAAATGATTTAAAATAGTCGCACCGAACCACGGAATCACAATGGTTCAAGATCCAGCCATCGACACCTATCCCCACCCTTTGAACACCCGACCCTTATAATGGGATCCCCCTGGGATTCTCCCAATGGCCTGTACTTCTCAACAATCCGGAACCGTCCAAAGAGACGAAAATAAAAGGTGTCGATGGCCGGACCCCGAACCACGGTGATATCGTGGTTCGGGGCGACTAAGTTAAGGGCTTTAATTAATATCAAATGGTCATTAGATGTATTTAAATAGATATTTATCATCTTTATAGTAGGTTTAGTAGGATTTATGAGAGAGAGAGAGAGGGTCGGTTAGGCTCGAAATCAGAAGAACCGATTTGAGTGGAGAAGACGATTCCGATATTTATTACCCACCTGATTTTGGGTAGTTATGATTGGACATTCAGGGGCCATTTATTAGGTAGCCAGTTGATTTGGGTCAACATATGTCTATGATATTTACATAAAATCGGACAGCTAAGAGGTTATTTTTATTCTAGTCAACACACTACTGTCGTACCATGTTATATATATAATGTTTGTTTGGTTGACAAATTTTATTTTTAATAAAAATATATTAAAAAAAAATCAGTTTGCTTTGTGATTTTAAATCGATGGTATGAAGTAGTTTCAATTGATTTTTTTTGTGCAAGAAAGTCTTCAGGTTCGGTTGATGGCAGAAAATATAAATTCGATGAACTTCAACCGGGAATTGTTGTCCTTTTATACTTTCTGGATCGGCGGGATTTTGGGAGGGACCTTGTCACGTTACGGATTTTTCTGTGCATAGAAAACCTGCGGTGTGATAATTTTGATGATTATTATTTTTATTTAATTAATAAGGGAGGAAATTTTGGGTCCTTACAGACCTAATGCAATACATAACTTGTATGGAGAATTATTACACGTCGGTACTTTTTTCAAGGAACTACCACTAAGTCCCCTAAAATTTTTTGATGATTTATCCACACCCTGCAAATCTGTGAGTAACCCCTTGTTTTGGTGCCAACTATTTATAGCAGAGTTTAATAGGAGAAGCACATTTACAAAAAAAAAAAAAAAAAACCCTGTATTCTACCCTAGCCCATGGATGTGGGCAACGCAAACCCCCGCCGCCTGACCATGCACTGCAGGACGCTACCCACCTCGCTGATCGCATCCGCCACTGTCAGGCCGATGAAATTCACCACCTCCTTCCTTCTTCCTCCTTCCTTATTCTTCTTCCTTCCTCCTCCTCACCACTTATCCTTCCTCCTCCAACACTCAATCATTGCAAGCCGAGTCCCTAAATTGTGCACTAGGCCATACGATGTCAAGTACAATTACCATCCATTCGGTAATAGGAGGTCAATTGCTCAATAGTGGCTAAATGAGTTGTAGCTGCACTTGACATCGCATGGCCAAGTCCTCAGTTTAGGGACTCGACCTATAATGACCAAGTGCAGGAGGAGGGGAGAGAAGGAAGGAGGATGTGACGATAAAAATCCAACAGCCAACACTCCTGAGGCGAAGAAAGTCAAAATGGATGAAGTGCGGTAAAGTGAAGTGCATATGAGTGTTTTTTCCTTTTTGCTGGAACGGCCAGGCAGTCAGAGGATAGGGCGTTAGAGCAAGGGCACCAATAGGTCCAGAGATCGAAACAGAGGGAGCTAGGCAGCAGATGCTATTTATTAATTCTATAATGTTGTGAACATGACATCATCGGCCAGGATTCGCACTTGCTAACAAGGCACAATAGCTTTGAGGGGCAGTGCATGTCTTCGAGGGAAAGCTCGCACCACGGTGTCCATACCGGGAGTCGAACAGAACAGAGAACCTTTCCAACAGGGAGAGAGAAAGTACCACCAGGTAAGTGCATAAGAGTGTTGTTTTAAAGATCTGCGCTCTTAATCAACTGAAAAGGAAATGATTATAATTATTATCTTAATCTCAATCAAATGCAATCCAATTCACTTTACTGTTTTTTTTTTGGAAGGAATTTACAAACTACTGTGACTGCAAGAGAAATGCTATTCAGCCCGAAGGTTTTTCCGATTCCACCAATACGTTGACTTGGCAGTATACAACTGGTGGCTGAAACCCACTAGCGACATTTAAATCTTTTACACCACCAATAGCACGCTGCCATGTCAATCGGGTTGAGCGGAATCGGAAAAACCTTCGAATTGATTAGCATTTCTCGTGAATGCAAATATATATAAACCTGTTTACAGTAATAACATTTCCCTTTTCAGTTCTTTAAACATTTTCTATTTGATAAATAGAATGGATTTTTATATATATAACCCTCTAATAAATATTGATATTATAAATAAATCACTCATTTTAAAGTTTTAATAATAACCTCTTCATATTTTGATATTTAATAAAATCCTCCCACCGTTATCTTTTTGCCCCTCAAATTTTTAAGTTTTATTCATTTAACTCAAGGGCAAAACCTTTTTTCTCGAAGCATCACACTTTTTTCTCCCCTTCCACCCCTAGGGTGGTTTCGCCGAGCTTCTCTCAGCCTCCTCAGTCGCCGCCGGCAGTTTCGAGGGGGCCGGGCCTTGAGTCCGTGCTTCTGTGGGGTGGGTTTGTTTCCCTCTTCCTTCCCTCTGTGAATAGGGGATCCTCCGATGATCGGATTTTGTCTTCGTCGAGCCAGAGTCGTGGCGCCTTCCTCTGCTCAGCCGATGTTCGTCGCTCGACCCCCGGAGCCGATCTCTTGCCGGGTACTACGGGAGCCATCGGATCTAGCCCCGACGTGGAGGTACTCTATCCGTGGTTGCCCAGACCCCTCCTACGTGCGCTGAGCGATTCCTGGTGGTTGGCGACGACAGCGATGGTCGACGGCAACTTGAAGGTCGGTGGTGACTCCTATCTTTCTCACCGGCGGCCGAAGAAGGCAGAGGTTCGCCTGATTTGGGCTTTCTTTTTAGTTTCTCTGTGTTCTTGTTTTGGTTTCGCTCTTCCTTGCAACCGCCTGCGTGCGGACGTTTGTGTGTCGAGGTGCGGCGACTTGTTGTGGCTCCCCCTCCCTAGGGTTGAGATGGTGGTGGTGGTTTTGGCCATGTGCCTTTCTCGCCGCCGGTGTGCGGTTGTACTTGCTTAAGCCGGGCTTTGGTCCCCCACCACCCACCCCCCCCCCCCCCCCCCCAAATTTTATTAAGAGATTTTTGCATACATCCCCTAACATATATTCGTATTAGAAATAGCCCCCTCAATTTTAAGATTAATAAACCACCCCACTGACATATCTCAATTTTTGGCAAAAAGAAAAAAACCTACAGATAGTTTTTTGACTATTTTACCCGTGGACTACTACCTCTGTGCACGGCATCACCATCAATGCCCGTGCAGGTCATCCTTCGCTCTCGCATATCAATATGCGCATGAGTTATTTATAAAGCTTACAAAGTCGGGGTTATTTACAATATCAATATTTGTCCGAGGGGTGTATGCAAAAAAAATTAATGTATAGTGGTTACATGCAAAAATCCAATCCCTAACTAGAATGGTATCACCCCCCCTTTATTTTTGCCTCCAGATCACTGGAACATACATAGTCCACGAAATGCAAGGACACAGATCAGGGATAATCTTTCGAGCGCCGGAGAGTGGAGAAAGGCTCTGAATCCAAGGCTGTGCGTGCAGTAACCAAAACAACCCCCACAAGCTTGGTGATTGCTACTTGAGTTTCGCCATCGCATGAAATGGACGGACGAAAATCTCATAATTCTCTAATCAAGATGATGAATATATGCCATTTTTCGGCAGCTTATACAATGGTGTGCTACTGTAGGTTTCATCCCCGGGGAACTCTCAACTCCCGGATGTTTTACCATGATGACTCGATCCGTGCCGTTGAATGGCAGCCACCACCTCATTGCAGCGCGCGCACCGATACGAGTTGGCCGCAGCGCACCGAGTGCGGAGGCAGTAGTAACAGTATCTGCACAGCCAAAAAGGACGAAAAGCTATTTTAAGCCCTATTATACTAAAAAAAGTTATTTCATGGTGAAACGGCTAAGTTAAAAATCAGCCACGTGGAGAGCAGCTTCGGGGGTGCTATGTGATCGACGGATATCTTTAAACTTCATGGTAAATTTTATAAGACCAGCAATAAGATCCACAATGTTACATGGTTCGGAATTGTAGCTCATATAGAGAACTCAAATACACAAGATGAAATATAAAGATGTTTTGACAGATGTGCGGAAAATCTAGAAAGGGTAGAGTGAGTGAATATAGTAGAGGAAGTGAGTTACACCAATTGAAGACAAAATAATATAAAACAAATTAAAATGGCATGCACATGTACAATGTATAAGAAAAGGGTCTCGGATTACCATATAAGAGCCAAGGTGGAGCCGTGGAGGTGAAGACATAAAATAACATTGATGAAAGTTATGAAAAACCGAGGCTCCTCAACGAAAATGAATGGCAAAGAAGGTTGGCCCCAAATAGATGAGAAGAGACACCTAGAGTTTAGACTTGGTTTGAACAGACTTGGTTCGACCCGGTCCAGTCCGATTAATAGGCCTAGTGCGAGTGGGAGTGGTTTTTTGTCTTAAGCGTGACCTTCTATGGAGGATGTAATCATCGTTGGATGTCCATCGTGCATCAGCATCCTCCAAGATTTGGAGAGATGTTGCGCCTAGTTCAGGACACCCACTGAAGTAGCTCTAGTAGAGTGTAGACGAGCTAGTGTAGCTATTATGTTTATGTGGGGCCTAATAGTACATGTACGTAGTTTAGTAATGCAGTTCCCCGATGGGCCGACGATCAACGTTCGCATTGTTTCAGGGGCATTTTCAGTATTCTCCCATTAGTTCTTTGTAAGAACTAATTATGGGGTACATAAGTAAGGCTGGCTACCACAAGCGCTATGCGGTGTATCACCTTCTCTTATTTTGCATCATAGCATGGTGGAATCAACTAGAAGGGTGACCTTATCTAAAGATATAAGACAACCACAGTAAACATCTAGTGCTTTGTTGCTTAATTCTCTCTCCTTTCTTTTGCTATGTAGTTGTGTGTGGTAGAGAATGTCGGACTTCTCACCAAAACGGTGCCGACTTGAAGGAACCCAGATCGAACTCTCCTTGGGAGTCGACTGCCACTTGGGTCGATCTTTTGGTCTCTGCGAAGTAAGACTCCGACTTGAGGTCGGCCAACTCGTGTCATATTCTAGAGTCCGTTGGTCCTAAAGCCAGTCTCTAGTGTCCTTTCATCCATACCACGTGTCATTTTGTCATTTGTCTTGGGTAGGTGCATATTTTACCACCCACAGAAATTAAAAGTGCTAACACAATACACTACATATTACATGTCCAGTGTATCATAAATATCATATCGATATTTATACTGAAACCATCAAATTCCAAATAATAAAAAGGTTGTACCATCAATTTATATCGCATCGAAACTACTTAGAATCACAAATAAAAGGCACAAAGCATAACATGGACCTTTTGACAACAAAAATGATAGTTAGCATCATAAGGTTGTTTCACGTTGAAAAAAAAAATTAAGAAAATGAAAAGAAAACAACAAAGGAATAAATCACCTTGGTAGAATGAATTTAGAATAATGTAAAATCCAATTATCAATCTCGACCTGATAAAAAAAATCCAACCTAAATCCAATTAGTTTATCAAATTCGAATCTAGATCTTGTATGGATCTGGTGCTTTTACAACCCTACAGGTAACTGCTATTGAGTAGACGATTGTGGCTATAGGCTAGGGATGCACCCATGAGTTTGTCGCATGACCATTTGCGGGTTCGCCCTCATGCTTGTCAAACCAGCTACATTTACAAAGTGCAAGCTCACATTTATAACCAAAGTATATAATAAGTAAAAAGAGGCTACTTGAAAGACAATCTATGGTTCACCTCGTAATATGGCAAAGGAACTGAACTTGGCAAAGAATTTCAGCAAGTAAGCTCGGAATTAAGACTAATCATTTCTCTGCAAAATATGTGAAAAGTCCAATGGGTACAGTATGCATACCTATGTTGGCAAGGAAGAGCCACAAACGGAGTAGCAGGTTTTGCAAGGCATATGGGGCACACAGTTTCATCACTGGAAGAACCAAGTGATTTATCCTTGGAGAACGGCAGAAGAAATTTCTTAACCAATGAGGAGTTTAAAAGAGGAAGAAGCAAAAGCAACATCTCCTGCACATTAACAGAAAAGGAAGTGAGTCTCAAAGTGCACCGTCAAGAACACGCTGAAAAATTCATGAATCTTGCAATAAAAAGGCCATTTAGACTTGCAGATTTACTGATACTACTAGTTCTTCATGTTCTAAACTAAGACCAAATCCTAGTCACTACATTGAGATGACACTACCTTTCACCCTTTAATCACCAAATTAAATTTACTGACGTAAATCAAAACTAGCAAAGTGGAAGTGTACCCAACGGGACATAGCAAGCAAGGCTTTAAATGTCGTTTTCGGTGTCCATGTCAATCGGCCAAAAAAAGAGAAAAATTTTCGTTTTTCGGTAATTTGTTGGTGGAAAAATTGTAAAATGGAAAGACAAATTTCGATGGAAATATATCGTTTTTCGGTCAAATTTTGATGTTTTTCAATAGAAATTTATCGTTTTTTCGGTCAAATTTCGATTGTGTTCGTTTGATATGAAAAAGATGAAATATTTCAGTAATACTTCAGGATAAAGATGATAGTAAAACATTGTCTATTATGAAAAAAAATCAAAATTAAGAAAAAATGTAATTTCTTACTGCTGAAGATTATCTTTGTTTTGTTAAAAAAGACAAAAAAATTCAGTGAAATTGTCTGGAAACAAGACATAATGTCGGTTTTCGGTCAAATGTCGGTCATTTTTGTTAAATGTCGGTCATTTCGACCGACATTTCGTTATGTCGGAAGGAAATTTGGTATTATTAAAAATTCGGTCAATTTCTATGTCGGACCCTTGAAAAAAAGACATTTGGGTGATTTCGTTGGAAATTTGTCGACATTTGATTCCATGATAGCAAGTAGTATTTGGTCTTAGTCATCGATTTTTACTTCAAATAAGTGCTTTATCTTCGTCTTCAATTTTTACTTTGATATTCAATACCTCGGAATTAATCCGAGTAAATTAATTATAATGCTGGTGGATAGGCATATCTTGCTTCATGCAAAACATATAAAGTTATTGCTTCAAAAACAACCGGTTTGTCAAAAACTTCATCATGTATCAATTCAAGATTTGACCAAATCATCGCTGCCAATTTTTCATACATGACGGTGTACTTGATCTCCACCACCAAACACAATCGGATTGTACTGCATGCCTGGAGGTCATACTCTTTCCAGTCCACATCCGACATATCTGTAAGTTTACCCTCTAGACCTTGCAAATTGTGTATGCCTTATTAAATCAACAGAGTCCTTAAGCTTACTTGCCATAAGGCAAAATTGGATTCCCCATCAAACCTATCCACGTCGAGCTTGAGGTATAACACCTTCAAGATATTGGTTGCCATTGCAATCTCATATAAAACAAAAACACTGGCTCTGATATCAGTTTGTTGTGGCGCTAGGCGTTCGTAGGTCGCCCCCCATAATGATGATCAAATTTCAAAACGATCCTCAAACAGATGGATCGTGGAAGACAACAACAATCTCTAAAATATAGAAGTAATAAAGCACAAAGCAGGAAAAATCCAAAACATAAACACAACGCACACAGAGAAGAGACAGATTTTACGTGGAAACTCTTTCGGGAGAAAACCACGAGCAAAGGCGATTAGAAGGTCCACTATAATAGAGAAACCAAGAAGTTACAAGCAACGCTCAACTTCAATGAGAACACCATAATCGCCCTAAGGTTTCTCTTCCTCTCAAGAATCTTACCAAGTCCCTCTCAAATCGTCTGTATTTAGTTTGGCCTCAAAGTACCCTTTATGTAGTATCTCAGCATCCATAACATATTCAGCGTACTTTACAAGATCCAATTCCCTTCCTTTACTTGTTAATCATCAACATGAGAGAAACAATTTGTGTATCATGTCAAGTGTCAAACACCTAAAATGACACAGGAACAATACATGATACTTAATATCTTGAATAAAAGGCCATAATCATTAATTGAACTACCATTTTCCTTATTTCAGTAAGTCTATAATTTTCTGACATGATAATCTAAAAGAAAATACTTCTAAAATCCAATTCAAAGATTAGAAATGAATACGTAGAGGGTCAAAACTCTAATGCAGCTGAAAAACTAAAGAGCATGCAAATGTAACATCAGGCTTGTTCTAAGCTTAGTCAGTATCAAACTCATACCGAGGGATAAAATTTACCGAGAATTCATTCCACACTAACTGCCGATTCATGTACTCAAAGCTAACAGCTCGATTCATATGGGGGCTTCCATATACAAGCCTTGCTCTAAGAGCTCTCTCAATGATACTCCTATACCTGCATTACCAACACAGGACATTTTTGAAGAGCTTGATAAGCTAAATTTCAGATTCAGCATTGATATCATCATCAATCATATGAATTAAACAAAGGTCTGATCGCATATATTGCATTCTATGCTCGAAACATCAAATAAATTATGATGCATATGAAGTTACACAAACTGCATGATAAAATGCTTGCCACTTCAAATATTTGCATGCACCATACTATTCAGGCTTCTGTCACCATTTCCAACACTGATCAGACTTAAGAAAATGTGGAGATTGACTATACATTTCGCGAATCTTTCATTCAGCTTGTGATTCCAACAGATGGATTAAGGATTTGCGAGACAACAAAATACTTACTTAATTGAGAAAGGAAAAATGATGAACAGAAGAATACCTTCCAGTACACAAAAATAGCAACAGATTACTAAAAGAAGCAGCTCTGTAAAAGCCTTCTGCACGCTGTGTTATAACCCAGACACGACGTGCCAATGATCTCTGAAGCATAAGAGAAGACAGATCGGTCTGAACTTAAAAACATAATAACAACGTTCAACTTAAAACTATCAAATAAACAATAAAAAGAATAATTGATTAACAGACAGATACAATTTACCTGTTCAGAATCACCCCATCTACGGAAAGCAGAGAACGACTGTAAACGAGCCCATAGATACTGACCACCAACAGTCGCAAGGCAGTACCAAACCTTCTGAGAAACTGAAAGCCCTGGCCCTTCTAGCCCTGTTCTTACTGAACAAGAGATGAAAAAAAAGACATACTCAATGCATGTTCAAAAAGACAACCCCCTATGAAATGCAACTACTTAAGTAGTGATTGCAGATACTATAATGTGGGTTCATCTCTTACAGCATTTAACTACTCATATGGATAGATGTACCTTGTTTTTCCTTTTTTACTTTTAATAATTGAAGCCCAATACCAGTTGATTGTTAGGGTGACAAAAAATGCTACAGTGAAATAAAAACAATTTTTAATTGAGATTTCTCCAAAAAAAAAAAAATGCTACAGTGATATCATTGTAGCAAAAGGCTAAGTTCTTAAAAAAATCTCGCTTTTAAAAAATGCTACAGTGAAGTCACTATAGCAAAGAATAACAAACTGCATAGTATTGTAGCTAAAGAGTAATAATCTGCATAGTATTGTAGCTAAAGAGTAACAATTGCATATTGTTACTCTTTGCTGTAGTGAAGAGTAATATGTGTGATTTTAGTATTAGGGGCGGTTTAGTCATTTGAAGGGGAGGAGTCAACGGAGGGACTTGCTCTAATTGCATCTTTTTCGAGAGGCACCTAGCGCAAAACCATCGTTTGTTGTATATCCTTTTCACTAAACCGATCTCTTGTCAGGGACCTAACACCAAGTCTCCCAAATAAATCTCATGTTATAAGTTAAAACCTTGATATCCTGCACATGATTTGAGAGATTCATACAATTATTTCACCAAATAAATTGAACTATCACTACCAGCATGCATCTTGCACAAGTAGATGATTAGTTAGAGAAGTAATTGTAACGATACAAAGAAAACATAACAAAATCATTGTTCTTCAAATGTAATTGACTTGCTTCTGAACACAAATAATTGCACTTTGAATTATTTTTTTTTTACTATGCTTATCGGTTTGTAATAAGACTAAATGAAGTTTAGAGTTTGTTTGGACTTATTCAAATAACTTTTACAAGGTCTAGGTTCAAGTTCTTCCTTCTAGTGTTAATGTTCACAAAAAACTCCATGACATGAGCAAAGATGATTAGACCAAGATTGAATATCTTTTTATCAAGTTCAAACTCTTCAAGTTGAGCAACCAAGGAGAAGAACTAGATACCCTATGTCAAGCGTAGATGCATATCTGAGAATTGAAGCATTTGGGCAGATACACAACATAAACACATAAGGCTTATGGAATATCCAACTCGAGAGCATTACCAATCACAAAAACCCAAATTTTTCGATTGGATTGCTTGTAAAACTAAATTCATCGATGACATCGGTCCAAATTAAACCAAAAATTCATAAAAGCCCCCACAACAGCATTTGGGCATACCTTCACTTCCTCTCGTGGCCGCTGCGCGCTCATCTCTATATCTCAAATTCATCAGTGTGTTCCCTGGAGTTGGCTTATCCACCCAGATGGAGAACCTCCAGATGAGGAACTCAAGAAACGCATCCAGCTCCGGCTCGTATTGAAACAAGAACCCTGGCTAATCCCCAAACAAGCAAATCGAAAGGCAGAGAGTAGTGTAACTACCAGGCCCATGAGAACACCCAGTCGCCCAGAGATTTTTGGTTGAAAATACCTTCATCAGCGAGAAGACCTTGACTAACTGCTCCTTCAGCATGGCTGACATCTCCACATCCAACCTCGCCGCGTCAAATTGGTTGACCCTGGATATCGAAATCGGTACCGGTGGCTGCCGAACATGAGGCGAATTACTTGATAGGATTGTCGATAAAGCGTCGGAATCGATTTATGCGCCAAAAAATTGGAAATTCTGAGAAATCCGAAGGGGTGGATTGAGAGAGAAGGAATACCTGAGGGGAATCATGGAAGGATTTCCACTGAGGAAGTGATCTACGGTGCGCGTCGACCCACGCATCTTCTGCGGGAGGATCCACCGTCCCCGAGGCGGAGGCGGAAGCGGAGGCGGAGACGGCGGCGGCTAGGGTTTCTTTCTCCATAATTTCGAACTCACAGCTCCGGCGATCAGAGATAGGGAGGGAAATGAGTGTGTCGCCAAGTAACGATGACAGACGGTCAGGAAGGGAGGGTATTTTAGTCATTGTCGAAATAAAGGAGATTTTCAGGGGATTTTTGGGTAGGGCTATTTACACCACAGAGATCACTACGGGCAGCACAATTGTCATGTGCAGTTGCATGAAACCAACGGCCGCAACTGCAATTGTGCTACCCTTGTAATATGTGATTTAAACCACCGCTCGCCCACTAAATCCCCTCCACCTGTCGCTATCCGTCAAAGCCCGTCCTCCGATTTAACCCATGCAGGTCATTATCCATCTGCCATCGTCCATCCTTCTTCCTCTTTCTTCTTCCTCCTCCTCCTCTTTCCTGACCCACCCCCCTCTTTCACTTGGTCGTTTCAGCCCAGACTCCTTTTCTGTCGACTCAACATGCTATGCCGAGTGCACACAAAAGAGGTCGGGCTGAAACGTCGAGTGTATGCTCGGTCGCAACGCCGAGTGCGTCTACAAACCATTCAGTCAATGATGAGTACTCGCCTCTGATAAACCTAATGAGATATAGATGCACTCGGCATCGCATGGCCGAGTGCACGTGCAAGGGGGGATCGGTCTGAAACAACCAAGTGTAGGAGGAGGGGGGGGGGGATGCGTTGGGGAGGAGGAAGAATGAGAAGAAAGGATGAGGAGAAAGAAGGAGGAAGGAGAGGGAGGCCGCGGTGGATTTTATGGACCCGGCGGTAGTAGATGCGAATGGCAGAGGTGGCTGGTGTTTTGCCCAATATAGTCAGAGGTAGCGACAGGCCTTTGTTGCCCTCATCCAAGGCGCAATGATTGTATCGAGTTTTTCTTGTGTGTGTGTGTAAATGTGTTGCCTCTAGTAAGCTTTGTGGTGGAAATAACCCCAAACTTTTTATTTTATTTTATTTTATTTTATTTTTTGGAGGGGGGGTGTGGTGGTTGGCTGCGTCTATGTACAACACAGTTTTTCATATAGGCAGATCGTGACTTACGGTCATTTCTATTAGTCTTTTTTTTTTACTAGGGGCAGCTCGTGCCTAAAGTTAACCTTCGACTCTGTAGGCAACCCACATCTTCTTCATCTTCCCTTTCTCCCCAGCTCGTCTATGCCCGTACATGTTGTTGATCTCATGCAAGTCGTCGTCCATCCGATGTTGTCAATCTCATCCAACCCACAGCCTCCGCCTTTGCCTCTCCCTCCCCACTCCCTCTCCTTCCTCCCCGTCCTCCTCCTCTTCATCCTCCGATCTTTAGCTTCCAATCAAATCATTCAGTTCACGCTCCTAAAATCGAGAAAAGAGGTTGGAACATTCTTTTCTCACTCATTGATCCATTTTAAGGGCCCGTATGTCATTTCATGCTATTCATCATGGTGAAATGACCAAAAGCCCTTGAAATGGACCAATGAGAGAGCCAAGAATGTTCTAACCTCTTTAAGGTTGGAACAAAATCGTTCTCTCCTAAAACCATTGCAAAAAAATAAATACCCCTGTCGAAGGAATTCGGCTCATCTATTCCTCGGTGCCGCCATTCCACTCTATTTGCTGCTTCCATCCGTTGGATCGGGATTCAACGGTACATATAAATTTTCAATTGGGCCGTACATATATACCGATATCGGTTGAAAATTAAAATTTTAATCTGCACCGTTGAATTCCGATCTCGTGGATGGGATCAACGAATAGAGGGGAATAGATCGAGGTACCCAGGAATAGAGATGATCCAAATCCTTGACCCCCTCCTCTGTTGGGCCGAGGGGTCCATTGGTGGAGCGATGGTGCCTCCCACCTCCTTCGAACTATGCCCTGGACCTCCCCCCACCCACTCAGGGCGTGCCCATTGCATGAGACCCACACTTTAATGGGTGCTTTCACTTCCCATTGATGGTCAGGTCTCCGTAGCCCTAGTGGGCTCAGACATTAGACCCAGCCATGTGATTTGTACAATAATGAGAAGCACCACGGCTGCCTAGCGCAGTTGGTAGTGGTACTGCCCCGACTGGGAACTTATCTGGGTTCGAATTTGGTTACAACCCGTTCGGGGTTGCGGACGTGTGCCTCATGCATTGGGATAGCAATCGGTCGGGTTCGGGTCGGACCCTATGTCTATCCATACCTATATCTATTCGGGTATGGCAGGGTCTATACCCATTCAGTTAGAAGAGGGTTCATACCTGATCCATACGCAATCGGGTTTTGGCTCAGGTTTTCGGGTATGAATTGGATATAATTGTCTATTTTTCCTCCATCATATATTCAATTATTTGAGGAGAAAAATCAAGGTGTTAAAAAGAAGCCTTTTGGTTTCTTATTACGATGGTTTTAGTAGAGTATAAGTTTGGGTGTAGATATGGGTAATTTGGGTATAGGACCATGTGTTTGGAGTCGAACTGTATTATGTAGTCTACACACGTTAGAGGGACAATCGGATTTTGGGTATGGATATTGAGGTACCCATATCCATACCTAAAAGTTAATCGGGTGGAGTTTCTATACCCATACCCTATCCAAACTAAGTTTTGGATACAAAATTTGTACTCATACCCCCGATGCTTTGGGTTGGGTTTTCAGAGTCCATTGCCACCCCTACTCGTCGTGCGTGTACTCTTCGCCTCATGATGCGTTTCATGGGCCAGGTGGGCCTCTTCTATGTTTGTGCCTCGTGCAGCGTTTCTTGGGCTAGGTGGGCCCTTCTCAGTAGCTGCTCGTGCTGGTGCTGTGTTTGGTGCTTTCTCATATGGGTCAGTGATCTCAGATGGCTGTGTAGCTTGCGCCTTGTTGGCACCTCTTAGGTTCAGCTAGGACCCTCTCTGTACCTAAAAAAATGAGACAAAACAATACTCGGCGGCTATCCCGTGTGCAGCTAGCTCAACACATGGGGGAGGTGGTGTGCATAGATTCGTGAAGGGAGCGAGGCTCAAATTACATAATAATAAAAATCTGATGAAGTTGGGTGACTCGTAACCGCATGGAGTAAAAGAGCAATGTCATTTGTCCTGAAGAGTTCAAATCAAATGCTCAAAAAGAATGACCTGGCATTCAATCACAACGTCTCTTTGCCTGTCGGTCAGGGCTGAGTGCCATTCACCAAATGAGGCTAGGTGTAATGGACAGTTATGATCCGACACGTCATTATGATTGACTATTAAACTTTTAGGGAATGTTTGTATTCGATATAAAGTAAGATCTAGTCAAGTAACTCCCCAGAAAACTTAAAATTTTCTTGTTTGTATCCACATTTAGAGTGATAAGGAAAATTCAAAATTGTTACTAGTAAAAGCTTTTTGATTTAAGATGACTCTTATCATGTGGGTTGTTCCGCTGCTCGTTGCTTTTCATCGCAACTTCGTTCGAGAAACCGACCAATCAAGTGAGTGAGCCTCGAACCCATCAAGGCCAATCCAGAAGCGATGCTCGAACTAGTTAGTTTGAGCTGACCAGTGACATTGTATGTCTGATCGATCGAGCCCACTACCAATTTCGTGTGATCCATTGGGCTAGTCCTCTCCATAGTACCAGATTGTCGATGACCACTTCATCATTTACAAAATACTAACGGTTGCCCTTGTTTACCAGACATAGAATGTGATCGAAGCATTGCAAACATCCGACCCGTATCATTGGCAAACACCCCCCCCCCCAGTGGAGTACTGAGAGGTAGCGGCTCCGCTTGGTAGTACCCGATTGAAAGGTTTCCGTTTTAGTATAGTAGTGTTAGAGATCTAGTGGTTAACCCACTAATTCTCTTCTGGACGATCGCATGATTGAATCCCGAGCAAAGAACAAGACTCGGTCTTCAATCTTAGATGGATCATCTCCGACAAGTGATCCGAAACTTTATGTGTAAGTGTTACCTTTACCCAAGGATGGATTTTAGGGGGGGACGTGTGGGGGCGACCGCCCCCTAGATTCGAAAGAGAACCCTTTATTATGGTAGTATTCGCTAGGATTATTTTAAAATTATATAAGTTTGCAGTCTCTGATTTTTTAACAAAATTTTAAGATCCACCCCCCCCCCCCCCCCCCTCGCACAAGGCTCAATTCCTAGGATCCGTCCCTGCCTTTACCTCTGAAACCTCCGACATCCCACCTCGTGCATCACACTCAACCTATTTTACAAGGACATGCTATGGTTCAGACATCGACAGGTGGGTGGACAAAATTATTCTCTTCATTTTGATTTTTAGAACAATCTTATTTTTATAGGATAAGGTTTGGTTATTGTTAGGCACTTCCAAAGGAGATCATGCCCATAGAACTTAGGACGTCAATCCAAAATTGGTGCCCATCCAGCCCATCGATTGAATGAGTCGGATCTTGATCAGGTTCAACCTGGACCCGATTTGTAACCCCACCTTCACGCAACAGAATCCGTTTTTGAGTAAAACGAAGATCCTGCCCTGCCCAATCCTCGATTCCCGTCTTGGTTACAATATTTCAATCCAAATACTACCCGGCTTCTCGAGGTCTTCAGCAGGCACCACAAGCGACTTATGAGGAGCTTGCTACGAAACTGGATCTGATTTTGGCGGAAGCCTCCCGCTTCGGCTCTAAGGGTATGTTTGTTTTTCGGACCCACAGAGTAAAGGATAGTAAATCGGATGTGGGATAGTAAATCTTCTAGATTGACTAGTAAACCAGATTTATTGTTTGCTGTTTGTATTGACCAGTAAAGTAAACCTTTATTTCTGGACAGCTGTTTGGATTGACCAGTAAAGTAAAGTAAACCTTTACTTTTGGATGACTATTTGCTAAAAAATATTTCGACAGATCCACAAATCGGATATGGAGAAAGAGGGAATTTTTTTTTTGACAGATCCACTGATCTGATTGGAGATCATGATTTGGCAAACCAATTTTCGCAGATCCATAGATCGAATTTAGATTGTAGATCGGATTTGGAGGAAGAGGGAAAAAAAATTGAATCTATAGATCTTGAAGTTTTGAAGAAAAAAATCTCACAAGAATGGGAAACTCAAACTATATCTGCAGATCTGTCGAAGGGTTCGTTTCTCGTCGTAGCATTGAAGATCCGGGCCCATCGGAGTGCTGGAAACTCACATTTTTTTTCTTCTCACTGTTGAAGAAGAAACCAATTAAGTGCGCGCGAAGGATGAGGCTCACGGATCTCGCTCATGCCGCTTTGCTGACGTGGCAAGAGTCAATGGAGCCATCTACTAGTAAATGAAAAGTTTTACTTGGCCTTTTCGAAGAAAACTTTTTTGCTACTGATAAACCTCCTACTATTTACTTTACTATAACTTTTTGAATCCAAATAGTAACAAATTAAGTAAAACTTTTTCTTGATTTACTTTACTAGTTAGCTTGTTGACCGAATACAAACAGGCCTTAAACAATTGAGTTCTAACCCTCCTAATCCTTCTCCAGGTATGGCGAGCTTTGATTTTAGGTTAGCATCGGATGTTGCGACAAGCTCAACCACACTCACTTACTGTGATGCGATGGCAAAGCGGAGGAAGGAAGATGTATATGACTTTGTCCCATAAATGTGGGCCTACATAGGTCACATAAGTTATGTACATCGTCTTGGAAGGCTTGACCAATTTCGTAGATCATATTCAGTGCGATCATGCTTTGGTCATATCAGACCGTCTCAAGTCGCACTAGAACCAAAGGTGCGGTTCAGGTAGAGTGTGGGATAAGCTTACATGTGTAGAGCTCGACGTGGTTGAACCAGATAACCCTCATCTCTATGATGGGTTGAGACTTGAGAGGAGTCTTGGTTCTATAAATACACGCCCATACTCGGGCGTGGTTCCCCTCTTCAACACTAACGTCATTCTTTCTCCCTCTTTGTCAACGCTCCGCCGCCATGGCGACATGTATGTCAATCCATTCTCCATCGAATCCGACGACGGACCTGGGGGCTATCTTCTTTCTCAAAGAAAGTTTCCATGTGGTATCAGAGCCCATGTTGATCGGATCGGTGGAGATATATAGTTTTTTATTTCATTACATTGCTTGAACTCGATGTTCACCGATTCACGGATCAGTATTGGTGTCTCTTCATGATGATCCGAGAATCAATGGGTTAATTCATGGTTTGTTTGTTGCTTCGGATCTGCATGTTGAAGGTGTTTGTCTACTACAAGAAAAGATAATTTCTGCGACACACCAGAGCATCGCCAAAAGTGATCATATTCATCGTGAAATATCTTTTACGACGTTTCAAACTGCGTCGCCAAGACGTCGCCTATTCCCCGTCTGAGAATAGTTTCGGCGACGCGATCAAATTGCGTTGCCGAAAGCTTAACCAACCGCGACGCAATAAGCGTCGCCGATTAAAACAAAAAAACGTCGTGCAAAAACAACTAACTTAAGCTTATATATAGAATATTTAGCGACACACGATATGCATCGCCGAAAATAAAAACATTTGGCGACGTATATATTAGTGTCGCTAATAACTTCTAGCGAATAAATAATAGCGTCGCAAAATGCATACTTTGTCGTCACATAATGTGTACTTTTAGCGACGCAATAATTACATCATTAAATTTATTCATTGATCCAAATGTATATATTAGGCGATGCAAACATCGCGTTGCAGAATATACGAATTCAGCGACAAAATAAATTTTAAATTTTAAATTTTTTTCTTAAAATCTTTATATACATGTATTCATCCACAAACATTTCAATAAAAACAAAAGTACACAAGTATTCATTTAAACTCATTTAATGTCAAATTAAAATACTAAATTATTCTTCTAAATACACATGTTTATCCACTCATTTCTATGAAGGATCAGTAATACAAAACCCGAATCCATAACATCAACTGAAGGACTGCAAAAAAAAAACTCATGTCTTTGATGATGATGCCACATCTTTTCTGAAATGTCAATCCTTGCCACAAGCATTTCTGGAACCTCCACTAGAAGTTTACCAAACCGTGCTACAAACTTCTCTGTCCCCTTGCCTTTGGTCAGCCTCAGTCCATGCCTCGTGCTCGGATCTGAAACTGCAAAGAATACAATGATGCTTTAGTTATTATGCATAACACAATAAAGATAAAAATTATATATAAAAAATATGTCAACAAGCAATTTCGGGTCTAATCGACAAGCAACCACCTAGGTGGGTGGTTGAATTAAACAGATTATTGTCTTCTGTTGGTCATTCACTCAAATATGTCAAGAACTTTGAAAAAATACAACACAGTGAATCAACTAGAGTAGCTAAATATCATGACTCTTGACTCATTAATGGTTGAAGGAAATCAAAAACAAGAAGGTGATGTTTTGTAGGCAGACAAAGATGTTATATTAAAATGTAGTTTATTGATTCTTGTTCGGTAATCCAAAACACCAGATGATAGTCGTCTGATTAGAATTTGTTGATATTCATTGAAGCTCAATCTACAAAAACTGATGGGTCCACGGATCTCAACCCATATATATATTACTAAAATATATTATATATTTGCGAGTTTTTTGTATCGAGTTTTGTCGAGTTTTAACCGAGTTTTCGAGTTGACTTAACTCATTAATGTTTTGAGTCGAGGCGAGTTTTCGTGTTTTAAAACACTGAGTTGTTGAATATTGTTAAACTGATAAGTCCAAGTTGGAGATTTCATATATCGTAGTAAATACGTTGAAAATATGGTATAATCGATTGCTCACCTTAATGAATTCAGGGGGTCTCAAAGCTTGGCAAGACCACATATTGTGAATATAATCCACAAATTGCATTAAGGGTTCAATGGGAGTACGCATTAATCATACGACAGAATGTTTGAATCGATTTTACAACTCCATTGCATGAATTATGTTCAACTATTTGAAAGAGGTGTTGACAATTTGTATAACAAAAACATTCTACTTTCAGTAGCAGAATCACCAAATAGACCCTTTTTCTTATGTCATTTCAACTTATAATCAAACATTGCTATCTAGGCAACCCTCTTAGTGTCAACATAATTGGTGTTACTATAGATTATGGAATTTTCATAATAGTATAGAGATGAATATAGAAATTTGTTTTTACTTTTCAGAGTTATACATCTTTTCTCTGAAAGGTATTATAATCAGTCTCATAAATATGAATGGAGCAATATGAGCAGTTGGATCTTGAAACATTGTGACCTTCGTCAAAATTGTAATTTTGATTTAAATCATATATGTTTCTTATCACGGTGTAATAAGGTGAGAAAAAAGACAACTCTATTCCACATACTAGATGATTTTCAAATCTCCAAGAATTATCCCTAAAACGTCCAATGGACGTCCACACAAAAGGTCAAGCATATGGATGACACTCAATAACCTTCCATGTCCATATATATCCTTTCAAAAATAATCACATCACTCTCTATCCAAAGTCCACCACAAAGGAGCAACTTTCACATCCCAACCACGTTTTTAATATACAAGTCCACTATTTACTGAAACATGTAATTAATTTTGCCATAAGTGAAATAGTTCATTACTGATTTCATGGATCAATTTTTAGCAATGAAACCAAATTTCAACTACAATAAATCAATCATGGGCCAGTTGGAAAGAAAGGTGCATAGTTCGGTGTTAAATCGTATGGCGGATGAGTAAAATGAAGTTAAGCTCGATTATAAAAGAAAATAAAATTGATGGAAAACAAAGTTCAAGAATCTGCAAACCTTTGGGTTCTGCTTCTTTTCGACACTAGAAGCATCTTGCTTTTTTTTTGTCCGATTTTTTTTTCTTGGCAGAAGGACCTGATTGCCGGGACCTGTGAGACTTGTGGGACTGCTCGGGATCCACGGAAGCCATCGTTGCTGCTCTACTATACTGTGAAGCCATCAGTCAGAATTCTAGGATACTGAAATATAAAGGGGGAGAAATCTACACTTTGGGATGAAAAGAAACCAGACAAAATACTTTAGGGTGTGTTTGGATGAGGTAATTACAATTTACAAAGAAATTTATAAATGAAGGGACTACCATCATAAATCCTTGCTTTTTTCCTAAAACCCTCTTAGATCCCTAATCCTCATAGTAGTAGACATCTAGCATAATACCTTACGATCTTCAACCACTTTCATATTGCAATTCCATATCAAACTCAAATCAGGAATCACTTTGGATTCTTAAACTTTTCCCTAAGTTGCAACTTAACCTAGAGTATGCCTAGTCCTTTCGCTCATGCATCAATTTTGGTATTAGAGCTTTTGTTTAGCAATCAAGTTCTAGCATAGTGACCAACCACAACCATAGAGAAAGTCGGATAGTCAATGGGATAGAATCCTCACTAATAGTATGTGAAAGTCGAAGTATTTAGATGATCGGGCGACTAGTTTGGAAATCCTAAGAGGCCAGAATGGCAGAATCTAATTCATATTAAACAAACAGTTGGCAAGCATAGGGATGAACCTAGATTGCCCATATTTATGAATCAAAAGATTTTTTTCGTACTAAAATTTGTTTAATCCAAAGAGTAGCAAATTAATCATCGACCATAAACTCACAAAGTATTTTGTGTCACGTGCATTTGAAATTTTGGATTTGCATGTTGAATTGCATCAACATCCATATAAAGTTGTCTTTAAAAGAGAGGCAATTACTTTCATTAACAAGCATTGTCAGATTAGTTTTACACTTGGCATATGTGGGGATTACGTTTGGCGGGAGATAATATCTTGATGGAAGGCATTCATTGCTTATTTAGGAGAAAGTGGTTATGACCAAAAGTGATTTATATATATTGAGAAAACAAAAACATATGCTATTGAGTTCACCAAAAGTCGCTAGAAGAAAGTTGTACCAAACAAAACCCCAACGTTTCTTCTATGAGTCAATCTAAGAGTGAAAGCTAATTTCAAGGCATTATGGAAAAGCCATTATCACAAATTATTTCTTCAAAGATTGATGAGTCTCATAAGCCCTCCATAGAAGTAGGCATCCCTCATAAAAAGGCAAATCGAGCTAGCAAGTGATCCAGTCACGGGAACTAGCAATAGCAGGTGATCCAGTCACGGAGCATAAGGAAACATCAAGTGCGTACAACATCTTCAAAAAATCCAAAGATATTTGTTCAGTGATGGAGGTTTTCGTGATGGTCCCACTTATGGTATTTACATGGATAAGCAAATTCTAGAAAATACATAAGTGGATAATGGGTATAAGGTTTATCTTCTTAGAGCAGGATAACAACACTAGAATTGTGTATTTCAGCTTAATAATACTCATAATCATTTGTTGCAAAAAAAAATTTATTCATAATCATTGTTTGAATTTGTTTATGAAGATAGAAGCACAAAACGATCATTTCCCATGTCAAAGGATAGCACGTCTTCCTTGGAATCCAAGAATTGGGCAGGAAATTAGGGTTCTTAGTCATCAAATGGTGGGTATTTACCATCAAGTGGGGGGTCTCGGCTAGCAAAGTCCAACAAGAAAGAAAAAAGAAAAACAAAAAGAGAGGAGAGGCTGACTTGATCGGACTTCTCGCTGGCAGCTCCTCCTCCTTGCTCCTCTCCGGCCGGCCGGCCGGCCTTCTCCGGCGCCGACTGCCGCTCCTCTCCGGCCGCGCGCACAAACCACCGAAGGGCAAGAGAGAGATCAAAGGAGAGAGGGAGAAATCAGAGAGAGAGAGAGAGAGCGAGAGGGGAGAGATCGGAGGGGAAGAGAGGGGGATCGGAGGGGAGGGAGAGGGTCGGACTAAGGAGGGGGTTGGATCTGGGTTTTAAAGGAAGGATAGGGAATGGCGGTCGGGTACAGCAGATCTGGGGGCCGGGATCTCGGGGATCGGGTGAGGGGATAGCAGAGACGGAGAGGGAGAGGGAGAGGGAAAGTGACGGGAGAGCAGGGGAGAGATGGGGTCGGGATGGTGATGGTGAGGGGTGAGCGGCTGTGAGAGAGAGAGAGAGAGAGAGAGAGAGAGAGAGAGAGAGAGAGAGAGGGTCATGTTTGGGAGGGTTAGGTTTGGGTTTTGATTTGGGAAATTTTATTCATACCCCAAAAATCTGTAATTAGCCCCCGTATCCCTATCGTTTCTCAATAACTTACTCAACAATCCTTTACTACCAACAATGCCCTTTTTTTTTTTTTTGTACCCCAAACCCCAAAGCTCCTACTCAGCGTCTTTTGTACCCCCAACCCAACCGAAGGTTTGTTTAAACTTAGCCCAAGCCCAACTCGTCGGGTTGGCAGGGTTGTGCGGGGTGGGTTCGGGTTAACCCGCCCAAAGTCGGGTTGGGTTCGGGTTGGCCCGCCCAAGTTGCAGCTAGGGGTGGCAATGGGTCGAGTCGTGTCGGGTTCATGTCGTGTCTAGTTTCGTGTCGTGTCCAAAACCCCTAGACCCGAACCCAACCCGTTTAACTAATCGTGTCTAGATCCTAAACCCGTACCCGACTCGCTAATAAATGGGTAGACACGATAAGACCCGTTTATCACCCGGATCTATTCAGTTGACCCGATCCGACCCAATCCGACTCGACCCGACCTGACCGGAAAGACCCACTGGTATTATATATTATAGTATCGGATTGCTGGTAGACCCGACCCGACCCGACACGACCCGTTGAATACTAAACGAGTCTTCCCGGGTCTACCGTGTCCAGACCCTAAACCCGAACCTGACCCGTTTATTAAACGGGTCTATCGTGTCGACCCGTTTACGACCCGAACCTGTTTAGCCCTGACTCAGACCCGCTAACTTCGTGTCGGGTCTTGTCGGGTTGAGGAGAAATAATTCGGGTTGGGCTCGGATTAGCCCGCCCAAATTCGGGTTGGGTTCAGTTGGACTCGGGTTGGGTTCAGGTTGGCCCGCCCAAGTTGCAGCTCTACTTGTGCCTTCAAGTACCAGCCAACTGCATGGGGTTTATTTAAAAGTGGGGTGTATTCAAGAGTGCATATAATTGGGGTATATTTAAGGGGCTATGTGTTTGATTGGGGTATAATCAAGTTGGGGCGGGCCATTTAACTGGGGTGTATTGAAGGTGGGGTGTAAGGAGGAAGGGTATTTTTGGGATAGGAATGGGGTATGAAAAAAAAAAAAAGGGATAGGAATGGGGTATGAAAAAATAAGGAATTTTGCGACGCATAACTATGTCGCCGATTGCAACTAGCAACATACTTAGTCTCGTTGCTAAAACTTTTAATTTTTCGCGACTAAATTTATTTCGTCGCGAAAAGTAAATAATTTAGCGACATCTTATTGTGTCGCCAAATAGCTATTTATCGTCGCCAAAAAAGTCCCCTTATATGTGCGAAATTTTTATTTTAAGGAATGATTCTGCGACGCTTGTACAACGTCGCTATAAAAAATTAAGAATCTACGATGTCATAAACAGGAATTTCATGACGCACAATTACGTCACCAATTGCAACTAGCAGCGCACTTAGTCCCGTCGCCAAAATTTTTAATTTTCTGCGACATAATTTATTTCATCGCTAAACATAAATAATGTAGCGACGTCTAACTGCGTCGCCAAATAGCCATTTATCATCGTCAAAAAACTTTATCCAACCTTCTAGGCGTGAACTCAACTATGCTAGGAAACTTTTAACGACACAATTTTGTGACGAATAAGATATTGCGTCGCAAAAAGGCAACTTCGGCGATGTAAAATGATCTGCGTCGTCATAAAAAATATTTCCAAAAAATAAGAAATTTTGCGACGCATAACTATGTCGCCGATTGCAACTAGCAGCATACTTAGTCTCGTCGCCAAAATTTTTAATTTTTCGCGACATAATTTATTTCGTCGCTAAACGTAAATAATTTAGCGACGTCTAATTGCGTCGCCAAATAACCATTTACCGCCGCCAAAAAACTTTATCCTCCTAGGCGCGAACTCAACTATGCTAGCAAACCTTTAGCGACACAATTTTGCGACGAATAAGATATGACATCGCAAAAAGACAACTATCGGCGACGGAAAAGGATATGCGTCGCAGATAAGCGTCGCTAAAGGTGCAATTTCTTGTAGTGGTCGTAATTCGTGCATATATGGCCTCACAAAAAAAAAATGGATGGCTTAGAGCACACAAGGCGGCGGGCAATGTCGGGTTAGACAAAGATTTACAGAAGTTTATGCTATTTTTTAAGACTCCATAAGTAGTAATTTGTAATTAGTTTTACCAAAAAAAAAAAAAATCCACATACATATATACAACTTGTACTGATCATGTCCAATTCATGGACGATTGCGATGCCACTCGAAGGGATCACCCATTCAGAACCGAATCCAGCTCCCAATCGTGTGTGTGTGTGTGGAGAGAGAGAGAGAGAGAGAGAGAGAGAGAGAGAGAGAGAGAGAGAGAGAGAGAGAGAGAGAGAGAGAGGATATATTTATTATTTAATTATAAAAAAATTAAAATGGGAGGAGAGATAGGAGAGAGCACCGGAATGGGGGGGTTGCCACCGGCACCAAGGACCTCAGTTTTACAAAAGTAGTATAGATAGATAGAACTCCTATAACATAGGAAAGGGAGATAAGTGACGGTTTAGATTTATCTTGAGGGAGAAAATAATAACCATGATCTAGTGGTTGTGTTAGAGTGAGTGCAAACATACCTCTCGAAAATAAAATAGCATATCATGCGATATGATTTTTTGTAAGAAAGGAGAAAGGCTTTTGAAAAAATAAATTAAAAGATTGTTTTGTTAAAAGAGGGAACAACTCCATATGGGAGAGGGCCCACACACTCACTTTCCCCTCTCTCTCCCCCCTCCCACTATTTCTACTGTACCCAAGTAACCCCCCTCCCCCTCCCTCTCTCTCTCTCTCTCTCTCTCTCTCTCTCTCTCTCTCTCTCTCTCTCTCTCTCTCTCACACACACACACACACACACACACACACACACACACACACACACACACACACACACACACACACACACACACACACACACACACACACACACACACACACACACACACACACACACACACGAAAGAGGAAAAAAAAAACATCCTCACACGAAAGAGGAAAAAAAAAACATCCTCACAACTTGGGTGGGTTGGACTCAGACCCAACCGAAGCTCATCCCGAGTTTGGGGGAGTTGTTCTATTTGAAGATTGGGTTGAGCTAGGGTTGAAAAAATACAACCCTAGTTGAATTCGAGCCAGGCTCGGTTTAAGGAGTCGGGCAACCCGAGTACTCATGTATGTCTGTAAGTCTGTGATATATAGGAAACAATCACAACCATCCCGAGTACTCATATGTTAAGGGCTGAAATCACATCCATCTGTTTCACCCAGTTCCATATTATTTATCTGCTTCTCGTTTATCAAATAAAGCCATTATCTAATGAGCTAGTAAATTTCATGAATATAAATGTAACAAAAGTTGTATAATAATGTTAGTAAGTAAAAGTCCTTTTCAGATTTTGATCTTCAAATACCAAAATTTTAAACAATGATTGAGATAAGAATACTCGAACCCGCACAATCCATTGCATCTTACCAACTTGGGCAAACTCGAGCCCAACCCTAGTTTGGAAATTTTTGCTTGGGTTGGCTTGGGATGGGCATCTCGACTTGGAGGTTGGGTTGGGTTAGGTTTGAGGGGTTATAGTACTTGGGTTGGGGTTGGGTTGACCTCCAACCTGCCCGAGTTGCAGCCCTATCACCCACCCATTCTGCTGTACTTGGGTCCCCTTCGAACCCCCCCCCCCCCCCCCCCCCCCCTCCCCCCCTCTCTCTTTCACACACACACATACACACACAAAACAGAAAAATAAAAATAAAAACCCATCCCCATCCAACCTTTCTGATGTACTTGGGTACCCCCCCCCTCTCCTATCACTGACTCATCCCCCCCCTTCTCTCTCTCTCTCTCTCTCTCTCTCTCTCTCTCTCTCTCTCTCTCTCTCTCTCTCTCTTACACACACGTCTCCCTGTCATACTCTTAGTCCTCCCCCCTCCCCCCCTCTCTCCTCTCTCTCCTCCTAGTACTCCCCTCCTTCTCACTCTAGCTGGGCCCACCCGCCCTTTCTCCCCCCGCCCCCCCTCGGGCCCCCCTCTCTCTCTCTCTCTCTCTCTCTCTCTCTCTCTCTCTCTCTCTCTCTCTCTCTCTCTCTCTCTCTCTCTCTCTCTCTCTCTCTCTCTCTCTCTCTCTCTCTCGCTAGACCCACCCTCCCCCTCTCCTCGCTCTTGCTTTGCTCTCTTTCCAACAAGAGCATTTTTGCTACCCAATATATTTGTTACACTTGCTTACAACCAATTGTGGTGCGCCACATCGTTAATGTGCCACTAACGGCATCACAGCCGTCAAAGGCGATCATCCAAGTCCTGACAGGTACAGGACCTCCAAAGACGGCTGTGATGGCTACTGTAAGTAAGCCGTCCGAGCGCCGATAAGCACATGCATTAACTAGTATATAAACATATTAGGCCATACACATGCATACGCCCAATCTATTTAACATGTTACGCCAATTCGAACTATTTACAACCATACCATCCTCAAAATCGTGCAAAGACAAGTTATCCATCCGATCTAATCGATATATGAGTAGGATACATTCAAAAAAAAAAAAAAAAAATCACAAACTCTATACCCGATCTAATCGAACGAATGAGCCGTTCCCACTATCTCTCCCCCATTCCGATCTCTCTCTCTCTCTCTCTCTCCATGCCTCTCTCTCTCTCTTCCCCACGGTCACTCTCTCTCTCTCTCTCTCTCTCTATCTCCCATCGGTTACTCACCCTGACTCTCTCTCTCTCTCTCTCTCTCTCTCTCTCTCTCATTCTTCGATTCTCTCCCTCTCTCTCTTCCCCACGATTTCTCTTTCTGTCTCTCTCTCTCTCCCATCGGTTACACTCACCCCAGTTCTCTCTCTCTTCGATTCTCTCTCCTTTTCTCTCTCTCTCTCTCATCAGTTCCTGAAGTTTAGCTAAGAAACACTTAACCTCCCTATAGTTAAAAAAACTACATTTTGCCCCCTTCAATGTAGTTAATTAAGAAAATTAAGTAGCTGACAAGGGGGGGGGGGTGTTTTGCTAACATTTCAAAGTTTAGGTATGATTTGAAATAAAATAAACCGAAGGTGCTCGGTTGGGGGGTGGGTTGGGGGGGAGGGGAGAGTGTTGCGTCGAAGGCGCACAATTCGTGCCAATCGACACGTGCATTCACTAGTACAATTATAAGATTTAGGGTTAGTATATATATTTATGTACATACAAAATGTCCTATGTAGTTAAGCAATGGAAAATGCTACTCAACTCTCCTGTTTGCCATGATCTGACGTTGCACTTGATCACATTCGTACATTGTAGCCAGTGCAGAATAGGAAATAACACTTAGCCGACTTGCAGGCAAAAGGACGATGTGATCTCGTGCCAAGTCAGGATTGCTCGATCGGGATTCGGGATGGGCAACTTAATTGATAGCTGAATGGCAGTTGGGCAGTATATGCACTTTGGAGTTCAAATCTCCTCCAGTCGGTAGGCCCGGTTGGTGGGCCTAATGTGCATCACAATGGGGTAGGTTGGCCCGGCGCGCATCACAGCCGCACGTGTTCGCATGGACCAGTCATCGTGCAGCAACAGTCGATGCTTTAGCACGCGATGCCGCTTAGACAATAATTATGTTTGTGTCTATTCCTTTATAGTTTCTTTGTAATGACGAATGTGAAAACCCCAATTACTGAGTATATTTGTAGATTTCTTCTATGATTTGAGGATCTGTGATTGGGCTTTTCATGATAATGTGATTATTCTCTGTGATAGAGGTTATGTGGCCGGTAAAAATTGTTTGGAATCACATAACAAATGCATTCCTCTTCTGTGAATATGTTTTTCTTCTGTGATTGGGTTTTTCCTGATTAATATGATTATTCTCTTTTATTATCTGTAATTGGTTTGGTGATGGTTGTGAAAATCTCAATTGTTGATAGTATATATGGTGCTTTCTTATGAGATTTGAGGTTTTACGATTGGGTTTTTGATGATGTATATGATTATTCTATGTGATTTGTGCTATGTGGTTTTAAAATTTTAAATTTTTTATTATATTTATTCACAATCAATCGCAGAAATATCAATAATCCAAGTCTAGATCTAATGCGATGAGAGAGTTTTGGCCAACCTTATATGGGGTACCAGGGGTTTAGTAACAAAAAAAAGTTAAACCAAAAAGTTCATGAAAAACCCTATCCACTAGGATCACTATTCGGGAGGTCTACAAGCTATAGGAGTTTTGGCCACCCCATAGCTTGATTCTTGCATCTTAATATTTTTAGGTTGGACTTGGAAATCTCTTAGATTTTGGTTGTGAAATCCCATAAAAACATTGCTTAACTTTTACATAAGGATGAGTCCATTTTTAAAAAATTTAAAATTTCAATGAAAACTAAAGTCACATTCAGCTCATCCATCGGGATGGGACCGTAGGAGCTGACTGTTACCGTCGAAGGCGTCTGTTTAGGTGGTAGCGAATGTCCCAATAATAGCCATTGTTAGTGGTGTCGGGGTTATCGATCCGTCGGGACAGGGCCGCTGTAGGCCGGTGTTGCCGCCGAAGTGTTTTATTGCCAAAAACAATCGATCAGGTGTGTTGCCTCCAAATACGACAGTGTGGGTGGGGGTGGTGATGCCCGGGGAGTGTCTCGCTGTCGAAGGCAGTCTGCTGCATTGCAGATAAGTGTGTTGCCGTCGAAAGCGATCCGACTGTATTTTGCCATCGAAGACGGTCCACTATAGTGCCGACAGGCACGAGCACGCACTAGTTAGACATACATGGTAAGAGTTACTGTTCTTGATACAAGTGCAGGTAAAAGGGTTTGTTTATCATAATTCAAAATAGGAGTCGCGACATCAAATCCCTTGAACATACAAGTGGACATACTCTCGGACAAACTGTGGAGGGGGGTAGCGCTGGCGGGTGCCCCCCTCCTCGGCTCCTCCACAGTTTTTCCGTAGAGAACTTTCAGTCGCCTGTCGCCCTGTCGGTGCGTGCTCAGAAGGAGTACAGTTAGAGAGAGAGAGAGAGAGAGAGAGAGAGAGAGAGAGAGAGCGTTTTAGAGAGAGAGCGTTTTAGAGAGAGAAAGAGACCTATTTTTTTGTTTAATTCCCCTATATCTTGCATTGCACTTGATTGACCGAAGGGATGATTACCCGACAGAAAATAAAGAGTGGGTGAAGGCTCGCACAGTCTCTTGTCGTCATTTTATTTTATTATATAGGGGAGCCGCACCAGAGCTCAGCTCTTGCCTACCTCCTGTTTGCTGTTATTCCTCCTAGAAGCTCCAACCCCCCACATTGCAATGTCGCCACAGCTGGAGCACGACTACATCGGCATCTCGGAGCTCCCCACCGTCGAGAGCTCGGACAAGCTCTCCTCCTCCTCCTCCTCTTCCGCCAGCACCCCCGGCGAGCTGAACGGCGGCCGCGCCCCCCTTAATCTCAAGGCGACTGAGCTCAGGCTCGGGCCCCCCGGCTCCGAGTCTCCGGGCAGGATTGACGGGGCGGGCCTCACCCTGGGCGTCCCCAAGAGCCTCGCCTCCGGGGTAAAGAGGGGCTTCTCGGACGCCATCGACGGTTCCGGGAAATGGGTCTTCCCCGGGGGGACCGGGTCCGACGTGGAACAAGGCAAAGGGGGCGCCCTCTTCTCCCCGAGGAGCGGGGAAGGTACCGGCGCCGGGCAGCGCCTGACAGATGTCGGCGGGGCAGGACAGGAGAGGATAGCCCAGAATCCTTCGACCGGGTCTGAACGTGTTGGAATTGCGCCTCCTGCAAAGTAAGTCAATCAATACCAAAGAGAAGTACGAGAATCGGTTTCATGGGTTCTTTTATTTTGCTTCAAATTTCTCTTCTTTCACTTGGTTTGTTTATTTATCAATGTAGAAATGACAAAAAATTGCTCTGATTCTCTTAAATATCTGGTGTAATTGCTGTAGAAGAAATTGAATTTCTGTCATTGCCAGTGCCACCGCCCCCCTCTTGGGTCTCTGAATGTCTTTGTAATCACAGCCGCCCCTTGAATTATGTCACAGTCTTGTTGGATTTAGGGTTGATGCAATCGCCAAGATGGAGAGAGAACCCATTCGATCATCAGATAAGAAATAAGTTCATTCGATTTTTCGCTGTTTTGCTCGTTTTTCTGTAATTTCCAGTGTCTATCGAGAAGTATTCGTTATGCTCTCGCGAGAAATTTTTTTTGATGTAGTTCTGATTTCTAGTAACTTTGCAATGGTTGTGAATGTGTTCAATGCTACCAATTTTATGCTTACATGTTTCTGTCTTCTTCTATTATGGGTTTATTTAGCACTATGATGGTCATGATTTTCCGCAAGTTCTGAACTTTTTTTTGCACAATCATCCTTTGTTCCAAATTTTATATCTTGAAACTCAAATGTCCAATTTTTTTTAAAGAGGACATTCCTGTCCTGGTTAGGGCGGTGCCTGTAAGTGCTATTGCACCAAATAAACCACAGTTCGAAGCCTGCCAACCACAGGAGCACAAAGTTTTTTTCCCTCGCCAAGGACCGAGTCTTGTTTTTGCCCACAAGTGCACCGCGTTATTTTTACGGCATACGGCGTAAGACATACTCGGGATTCGATCCTGCGACCTCCCGAGAGGGAAACATCGGGTTAGTCAGTGGTATACAACCGCAGTTGCAAACTCAATGTCCATTAAAGTACACAAAAGTTGTATTCCCTTTCAAATTCTTGTGCTGCTATTTTACTCTTAATTTTGTACCTTTTACACTGCTTACCTGTTTAATCATATTAATTCTGCTTATTCTTAATTCTATTATTGACAACAGATTTTAATCAATCACGATGTGGAATTGTGCTTGATGTACTTCCCATCAAGTTCTGTTTACTCTGAATTCCATTATGGACAACAGATTTTAATCATCTTAAGTGTTTTTTTTAAACAACTTGGGTTTTTATAGGTAAGAAGAGAAATGTATTAGCATGAGTTCATGTAACAGGGCACAGGTAGTCGGTTGGCCACCAATTCGCAGCTACCGGAAGAATACAATGGCTGCAAACCCCTCGAAGAATAAAGAAGAGGCTGAAGGGAAACAAGGGGCGGGATGTATTTATGTCAAGGTTAGCATGGATGGAGCCCCGTATCTCAGGAAAGTTGACCTCAAAACATGCTCCAACTACAAGGAGCTTTCATCGGCCCTTGAGAAGATGTTCAGTTGCTTCACCATTGGTGAGATCCTTCTTTTTCCAATTGTTTTGGATTGTATGTTATGCATTCACGCCGTGTACCCGTAGGCTGTATCCTTGCGGCGAGCACCATGGGATGGGTTCGGTGCCCGAATCCTGACACACAATGATGATGTCAGCATGGCGTCATCCCGCATGCAGCACGCCCATCTCACGGCGAGGATGTAGGGATATACATACACGGCGTGTACGCATAGCATCCCTTTTGTTTTATTTGTCCTTTTGGAAATTTCTTGGGAGAAAATGCAGATGTGATTGCCCTGTAATTCCATTAGCTTTTTGTTTAGTTCATCGGATATGATTTTGGAGCTATGCTACTTATGGTAAAGTTATTTGTTAGAAAATTGCTTTTGTTCAGGTAGTACAAGCTGAAGAACGCATCCTAATTCCTCCTCCAACAGTACTAGTGGGCTCTCAGCGATAAGATACGATAAGTGGATGATGAAAAGTTCTGCAACCAGCATTACTGCACTTGCTATATTCTTTTTTATTGATCAGGAAACTTTAGAATGTTCCTAGTCTTCCGGGTGAATATATAAAGGGGAGAGGATAATGGTTCTCTTTAGCTGTAGGCAAGATTTTGCGTGTTTTGTTTAATCTAATTATTTTTCTCATCAAGATAATTTTTTGCTCCTTTTTCCTATGTAGAAAGTAATTCTATGCTTGATGTTTCGTTGATAACACTCGTCCATCAATGTCAGTGATTCATGGAAACAGTTCACACTAGGAAGTTTCCCATGTTTTCATTTTTTTATGTCGCAATCCATATCATAACAATTATTTTCTATACATCGGGATATGAATTCTTACTCAGCCTCCTCTTTGATTGAATATTTGTGGCTTTTAAGTATATGTTAGCATGAGGGGGTTGTAATTTTAATTTCCAACATCAGGCCAGTGTGGTACTCACGGGATACCAGGCAGGGATGTGCTAAGTGAGACTCGGATGACGGATCTTCTTCATGAGTCTGAATATGTCCTTGCTTACGAAGACAAAGATGGAGATTGGATGCTTGTCGGTGATGTACCATGGGAGTAAGTACAATATTCAGTAGTCTTGTTGTGCATCGTATTTGTATTTTGTGTGGAAAGGCCAAAAAATGTTAAATTTGGGTTGCACAATCCTTTTCTTTAATAGATGGGGTTACACCACAAATATACCATGTTCAAATTTTTTTTCCCCCTACCATGGATGTTAGTAATAAGTTAGCAGCTCATAGGGAAAAAATGCCTTCAAATTTAAAAAAAAAGAGACCTTACCAATAGTCAATATTGAACATTGTTAAGTCATTCGTAAATAGTAAATATAATCCCATCAAAATAACCAACAACATGTTTAAGTAAATTTTAGCACTCAGATAAAATAGCAATACCATGTTTATCCGCAAGGTTCACCTCTTCTGTGAATCATATTTGTTTGTATTTCACAGGTATTTGATTATTTATAGGTTAAGATTTATCTACAGGCGACAATTCTATGGGGCTTCCAGTTTGAGCACTCTGATGATCTTGTTTCTTCTTTTCTGCTCATCTGCGAATTTAACTAAGATCCTGTGCCTCTTTATCATTTTGTATGATTTTTAGATAGTATTTTCTTGTGACACGACGTCCTTTGACCTCAGATTACTAATGCTTTTGAAATCGCAGTATGTTCACCGACTCTTGTAGGAGGCTGAGGATCATGAAGGGTTCAGATGCGATTGGAATCGGTATGTACAAACATGAGTCGGACCGATATATTTGTTGGTCTTCTTTTATTTTCTTTATAGAAACGATTGTTAGAAGTCATGTTACCAGTTGGGGGTGTTTTTGAAAAAAAACATGTTTAAAACACGACTTATTGTTGTGGCGTTTGCTACATAACTTTTTCCCGATTTTTTTTGAAAAAGTCACGATAAAATGCAAAAATCATAATTTTTGCATTTTAATCTTAATTTATACATTTTAATCTTGATTAATCATGTTTTAATCTTGTCGTATACTGCTAAAAAAATTTATAGGAACATATGCATATATTTTTTTTAAATTTCTCCCGTTTTTATCCGTAACTCTTTTCCGATTTTTCCCACTTCTCCCCTAGCCGATTTTTCCCCACTGGTAACTTTGGTTAGAAGTGACATTTCTTTGGAATCTACTCTGGGCTTAAGACATCTATGTGGCTTTGCATCGCTTATCAAGTGTTCAGATCATCTGTCTCCTAATTTTATTTTCATTCAGTTTATGTTTTACGGGTTCGTTTAAGACTTGTAGCTGCATGGAGGTTGTCATTCTGTGGGTTTTATTGAATATTTACTGACCCTTTTCAGCATATTTTGTTGCAGCGCCAAGGGCGATGGAGAAGCGCAAGAATCGTAACTAGCATCAGCATCTCCAGCTGACATGCTAGAATGCATGAGAACCCAATGTCTGCAATGGCCCTACTTGAAACCAAAAGGTTTCAAGAGGTTTAAGTCTTCTACATATATCTCATGGCGCTTAACTTTTAATTAGCTTCCTACTATTTTCTATGGATGAAGGTTATTAGATTGCATTCGATGTTTGTATCTCTGCTCTGTAATTTCTCTTTGAGTAACTGGCTGGTTTGTTCTTTGCAATTGATATGGTTTGTCACTGTTTGCTGTGCAAGAGTGTTCATCCTCTCTCTCTCTCTCTCTCTCTCTCTCTCTCTCCTAGAATTATGTCCTAGTTTCTGGATCTCTGAAGGGGTCCAAATGATCGAATCACCGGAACCTCAATTTCTCAATTTGCTAGATGATGTCCTGATTTCTGGATCTCTGAAGAGGCCCAAATGATTGAATCTCTCTCTCTCTCTCTCTCTCTCTCTCTCTCTCTCTCTCTCTCTCTCTCTGTGTGTGTGTGTGTGTGTGTGTCTGCTAGAATTATGTCCTGGTTTCTCGATCTCTGGAGGGGTCCAAATGATCGAAATGCCGGAAGTGTGCTCTCTCTCTCTCTCTCTCTAGAATTATATCCTTGTTTCTCGATCTCTGGAGGGGTCCAAATGATCAAATTGCCGGAACTGTGTAAGAAACTTAATTTTATTCTGCATGTAAATCTGTCTGCTAGAATTATATCCTTGTTTCTCGATCTCTGGAGGGGTCCAAATGATCGAATTGCCGGAACTGTGTAAGAAACTTAATTTTATTCTACATGTAAATCTGTCATTGCTGGATCAAACTTTGTCATGGTGTGTAACTTTTAATTAGCTTCCTACTATTTTCTATGGATGAAGGTTATTAGATTGCGTTCGATGTTTGTATCTCTGCTCTGTAATTTTTCTTTGAGTAAATGGCTGGTTTGTTCTTTGCAATTGATATGGTTTGTCACTCTGTGAAGGTGTCCAAATGATCGAATCACCGGAACCTCACTTTCTCAATTTGCCAGATGATGTCCTGATTTCTGGATCTCTGAAGAGGCCCAAATGATTGAATCTCTCTCTCTCTCTCTGTGTGTGTGTGTGTGTGTCTGCTAGAATTATGTCCTCGTTTCTCGATCTCTGGAGGGGTCCAAATGATCGAAATGCCGGAACTGTGATTTTACTGTCTCTCTCTCTCTCTCTCTCTCTCTCTCTGCTAGAATTATATCCTTGTTTCTCGATCTCTGGAGGGGTCCAAATGATCAAATTGCCGGAACTGTTTAAGAAACTTAATTTTATTCTGCATGTAAATCTGTCTGCTAGAATTATATCCTTGTTTCTCGATCTCTGGAGGGGTCCAAATGATCGAATTGTCGGAACTGTGTAAGAAACTTAATTTTATTCTACATGTAAATCTGTCATTGCTGGATCAAACTTTGTCAAAAACGAGATTGCAATACCTCGGAAACTTTGGGTGTGTTTTGCATCGTTCCACAAGATCATTCCGTTGTTCCTGCCTATGCATTTTAGCATTTTACCCCATTTGTTTCCAGGTTTGATACTTTTTTGTGATGCTACTCTGACTAGCAATACACCTATTATTTCTTTCTAGATGTCACCCATACTGCGATTCACGGGTCCGGACTGGGTGCAACGAATGGCTGTGATCCGAACATGTCACTTTAGTTGACCATTTGGGTTAAACACTTGGGGAAATGGGTGTTAGGTCCCAGACAACATATTGATTCGATGAACATGACACTCGTAAAATCCCTTCAAGGGAGCGTCCCAAAATTATTTTGTAAGTTTGAAAATATCCTCCGCTTTCCCCTGTTCTGTTTCAAGCAGTAGTGGCAACCTCGGCCTCCGACTCCTCCCACTCCTCGATACCTCCTTCTTTCTCCTCGATGGCGCGAGCAACAATGGTGGTGAACAGCAGCAACACGAGTCGCAGCTGCTCGCCGTCGCCATCTCGGCGGTGGCGAGCAGCGGAGACGAGAGACAGACGACAAACGAGATTAGTTAAGCTGAAGGACTTTGAAATATTGTGGACGAAAATGTCCTCCATAATATTTCAATATTTTTTTTGCCATACCACTGAACCAGTGAATCCTTCCAGAGTTCTCGCCGTCACCGAACCGAACGTCGCCGAACCGAACCGAACCTAAACCAGACCCTAAGATCTACAGGCTATGGGATGAACCCTAGACCTAGGGACTACAACCGAACCCCGAACCAAACGCCGTCGTCGTCAGAGTCGTTGTTGGCCGCTGTCCCCACCGCCTTTGCTGCAGCTGTCGCTACCGGAGCTGCTCTAAAGAGATGGGAGAAGAAACAAGAGAGGGTAGTATCGGGTTTACCAAAAAAGATACCTTAGGCTAAATAAAACTTAAGAGAGTCATGTTCATGGGATGGATCCATTATCAGGAACCTCTCGGCTCTCACACATTAACCCTAATTTATACCCCACCACATACAACCAACTAACAATAACCAATCCAACCACATAAAATAACCATCTCAACCACCCAACTAAACCAACTCTCTACACTCCACACATGGCAGCCCATGCAATCGAGTCACGTATCGTTCTCAGCCCACTCCTCGAGTCCATCCTCGCCCGTCTCTTCTCCGATCACACCCATGACCCCTAGACTCTCGAGCATCTCCGCTTCTCCCTCCTTCGACACTACCCTCCACATCCTCACCAGCATTACGCCCGGGCCCTCATGGACGAAGCCTGGACTTCTTAGATCCAAGGGGACTTTATCTCCATTAGGGGTGGCAATGGGTCTTGTCGGGTCGGGTTCATGTCGTGTCTAGTTTCGGGTTGTGTACAAACCCCCTAGACCCGGACCCGACCCGTTTAACAAATCGTGTCTAGATCCTAAACCTGTACCCGACCCGTTAGACCCGTTTACCACAACGGGTTAATTTATTCAGTTGACCCGATCCGACCCGACCCGACCTAACCCGATAGACCCGCTGATACTATATATTACAGTATAGGATTGCAGGCTGACCCGACCCGATGAATTTTATGTTGGAAATCTAATTGTTCTATACTAGCAAAATTAGGAATTAATCAAATTCTTAATATTAAACGAATGGTTGTTTAGTAATTATAATATTTGCAAGCAAAGGCACATCACAAATTTCTTTTAGAAATTGTTTGCCAAGGCAGAGCGGGTTCTATGGAACCGTCATTCACCTTGCTGAACTTTTCTAAAAGAGAGAAATGAACTATCTAAATTATCTCTAATTATTTAGTGTTTAGAATTAGATGCAAATCGTTTTCAATAGATCTACAATTAGCAAGAAATTAGAGTTTGAAACTCTAGCCTGATTGTCGAAGCACGCTAGGTGTTGTCCCAAGAAACTTATTGCCCCCCTCGTGCGGGTCTCGTGGCAATGGTTCTCAGAGATACGACGACCCCGGTCAGGCGACCTCCTTCTCGTCGGCACGACTCCAAGAAGGCTTTGCGAACCTCGATGTACTTTCAGAAACCCAGCGACTCGACGAAGAACTTCTCGAAGCAGGGAGGCAGCACCACAGCAGAGCTTTGATCCGAGAGAGGGAGTCTTCTCGGAGCAAAGGGGTAGCACCACAACACGAGAGAATGGAAGAGGGAGAGGCAGAAATTAGAGAACAATTCTGATATTCGGACTGTACCTTCTCTATGGCTGTACTGGGCCTTATATAGACCTAGGGCAGTTACTAGAGGGCTGAAAGAGGGGAGTGGTTCATGGGTTGCGATTAAGCCCATTAACCCCGCACATTACAGCTCGCAGAGAGCCTGTCCGTAACGGCTAGCATGTAACGCTTCTCGCGTAACGGCTAGTGTCTTGAATAGAAAATAATAAATGGTGGAGGACTTAAAAGCAAAAAAAAAAAAAAGGGCAGGTGCGGACCAGCCCATTTCGGAGGTGCTATCGTGTCCGGGTCCGCGGGCGCACACACACGTGCCGCCCAGCCCATGCCCAAGCCCAAGCCCGGCCCGACTCAGCTCGGCACGGCACGCACGCGCGTGCGCGTGTGAGCTAGTGAAGCCCCTCCTCTAGTGTGATGACTAGTGGGAGGAAGTGGGCAATCCCTTTTAAGTTGGTAGGGGATTTCTCCCCTTACCGATATGGAACTAAACACTTTGGGTTTTGTGTGGTTTTCAAACACACACCCAACAATCCCCCACATGTGTTTAAAACCACTAAATATTAAATAAATAAAAAATTCAAAATGTAAAGTAAAAAGACTTTGCTGGATTCCTTATACTACGCAGTAGGTGTAGGTACCTTCGGGTTTAAACCTCCACTTAGTACAGTTGTATTCATCCGTGAGGACTTGGTGGACTACGCCTTGAACCACCCTTATTTATCGGGTTTCTACAAGTAGTACACGTAGTACAATTTTTGATGGTTCTAAGCGGGTTGCGCTATTAATGGTCTTGCACATATATCTTTTCTTGTATGTTTCTAAGGAGCAGCCCTGGTCCCAGAGTTGCGGCCTCACAACGACATACATATAGGTAAGTCCTAATAGGGGTGTGAGCAAGGCGACACCCCGCCTCATGGGTCTTGGACTTATTAAGAGTTTTAAACTCATCATACCCCTTGCTTTTAATAAGCACTGACGCCATAGGGACGAGAGCATTATTCAGTGCTCCTCATTTTCAATCACTGCTACAGTTTGTTTCTACCCATTGAACCTCTGTGAGGTTGGGTTTCCACTGCGGTGATTTTTCTTATAGGCTTAATCCCATCCCCTTCGACGATTCTAAGACCACTGTCCTAGAGAGGCCCTTAGTTAGATGATCCGCTAAATTCTTTTCGGATCTAACGAAGTCTAGGGAATTATTTGATTTTTTATTTTATATCTGAGAGATCTATATCTCACTTTCAGATGTCGATTATTTTCACATCAGCGTTTTCTTGATTACATTTATCATTAGCTGATCAACAATCACAATGGATAGATATAGCCAGTAAAGGCTTTTCTATCAATGGGATCTCATATAGGAGATCTCGAAGTCATTCTGCTTCTGTGCTAGTGGTATCTAGCGCTATTATTTCTGACTCCATGGTACTCCTAGCTATAACAGTCTATTTGGTGGATTTTCAAGATATGGCTCCACCTCCTAGTAGGAATATATATCCGGTTGTGGACTTAATATCTATTGAGTCACTAATCCAGTTAGCATCAGAGTATCCCTCTAATACAGCTGGATATCCACTATAGTAGAGACCATATGATATGATTTCCTTAAGGTATCTAAAAACTCTTTCTAATGCATTATAATGGGATTCATTCGGATTAGACATATAACGACTAAGTCTATTTACCACATAAGCGATATCAGGTCGAGTATAGTTTGCTAAAAAACCAAGCGATCCTATGATTTGAGCATACTCCCTCTGTAGTTTAGGAAGTCCAGTGTTCTTTGTCAGATGGGTATTTGATTATATGGTGTGGATATCGATTGGTAATCGGGGTTGTAGAAATTTCTAAGGATTTTCTCGACATAGTGAGATTGGGATAATACTAAACCATTATCCTTCCTAAAGATTTTAGTGTTCAAAATAACGTCGGCTTGTCCTAGATCTTTCATGTCGAAGTTTTGGACAAAAAGTGTTTGATATCATTTATGATTTGTATGTTTGAACCAAATATTAGGATATCGTCAATATACAAACATAAAATGACAATATTGTTACCATCTATTTTATGGTATACGCATTCATCCGTTGTATTGATATCAAATTCATAGGATAAGATAACTTCATCGAATTTCATGTGCCATTATTTTGGGGCTTGTTTAAGTCCATAGAGGGATCAAATTAACTTACACATTTTTTCCTCTTGTCCAGGTGCAGTAAATCCCTTGGGTTGGTCCATGTATATTTTCTTATTAAGGTCGTCATTTAAGAAAGCAGTCTTAACATCCATTTGATATATGACTAGCTTATAGATTGAAGCTAAGGCGATGAGGATCCTAATCGTGATTATCCTAGCGACAGGTGAGTAGACATCAAAGTAGTCTATCCTAGGTTTTTGGGTAAAACCCTTGGCTACAAGTCGTGCCTTAAATTTATCTATGGTGCCGTCGGGTCTAAGTTTCTTCTTAAACATCCATTTACATCCTATGGTTTTGCAACCAGGAGATAAATGTTAGGATTGATGTGTTCTAAGCTTGTAAAACTTTATGTTTTGGTCTAATAAAGATTGATAGTTATTATTACATGAGATGCATATAGGTGCGTAACATAGTTACGTGTTCTTTAGATAACAGAGAGCCATGGTTATATGGTAGTCCACTGAGTTGAAGACTAAGTGGATTGGTCCCGTATAACCTAAATATGTTCGCAGCTATAATCAGGTTGGTCGCCTCATCATGGTAAGCTGTTGGCGATGACAGTTCATGGGATGTCTTCACCATGGTCATCACCAGGCACAGTGTCTGTGGCTGAACGGAACTAACACGGTGTACAGATCAATGAGCAGACACTGGTACACTAAGCCGTATTTCTGCTTAGGGTAAAACGGTCCTAAACCCTGAGGAACCACGACTGATGGACTAACCAGTTGCGTGGTGCTTTGGCGCACCAATGTGTGAGGGTCCATATGCAGTGATCCAAAACCACGGTGTACTGGGTTATCCGGCTGGCGTTGCATTAGCGTGTCACTCCTGCAGGCCATCCACACCCCTGATGGGAGGTGCGTTCCTTGGTGTGACTTACACTGTACCAAACCCAGGCCTGGTGGTCATCAGTTTGACTGTTGATCGGGTTCGGTTACTCGACGGGGTAATCAGAGGTACGATGTATAGGTCAACCTGGAAGGAACCAAGTCATATGATCATTCGAGTCTGACGGTAGTCTTCACCGCTCGAAGTGAATCATGGCATCAAGTGGAGGGACAGCGGGTTTACCACTACTAAGCGGAGAGCAGGGGTATGATGGAGAACATAGTAAGTCTGGGTGAATTGGAGTGCAGCCTGCGTCGCACTCTGGGTGGCTACGCAGGTTAACTCGAGCTCAGAGGATCGATGGTACACTCGGGTAGTGTGTCGATCAAGCTTGAGTTGGAAGCCATGAACCCCGGTCCCTGATGGTTCCACCTTATCAACATTATGTACGGTTCTTGAACCGTCTCCTCGGAACACCATAAGCATGAGGAAGAAAGAAGTATACGCTCCGTGTGTGCATGGCACTAGAGCACGGTAGATGCATAACTACATACGAGTACTAAGGGTTGAGCCCGAGACTAGTGCAGAGTCGTATGTAGTAATCCCTAGCCATAAGTGAACTTCGCTGCATAGGTGCGATGCACCGGGGTATATTGCGAGTTGACTAGTTGACTTTGCTAGAGGCACCCTCCGGTGGCCTCAGTTAATAGTAAGTAACTAGTAAAGATCACTTAAGAAGTGGTCGCTAGGTATCGCACGCTAGAAATGGTCAAAATAAGGCGTCGGGGCGTTTTGGTAAAAACCTCACTCTGCCGGACCTCACTGTTGGCCGACCCTAGTGATGGGACACCTTGCTAGGGCCGGCCCTATGATGTAGGGATAAGAATCCCTCATCTATAGGGCCGGCCATATAGATTGGGACAGGGCGATAAAACGGTTAAGATCGAGCCCTAAAAAGTGGGAAAACGGATAAATACGCGGAGAGATAAAAAGGAGATAATGGAGAGATAATGAGAGGGGGTCATTATCCCCTTGGATCCCTATCCAAGGGGGTTGGCCGGCCCTATAAAGGGACCTATGGGGCGCCGGCCCCATATGATGAAAAATCCGAACCCCCTCCTCTCTCTAATCTCTCTAGTTCTCTCCCTAATCTCTCTCTGTTTCCCGCTTGCTACTTCGTCTTCCTCGCGTGGAGTTCTGAAGAAGGAGAAGGGTCGTTCTTCGGAGGCACTCAGAGATCCGAGAGCGACGTTCCGTGCATCGTGTGAGATCGGGTGAACAAGAAGGCAACATCTCCATTCGTACCGTCGGCATCTTCGCAAACGATCTTCCGTCTCCATCGACAAAGAAGACAATTCTCCGCGGTTAAAAGATCCGCACGAAAGGTATGTGTAATCTAACATGTAGATCTAGCGGGCATTATGATTTGCATCCATGCTAAGTTAATCATTACACTAGATTGCCGTTAGGGGTTTTCGATTCTCGTGCATACACATGCACACATATGTAGATTAGTTTCAATGAAAGTTTAAATCGTGTAACGTGCACCATGAACGGTCTTTCGACCGCCAAATCGTTTCCGCTGCGAGCCTCTGACCCGGATTAGATTCCAACAATTGGTATCAGAGCCAGGTTAGTGGTGTGCGTTTCATGTTTTTTTATGAAACTAACATGTGTGCGCATGATGAATGCGTGAGATCATCGGGGTTCTTACGCTTAGATCATGCATATGTATAGATTGTGCTTGTTCTATTGATCATTCTTGCAGGGCGCCGCTATAAAAAATCTAGATCTATGCTTTGTGCTTGCTACCGGGGGTCGGACCCCGAGTTAGCAATTGTCTGGATTTATTTTTGTGTGTGGATTTGTAATTGAGCCTTAGATTGGGCGAGTGATGGGGGATGACCATCCTCGGTTTCCCATGGCTTTTTCCTAGGTGTGTTTTCTTTTCTTTCTAGGAAATTGTATACGACCGAGCACTAGCTCGTAGCGTACTAGACTTTTTCGGTTACAGATCGAGAAGAAAGATGTGCCAAAGAAATCCACCATCGGGAGCGGAAGCGGAACCCTGGAGGATGAAGACGATCCGGCAAAGTGTTCGCGAGCGCGACGGAGGAGCCGGACCGAGGAACCTTGCGAAGAAAGCTAGAGGCCTGCGCTGTGCTAATTAGGTTTAGGGGTCGGATCCTGAACTTAATTCAGTTTTAATGGTTGCTTTCTTTAATTAGTTCTTTAAGCTTCATATCGAACCCCGATGAGATAATGTGATTATCAGTTTTCAGAGGGATGCCTTTCCCCTCCGGTCCAAGCGACTGTTTGAGGTTAGGATCCCGCTAGATGACGCCTATTATTTAGTTGACTTTTGATGTTAGTGGGATCCCATCACATATGGTTATGCCACCATTAGGAGAGCACCCGACTAGTCGGGTGTGCCTATTTGGCCAGCATCGAAATCAAAGATGAGATGGAGATCCATTGAACATCAATTGTCAAATCTATAAGCGAGGCGCCATGACTAGTGGGAGTCCTTTCCAGTGAGTCTGACTCTAGGATTAGCTCCAGAGCATTAGCGTGATAACCAATTTTGCAAAGCATCGATATTCTTGGAATATGTAATGTGACCCTTGAATGGAGAAATCCACTTGAGGCAGGGACTATGATATTCCGAGAGTGATTAATGCTAGGCGAAGGGCTTGAACGCTAGTGGGAGCATGGTGTGACCAGGGTCTAGTATTTAGGAGGTCGCTACCTTTGCATTTGCATAAATTCATACTCGCAAAATAACCCTCAGAATTATAAGGGATGCAAGAGAGGACTTTTATAAGATCCTCTGGCCTCCACGGCCAGTCGTTTTGTGTTTGGGTGGGGATGCATAACTTCACACCCCCTAGGGTGGGAGCTGTGTGTTTCCATGCCAAATTACTTAATGACCTCCCTGCGGATATGGCGATTACGGGGCCAGGAGAGAAGGGCTTTTCATCCCACCCTAGTGGGGGCCGCATGAACTCCCGTGTCGTAATTGCTTAGGCTCGTGGGTAAGCATCCTAGGTACACGTGAGGTATTCGTTGCGAAGACAACGGTGATCACGTGGTACTGGCCGAAAGATAACCATGGTCCATCACAGCCCTTAGTTGGCAGATTTGGATAGGGTCAAGGAAAAGGCCCGTGTGAGCGGATTGACGCTGTATGATGCCCCCTAGGGCAGGTACAGTCGATTCCGAGATCTTACATACATGGTTAATTAATCCATGGTAATGACTTCGCTTGAGGGTAGCGTTGACATATGGATATAATTAGCTTGTTTTAAAAAAATCCATAAAATAAGTTTTTATGCATACTCATTATTCAATCTTTATTTTCAGATGACTAAGTTAGACCCCCTGTCCGCTATCCTAAATGATCACAAACTTACCGGTCCCAACTATGAGGACTGAAAGCGCAACCTGTACCTGGTCCTAAGGATTGGTAAACATATGTCAGCCCTTAATGACCCTGAGCCAGATTTGCCAGGACCCAATGCCACAGAGGCACAGTTAAAGGCATTCACTGACTGGAAGGAATCTAATGAGATATATAAATGATATATAATAGCATCCTTGCAAATAACTCTGCAGAAGCAAGTCGAGGAGATGCCCGATGCTTCTGACATGATGTTGTATTTGAAGGAGATGTTTGAAGGTCACAATCGCGTTACGCGATACCTTACCATCAAGAAACTCGTCGGCACTAAGATGTCCAATGGGACGCTGGTTCGGGAACACATGATGAAAATGTTTGGGTTCCAGAACGAACTAGCTACCATGGACATTGTGCTAGAAGGCGAGGTGATGACAGACATCTTCCTCTCGTCACTGTCTGGAGCCTTTGAAGGCTTTGTCACCAACTTTAATTTGAACAAGTTGGCTATGACAAATGCAGAGCTTCTGGGAGCTCTCCAGGCAGCTGAGGATGGCTTCAAGCAGAAGGGCGAAGCACTTCACGTGCAACGCAGATCCTTCAAGAAGCCTGGCAAACCTCAGGGCAAGAAACATAAAAAGAAACCTAAGTCACTGCCTGTGCAGGACTCTGCTGGAGCCTCTGGGTCTGGAGAATCAAAGAAACCGAGCACGAAGTGCTTCCGGTGTGGCCAGAAGGGTCATTGGAAGAAGGACTGCAAGAAGCCTCAGAATGCTGGTGAAGGTAATCTACAACTCTTAGTTGTTGAATCATTTCTTTCAAGTAATAGTACTTTTGCTAGTTGGATTGTGGATTCTGGATCCACTAACCATGCCTGTAACTCTCTTCAGGGGTTTCGGGAAAGCAGAAGATTGCTTGATGGAGAGGTGACCTTGAGCATGGGAACTGAGGCCGTGGCTGCTGCTGAAGCTATTGGAGATGTTAATCTTAGTTTTTCGAATAATAAGACTTTGACACTTAGAGATGTCTTTTATGTACCGTCCTTGCGACGTAATTTAATTTCTGTTTCTTCTTTAGTTAATGAAGGTTATTCAGTTTATTTTGATGCTTCTGGTGTGTCGTTTAAACTGAATGGAACTTTTATAATAAGAGGAATGGTTCAGAATCATCTCTATGTTGTAAGTCCTAAATTTGAAAAAGATAACATAATAACTTCAGCATTTAATGTTAATTCATCTAAGCGTAAGAATCCTTCGGAAAATTTAACCCACCTGTGGCACTTACGACTTGGGCATATTACCTTAGATATGATCCATAGAATGGTGAAGGCCGGGCTTCTGGAAACAGATCCTACGGAGATCCTTCCCACCTGTGAATCCTGCCTGGAAGGCAAGATGACCAAGAGGTCCTTTAAAGGTAAAGGAGTAAGAGCCACTGAGGTATTAGAGTTAATCCATTCGGATGTCTGTGGACCCATGAACGTCAAGGTGATAGGAGGCCATGAGTATTTCATCACATTCATTGATGATTACTCAAGATATGGTTACATTTACCTGATGCATCGGAAGTCAGAATCCTTTGACATATTCAAAGAGTTCAGGGCTGAAGTAGAAAAACAGACAAGTAAATATATAAAAACCCTTCGATCTGATCGAGGAGGTGAATACCTATCTGACGAGTTCCTAGGGTATTTGGTGGAGCATGGGATAAAATCCCAGTTAACTGCTCCAGGTACCCCACAACAGAATGGAGTTTCCGAGAGAAGGAATCGAACCTTGTTGGACATGGTTCGTAGCATGATGAGTTACGCCAGTTTACCAATGACCTTTTGGGGATATGCCCTACAAACAACAGTTTATATTCTGAATCACGTTCCGTCTAAGTCAGTGCCTCAGACCCCTAGAGAACTGTGGTCAAAGCGAAAGCCATTGATACAGCATTTCAGAATATGGGGATGCCCTGCACATGTGCGAAGGGATAAGAGGGAAAAGATGGAATCTAAAACCAGAGTATGCTTATTTGTAGGGTATTCCAAGGAGACCAAAGGTGGTCTATTTTATGATCCTGAGGAAAAGAAGGTGATCGTTTCTACGAACGCCTATTTCCTAGAACAGGATTATATTGTGGACCACAAACCTACTAGTAAGGTAGTTCTGGATGAGCTACTGGGTACTAGATCAGAGAGCGCATCCAAAAGCATAGTGGGAGCTGACATTACAGATAATAATATACTAGATACTGTAGAACCTATTAATCCTGTAACACCACCACCACCTCGTCGCAGTGGGAGAAACATCAGAGCTCCTGACAGATACTATGGAGAAACCTTATTGGTTGATCCAGAGGGTCAGGAGGATGACCCACTGAGCTACGATGAGGCAGTGGGAGCTTCTGACAGCTCTGACTGGCAAAAGGCTATGGAGGCAGAAATTGAATCAATGTCCCATAACGCAGTCTGGACTCTTGTTACACTATCATTCAATATTAAACCTATTGGGTGTAAGTGGGTGTATAAGAAGAAGAGAGGATCCGATGGTACAATAGAGACTTATAAAGCTAGATTAGTTGCCAAGGGTTATACCCAGAGAGAAGGGATCGACTTTGACGAAACCTTCTCGCCGGTAGCTATGATAAAGTCTATTCGGATCCTCCTATCCATTGCAGCCCATTACAACTGGGAGATCTGGCAAATGGATGTCAAGACAGCATTCCTTAACGGAAATTTGGAAGAAGACATTTATATGATTCAACCACCAGGCTTTGAGTCAGAGGGTCAGGAACATCTAGTTTGCAAGTTGCAGAAGTCCATTTATGGACTAAAGCAAGCATCTAGAAGTTGGAACATCCGTTTTGATCAGGCAATCCAGTCGTATGGATTTAATCAAAACGAGGATGAACCATGTGTATACAAGAGGACTGATAAGACCACAGTAGTATATTTGATACTTTACGTAGACGATATTCTACTCATTGGAAATGATGTAGGAACATTGTCAACGGTAAAGGTCTGGTTGTCAACACAGTTCGATATGAAAGACCTAGGTGAAGCGAGTTATGTTTTGGGGATCAAGGTAACACGTGATCGCCAGAACAGGATTCTCTCGCTGTCACAGGCCGCGTATATAGATAAGGTTATGGCTAGGTTTGACATGCAAGACTCCAAGAAGGGTTTTGTGCCATTTAGACATGGCATAAAACTGTCTAAGGATCAATGTCCTAAGACACCTGAGGAGAGAGCAGAAATGCAGAAGATACCTTATGCCTCGGCATTGGGTAGTCTAATGTATGCTATGCATTGTACAAGGCCAGATATCTGTTTCGCAGTAGGCATGATGGGTCGGTTTCAGTCGAATCCGGGTCCAGATCACTAGACAGCAGTGAAGTGTATACTCAAGTACCTTCGTAGAACAAGGGACTATGAGTTGGTTTACACTGGACAAGAACTGACGCCGATTGGATACACAGATTCTGACTTTATGTCAGATTTGGAATCCAGGAAGTCGACATCAGGTTTTGTGTTTATGTTAGGAGGAGCAGCGGTTAGTTGGCAGAGTGTGAAGCAGAAATGCATCGCAGACTCTACCACAGAGGCTGAGTACGTTACAGCGTGCGAGGCAGCCAAAGAGGCGGTATGGCTCAAGAAATTCCTTACGGATTTAGGGTGCGTACCAGAGGCCCAGTTACCTATTGTGCTTTACTGCGACAATAGTAGGGCGGTAGCACAAGCTAAGGAGCCAAGACATCACCAAAAGAGGAAGCACATCGAGCGCAAGTTTCACTTGATTCGGCAGTTTCAAAAGCAAGGGCGAGTAGCGGTGACACAGATTGCATCTACAGATAATGTTGCTGATCCTTTCACAAAGGCAATACCTACCAAGGCATTCGAGCGACATGTGGACGCGATGGGAGTCAAAACCGTTTTGCTTCGCTAGACCAAGTGGGAGATTGTTAGGATTGATGTGTTCTAAGCTTGTAAAACTTTATGTTTTGGTCTAATAAAGATTGATAGTTATTATTACATGAGATGCATATAGGTGCGTAACATAGTTACGTGTTCTTTAGAGAACAGAGAGCCATGGTTATATGGTAGTCCACTGAGTTGAAGACTAAGTGGATTGGTCCCGTATAACCTAAATATGTTCGCAGCTATGATCAGGTTGGTCGCCTCATCATGGTAAGCTGTTGGCGATGACAGTTCATGGGATGTCTTCACCATAGTCATCACCAGGCACAGTGTCTGTGGCTGAACGGAACTAACACGGTGTACAGATCAGTGAGCAGGCACTGGTACACTAAGCAGTGTTTCTGCTTAGGGTAAAACGGTCCTAAACCCTGAGGAACCACGACTGATGGACTAACCAGTTGCGTGGTGCTTTGGCGCACCAATGTGTGAGGGTCCATATGCAGTGATCCAAAACCACGGTGTACTGGGTTACCCGGCTGGCGTTGCATTAGCGTGTCACTCCTGCAGGCCATCCACACCCCTGATGGGAGGTGCGTTCCTTGGTGTGACTTACACTGTACCAAACCCAGGCCTGGTGGTCATCAGTGTGACTGTTGACCGGGTTCGGTTACTCGACGGGGTAATCAGAGGTACGATGTATAGGTCAACCTGGAAGGAACCAAGTCATATGATCATTCGAGTCTGACGGTAGTCTTCACCGCTCGAAGTGAATCATGGCATCAAGTGGAGGGACAACGGGTTTACCACTACTAAGCGGAGAGCAGGGGTATGATGGAGAACATAGTAAGTCTGGGTGAATTGGAGTGTAGCCTGCGTCGCACTCTGGGTGGCTACGCAGGTTAACTCGAGCTCAGAGGATCGATGGTACACTCGGGTAGTGTGTCGATCGAGCTTGAGTTGGAAGCCATGAACCCCGGTCCCTGATGGTTCCACCTTATCAACATTATGTACGGTTCTTGAACCGTCTCCTCGGAACACCATAAGCATGAGGAAGAAAGAAGTATACGCTCCGTGTGTGCATGGCACTAGAGCACGGTAGATGTGTAACTACATACGAGTACTAAGGGTTGAGCCCGAGACTCGTGCAGAGTCATATGTAGTAATCCCTAGCCATAAGTGAACTTCGCTGCATAGGTGCGATGCACCGGGGTATGTTGCGAGTTGACTAATTGACTTTGCTAGAGGCACCCTCCGGTGGCCTCAGTTAATAGTAGGTAACTAGTAAAGATCACTTAAGAAGTGGCCGCTAGGTATCGCACGCTAGAAATGGTCAAAATGAGGCGTCGGGGCGTTTTGGTAAAAACCTCACTCTGCCGGACCTCACTGTTGGCCGACCCTAGTGATGGGACACCTTGCTAGGGCCGGCCCTATGATGTAGGGATAAGAATCCCTCATCTATAGGGCCGGCCATATAGATAGGGACAGGGCGATAAAACGGTTAAGATCGAGCCCTAAAAAGTAGGAAAACGGATAAATACGCGGAGAGATAAAAAGGAGATAATGGAGAGATAATGAGAGGGGGTCATTATCCCCTTGGATCCCTATCCAAGGGGGTTGGCCGACCCTATAAAGGGACCTATGGGGCACCGGCCCTATATGATGAAAAATCCGAACCCCCTCCTCTCTCTAATCTCTCTAGTTCTCTCCCTAACCTCTCTCCGTTTCTCGCTTGCTACTTCGTCTTCCTCGCGTGGAGTTCTGAAGAAGGAGAAGGGTCGTTCTTCGGAGGCACTCAAAGATCCGAGAGCGATGTTCCGTGCATCGTGTGAGATCGGGTGAACAAGAAGGCAACATCTCCATTCGTACCGTCGGCATCTTCGCGAACGATCTTCCGTCTCCATCGACAAAGAAGACAATTCTCCGCGGTTAAAAGATCCGTACGAAAGGTATGTGTAATCTAACATGTAGATCTAGCGGGCATTATGATTTGCATCCATGCTAAGTTAATCATTACGCTAGATTGCCGTTAGGGGTTTTCGATTCTCGTGCATGCACATGCACACATATATAGATTAGTTTCAATGAAAGTTTAAATCGTGTAACGTGCACCATGAACGGTCTTTCGACCGCCAAATCGTTTCCGCTGCGAGCCTCTGACCCGGATTAGATTCCAACAATAAATTGGTGAGTTCCCAGGTATGGTTTTGAAGTATGGATTGGATCTCGTTATCTATGGCTTCCTTCCAAAAGGGTGAGTCTATGGATTTCATTGCATCTGTATAGGTGGAGGAAGAGTTCTCCACCAGAAGTGCATAGAAGTCATCAAAGACTTTTTCTACACGGACACATTTACTCCTTCTAGGTTCGGTTTAGGTTACCGGTTCAGTCTGGTCTTTAGGTTCTAATTGGACTTTGGGTTCGATCTGAGTTGCCTGATTAGAACTGAAAGCCTGGTTATTGATATTAATCATAGTGTTGATCCTAGTTTTATAAGGAAAGATATTTTCGAAGTATGACGCATCTCTAGCTTCGATTATGGTGTTATTGGCTATTTTGCTTATTTCAGAGTTAAACACTAAAAATCGATTAGCGTTACTGTCTGAAGCGTAGCCGATAAAAATAGCATCTACAGTGTTAGGTCCTATCTTCTTCCTTTTGTTATCGGAGATTTTTACCTTAGCTAGGCACCCCCACACGTACTTTTAGATATTCTAAGTTAGGTTTTCTATGTTTCCATACTTCGTATGGGGTCAAGTCATTATGTTTGAAGGGAATACGGTTAAGGATAAAACAGGTCGTCATTAGGGCTTCCCCCTACAAGTTCTCTGGCGCTCCAGAGCTTAGTAACATGGAATTGACCATGTTCATTAGGGTCCTATTTTTCCTCTCCGCTACACCATTGGATTGGGGAGTGTAAGGAACTGTGACTTCATGGAGTATTCCATAGTCTTCACAGTACTCACTTAACTCATTTGAGGTGTACTCCCCTCCTTGGTCTGACCTAAGGATCTTAATATTTTCGTCTAATTGGTTCTCAACCTAAGCTTTGTAAATTTTAAATTTACTGAGTACTTCATCCTTAGCCTTAATAAGGTATAGGTAACAATATTTTGAAGCGTCATCTATGAACGTTATAAAATATCTATTGCCACATCTCGGGGTTCTCCCAGAATCACAGACATCGCTGTGAATTAGTTCAAGTATCTTGGAGTCTCGATCGATGATTTTAAAGGGTTTCTTAGGTTGTTTGGCTTCTACGCATATCTCGCACTTGTCAAGATTCATAGTATCGGATTTAGGAATAATGTTTACGGTCATGAGTTTCTTGATAGAATTATAGTTCACATGACCTGGTCTTTGGTGTCAAGTGACCGAAAACTCAACATTTAAAATAGTAGAAGAAGGATTGAATACATTCAATTTAAATAAACCATCACAAAGAAATCCTTTTCCAATAAAATTCATTCCCTTGGTGATTATAACCTTATTGGACTCAAATACAAGCTTATAACCCTGTTGGACTAATAAAGACCCATTAATTAGATTCCTCCTAATCTCCGGAACATGGTGGACTCCGCGCAGGGTTAGGGTCTTCTCCAATGCCAGCTTCAGGTTGATCCGTCCTATCCCTAGCATATGACCTTCAGCATTGTTCCCCATGCTTACAACTCTTCCACCTGAGACCTGATAGGTGGAAAACAAAGATTGATTAGAGCAAATATGAATGTTAGCTCATTTGTCAATCCACCAATCAAATACTTGAAAGGTCATGTTAACTTCAGGGGTGAAGAGAACAGACCTGAAAGCAGTCCCAGAAGAGCCAGCTCCAGAGGTCACTATGTTGACTTGGGAGCCGGGTGACATTGGACAATTCCTTCTTGGATTTGGAGGTGGTGCTGTCTTCTTGTAGAAGTATTGGTTGGCTATGTGATTGGTCTGACCACAGACGACGTAGCAATAACGCACTCCTTCCTTCTTTTGGTTATTGGGATGGTTTGGGTTATGGTTGCTATGGTAGGATTTTTTGGTATATGGCTTAGGCTTAGGGTGGAAGGGTTTCTTCTGGAACTTATGTCTAGGTTTTTGGAATGGCTTGGATGGTTGACCCTCTATGTTGTTGACCTTGGGTTTGGATTCAGAAGATCCCTTTTTCCTGAGCCTATGTTGCTCCTTAATTCTAATAGAGTTTAGAACTTGAGTTAGGGTTAGGTCACCTTGGGTATGACTTAGGTGCTTAGAAAACTCGGACCAAGAAGCATGTAGTTTATCTATAAGGCAGGCTATTTGGAAGGTTTCATCAAGAGTGGAACCATTCGTCTTCAGGTGTTGGACTAGGTTCTCAAACTCATAAATCTGATCATTATAGGTTTGGAGTCAACCATTTTGAAGCTGTTGAAGTCTGACGCTTTGAAGCGTTTTACTCCAGCACAATCTAGGCCATACTTACGCTCTAGGGTATCCCATAGGTCCTTAGGGTTTTGAATGGTATAATAGATATCATATAGTCTATCAGATAAGGCCCCTAGGATCCTATGAAGGCCATGGTAGTTGATTTCTTCTGAGGTCCTAGTAGGAATGCCAGAAGTTGGTTCGGGATCAGGTTGGGAAGTAGAGGCTCGGGTACGGCGAGTTTGACTAGACCCATTAGATACTCCTGATGCAGTTTCACCTATGGCTGACAACAACCCAAGATAGGTTAGCCAGAAACGCATCTGGTTTTGCCACCTCTTAAAGTTAGACCTGTTAAACTTCTCGGGTTTGGCACTAAGGATTTCACGGTTTGGTGAGGCCATTTCGGACCAAAGAGAGGAGTTGAAATTTATAAATTGAAAAATAGTTTTGTCAATTTCAAGGCACACTGTATAGATTTGACTTTCAGAAATCCAAATGAAACTTCTAAATCCGAACGACCAGATGGGCTCCAGGTAGGAGGTGGAGCACTACACTCGCTCAAATACCAAGCTACCTTGGGCAATTTAATGCCGGTTTGTCAAGCCTTTCTAGATACCGTACACAGTGAAATATTCCAATAACGATTTTTAGTCTTTTCTATAATCTATGCTTCTAATTAACTTTTGTAGAAAATAATTTTGTAACTAGTAGCAACTAATAGATGATCGTGCAAACAATCTAATCTACGATAACAAGTCTAATAATATTAACACGCAAATAGATAGAACAATAGAAGATGTTAATTAATCCTTTAATTTAAACTTATGATTGATGAACGATTAAATAATTCAATAAGTTTTTTGGATTGTTGAAAAATCTAATCGTTCTATACTAGCAAAATTAGGAATTAATCAAATTCTTAATATTAAACGAATATTTGTTTAGCAATTATAATATTTGCAAGCAAAGACACATCACAAATTTCTTTTAGAAATTGTTTGTCAAGGCAGAGCGGGTTCTATGGAACCGTCATTCACCTTGCCGAACTTCTCTAAAAGAGAGAAATGAACTATCTAAATTATCTCTAATTATTTAGTGTTTAGAATTAGATGTAAATCGTTTTCAATAGATCTACAATTAGCAAGAAATTAGAGTTTGAAACTCTAGCCTGATTGTCAAAGCACGCTAGGCGCTGTCCCAAGAAACTTATTGCACCCCTGGTGCGGGTCTCGTGGTAATGGTTCTCGGAGATACGATGATCCTGGTCAGGCGACCTCATTCTCGTCGGCATGATTCCAAGAAGGCTTTACGAACCTCGATGTACTTTCAGGAACCTAGCGACTCGACGAAGAACTTCTCGAAGTAGGGAGGCAGCACCACAGCAGAGCTTTGATCCAAGAGAGGGAGTCTTCTTGGAGCAAAGGGGCAGCACCACAACACGAGAGAATAGGAGAGGGAGAAGCAGAAATTTGAGACCAATTCCTACCACATCGGTGTTGGAGCCCATATTTGTCAATCATGATCATTTTGGGTGGAGCGATCACCATCAAGTGTGGCAGCCAATTATCAAGCATGTGGCAGCCGACAGAGGCAACAAGAGGTCTAGGGTGCGTGATGCCATCGAAGTGGGATGCGTGTCTTTTGGTGGTCGGTGGTGGCCCTGGCACCAACTGAGATGTGTTTTATTGCCGAAGGCAGTTCCTACAGTATTGTTGAATGTGTTTTTACCATCGAAGGCGGCTACTGCTGTGTGGTTGAATGTGTTTTGCCATTGAAAACAGTTGTTGTAGTGTCGATGCCACCGAAGATTACTGGGGTGTGTTGCCACCGAAGGTGGCCGTCCGAGTGCCGAGAGGCACAAACATTTCTATTCTATATTACATTGCAGGGAACCCTCTTCCACTTAATTACAAATGAGTCACTATGTCAAAGATAAATCAACGGATCAGATTTTGAAGGAGGAAAATCAAGGGATCAGAATTAAAGAAGGTCGAAAAAAAATATTAAATGCCCACTTTATGGCTTTGTTGCATGGTACCCGATTGATTTGCTGTCCATAAATCCATACCAATTAAGATTTGAGAAGTGATTTAATGGGATTTAAAATCTCTGAGAGAGATTCTATTTGTTGTCACCGAAAAATATTTTGGTACTTGAAGATTTTATTGGGCGAGTTATCTGGACCGTTGATGAAAAAATAAAAAACCATTTGATTATACTTTGTACACAATCACGACCGTGCATTGTACTAATATTTTTTTTATAAATAATTAGACTGCTTCCTTTTCTCCTTGTATAAATTTTCTCGTGTGAGCAAACAATAAGTCATAGCTTGATGCAACGGGCGGATATGATTAGGACACGTCATTTGTTGGGCATTGAGGAAACATGACGTGGCCTCTTTCACTACAAAAAAAACAGTTATTACCGACGGACAATATCCGTCGGTAATATTAACATTCCGTCGGTAATGTTCTATAGCGACGGAAGATATTTCCGTCGCTGGCTGTTGGGAAAAAAGGCGTCGGGGAAAACAATACGACGGACCAAATATTACCGTCGGTAATAATAATTAATACCGACGGTAATATTAAAGCCGTCGGTAATATTTAATCAATTAAAAATTAATATATATATTATTACCGACGAAACTTACGAATCCGTCGGTAATATATAAGCATTTTACCGACGGTTATGGTCTATACTGTCGGTAATACTATATATATTACCGACGCATATATATATTGCCCGTCGGTAATAATATATATATTACCGACAAATATTATATATCCGTCGGTAATACTATATATATTACCGACGCATATATATATATATTGCCCGTCGGTAATAATATATATATTACCGACGGATATTATATGCCGTCGGCAAATTATTTATAATTTAAAAAAAATAAAAACATTATTAGCGACGGTATAATTAATTTCCGTCGGTAATAAGTATGTTTTTTTTTTAATAAATTTACCTAAATAATGTTATTTAATTCCTGTGATTTACAACAATACCACAATATATTACCATAATTTATCAAATATTATCACAATTTATAAAATATTACCACAAATTTTAAAATATTACCTAAATTGATAAAAAATTACAGCAAATTATCAAATATTACCACAGTACCCGGCCGACAATTATAGACAAGAACAAAAAATAACCACATATTACAAAATAATATTTACACAATCCAGAACTGAGAGATGATACATGCCCTATCTCAACCACCCCAGCCCGCCACCAACGCTAGTGCTCTCATCGATCCCCTAACGCCGCCCTATCTCAACCACGCCCGCCCACCACCAACGCTGGTGCTCTCATCGATCCCCTGACGCCGCCCTGCTCCTGCAATTAACATGTATTTGTTAAAAAAATGGTTTATATCTATAACTGAGTCTAAGCGTTAAAAAATAATAAGTTAGCGTGTTTCGGTTTTGAAATAGGTTTGGATTCGATCGGATCGGCATCCGATAATTCGAAGTTGGAATTATTCCGTATTTCGGACTTGCGAGCGGGTTCTAATTGGATATTTGACCAATTTACGCTCCGATTCACCGATTTAGTGTCTAAGTGTTGGAAAATCATAACTTAGCGTGTTTCGGATATGAAATAAGTTTGGATTTGATCCGATCGTCATCGGATCGGCATCCGATAATTCGAACTTGGAATTATTTCGTATTTCGGACTTGCGAGCGAGTTCTAATTGGATATTTGACCAATTTATGATTCGATTCACCGATTTAGAGTCTAAGTGTTGGAAAATCATAAGTTAGCGTGTTTCGGATATGAAATAGCTAGGTTTGGATTCGATCGGATCGTCATCGGATCGGCATCCGATAATTCGAACTTGGAATTATTCTGTATTTTGGACTTGCGAGCAAGTTCTAATTGGATATTTGACCAATTTACGCTCCGATTCACCGATTTAGAGTGTTTCGGATATGAAATAGGTTTGGATTCGATCCGATCGTCATCGGATCGGCATCCGATAATTCGAAGTTGGAATTATTCCGTATTTCGGACTTGCGAGCGGGTTCTAATTGGATATTTGACCAATCTACGCTCCGATTCACCGATTTAGAGTCTAAGTGTTGGAAAATCATAAGTTAGCGTGTTACGGATATGAAATAGGTTTGGATTCGATCCGATCGTCATCGGATCGGCATCCGATAATTCGAAGTTGGAATTATTCCGTATTTCGGACTTGCGAGCGGGTTCTAATTGGATATTTGACCAATTTACGCTCCGATTCACCGATTTAGAGTCTAAGTGTTGGAAAATCATAAGTTAGCGTGTTTCGGATATGAAATAGGTTTGGATTCGATCCGATCGTCATCGGATCGGCATCCGATAATTCGAAGTTGGAATTATTCCGTATTTCGGACTTGCGAGCGGGTTCTAATTCGATATTTGACCAATTTACGCTCCGATTCACCGATTTAGAGTCTAAGTGTTGGAAAATCATAAGTTAGTGTGTTTCGGATATGAAATAGGTTTGGATTCGATCCGATCGTCATCGGATCGGCATCCGATAATTCGAAGTTGGAATTATTCCGTATTTCAGACTTGCGAGCGGGTTCTAATTGGATATTTGACCAATTTACGCTCCGATTGGAAAATCATAAGTTAGCGTGTTTCGGAAATGAAATAGGTTTGGATTCGATCCGATCGTCATCGGATCGGAATCCGATAATTCGAAGTTGGAATTATTTCGTATTTCGGACTTGCGAGCGGGTTCCAATTGGATATTTGACCAATTTACGCTCCGATTCACCGATTTAGAGTCTAAGTGTTGGAAAATCATAAGTTAGCGTGTTTCGGATATGAAATAGGTTTGGATTCGATCCGATCGTCATCGGATCGGCATCCGATAATTCGAAGTTGGAATTATTCCGTATTTCGGACTTGCGAGCGGGTTCTAATTGGATATTTGACCAATTTACGCTCCGATTCACCGATTTAGAGTCTAAGTGTTGGAAAATCATAAGTTAGCGTGTTTCGGAAATGAAATAGGTTTGGATTCGATCCGATCGTCATCGGATCGGAATCCGATAATTCGAAGTTGGAATTATTCCGTATTTCGGACTTGCGAGCGGGTTCCAATTGGATATTTGACCAATTTACGCTCCGATTCACCGATTTAGAGTCTAAGTGTTGGAAAATCATAAGTTAGCGTGTTTCGGATATGAAATAGGTTTGGATTCGATCCGATCGTCATCGGATCGGCATCCGATAATTCGAAGTTGGAATTATTCCGTATTTCGGACTTGCGAGCGGGTTCTAATTGGATATTTGACCAATTTACGCTCCGATTCACCGATTTAGAGTCTAAGTGTTGGAAAATCATAACTTAGCGTGTTTCGGATATGAAATAGGTTTGGATTCGATCTGATCGTCATCGGATCGACATCCGATAATTCGAAGTTGGAATTATTCCGTATTTTGGACTTGCGAGCAGGTTCTAATTTGATATTTGACCAATTTACGCTCCGATTCACCGATTTAGAGTCTAAGTGTTGGAAAATCTTAAGTTAGCGTGTTTCGGATATGAAATAGGTTTGGATTCGATCGGATCGTCATCGGATCGGCATCCGATAATTCAAACTTGGAATTATTCCGTATTTCGGACTTGCGAGCGGGTTCTAATTGGATATTTGACCAATTTACGCTCCGATTCACAGATTTAGAGTCTAAGTGTTGGAAAATCATAAGTTAGCGTGTTTCGGATATGAAATAGGTTTGGATTCGATCCGATCGTCATCGGATCGGCATCCGATAATTCAAAGTTGGAATTATTCCGTATTTCGGACTTGCGAGCGGGTTCTAATTGGATATTTGACCAATTTACGCTCCGATTCACCGATTTAGAGTCTAAGTGTTGGAAAATCATAAGTTAGCGTGCTTCGGATATGAAATATGTTTGGATTCGATCCGATCGTCATCGGATCGGCATCCGATAATTCGAAGTTGGAATTATTCCGTATTTCGGACTTGTGAGCGGGTTCTAATTGAATATTTGACCAATTTACGCTCCGATTCACCGATTTAGAGTCAAAGTGTTGGAAAATCATAAGTTAGCGTGTTTCGGATATGATATAGGTTTGGATTCGATCCGATCGTCATCGGATCGGCATCCGATAATTCGAACTTGGAATTATTCCGTATTTTGGACTTGCGAGTTGGTTCTAATTGGATATTTGACCAATTTACGCTCCGATTCACCGATTTAGAGTCTAAGTGTTGGAAAATCATAAGTTAGCGTGTTTCGGATATGAAATAGATTTGGATTCGATCCGATCGTCATCGGATCGGCATCCGATAATTCGAAGTTGGAATTATTCCATATTTCGGACTTGCGAGCGGGTTCCAATTGGATATTTGACCAATTTACGCTCCGATTCACCGATTTAGAGTCTAAGTGTTGGAAAATCATAAGTTAGCGTGTTTCGGATATGAAATAGGTTTGGATTCGATCCGATCGTCATCGGATCGGCATCCGATAATTCGAAGTTGGAATTATTCCATATTTCGGACTTGCGAGCGGGTTCTAATTCGATATTTGACCAATTTACGCTCCGATTCACCGATTTAGAGTCTAAGTGTTGGAAAATCATAAGTTAGCGTGTTTCGGATATGAAATAGGTTTGGATTCGATCCGATCGTCATCGGATCGGCATCCGATAATTCAAAGTTGGAATTATTCCGTATTTCGGACTTTTGAGCGGGTTCTAATTGGATATTTGACCAATTTACTCTCCGATTCACCGATTTAGAGTCTAAGTGTTGGAAAATCATAAGTTAGCGTGTTTCGGATATGAAATAGGTTTGGATTTGATCCGATCGTCATCGGATCGGCATCCGATAATTCAAAGTTGGAATTATTCCGTATTTCGGACTTGTGAGCGGGTTCTAATTTGATATTTGACCAATTTACGCTCCGATTCACCGATTTAGAGTCTAAGTGTTGGAAAATCATAAGTTAGCGTGTTACGGATATGAAATAGGTTTGGATTCGATCCGATCGTCATCGGATCGGCATCCGATAATTCGAAGTTGGAATTATTCCGTATTTTGGACTTGCGAGCGGGTTCTAATTGGATATTTGACCAATTTAAGCTCCGATTCACCGATTTAGAGTCTAATTGTTGGAAAATCATAAGTTAGCGTGTTTCGGATATGAAATAGGTTTGGATTCGATCCGATCATCATCGGATCGGCATCCGATAATTCGAAGTTGGAATTATTCCGTATTTCGGACTTGCGAGCAGGTTCTAATTGGATATTTGACCAATTTACGCTCCGATTCACCGATTTAGAGTCTAAGTGTTGGAAAATCATAAGTTAGCGTGTTTCGGATATGAAATAGGTTTGGATTCGATCCGATCGTCATCGGATCGGCATTCGATAATTCGAAGTTGGAATTATTCCGTATTTCGGACTTGCGAGCGGGTTCTAATTGGATATTTGACCAATTTACGCTCCGATTCACCGATTTAGAGTCTAAGTGTTGGAAAATCATAAGTTAGCGTGTTTCGGATATGATATAGGCTTGGATTCGATCCGATCATCATCGGATCGGCATCCGATAATTCGAAGTTGGAATTATTCTGTATTTCGGACTTGCGAGTGGGTTCTAATGGGATATTTGACAAATTTACACTCCGATTCACCGATTTAGAGTTTAAGTGTTGGAAAATCATAAGTTAGCGTGTGATATAGGTTTGGATTCGATCTGATCGTCATCGGATCGGCATCCTATAATTCGAAATTGGAATTATTCCGTATTTTGGACTTGCGAACGGGTTCCAATTGGATATTTGACCAATTTACTCTCCGATTCACCGATTTAGAGTCTAAGTGTTGGAAAATCATAAGTTAGCTTGTTTCGGATATGAAATAGGTTTGGATTCGATCCGATCGTCATCGGATCGGCATCCGATAATTCGAAGTTGGAATTATTCCGTATTTCGGACTTGCGAGCGGGTTCTAATTGGATATTTGACCAATTTACGCTCCGATTCACCGATTTAGAGTCTAAGTGTTGGAAAATCATAAGTTAGCGTGTTTCGGATATGAAATAGGTTTGGATTCGATCCGATCGTCATCGGATCGGCATCTGATAATTCAAAGTTGGAATTATTCCGTATTTTGGACTTGCGAGCGGGTTCTAATTGGATATTTGACCAATTTACGCTCCGATTCACCGATTTAGAGTCTAAGTGTTGGAAAATCATAAGTTAGCGTGTTTCGGATATGAAATAGGTTTGGATTCGATCCGATCGTCATCGGATCGGCATCCGATAATTCGAAGTTGGAATTATTCTTTATTTCGGACTTGCGAGTGGGTTCTAATGGGATATTTGACAAATTTACACTCCGATTCACCGATTTAGAGTTTAAGTGTTGGAAAATCATAAATTAGCGTGTGATATAGGTTTGGATTCGATCTGATCGTCATCGGATCGGCATCCTATAATTCGAAATTGGAATTATTCCGTATTTCGGACTTGCGAGCGGGTTCTAATTGGATATTTGACCAATTTACGCTCCGATTGGAAAATCATAAGTTAGCGTGTTTCGGAAATGAAATAGGTTTGGATTCGATCCGATCGTCATCGGATCGGAATCCGATAATTCGAAGTTGGAATTATTTCGTATTTCGGACTTGCGAGCGGGTTCCAATTGGATATTTGACCAATTTACGCTCCGATTCACCGATTTAGAGTCTAAGTGTTGGAAAATCATAAGTTAGCGTGTTTCGGATATGAAATAGGTTTGGATTCGATCCGATCGTCATCGGATCGGCATCCGATAATTCGAAGTTGGAATTATTCCGTATTTCGGACTTGCGAGCGGGTTCTAATTGGATATTTGACCAATTTACGCTCCGATTCACCGATTTAGAGTCTAAGTGTTGGAAAATCATAAGTTAGCGTGTTTCGGAAATGAAATAGGTTTGGATTCGATCCGATCGTCATCGGATCGGAATCCGATAATTCGAAGTTGGAATTATTCCGTATTTCGGACTTGCGAGCGGGTTCCAATTGGATATTTGACCAATTTACGCTTCGATTCACCGATTTAGAGTCTAAGTGTTGGAAAATCATAAGTTAGCGTGTTTCGGATATGAAATAGGTTTGGATTCGATCCGATCGTCATCGGATCGGCATCCGATAATTCGAAGTTGGAATTATTCCGTATTTCGGACTTGCGAGCGGGTTTTAATTGGATATTTGACCAATTTACGCTCCGATTCACCGATTTAGAGTCTAAGTGTTGGAAAATCATAACTTAGCGTGTTTCGGATATGAAATAGGTTTGGATTCGATCTGATCGTCATCGGATCGACATCCGATAATTCGAAGTTGGAATTATTCCGTATTTCGGACTTGCGAGCAGGTTCTAATTGGATATTTGACCAATTTACGCTCCGATTCACCGATTTAGAGTCTAAGTGTTGGAAAATCATAAGTTAGCGTGTTTCGGATATGAAATAGGTTTGGATTCGATCGGATCGTCATCGGATCGGCATCCGATAATTCAAACTTGGAATTATTCCGTATTTCGGACTTGCGAGCGGGTTCTAATTGGATATTTGACCAATTTACGCTCCGATTCACAGATTTAGAGTCTAAGTGTTGGAAAATCATAAGTTAGCGTGTTTCGGATATGAAATAGGTTTGGATTCGATCCGATCGTCATCGGATCGGCATCCGATAATTCGAAGTTGGAATTATTCCGTATTTCGGACTTGCGAGCGGGTTCTAATTGGATATTTGACCAATTTACGCTCCGATTCACCGATTTAGAGTCTAAGTGATGGAAAATCATAAGTTAGCGTGCTTCGGATATGAAATATGTTTGGATTCGATCCGATCGTCATCGGATCGGCATCCGATAATTCGAAGTTGGAATTATTCCGTATTTCGGACTTGCGAGCGGGTTCTAATTGAATATTTGACCAATTTACGCTCTGATTCACCGATTTAGAGTCTAAGTGTTGGAAAATCATAAGTTAGCGTGTTTCGGATATGATATAGGTTTGGATTCGATCCGATCGTCATCGGATCGGCATCCGATAATTCGAACTTGGAATTATTCCGTATTTCGGACTTGCGAGTTGGTTCTAATTGGATATTTGACCAATTTACGCTCCGATTCACCGATTTAGAGTCTAAGTGTTGGAAAATCATAAGTTAGCGTGTTTCGGATATGAAATAGGTTTGGATTCGATCCGATCGTCATCGGATCGGCATCCGATAATTCGAAGTTGGAATTATTCCATATTTCGGACTTGCGAGCGGGTTCCAATTGGATATTTGACCAATTTACGCTCCGATTCACCGATTTACAGTCTAAGTGTTGGAAAATCATAAGTTAGCGTGTTTCGGATATGAAATAGGTTTGGATTCGATCCGATCGTCATCGGATCGGCATCCGATAATTCGAAGTTGGAATTATTCCATATTTCGGACTTGTGAGCGGGTTCTAATTCGATATTTGACCAATTTACGCTCCGATTCACCGATTTAGAGTCTAAGTGTTGGAAAATCATAAGTTAGCGTGTTTCGGATATGAAATAGGTTTGGATTCGATCCGATCGTCATCGGATCGGCATCCGATAATTCAAAGTTGGAATTATTCCGTATTTCGGACTTTTGAGCGGGTTCTAATTGGATATTTGACCAATTTACTCTCCGATTCACCGATTTAGAGTCTAAGTGTTGGAAAATCATAAGTTAGCGTGTTTCGGATATGAAATAGGTTTGGATTTGATCCGATCGTCATCGGATCGGCATCCGATAATTCAAAGTTGGAATTATTCCGTATTTCGGACTTGTGAGCGGGTTCTAATTTGATATTTGACCAATTTACGCTCCGATTCACCGATTTAGAGTCTAAGTGTTGGAAAATCATAAGTTAGCGTGTTTCGGATATGAAATAGGTTTGGATTCGATCCGATCGTCATCGGATCGGCATCCGATAATTCGAAGTTGGAATTATTCCGTATTTTGGACTTGCGAGCGGGTTCTAATTGGATATTTGACCAATTTAAGCTCCGATTCACCGATTTAGAGTCTAATTGTTGGAAAATCATAAGTTAGCGTGTTTCGGATATGAAATAGGTTTGGATTCGATCCGATCATCATCGGATCGGCATTCGATAATTCGAAGTTGGAATTATTCCGTATTTCGGACTTGCGAGCAGGTTCTAATTGGATATTTGACCAATTTACGCTCCGATTCACCGATTTAGAGTCTAAGTGTTGGAAAATCATAAGTTAGCGTGTTTCGGATATGAAATAGGTTTGGATTCGATCCGATCGTCATCGGATCGGCATCCGATAATTCGAAGTTGGAATTATTCCGTATTTCGGACTTGCGAGCGGGTTCTAATTGGATATTTGACCAATTTACGCTCTGATTCACCGATTTAGAGTCTAAGTGTTGGAAAATCATAAGTTAGCGTGTTTCGGATATGAAATAGGTTTGGATTCGATCCGATCGTCATCGGATCGGCATCCGATAATTCAAAGTTGGAATTATTCCGTATTTTGGACTTGCGAGCGGGTTCTAATTGGATATTTGACCAATTTACGCTCCGATTCACCGATTTAGAGTCTAAGTGTTGGAAAATCATAAGTTAGCGTGTTTCGGATATGAAATAGGTTTGGATTCGATCCGATCGTCATCGGATCGGCATCCGATAATTCGAAGTTGGAATTATTCTGTATTTCGGACTTGCGAGCGGGTTCTAATTCGAAATTTGACCAATTTACACTCCGATTCACCGATTTAGAGTCTAAGTGTTGGAAAATCATAAGTTAGCGTGTTTCGGATATAATATAGGCTTGGATTCGATCCGATCGTCATCGGATCGGCATCCGATAATTCGAAGTTGGAATTATTCTGTATTTCGGACTTGCGAGTGGGTTCTAATGGGATATTTGACAAATTTACACTCCGATTCACCGATTTAGAGTTTAAGTGTTGGAAAATCATAAGTTAGCGTGTGATATAGGTTTGGATTCGATCTGATCGTCATCGGATCGGCATCCTATAATTCGAAATTGGAATTATTCCGTATTTCGGACTTGCGAGCGGGTTCCAATTGGATATTTGACCAATTTACTCTCCGATTCACCGATTTAGAGTCTAAGTGTTGGAAAATCATAAGTTAGCTTGTTTCGGATATGAAATAGGTTTGGATTCGATCCGATCGTCATCGGATCGGCATCCGATAATTCGAAGTTGGAATTATTCCGTATTTCGGACTTGCGAGCGGGTTCTAATTGGATATTTGACCAATTTACGCTCCGATTCACTGATTTAGAGTCTAAGTGTTGGAAAATCATAAGTTAACGTGTTTCGGATATGAAATAGGTTTGGATTCGATCCGATCGTCATCGGATCGGCATCCGATAATTCAAAGTTGGAATTATTCCGTATTTTGGACTTGCGAGCGGGTTCTAATTGGATATTTGACCAATTTACGCTCCGATTCACCGATTTAGAGTCTAAGTGTTGGAAAATCATAAGTTAGCGTGTATCGGATATGAAATAGGTTTGGATTCGATCCGATCGTCATCGGATCGGCATCCGATAATTCGAAGTTGGAATTATTCTGTATTTCGGACTTGCGAGTGGGTTCTAATGGGATATTTGACAAATTTACACTCCGATTCACCGATTTAGAGTTTAAGTGTTGGAAAATCATAAGTTAGCGTGTGATATAGGTTTGGATTCGATCTGATCGTCATCGGATCGGCATCCTATAATTCGAAATTGGAATTATTCCGTATTTCGGACTTGCGAGCGGGTTCCAATTGGATATTTGACCAATTTACTCTCCGATTCACCGATTTAGAGTCTAAGTGTTGGAAAATCATAAGTTAGCTTGTTTCGGATATGAAATAGGTTTGGATTCGATCCGATCGTCATCGGATCGGCATCCGATAATTCGAAGTTGGAATTATTCCGTATTTCGGACTTGCGAGCGGGTTCTAATTCGATATTTGACCAATTTACGCTCCGATTCACCGATTTAGAGTCTAAGTGTTGGAAAATCATAAGTTAGCGTGTTTCGGATATGAAATAGGTTTGGATTCGATCCGATCGTCATCGGATCGGCATCCGATAATTCGAAGTTGGAATTATTCCGTATTTCGGACTTGTGAGCGGGTTCTAATTTGATATTTGACCAATTTACGCTCCGATTCACCGATTTAGAGTCTAAGTGTTGGAAAATCATAAGTTAGCGTGTTTCGGATATGAAATAGGTTTGGATTCGATCCGATCGTCATCGGATCGGCATCCGATAATTTGAAGTTGGAATTATTCCGTATTTCGGACTTGTGAGCGGGTTCTAATTGGATATTTGACCAATTTACGCTCCGATTCACCGATTTAGAGTCTAAGTGTTGGAAAATCATAAGTTGGCGTGTTTCGGATATGAAATAGGTTTGGATTCGATCCGATCGTCATCGGATCGGCATCCGATAATTCGAAGTTGGAATTATTCCGTATTTCGGACTTGTGAGCGGGTTCTAATTCGATATTTGACCAATTTACGCTCCTATTCACCGATTTAGAGTCTATGTGTTGGAAAATCATAAGTTAGCGTGTTTCAGATATGAAATAGGTTTGGATTCGATCCGATCGTCATCAGATCGGCATCCGATAATTCGAAGTTGGAATTATTCCGTATTTTGGACTTGCGAGCGGGTTCTAATTGGATATTTGACCAATTTACGCTCCGATTCACCGATTTAGAGTCTAAGTGTTGGAAAATCATAAGTTAGCGTGTTTCGGATATGAAATAGGTTTGGATTCGATCCGATCATCATCGGATTGGCATCCGATAATTCGAAGTTGGAATTATTCCGTATTTCGGACTTGCGAGCGGGTTCTAATTGGATATTTGACCAATTTACGCTCCGATTCACCGATTTAGAGTCTAAGTGTTGGAAAATCATAAGTTAGCGTGTTTCGGATATGAAATAGGTTTGGATTCGATCCGATCGTCATCGGATCGGCATCCGATAATTCGAAGTTGGAATTATTCCGTATTTCGGACTTGCGAACGGGTTCTAATTGGATATTTGACCAATTTACGCTCCGATTCACCGATTTAGAGTCTAAGTGTTGGAAAATCATAAGTTAGCGTGTTTCGGATATGAAATAGGTTTGGATTCGATCCGATCGTCATCGGATCGGCATCCGATAATTCGAAATTGGAATTATTCCGTATTTCGGACTTGCGAGCGGGTTCTAATTGGATATTTGACCAATTTACGCTCCGATTCACCGATTTAGAGTCTAAGTGTTGGAAAATCATAAGTTAGCGTGTTTCGGATATGAAATTGGTTTGGATTCGATCCGATCGTCATCGGATCGGCATCCGATAATTCGAAGTTGGAATTATTCCGTATTTCGGACTTACGAGCGGGTTCTAATTCGATATTTGACCAATTTACCCTCCGATTCACCGATTTAGAGTCTAAGTGTTGGAAAATCATAAGTTAGCGTGTTTCGGATATGAAATAGGTTTGGATTCGATCCGATCGTCATCGGATCGGCATCCGATAATTCGAAGTTGGAATTATTCCATATTTCGGACTTGCGAGCGGGTTCTAATTGGATATTTGACCAATTTACGCTCCGATTCACCGATTTAGAGTCTAAGTGTTGGAAAATCATAAGTTAGCGTGTTTCGGATATGAAATAGGTTTGGATTCGATCCGATCGTCATCGGATCGGCATCCGATAATTCGAAGTTGGAATTATTCCGTGTTTCGGACTTGCGAGCGGGTTCTAATTGGATATTTGACCAATTTACGCTCCGATTCACCGATTTAGAGTCTAAATGTTGGAAAATCATAAGTTAGCGTGTTTCGGATATGAAATAGGTTTGGATTCGATCCGATCGTCATCGGATCGGCATCCGATAATTCAAAGTTGGAATTATTCCGTATTTCGGACTTGCGAGCGGGTTCTAATTCGATATTTGACCAATTTACGCTCCGATTCACCGATTTAGACTCTAAGTGTTGGAAAATCATAAGTTAGCGTGTTTCGGATATGAAATAGGTTTGGATTCGATCTGATCATCATCGGATCGGCATTCGATAATTCGAAGTTGGAATTATTCCGTATTTCGGACTTGCGAGCAGGTTCTAATTGGATATTTGACCAATTTACGCTCCGATTCACCGATTTAGAGTCTAAGTGTTGGAAAATCATAAGTTAGCGTGTTTCGGATATGAAATAGGTTTGGATTCGATCCGATCGTCATCGGATCGGCATCCGATAATTCCAACTTGGAATTATTTCATATTTCGGACTTGCGAGCGGGTTCTAATTGGATATTTGACCAATTTACGCTCCGATTCACCGATTTAGACTCTAAGTGTTGGAAAATCATAAGTTAGTGTGTTTCGGATATGAAATAGGTTTGGATTCTATCATTTAAAAGAAAAACAGAGGCTATATCATTACCATGAGAGAGAGAGAGACCATTTACGATCCGATTTACTAATTTCGAGTCTAAGTGTTGGAAAATCATAAGTGTGATAATATGATCTAAACTCAAATTAGTAAGATTCATATTTTTTGCTAATATTATAAAGATTAGTAAGTACCTGATCATGAGGATGAGCCACCGCTAGATCGGCTTATGAATTCATAAAATTTACGCTCCAGTTCCCTGCGAGCTTCTCTTTCCTCATCGAGGGCCTTCTTCTCTGCCTCAACCCTCTGCTCGAGGGCCTGCCTCTGCTCTCGCTCCGCCTCAATCCTCTGCTCGAGGGCCTGCCTCTGCTCTCGCTCCGCGTCTAGCACAGACTGCAGCTGAGTGATAGCACCGGTCTGGGTGTCCCGTGCCCTCGAGCGCATACCCTCTCGTCCAAAGTAGGAGGAGGGCGTGACTCCAAGGCCCGTACAGAGGACACGGCCGTGCGTGGCAGGTCTCAGCACAGTATCCATCGCTGAGTCGACAGATACTGAGCTGGAGGAGGAGCCGGCCTCGCCCGACGGGGTCACCAGAAGTCGCATCTTCTCCTATATAAAAACAACCAATGATATTCAATGATATTTTATGGCATATGTATAAGAATATATTAATAGTAATTTAATTACTTACCACTTGCGAGGCAACCCTATCGTCCAGAAATGCCCCATCGATACGCCGCCTCCTAGAGGCCTCAAAAAGGTCAATCCTATTAGGCTCGTGGCCCAAGGACTGTGTCTGTTGGATATATAAAATAAATAGATGAGTTAATATAACATGTATAGAGCTTTAAATAATAACAATGTTTGTATCATTTACCAGCTGCTGGGCAAGCTGGGGCATGGAGGTCCTCCCCTTCACTGGAGTAGGTGTCGTCGAGGCACTTCTATTCTGCTTGCCTATAGCAGATTTCACCTGTGTCAATCGATTAAATTTTGAAACATCAATACAAATTTTTAGTATAACATTAAAACAAGTACGAATCAACAAAATTATAATTATACCTGAAAGCTAGGGGTGGCCCAGTGAGCGACCAAAAACTGTAGAATGTGTAGCGATGGCGCGTCTCTTGTCCCGGCCGCAGCCTGTACCTCCTCAACCGGCTGACCGACCAAGTAACCGTAGAGCTGGTAGAGCTCGTGACGGTAATCCCTGTACCGCTCACCCATCGTCTTCCACAAGTCCTCCCGATGGGTGTCGGTTTCCATGTTCTCCCATTTAAATTTCTCCTGTAAAATCAATTTAGAAACAAGTCATTTTATCAAATCAAATTATAAAGAAGTACGATATTATTCTAAAATGCTTTAATAAAACTAACGTACCAAAAACTGCTGATACATCCTCTCCTTATAGGATGCATCAATGTTCTTCCACCCCCTTAACCCCATAATCGGGGCATTCCTCTCCTCCCGTACTATCATGCCGACCCACGTGGCGGCGTCAGAAGCGTGCTCGCCCACAAAGGTCCTGTCGCTCCACTGTAGGGACAGCGGCTCGTGTAAGGCCGACAAGCGCCGGGCCGTCATCACGCCCCGGTCGCCTACGTGCCTGGTCGACCCTGCAAATAAAATATATATCAGTACTGAAGAAGTATTTACAACATGTATAAAACTTTAGATCTAAACATTACTTGTGGGCGTAGACGCTGTAGCCGAGTGCTGAGCACTGCTCGAAGCTTCGGAGGCTGCGACCACAGCAGGAGCTGGTGTGGAGAGAGGAACAACACTACCAGATCCGGACGGCTCAGCCTCGGACCCTGGGGTGGCAGCCGGAGCGCTCCGAGCTACCCCACCCCTGCCTCTGCCTCTACGAACATATGACCGTGATGCCATCTGAAACAATTTAATTTACATATGAAACAGTAAGATTTACATATGAAACAATATGAAACAGTTTGATTTACATATGAAACAATATGATTTACATATGAAACAATATGAACCCGCTCGCAATATGAAACAATATGAAACAGTTAGACTCTAAATCGGTTAATCGGATCGTAAATTGGTCAAATATCCAATTAGAACCCGCTCGCAAGTCCGAAATACGGAATATAATTCCAAGTTCGAATTATCGGATGCCGATCCGATGACGATCAGATCGAATCCAAACCTATTTCATATCCGAAACACGCTAATTTATGATTTTCCAACACTTAGACTCTAAATCGGTGAATCGGAGTGTAAATTGGTCAAATATCCAATTAGAACCCGCTCGCAAGTCCGAAATACGGAATAATTCCAAGTTCGAATTATCGGATGTCGATCCGATGACGATCGGATCGAATCCAAACCTATTTCATATCCGAAACACGCTAAGTTATGATTTTCCAACACTTAGACTCTAAATCGGTGAATCGGAGCGTAAATTGGTCAAATATCCAATTAGAACCCGCTCGCAAGTCCGAAATATGGAATAATTCCAAGTTGGAATTATCGGATGTCGATCCGATGACGATCAGATCGAATCCAAACCTATTTCATATCCGAAACACGCTAAGTTATGATTTTCCAACACTTAGACTCTAAATCGGTGAATCGGAGCGTAAATTGGTCAAATATCCAATTAGAACCCGCTCGCAAGTCCGAAATACGGAATAATTCCAACTTCGAATTATCGGATGCCGATCTGATGACGATCGGATCCAATCCAAACCTATTTCATATCCGAAACACGCTAACTTATGATTTTCCAACACTTAGACTCTAAATCGGTGAATCAGAGCGTAAATTGGTCAAATATCCAATTAGAACCCGCTCGCAAGTCCGAAATACGGAATAATTCCAACTTCGAATTATCGGATACCGATCCGATGATGATCGGATCGAATCCAAACCTATTTCATATCCGAAATACGCTAACTTATGATTTTCCAACACTTAGACTCTAAATCGGTGAATCGGAGCGTAAATTGGTCAAATATCCAATTAGAACCCGCTCGCAAGTCCGAAATACAGAATAATTCCAACTTCAAATTATCGGATGCTGATTCGATGATGATCGGATCGAATCTAAACCTATTTCATATCCGAAACACGCTAACTTATGATTTTCCAACTCTTAGACTCTAAATCGGTGAATCGATCGGATCGTAAATCGGTGAAACGATATGATTTACATATGAAACGGTATGATTTACATATGAATCGATGAAACGGTATAATTTACATATGAAACAATATGATATATATATGAAACAATATGATTTATATATGAAACAATTTGATTTAAATATGAAACAATTTGATTTACATACGGTCTAGTCATTTTCTGTCTCATCTCTGTCACTCTCATCACTTCCCTCTTCTATTATTTGATCTGCATTCGCTGTCCAGTTTATATTGTCGACATCTTCATTTTCGTCGTGCACTGCGTCGACAATGATTATCTCATCATTCTGGTATGCATCCAAATCATCATCGACGACCCCCACATCCTTGTCTCCCATGTCATAAAAATCTCTGGGTGGTGACCTGACTATAATTTGCCAACCTGGAGAGGTATTATCCGGTGCATAAAATATCTGTTGCGCTTGAGAGGCAAGAATGAATGGATCTTCATATTGGGTATTCAATCTCTTGCCAGTGTTTATGCTGATAAAACCGTATTTATCGACATTATAACCAGTCCCGCGATTATTAACATCATACCAATCGCATTTGAATAATACGATCCGATTTTGGCCAAGGAATTTAATCTCGAGAATCTCGTTGAGGACGCCGTAGAAGTCGATATTTTCTAATTCTTCTTGCTCACCGTTGACGACAACCCCACTATTTTGGGTTCTTCGTGATTTTTCACTATCTTTCGTCCGAAATCAATAACCGTTCACGATATAACTATCGTACGATATTGCGTCTTGCAAAGGACTACAAGATAAGCACCAGAGATCCTCATTCATCAGCGGATCGTGATTGTCGTGCAGCTCCTGTGCCTATAATAACCACATGACATTTATGATATGAACACATAATTATTGTTCGGTAATGGATGTCAATGAAATTCAGTAATGATGTGAATACTTACGTGTTTCTCGAACCACGATGGGAATTCACGATCATGAATTTGGGGAGCATTTCGAGTACCCCGATTATTAATGATGGCTTTATGCTTCCTGTTTTACCGGTTATGAATTAGATTATAATTAGCACATATACTTAATGAATGGACTGAAAGAATGAGTAAATGATCGTAAAATGCTTACTCAATGAATGGCCACACTTCATCACATTGGCGCAACACATACATATGTGCCTGTTGAATCTCATCTACAGACAATCGACGGGTTTTGCCTCCTTCTACAGGTCTACCCATTTCGGCAAATATAGACAGACCCCCATCAAAGTCTATTGGACCACCGTCATAGTTCCGCTCAAGTTGATTGAATCGCATGTCTATACCATGTAGGTATCTTGAGCAGAATGTTAGACATTCTTCTGCTAGGTATCCTTCAGTAATTGATCCCTCCGGACGACTTTTATTACGAACATATGATTTCAATATTCGCAAATACCTAATTTGAGAAAAAAATATTTGGATGAATATATCAAGAATGATCAAATACATTGTGCGAATGAGACGAGACGATTACCTCTCGATAAAATACATCCACCGGTAATGAACTGGGCCGCCGAGTTTGGCCTCATTTGCCAAGTGAACGGTCAAATGCACCATGACATCAAAGAAGGAAGGTGGAAATATCATCTCTAACTTGCACAATGTGAGCGCAATATCCCTCTCCATCTGTTCAAGTTGGTCCACTCTAAGTACCTTCGAGCACAACTATCTGAAAAAAGTGCTGAGCTCAATTAACGGACCGGATACTTGTTCGGTTAAATTCCCACGTATAGCAAGAGATAACAATCGCTGCATAAGAACATGACAATCGTGGCTCTTTAATCCAGACAACTTCCGGCCGTTCTCTTGCACGCATCGTGCGATATTCGAAGAATAACCGTCTGGCGTTTTCACAGACCGTAGGAATGCACATAAGGCTGCCTTTTGCTGTGAGCTCATGGTGTAGCATGCAACTGGCAACACATACTTATCCCCAATCTCTTGGGGATGAAGTGATTTTCGAATGCCCAACTCCTTAAGATCGAGGCGAGATTTAAGATTATCCTTCGTCTTACCGTCGAGATTCAGCAGTATTCCTATAATGTTGTCACACACATTTTTCTCGATATGCATGACATCCAAGTTATGCCGCAAGAGTAGGCTGCTCCAGTACGGTAGTTTAAAGAAAATACTCTTCTTCTTCCAGTTATGCTCACGCGTAGAATCTTCATGCGTTATCTTCTTTTTACCTTTTCCAAGTGCCACGGCATCAAGCTGATCCAATTCGCACAAGACTTCTACCCCCGAAAGCTGCTCCGGGGCCTTTGCAAGTACCTTCTTGCCGTTGAAAGCTCTTTTGTTCTGCCTCCACTTATGGCTGTCAACAAGGAATCTTCGATGGCCCATATAACAGAACTTGCCTCCGTTCTTCAACCGTAATGAATCTGTCTCCTTATTGTATGTAGGGCACGCCAATTTTCCTTTAGTACTCCACCCGGATAAGTTGGCATATGCAGGAAAATCGTTGATGGTCCATAGAAGTGCCGCATGCATCCGAAAATTCTGGCGCAACGAGGCATCATACGTATCGGCCCCAACTTTCCATAACTCGTTCAACTCCTCAATCAACGGCTGCAAGTAAACGTCAATATCATTACCAGGCGATCTGGGTCCGGGAATGAGCAAGGAGAGCATTGTGTATGGATTTTTTAAGCACATCCAGGGAGGCAAATTGTATGGAACTAGGACAACTGGCCAAATACTGTACGACACACTCATATTCCCAAAGGGATTGAAGCCATCGCTAGCAAGCCCTAACCTGACATTGCGAACTTCACATGCGAATTCAGGATAGGTATGATCAAAATCTTTCCACGTCAGAGAGTCGGCCGGATGTCTCATAATCCCGTCATCTGTACGTTCTCGTGCATGCCACCTCATGTGCTCAGCAGTCTTCGATGACATAAACAACCTCTGAAGCCTGTCCCTGAGCGGGAAGTATAGGAGAACCTTTGCAAATACATTTTTCTTCATTCGACTGGTACTAGACTTGGCATCCGTCTCTTTATATCTCGTTGCTCCGCATATGTGGCATGACCGCGCATGTTCGTACTCTTTCCGGTACAACATACAATCGTTCACGAATGCATCAATTTTCTCATAACCCAGACCGAGATCTTTAATTGTCTTCTTCGCCTCGTAGAATGATTTCGATACTGTCTCACCCATAGGAAAAGCCTCTTTCAGCAACTCTACCAACATATTAAATGACTTATTACTCCAACCATTGAGGCACTTCAAATGAAGAAGCTTTACAGTGAAAGAGAGTTTTGAAAACTTCTCACACCCCGGGTATAGAGGTTGTTCGGCATCTTTAAGCAATCTGTAGAACTTGTCCGCTTCGATATTGGGCTGATCACCTGACGGTGTTTCCGTGCCTATTCCATCTTGCAAATCATGTATCATACCCTGCATGTCATCGTCATCGTCTGTATTAATATTATCATCAGCGATCACTGTGTTTGAAGTTTCACCGTGAGCTGCCATAGGGACTGCATCTAGCTCCTCACCGTGCGAGAACCAACGGGTATAGGTAATGTCAATGCCACGCATTACCAGATCAACCTCACATTCCTCTCGAACCTTCCTAATCACCCTTCTGCAGTCTATACAGGGACACACAATTTTTCCATCAAGCGGTGCAAGACGCTCAAATGCAAAATCCAGAAATTTCCTGACTCCTTCTTTGTACTCTTGGCTCATGCGATTCGAATTACGCATCCAACTCTTATCGATCGAAGACATCTTCGTCTATCTGGCTATACAACACCTGACATATAATTTCAAACAATGTTATAAGACTCCGCACAATTTCGGTTTCGGTTCCCGAGTAGGTAGAGAATTAAATAGATGGGGTAATACTGAAATTAACAAATAGAGGCAACATAATTTGAACCTAGAACCATGGTCCAAAACCTAAACCGACCATCCGATCCAATCCAAACCAACTTTAATTGAGTTGGATTGGATTGGATTCCAATCATAGTTCGGTTTGGATCGGATTGAAAATCCTCAAAACCGACCAAGATTGGATCGGTTTTGGTTTTGTCTAAATAGGTCGATTTCGAACCGATGCACACCCCTACTTTTAACGGGTTACTCACGATCAGATCATATTGGGGGGTAAAGTCAAATTTTAAAAATTTAGGGGAGTAACTCAAATTTCAAGATAAAAGTGGGGGTGTGAGAAAATAAAAGGGAAAATTTTTTCATACCCCAAAAACCTGTAATTAACCCCCATTTCCATCAAACTTGAACACACCCAAATTTTTTTTTTTCATACCCCATTCCTGTTCCAAAAATACCCTTCCCCCTTACACCCCAGTTAAATGGCCCGCCCCAACTTGATTATACCCTAATCAAACACATACCCCAATTATATGCACTCTTGAATACACCTCACTCTTAAATAAACCCCATGCCGTTGGCGGTACTTGAAGGCACATGTAGGGCTGCAACTTGGGCGGGTCAACCCGAGCCCAACCCGAATTTGGGCGGGTTAACCCGAACCCACCCTGCACAACCCGATCAACCCGACGGGTTGGGCTTGGGCTGAGAAAATTCAAACAAACCTTGGGTTGGTTGGGGGTATAAAAGACGCTGAGTTAGAGCTTTGGGGTATGGGGTACAAAAGAAAAGGGCATTGTTGGTATTAAATGGTTATTGAGTAAGTTAATGAGAAACGATAGGGAGATGGGGGCTAATTACAGATTTTTAGGGTATGCATAAAATTTTTCAAAGAAAAAAACCCTCTATAATTTGCTGTCCTACGGTGTAGAAATCTATATATTTCTTTGACCCGCTCTTCCAACGACTACATTTTTCACGTTGCTTTAAAGATACCAACGAGTTCGGATCTCCTCCAGTTGGTCGGCCCTCAGTCGGTGGGCCCGCCGTGCATCACAAAATCGAACCAAATCTTCAACGCTCTTCATTCTCCCAGCACGTGCTCGGTGCTCCGGCAGAAGTGAAGCTTGGTTGTGTATGATGCATGGAATTATAAAATGAGGCCCATGGACTTTATTTAATTTTTCTTATAATAAAAGGACAGGTCCAATGTTGGATTTTGTATTTTTTATATATTCAATGTATGAGTGTGAATCATACATCTACTTTATAATGGTAAGAAATAAAAAAAAAGGATGACTTAGTAAATAGTCTAAAACATGAGTTTCGTTTAAACCTAGGGACAGAGAACGAAAATGCCCCTCCATACATTTTAAATTTTTATTTGCATGCCTTCATCTCTAAACTAAACCTATAACCTAAAACCTAATCCGAATCCGAACCCTAAAACCTAATCCTAAACCTAGACCTAATCCGAATCCTAATCCTAAACCTAGACCTAATCCGAATCATAAAACCATGGGGATAAACCCTTTGTGGGTTGTATCCGAAGACATGGAAAGGGATGTTTTTATGTCAGCAACAGAAGCCCAAGCTCATGGCATTGTTGATCTTGTAGAGGTCGAAAATCAAAATACCGAGGATTTCGTGTAAATCAACAATGCCATTTCAAACCATAATTCGAATTTTCCACGATTTGATATTGACTAGAAATAATTCATAATCATCAATCATAAATCAGGTTAAGATCAATCTAAACCAACCCATTCTACATGCCAACTATTAAACAACTCCCACACATCAATGATCACCCACACATCATCATTTAGTTTGGGGAGAGAGGGAGGAGGAGGAGGAGGAGCTCACCGGGGGGAGGAGGAGCTCACCGGGGGGAGGAGGAGGAGGAGGATCTCACCGGCCGGAGCCCACGAGGAGGAGGAGGAGCTTGCCGCCGGTCGATCGATCGGTCGGCCGGAGGGACGCGACGCGAGGGAGGCCGGGGAGGGGGGGGAGGCCGGGGAGGAGGGGAGGGAGGCCGGGGAGGGGGGGAGATTGAGAGAGAGAGAGAGAGAGAGAGAGAGAGAGAGAGAGAGAGGGGGGCGGGGAGGTTAGATCGAAACAATACAGAAGGGGGGGGAACGCTGATTGCAATTTATTTGAGGGTTTTTACCGACGGACATTTTTACGTCCGTCGGTACATATAACCTTTTTACCGACGGAACTATATTATCCGTCGGTAAAAAGCGACGACGAAACTCAGGCTCCATTTTTTTCCAGAGGCTTGGTTTTACCCTGAGTTTCGTCGTGATATTTTTACCGACGGAGATATAATGACCATCGGCATATACCGACGAAAAAATAAGTTTCGTCGGTACAAATCACCGACGAAACTCAGGGTTCCATTTTTTCCAGAGGCTCGGTTTTTACCCTGAGTTTCGTCGGGATAATTTTACCGACGGATTTTTATCTACCGTCGGTATCCTGCCGACGGCCATAAAATTACCGTCGGTATAATTAGTTATACCGATGGATATATAACCTCCGTCGGTAAAACTCTCCGACGAAACTCAGGGTCATATTTTTTTCCAAAGGCTCGGTTTTTACCCTGAGTTTCGTTGTGACATTTTACCGACGGTATGTATGTCGCCGTCGGTATAAAGTATATTACCGACGGGACATATATGTACCGTCGGTATAAATAGTTTTACCGACGAAATATATTTGACCGTCGGTAATAAATGTGCAGAAAAAAATTAAAAAATTGAAGTTATAATACCGACGGATATTATAGTCACCGTCGGTAAAAAGTGTATTATTACCGACGATAATAAAAATGTCCGTCGGTAAAGACCCTCTTTCTTGTAGTGTTTGCTGTCACCTCGGGATCATCGCACCTAATCAACGCAGGTTGCATGGCGTGCGCACTACAAAAAAAAACAAGAAAACCGACGACCGGTAATTACGACCGACCAGTGGCATTCCGTCACTTTCTCTCTCATCCTCTCTGTCTCTCTCTCTCTCTCTCTCTCTCTCTCTTCCAACTGGTTCTCCACGACCTCAGCTCTCATCCGGCACGGATCTCCCTCATGTCCTCTCCTTCGGTACTCTCTCTCTCTCTCATAGTCCCATATAATCTTTCTGATGTTTACTTTCTAGATAAGCTGAACATAGTGCCGCCATGGTGAGGATCTACGCCCTCCAGATCTGAGTGACGACCGGCGGATCTGCTTCGTCCCCTGCCTCTGGCCAGATCTGACCTCCCTTGCGACCTCACCCCCATCAAATCTGAGCGACGACCGACATTATCTCCAACCCCTCCGGCCAGATCTAAGCTGCGTAGCCCTCTCGGCCCGGCGAAATCACATCCTTCTCCCCCCCCTCTAGCCTCTCTCTTCTCTTCTGACGGATCTGCTTCATCCCCTGCCTCCAGCCAGATCCCGAGATCCTCGGCACTGAGCACATCAGATCCAAGCGACTCCCGACATCCTCGGCACTGAGCACATCAGATCTGGCCACCTTGCATGCCTTCGATCCTGCACCTTGGCTCTCGGATCTCCGACCCTGCACATCTTGCCAGTCGGCCCTTGTGCAGATTCGTTGGTAGAGCTCATTCGTTATGTAACGCCCCGATATTTTACGGATTTATTTGATCCGTATAATACTGAGGTGTTAGAAAATAAAAGCTTGGTATAACTAAGCTCCATCAAAATTTGGAACTTAACTGAGCCATTCCATTAAAATAACCATTGTTTGATACATTTTATGAGAACAAAAGTCTAAGGAAAATCAATTTATTCTTTTATTTCGACGACACTTCATGCTTCAGCTTCGGCATCTTCGTAGAAAGGGGTGTACAGTGGGTCCTCCACTCCTTCTGGGTCGTTTACTACTCGCTCTCCGTTCTCTTCCAGTACTGCAGGATTTGGCTCTGAAGGATGCACAACATCTGTAGGGGGGTGAGTCCAAACCACTGACTCACCTCATGACATAGTTTATTTCATGCTAAATACTTGTACGGAAAAACAGTAAACGTGACTACGAAATATAAATAATAGAAAACATGCATCACCCGATTCCCTTTTTGGCTCTTCCGGCCAGGGTAGGAATCTCAATCCTTACCCGGGTACTTTTAGTCCGCAACAAGGCTAGCCCCACACCTAGGTACTTTTAGTCCTCAGACTAGGCTAGCCCCACACCTAGGTAACTTTTAGGCCTGTAGCCAGGGCTAGACCCACACCCAGGTACTTTCTGGCATTCCGCCAGGGCTAGACCCACACCCAGGTACTTTCTGGCATTCCGCCAGGGCTAGACCCACACCCAACAAGTGATCACGTACTTCACAATTTACTACTCATAGCAATTTACCGATGATCTATAGCAGATATTTAGCATGAAGAAACTTGGTTAAAACTCCCCTACCTGAACCGTTGCAAACTCTTATTCTTGATGAGGAAGCTTTATCACGCTTGAAACCTGAAAATATGTTACTAATATTTTGTTAGTTTTTCCTAAATTTTTTCTGGGATTTTTTTCCAAACATAGTTCGATGTGAATTAGTGGTTTTCTCTCTCTAAGGGATATTTTTGTAATTTCAAAAATACCTTACATCTATACTGTTGTGTAGATCATTTCATTACGGTCCCGTGGCCGCAAACGGAACTCAATTCCGAGTTCGTTTGCTCCCGGTACGGCCAAAACAGTTGGCTACTAACGGATTTTTTTTATTCGGGTCTGCCTTTAGTAAAACAGTTCAGTTGTTATTAGCAATACGGTTTCAGTTATTAAATTGAGAGTCACTATATCAATTTAAAAATGGGCCTGGCCCATTCCTTAATGGGCTTCAGCCCAAATTTCATAGTGGGCTTTTTATATAGGTCTACTGGGCTTCAGCCCATATATATTTATAATAATAAAAAAAAAAAACTAACCGGGTCTTGGGGCGGCGCCCGACGGCAGGAGGCGGCGGTCGGCGGCAGGAGGCGGCGGTCGGCCGGCGGCGGCAGTTGCCGGCGGCGGGTGGCGGCGGTCGCCGGCGAGCGGCGGTCGGCCGGCGGCGGTGGTCGCGGGCGGTGGTCGTCGACGGGCGGCGGTCGGCCGGCGGCAGTCGGCCGGCGGTGGTCGGCCAGCGGCGGGCGGTGGTCGGCCGGCGGCGGCGGGCGGCGGTCGGCCGGCGGCGGCGGGCGACGGTCGGCCGACGGCGGGCGGCGGGCGGCGGCGGGCGGTGGTTAGTGGTGGTTGACGAGGAGGAGGGGAGTGGTAGGGCACGGGTTTCGAGACGGGTTGGAGTGAAAAACTCTTGTGGAGGGGGGGGGGTTTATATAGTGGTTTTGAGAATTCTAAAAGACACAGGGTCTTTATTGCAATTCGGCCATTTAGTGTGTACTGCAGCTGTACCCGTCCGATCGGAAACGAAAGGTCGCCGGCTTCGGTTACATCTGCGCGACCCTTTCCGTCCGATCGGAAACGATGGGTCAACGACTGTTGGTCTCCCCAGTGGTATATATATTAGTTATATTAGCTGTTTCTAATACAGAAAAGCATTTCGGGTCTTTTGGCTAGAGGAAAATCTTTAAGAGTTCTAATGAAGAGGTCATAGGTTCAAATCCTTCTATCGGCTAAATATGTATGCATATATATATTTTTTTTTCTCACAATTTTTAAATACTCTAAATGTGTCCAAATCGAATAAGTTTGTATAGGTTTTTCGATCGTCTCGGCGAGACGAACTCAATGGCGCCATCCGATTTTTATTTTGATTTTTCTATAAAATTTTTCTTATAATGACATTTAAATAATTTTTGGGTTGTTACATCCTCTACCCCTAATAAAAATTTCGTCCTCGAAATTTAGAGTACATAACTCAGTGATTGAATTCGAGTTCATACCTCAGTTGTTGAATAGGTGTGGATATTGCTTTTGTATTTCTGATTCCAATTCCCAAGTAGCTTCCTCCTCGTTGTGATGTTGCCATAGTACCTTTACCAGTCGAATAGTCTTGGTTCGTAATTCTTTATCCTTGATATCTAAAATTCTCACAGGTACTTCTATGTATGAGGCATCTGATTGAATACTGATATCTTCATCTTTCAGAATGTGAGAAGGATCTGGTTCATACTTGCGAAGCATGGACACGTGAAAAACTGGATGTATATTTGCCAATTTTATGGGTAATGCCAGTCGATATGCCACTGGTCCAGCTCTTCCCAATATTTCGTAGGGCCCAATATATCTTGGTGCAAGTTTTCCCTTGATATCAAAACGTTGTATACCTTTCCTCGGCGAGATTCTTAGAAAAACAAAATCTCCCACTTCAAATTCGAGAGGTCTTCTTCGATTATCTGCGTAACTTTTCTGTCTGCTCTGTGCTTTTAGTAAATTGGCCCGAATAATTTTTATTTTGTCGGTCGTTTCCTGGATTATTTCAGGCCCCATTATACTTTTCTCTCCCACTTCCGTCCAACAGACTGGGGATCTACAGGGTCTTCCATATAAGGCTTCAAAAGGTGCCATTTGTATGCTGGACTGATAGCTGTTATTATAAGTAAATTCTATTAACGGCAGAAAATCTTCCCAACTACCCTTGAAGTCCATCACACAAGATCTCAACATGTCTTCTAAAATTTGTATTATTCTCTCTGACTGCCCGTCAGTTTGAGGATGATATGCCGTACTCATATTCAATTCTATTCCCAAAGCCTTCTGTAAACTTCTCCAGAACTTAGAGGTGAAGTGAGGATCCCTGTCGGACACAATAGTTACTGGAATACCGTGAAGTCTAACAATTTCCTTCAGGTATAGGGTACTATCGTCTCTAGTGGACGCAGTTGTCTTTCGCGGTAGAAAATGAGCTGACTTTGTTAATCGATCCACAATTACCCAGATTGAATCATTTCCCTTCCTTGTGGTAGGAAAACCGGTCACAAAATCCATGGTTATATGTTCCCATTTCCATTCTGCTACCGAAAGAGGTTGCAATAACCCAGGTGGTCTTCTGTGTTCAGCCTTCACCTTTTGGCAAGTGAGACACTTTGACACAAATTGGGCTACATCATTCTTCATTCCACTCCACCAAAAGTTTCATTTTAAGTCGTGATACATTTTGTTTTCCCCCGGATGGATAGAAAACTTTGAATGATGGGCTTCAGCTAATATATCTTCTCGCAGATAAGGAGCATCAGTGACTGCTAATCTGCCTCGAAATCTCAGTCCGTTGTCTGAACTGAGTGCCCAATTTTCTACAATCTCCCCCTTTTCTAATTTGTATCGAATTCCCTGCAATTCTGAGTTTAATGTTTGTGCCTCTATTACTCCTTTTATCATTTCTGGTTGAGCTCGGAGGTGACTTAGATAAGCTCGTGGTGAGCTTTTCTTAGTGACTAAATCAAGGTTTTCTAATGTGCAAGCCCACTGCCATTTATCAGCTAATATGTTGACCAGTTGTCCCTTTCTACTGAGGGCATCTGCTACTACATTAGCCTTACCAGGGTGGTAAATAAAATTATAGTCATAATCGACTAAAAATTCCACCCATCTTCTTTGCCGTAAATTTAGATCTTTCTGTGTGCTTATATATTTCAAACTCTGATGATCCGAGTATAACTCAAACTGTTCCCTATACAAATAATGACGCCAAATCTTTAGTGCAAACACGACCGCAGCTAGCTCCAGATCGTGTGTAGGATAATTCTTTTCATGAGCTTTTAATTGTCTGGAAGCATAAGCCACAACTCGGCCTTCTTGCATAAGTACAGCCCCTATCCCCACGTGAGAGGCATCCGTATAAAGTGTGTACTTCTTCCCGCTTTCTGGTATGGTTAGTACCGGGGCTGTAGTGAGTTTTGTTTTTAATCCTTGGAACGTATCCTCACAAAGTTCTGACCATTCATACTTTACCCCCTTCTTAGTAAGTCGAGTTATAGGTGCAGCGATACTAGAAAAATTTTGAATGAATCTGCGATAATATCCTGCTAACCCTAGGAAGCTCCTGATTTCTGTTACATTCTTTGGTGCTTTCCAATTCACTACTGCTTCAATCTTTGCTGGATCTACCGTAACTCCTTCATGGGATATTACGTGTCCCAGAAAGTTTACTTTCGTAATCCAAAATTCACATTTACTGAGTTTGGCGTACAGTTGATGAAGACTCAACTCTTGTAATACCATCCTCAAGTGGTTTTCGTGCTCCTCCTTGTTTTTTGAGTAGATCAAAATATCATCAATGAATACTACCACAAATTGATCCAAGAAACTTTTAAAGATCCGATTCATCAAATCCATAAATGCCGCAGGGGCATTTGTTAGACCAAAAGGCATCACCAAAAATTCGAAATGCCCATACCTAGTTCTGAAGGCCGTCTTTGGTATATCTTATTCTTTGATTCTTAATTGATGATATCCTGATCGGAGATCTATTTTGGAGAAATATTTTGCTCCCTTAAGTTGATCAAATAGATCCTCTATTCTTGGGAGTGGATATTTATTTTTTATAGTCACCTGGTTCAATCGTCTATAATCGATGCACATTCTTTTTGTTCCATCCTTTTTCTGAACAAATAATACAGGTGCACCCCATGGGGATGAACTAGGTCTTATAAACCCAAGAGTAAGTAACTCATCCAACTGCTTCCTCAGCTCTTTTAATTCTACTGGTGCCATTCTATATAGGGCAATTGAAATAGGTGCCACTCCTGGCATTAATTCTATTGAAAAATCTATTTCCCTTTTTGGTGGCAACCCTGGACGATCTTCCGGAAACACTTGCGAAAATTCTGATACTACCAATGTGGTATTTTGTATAGGACTCTTCACCTCCTCTTCTAAAAGTTGAGCTAAGTAACATACTTTCGCTCTTGCCTTTCCGAACTTTCTCCCCCGAAATATTATTTCCTTACTATCTGATGTTTGTAAAGTAACCTTCTTTCGGTAACAATCCATCATCGCCCTATACTTGGATAACCAGTCCATTCCTAATAGAATGTCAAAAGTTTCCAACTTCAGTAGAATTAAATTCGCCACCAATTCCTCCTCTTCAACCCGTAGTATACAGTTTCTGCAGACTCTGTTTGTCTTGGTCGTATCGCTAAGTGCTGTAGTAATGGCTAGTATATACCCTAGCGGTTCAGTCCTTAATTGTAGATCTTTAGCCAAGTGAACTGATATAAATGAATGTGTCGAACCAGGGTCTAGTATTACTCGAGCTAGACTTCCATAAATAAGAATAGTGCCTACGAAAAATTTACTTTTGCGGTTAAAACTTACCTATGAAATAGCAAATTCTTGAAATGAATAGTTCGTACCTTCAATGACGTCATTTGATTCCTCCTCCGTGGATATAGTAAAAGTTTTTCCAGGTACCTTTGGAGGTTGACCAGGGCGATTTCCGAATAATTGCGGATTATTCTTGAAGGGAGGTCTGGCTGGAGCGTCTTTATTCAGACGAGGGCAGTTTCGTTGGAAATGATCCTGCGATCCACATATGAAGCAATTACGAGGTCCCGAAGCCACTAGAGGGCCATTATTTCCTGTTGGAAATTCTTGCATCCTCGGCCTTTTGTTTGCCTCTATCCCTGGTGCACTCCTTTTCACCCTATTTTTCTCAAATATTTTACGCGTTTCTTCCCATTCACGTTCTGCCACTATTGCAGTCTGTACTAGTTCACCATAGTTTCTTATGCGGAGTACAGCCACTCGGGTTCGAATATGAGGATTCAAACCCTGTTCAAATCTTTTGGACTTTAGTTCCTCTGTGGCTATAAGATAATGAGCAAATCGTGATAGTTCGATGAATTTAGCTTCATACTGGGAAACACTAAGTTTTCCCTGATAAAGTTCTAAAAATTCTGCAATCATTCTATCCTTGGTTGCATCTGAGAAATACTTCCCTAGGAATGCTTTGGTAAATTCCTCCCAAGTGAAACTTGCTTGAGTTCTTTTGACCGTATCCCACCAGTAGTCCGCCTCTCCCTCTAACATGAATGTAGCTAAGATAACTTTTTGTTCATCGTTTGCCTTTAAAGTCTCCAATACCTTTTCTATTTGTTTGAGCCACCTATCGGCAATCAAGGGATCCGGTTCTCCTCTGAAAGAAGGGGGTTTTAATTCCTTGAATTCTTTCAGCATCACTCCCATCCTTGAACTATCCTTAGAGGAGTTCATTCTTTCTATCAGTTGGTGTAATGCTCCTAACACCTTTGTCAAGTCTTCATTGGAAGTATTGTTTTCGTGAGAGTTCATTTTTCTGAAAAATATAAAAGAACATTTTTAAACACAAACTTAGAAAAGAACATACTCATTCATTATTTATACTTTTCTTATCATTCTACATATAACCAACAATTATTTTGAAAAACATCGGATGTTCACAACGATTTTCATCGCCCACTTTTCCACAGATACATCGATAACGTTTATAGAAGACATTCTCGTTTTGGTTAGGTGCAACCGGTTTCTTCGCCTTCTTTGTCTTCACGATTTTCTTCTTAGGTTTCACCTTTGCTCCCGATGAATTACCTTCAGACATTTGTGACTTCATACTTCTGTTTAAAGGAAAAACAAATTTACTTTGTAAATATAAGTATTTAAATCTTTGGTGTCTACCCTATCGATGTCCTTAATATATATATATATATATATATATATATATATATATATATATATATATATATATATATATATATATATATATATATATATATATATATATATATATATATATTTTAACTCCTAGGTTCTATTACCTAGGCTCTGATACCAAGTTGTAACGCCCCGATATTTTACGGATTTATTTGATCCGTATAATACTGAGGTGTTAGAAAATAAAAGCTTGGTATAACTAAGCTCCATCAAAATTTGGAACTTAACTGAGCCATTCCATTAAAATAACCATTGTTTGATACATTTTATGAGAACAAAAGTCTAAGGAAAATCAATTTATTCTTTTATTTCGACGACACTTCATGCTTCAGCTTCGGCATCTTCGTAGAAAGGGGTGTACAGTGGGTCCTCCACTCCTTCTGGGTCGTTCACTACTCGCTCTCCGTTCTCTTCCAGTACTGCAGGATTTGGCTCTGAAGGATGCACAACATCTGTAGGGGGGTGAGTCCAAACCACTGACTCACCTCATGACATAGTTTATTTCATGCTAAATATTTGTACGGAAAAACAGTAAACGTGACTACGAAATGTAAATAATAGAAAACATGCATCACCCGATTCCCTTTTTGGCTCTTCCGGCCAGGGTAGGAATCTCAATCCTTACCCGGGTACTTTTAGTCCGCAACAAGGCTAGCCCCACACCTAGGTACTTTTAGTCCTCAGACTAGGCTAGCCCCACACCTAGGTAACTTTTAGGCCTGTAGCCAGGGCTAGACCCACACCCAGGTACTTTCTGGCATTCCGCCAGGGCTAGACCCACACCCAGGTACTTTCTGGCATTCCGCCAGGGCTAGACCCACACCCAAAAAGTGATCACATACTTCACAATTTACTACTCATAGCAATTTACCGATGATCTATAGCAGATATTTAGCATGAAGAAACTTGGTTAAAACTCCCCTACCTGAACCGTTGCAAACTCTTATTCTTGATGAGGAAGCTTTATCACGCTTGAAACCTGAAAATATGTTACTAATATTTTGTTAGTTTTTCCTAAATTTTTTCTGGGATTTTTTTCCGAACATAGTTCGATGTGAATTAGTGGTTTTCTCTCTCTAAGGGGTATTTTTGTAATTTCAAAAATACCTTACATCTATAATGTTGTGTAGATCGTTTCATTACGGTCCCGTGGCCGCAAACGGAACTCAATTCCGAGTTCGTTTGCTCCCGGTACGGCCAAAACAGTTGGCTACTAACGGATTTTTTTTATTCGGGTCTGCCTTTAGTAAAACAGTTCAGTTGTTATTAGCAATACGGTTTCAGTTATTAAATTGAGAGTCACTATATCAATTTAAAAATGGGCCTGGCCCATTCCTTAATGGGCTTCAGCCCAAATTTCATAGTGGGCTTTTTATATAGGTCTACTGGGCTTCAGCCCATATATATTTATAATAAAAATAAAAAAAAAACTAACCGGGTCTTGGGGCGGCGCCCGACGGCAGGAGGCGGCGGTCGGCGGCAGGAGGCGGCGGTCGGCCGGCGGCGGCAGTCGCCGGCGGCGGGTGGCGGCGGTCGCCGGCGAGCGGCGGTCGGCCGGCGGCGGTAGTCGCGGGCGGTGGTCGTCGGCGGGCGGCAGTCGGCCGGCGGTGGTCGGCCAGCGGCGGGCGGTGGTCGGCCGGCGGCGGCGGGCGGCGGTCGGCCGGCGGCGGCGGGCGGCGGTCGGCGGCGGGCGGTGGTTAGTGATGGTTGACGAGGAGGAGGGGAGTGGTAGGGCACGGGTTTCGAGACGGGTTGGAGTGAAAAACTCTTGTGGAGGGGGGGGGTTTATATAGTGGTTTTGAGAATTCTAAAAGACACAGGGTCTTTATTGCAATTTGGCCATTTAGTGCGTACTGCAGCTGTACCCGTCTGATCGGAAACGAAAGGTCGCCGGCTTCGGTTACATCTGCGCGACCCTTTCCGTCCGATCGGAAACGAAGGGTCAACGACTGTTGGTCTCCCCAGTGGTATATATATTAGTTATATTAGCTGTTTCTAATACAGAAAAGCATTTCGGGTCTTTTGGCTAGAGGAAAATCTTTAAGAGTTCTAATGAAGAGGTCATAGGTTCAAATCCTTCTATCGGCTAAATATGTATACATATATATATAGTTTTTTCTCACAATTTTTAAATACTCTAAATGTGTCCAAATCGAATAAGTTTGTATAGGTTTTTCGATCGTCTCGGCGAGACGAACTCAATGGCGCCATCCGATTTTTATTTTGATTTTTCTATAAAAATTTTCTTATAATGACATTTAAATAATTTTTGGGTTGTTACACGTTACCTCACCGCTGAACTTCCACATTCGGGCCTTCTTCTCAGACGAGCGACCTGTAGCTCTTGAGCCACCATGGCAGACTCCTCCGTAGACGCCCCTCCACCTGTGCCACTCTCCTCCGAGAGTCTCCCGTTCGAGTACATTCATGACTTTTTGTCGAGTTCGACGGATTTTCCTCTCGCCTCCTCCACACCGACTGGGAGGCATGGGTGGCTACTGTCCAGACCACGCTCCTCTGACGTAGCCTTCTTGGGCAACTCGACGGCACTACCCCTGTACCGAGTCCGGCCTTCCCCACTGCTCTTCAGGCATGGCGACTTCGTGATGCTCATGTCGCCGCCTACCTCGTTGCATCTGTCGATTGGACGATGCGAGCCGATATTGCCGCTCTTGGCGCGTCCGCCGCCATAAGGCGTTACCTCGTTGAGCGCTTCGTGGAGTCTAGCGGCGCTCGCGAGTACGCCCTTCTCTCTCAGGTCCATATTGAGCAGCAGGGCGACCGTACGATTCAGTAATTTTCATGCGCAAATACATGGTTACTAGCGGGAGCTTCAGTCACTGGTACCTCCCGTCCTCCGAGTGCTGTGCCGCCTACCAGGCTTTCTGGGAGCGCCGTCAGCTTTACCAATTCCTGATGGCAATTCGACCAGAGTTTGGACCACTTACTGGCTTCTTGATTCACCGGGACCACTTTTGCGCCTGGATGCTGCCATTGTTGAGTTCGTCAACGAAAAGACCAGGCTACGTACCATCGCCACCAAGGCCCTCCGTCCCCCTCCAGCTATACTGGCGTTTTTACTGCTGCCCTGGCTATCTCTTCCAGTTCTGCTTTCTGGTCGTGATTGGTTTGTGTGCACTTACTGCCACAAACCAGATCATGTTGTCGCTAGGGCTATTCATATGTTCGGGTTGACCCGTCGAACCGAACTGAACCGAACCGGTCTTTTTGGTTCGGTTTGGATAGGGTATTTTTGATCATTCGGTTCGGTTTAGTTCGGGAAAAAAAATCCCTCGCTAAGGTTGATTCGGTTCTAGGTTATAATGTTTTAACCCGAACCATTGGTACTATACCCTCAGTAGTTACTACTGTACAGTGTGCAGTCTCACTAATATTATACATTACATGACGGTGACCCCAATCATCACCATTCGGTGCATTCAAGACTCAAGACTTTCAAGTATTCAATAGTGTGATGAAACTACAAAGTGAAGGGTGTTGCTATTTGCACCCACATAATTACTAGCACCCCCAAGTCCCAACTTATGAAATATCTCAAAGTGAAAAGTTAAGTGTGTTGCTAGTAATTCTGTAGGGGCAAATTTCAGCACCCAAAGTTAAAGGCTTAAAAGTAAAATCTAAACCAACTCAGCGGCTCATCCATTCATGCCTCACAGTGTGGTGACGAGCGATTTGAAAGACTCGCAGAACCGAACCAAACCGAACTTTTTCGATTTTGTTTGGTTTGGTTTTTACCAAGGAATGGTTTGGTTCGGTTCCATTTTCTAGAGAATCGATCAACTTCGGTTCGGTTCCAAATTTATCAAAAAACCGAACCAACCTGAACCATATATGAACACCCCTAGTTGTCGCCATATATTGGAAGTTGCATCCCAAGAAGCGGCAAGGACCCCGAGGATGTGGTCGACCAGTAGGCTCTACTGCTGCTATTGCTACTGCTCCGTTCTCTCCTCGCACGGTTCCATCTTCACCCTGTAGTTACTTGGACGCTCCAGATACTACTCAGCTCCTTCAACAGTAGCTTGCATAGCTCCAACTCCGCCTAGACCAGCAGGCGGTCTTCAGCTCCGTCGAGGCTTCCAGCGCCTCCAGCTCCTCTGCTCACTTAACGATTCCCGATACCTTTGCTACTTGGATTCTGGACTCTGGGGCCTCCCATCACATGACTTTCGATGTTTTCCTACTTACCGATTATCGACTTGGACTGCATATCCCGTTGATACACACTGCTGATGGATCTTCTCTAGCTATCTCGCAGTGTGGATCGATTACCGCCACTATAGTGCCAAGCGACCACCTTTCTTTATCCATTATGTTGCTTCGCATGCAGCTCATTTCTATTAGCAGTCTCTGTGACTCTGGATATGTCGTGACATTTGCCCATTCTTCTTGTGTTGTGCATGATCCAAGTACCGGATGGATGATTAGCGCTGGTTGTAGGTCAGGCGGGCTGTACCACCTCGAGCATCTACATTTTTCCATTATTCCTCCTCCTGGTGTCTGTAGTTTAGTTTCTCTCGATGTCGAATTGTGGCACCGGAGACTCGGTCACATTTCTGAATCTCGACTTAAGAGCTGACTCCAGATTGGAGCTCTAGGTCATTGCTATTTTTCTTCTTTATCAACATGTACTGGTTGCAAGCTTGCCAAAGCTACAACCTTACCTTTTCCTTCTAGTATCTATCAGAGTTATGCTCATTTTGACTTAGTGCACTCCGACATCTGGGGTCATGCACCTCTTCCTTCGATGTGTGGCTATCGCTAGTATATCTCTTTCATCGTTGACTTTAGTCGATATACTTGGTTCTACCTTCTTCAGCACCACTCTGAGATTCCTCAGGTTTAGCAGACCTTCACCTCGATGGTCCATGTTGAGCGTCCATTTGGTGCAAATTATCCTTTCTTTATCATGCATATAGCGTCACTGTGCTACGCAAAACTTTCATAATACACATAAACTGCATAAGTTTCTTTGCACCACGATATACTAGACTTTCATACGAACCCAACGGCATATTGGTTCACTCTCATACATTGCATGCATGAAAAATACGGAGCCCGAAAGTGCAAATTATTCTTTTATCGATAATCGTGTTTAAACCTGACAAGCGTCATTTCATGTGTGTCTTTCAGGGAATTGATCCAGTTCTCGACACAGCTAGCACAAGGGCATCGTGCTAAAGTGATAGATATTCTCACGGCAAGTCGATGGAGGATCCACACCGCTAGCGTCAGATCAATGGAGGAAGACTACGCGTAAGAAAATGGCCTGCTATTGGATGCGATGACTGGTTCAGATGGTTCGGATGGGAATGGAGCTCGCAAAGGATAATCTTGGACCTCGCTCTACATGCCTAGTTCATACTCTACCTTGCATCGCGCCCAACGAGCTCCCGTACCCAACTTAGCATGAACGGATTGATCCATGCATGCACTTCTATTTTATTATCTTATTTGGAAAGTTCATCACAACCATCCAAGTTCCTGAGCCATGCATGCATCGCAATTGTCTGAAGCTACAAACCCGACCAGATAGCCGTTCCGTGCTACCCGATGCATGCATGCAAGAACATAATGCATGCAGCCCTCCGATTCCCTCTCTTGATCTTTCTCCCGGATTCTCTCTTTCTAATTAATCGCAGCCGTCCTTTGAAACCCGACCCATTGCACCCACCTCTCTCTCCTCTTTTTCCTAACTAAACCCAACCTGAGTGCAGCCCTCACCAACCCATTAATCACCGCCGTCCGATCCATGATCCCATGCATGCAGTTGTCCTCTTCTCCATCTCATCCAATCACAACCATCCCTTGGATCAAATCGCAGCCGTTCTATTTACCCCGGTGACCAACCCAACCCAGCTGTACTCAGTTGATACCCATGCATGCAGCCCAATCACAGCAGCCCGGGATCCACTCTCTGTCTCTACTGTTTCTCTCTCTAATTCCCTCTCTTTCCATCCCAACCGCTCAATATCTCTCTAGCTCGATCTCCTTCCCATCTCCGAGCCGTCCGCAGGTCCAGCTCTCTCTCCCGTTCCCTACTTCCTCTCTCTCTCCCCCCCCTTGATTCTCTCTCTTTCCCTTCCTTTCTCTCTCCAAAATCGCGATACCCAACCGAAACCATAGGAGACCCCTGCGATCTTCTCCCCTTTTCTCTCTCTAACGTCTCTCTTTCTCTTTCCTTTCTTTCTATCTTACCCGAGCTCTCTCTCTCATCTACTCTCTCTATATAAATCGAACCATCAAGGGGGCTGTGATCTACCACTTAGAACCCATCCGAAACCCTAGGGGAGAACCTACACCAGAACAAAAACCGAAGAGGCTCTTTGCGCCGGCCATCATCATCCACCTTTGCTATCTACCACCTCCGAAAATTCTTCCTTCAGCCCATCACCATCTAGCTCCCTTCCCGCTACAATCCTCCGTCAGTCATTCATCCGAGCCGCCATCGTACCATCGCTCGAGCCGTCATCCGTACCATCGAAGCCGTACCACAACCGAGTCGCAGTGAAGGAGCATCGATCGGAGAGGAGGACCACGAAGATCAAAAGCGTACTTCTAGAATGATCTGTATCTTGTTCTTCCCTTCTTTTACTTTTGATGTAGTGCAAACCATGATGAACTAAACACATTGCTAAGGCTGAGATGAAACCCCGGTTATAAATATTATTTAGGTTTATTTTATGTGTTCTATGCCAATGCTCCTTAATGTTTTATGCGATTCAATTCTTAATTAATTGATGATTCAATTTGCTCTCACAATCCATGCCAGGTATGTTTTGTAGTTAGCGCTAAAATTGACCATCATGCAATTAGGCCTATTTTAATCAAAGAATTAAAACCCAGATCTTGCATGCTTAACTCAGACATCGGATGCTCTGCTTATGTGCTTTGATCCGTTGTGCTTAACCTAGATGTTTGATGCTTCGTTTTATGACCCATTGCGTGAGTTGAATCCAATGTTAGATAAATTTAAAGCCCTAAAGGTCACATCCTTGAGTCGAGTACGGGATATGTATTCCAGTATGCTACTCGTTTGCATAGATCATTTTGATTAAACCTAGTAATACGGATAACCGAGGTGGATTCGAATGCCTTAGTATCTTCACCACTTGAAACTCGACTTACCGTAACTTGTTTTTCTTCCTTTAATTAATTTGCTTTTAATCTCAAAACAAATCAACTCCAATTAAAACTAACTTTTAAAGTAACTTAGGTAAATAATTAATAACCCTAGATTAGCCTGCTCCCCTCATTAGCAACCCCTGTGGGATTGACCTCGTAATACGTATCGCTCCTACAAAGCGATTCGTGCACCTACGAGTTATAATTTAGATCAAATTAACCCCTTAATTTTAAGATTAGTTTAGATCGCATCAGTCCACACACAATTCAGTTGTTGCATCAAAACCTTTCGGTCTGATTGCGCCCTCGAGTACCTCTCCACTACTATGCGGACACTTATTTAGTCCTATAAGACCTTATTCCAGCACTCCTATCCTCACACACACACACACACACACACACACACACACGAGCAAAACGGAGTAGCCGAGAGGAAGTATCGTCACATCCTTGAGACAGCGCGTGCTCTTCTTCTCTCTGCTTCTGTTCCACGTACTTTCTGGGCTGAGGCTGCCTTAACCTCAGTCAACCTCATCAACATCACCACTTCGTCTGTTCTTCCGGGTGGTGTATCTCCCCACGAGCACCTTTTCTCTTCCCCTCCTGACTATAGTCTGCTTTGTACCTTCGGGTGTACCTGTTTCGTTCTCCTTCTGCCCCACGAGCACACGAAGCTGTCTGAATAGGCAGCTAAATGCATCCTCTAGGGATTAACGCTGAGCACAAGGGGTATCATTGCTATGACCCCTTGACTCGTCGCCTTCGCATCTCTCGACATGTCTCCTTCGTTGAGGATGCCCCTTACTACTCCTCTGTAGCTCCGGACCTCACCTTTTTAGGGACTTCTCCCACCCTATTTCCAACTCTCAAGCCTCTTCAACCATCTCTTTCGCCTAGCTCTGCTTCTCCCCTTACTTCCAGTGATTCTTCCACGGAGTCTTCCTCCGACACCTCTCCTCCCTCCGTCCTGGCCTCCACTCCATCACCGATTGCTTCCGTAGGTCCTAGTACTCCCGATGCCTATGGTACTCCACTTGCTATGCCTAGTCTGACGTCGCCGGTCGTGGATCCTCTCCATCCACCCCAATACCCTCAGCGTGAGCACCAGCCACCTGACCGCTTTAGCTTTGGTTTTAGACCACCTGACTGTTTTGGTTTTTCCACGGTCACCTTCTATTTGCCTCAATTTATAGCCTTTGTTGTAGCCCTTCACACTGACCAGGAGCCTCGGTCATACTGGGAGGCCGTCCAATCCCCTCAGTGGTGGCAGGACATGAGCGAGGAGTTCCAGGCTTTTGAGTAGACTCATATTTGGGACATCGTCCCCCTTCCTATTGGTGTTGAACATGTCAGTTGCCGATGGTGTTGAGCGAGGAGTTCCAATAGCTCTCCGTTTTCAGCATTTCTGTACTAGAGCAAACAACCACTTTTTTGCCATCTAAAATACTCGGTGCAATATATTTGAGCTTTAACTCTTCAGCCGAGAGATCATAGGCTATAGTGGGCTGTCCCCAAACATTGCCTGGAGCATGAACATGAGAAGATATACTTGCAGTCCTCGGAAAATGCTCTCGACCTACAGACTGGAGAACTTCCGGATGGGCCGACTGCACATGTCTATGTTGAAAATAATTCCATGGTAGAGGCTCGCAGCGGAAACGATTTGGCGATCGAAAGACCGTTCATGGTGTACGTTACACGATTTAAACTTTCATTGAAACTAATCTACATATGTGTGCATGTGTATGCACGTGAATCGAACACCCTAATGGCAATCTAACGTAATGATTATCTAGCATGCATGCAAATCATAATGCTTGCTAGATCTACATTTTAGATTACACATACCTCTCGTACAGATCTTTTAACCACGGAGAATTGTCATCTTTGTCGATGGAGACGGAATATCGTTCGCGAAGATGCCGATGGTACGAATAGAGACGATGCCTTCTTGTTCACCCGATCTCTCACGATGCACAGAACATCGCTCTCGGATCTCTGAGTGCCTCCGAAGAATGACCCTTCTCCTTCTTTGAAACTCCACGCGAGGAAGACGAAGTTGCAAGCGAGAAACGAGAGAGAGATTAGGGAGAGAACTAGAGAGATGAGAGAGGGAGGGGGTGCGGTTTTCTCATCATTATGGCCGGCCCCATATAGTCCCTTATATAGGGCCGGCCTACCCCCTTGGATAAGGATCTAAGAGGATAATAACCTCCCATAATTATCTCTCCATTATCACCATTTTATCTCTTCTTCTATTTATCTGTTTTCCCACTTTTTAGGGCTTGTTTTGACCGTTTCAAAGTCCTATCCCAATCTATATGGCCGGCCCTATAGATGAGGGATTCTTATCCCTACAACATAGGGCCGGCCCTAGCATGGTCTCCCACTGCTAGGGTCGGCCATAAGTGAGGTCCGGCAGAGTGAGATTTTTATCAAAATGCCTTGACGCCTCATTTTGACCATTTCTAGCGTGCGAGACCTAGCGGCCATTACTTAAGTGATCTCTACTAGTTACCTTACTATTAACTGAGGCCACCGGAGGGTGCCTCTAGCAAAGTAAACTAGTCAACTCGCAACACACCCCGGTGCATCGCACCTATGCAGTGAAGTTCACTTATGGCTAGGGATTACTACATGCGCATCTGTACTAGTCTCGGGCATACCCCTTTGTACTCGCATGTAGTTACGCATCTACCATGCTCTAGTGTCAAGCACACACGGAGCGTATACTTCTTTCTTCCTCTTAGTGCGTAAGGTGTTCCGAGGAGATGGTTCAAGAACCGTACATAATGTTGATAAGGTGGAACCATCAGGGACCGGGGTTCATGGCTTCCAACTCAAGCTCGATCGACACACTACCCGAGTATACCATCAATCCTCTGAGCTCGAATTAACCTGCATAGCCACCCAGAGTGCGACGCAGGTTGTACTCCAATTCACCCAGACTTACTATGTTCTCCATTATACCCCTGCTCTCCGCTTAGTAGTGGTAAACCCATTCTCCCTCCACTTGATGCCATGATTCACTTCGAGCGGTGGAGAATACCGTCAGACTCGAATGATCATATGACATGGTTCCTTCCAGGTTGACCTATACATCGTACCTCTGATTACCCCATCGAGTAATCGAACCCGGTCAATAGTCAAATTGATGACCACCAGGCCTGGGTTTGGTACAGTATAAGTCACACCAAGGAACGCACCTCCCTTCAGGGGTGTGGATGGCCTGTAGGAGTGACACGCTAATGCAACGCCAGCCGGGTAACCCAGTATACCGTGGTTTTGGATCACTGCACACGGATCCTCACACATTGGTGCGCCAAAGCACCACACAACTGGTTAGTCCATCAGACGTGGTTCCTCAGGGTTTAGGACCATTTTACTCTAAGCAGAAACACGACTTAGTATACCAGTGTCTGCTCACTGATCTGTACACCGTGTTAGTTCCGTTCAGCCACAGACACTGTGCCTGGTGATGACCATGGTGAAGACTTCCCATGAACTGTCATCCCCAACAGCTTATCATGATGAGGCGACCAACCTGATCATAGCTGCGAACTGATTTAGATTATTTGGGACCAATCCACTCAGTCTTCATCTCAGTGGACTACCATATGACCATGGCTCTCTGTTCTTAAAAGAACAGGTAACTATGTTACGTACCTATATGCATCTCATATAATAACTATCAATCTTTATTAGACCAAAATATAAAGTTTTACAAGCTTAGAACACATCAATCCTAACAATCTCCCACTTGGTCTAGCATAGCAAAACGGTTTTGACTCCCATCGCGTCCACATGTCGCTTGAATGCCTTGATAGGTATTGCCTTGGTGAAAGGATCAACAACATTATCTGTAGATGTAATTTGTGTCACCGCTACTCGCCCTTGCTTTTGAAATTGCCGAATCAAGTGGAATTTGCGCTCGATGTGCTTCCCCTTCTGGTGATGTCTTGGCTCCTTAGCTTGTGCTACCGCCCCACTATTATCGCAATAAAGCATAATAGGTAACTGAGCCTCTGGTACGTACCCCAAATCCATAAGGAATTTCTTGAGCCATACCACCTCTTTGGCTGCCTCGTACGCTGCAACGTACTCAGCCTCTGTGGTAGAGTCCGCGATGCATTTTTGCTTCACACTCTGCCAACTAACCGTTGCTCCTCCTAACATAAACACAAAACCTGATGTCGATTTTCTGGATTCCAAATCTGACATAAAGTCAGAATCTGTATATCCAATCAGCGTCAGTTCTTGTGCAGTGTAAACCAACTCATAGTCCCTTGTTCTACGAAGGTACTTGAGTATACACTTCACAGTTGTACAGTGATCTGGACCCGGATTCGACTGAAACTGACCTATCATGCCTACTGCGAAACAGATATCTGGTTTTGTACAATGCATAGCATACATTAGACTACCTAATACCGAAGCATAAGGTATCTTCTATATTTCTGCTCTCTCCTCAGGTGACTTAGGACATTGATCCTTAGATAGTTTTACGCCATGTTTAAATGGCACAAAACCATTCTTGGAGTTTTGCATGTCAAACCTAGCCATAACCTTATCTATATACGCGGCCTGTGACAGCAAGAGAATCCTATTCTGGCGATCTCGTGTTACCTTGATCCCCAAAACATTACTCGCTTCACCTAGGTCTTTCATATCGAACTGTGTTGACAACCAGACCTTTACCGTTGACAATGTTCCAACATCATTCCCAATGAGCAGAATATCGTCTTCATAAAGTATTAAATATACCACTGTAGTCTTATCACTCCTCTTGTATACACATGGTTCATCCTCATTTTGAGTAAATCTATATGACTGGATTACCTGATCAAAATGAATGTTCCAACTTCTAGATGTTTGCTTTAGTCCATAAATGGACTTCTACAACTTGCAAACTAGATGTTCCTGACCCTCTGACTCAAAAACTGGTGGCTGCATCCTATAAATGTCTTCTTCCAAATTTTCATTGAGGAATGCTGTCTTAAAATCCATTTGCTAGATCTCTCATTTTAATGGGCTGCAATGGATAGGAGGATCCGAATAGACTTTATCATAGCTACTGGCGAGAAGGTTTCGTCAAAGTCGATTCCTTCTCTCTGGGTATAACCTTTGGCAACTAATCTAGCTTTATAAGTCTCAATTGTACCATCAGATCCTCTCTTCTTCTTATACACCCACTTACACCCAATAGGTTTAATATTGGATGATGGTGTAACAAGTGTCCAGACAGCGTTATGGGACATTGATACAATTTCTGCCTCCATAGCCTTTTGCAAGTCGGAGCTGTCAGAAACTCCCACTGCCTCATCGTAGCTCCGTGGGTCATCCTCTTGACCTTCTGGATCAACCAATAAGGTTTCTCCATAGTATCTTTTAGGAGCTCTGATGCTTCTTCCACTGCGACGAGGTGGTGGTTGTGTTACAGGATGAATAGGTTCTACAGTTTCTGGTATATTAGTGTCTGTGATGTCAGCTCCCACTATGCTTTTGGATGCGCTATCTTTACTAGTACCCAGCAGCTCATCCAGAACTACCTTACTAGCAGGTTTATGGTCCATAATATAATCATGTTCTAGGAAAATGGCATTCGTTGAAACGATTACCTTCTTTTCCTCAGGATCATAAAATAGTCCACCTTTAGTCTCTTTGGGATACCCTACAAACAGACATGCTTTGGACTTTGGCTTTATCTTTTCCCTCTTGTCTATCCGCACATGTACAGGACATCCTTATATTCTGAAATGATGTAGTATTGGCTTTTGCCTTAACCACAGTTCTCTAGGGGTCTGAGGCACTGATTTAGACGGAACGTGGTTCAGAACATATGCTGCTGTCTGAAGGGCATATCCCCAAAAGGTTGTTGGTAAACTGGCGTAACTCATCATGCTACGAACCATGTCCAATAAGGTTCGATTCCTTCTCTCGAAAACTCCATTCTGTTGTGGGGTACCTGGAGCAGTTAACTGGGATGTTATCCCATGCTCCACCAAATACCCTAGGAACTCGTCAGATAGGTACTCACCTCCTCGATCAGATCGAAGGATTTTTATACATTTACCTGTCTGCTTTTCTACTTCAGCCCTGAACTCTTTGAATATGTCAAAGGATTTCGACTTCCGATGCATCAGGTAAATATAACCATATCTTGAGTAATCATCAGTAAAAATGATGAAGTACTCATGGCCTCCTATCACCTTGACGCTCATGGGTCCACATACATCTGAATGGATTAACTCCAATACCTCAGTAGCTCTTACTCTTTTGCCTTTGAAGGCCCTCTTGGTCATCTTGCCTTCCAGGCAGGATTCACAGGTGGGAAGGATCTCCGTAGGATCTGTTTCCAGAAGCCCGGCCTTCACCATCCTATAGATCCTGTCTAAACCAATATGCCCAAGTCGTAAGTGCCACAATTGGGTTAAATTCTCCGAAGGTTTCTTACGCTTAGATAAATTAACATTAAATGCTGAAGTTATTATGTTATTCTTTTCAAACTTAAGACTGACAATATAGAGATTATTCTGAACCATTTCTCTTATTATAAAAGTTCCATTCAGTTTAAACAACACACCAGAAGCATCAAAATAAACTGAATAACCTTCATTAACTAAAGAAGAAATAAAAATTAAGTTACGTCTCAAGGACGGTACATAAAAAATATCTCTAAGAGTCAAATTCTTATTATTTGAAAAACTAAGATTAGCATCTCCAATAGCTTCAGTAGCAGCCACGGCCTCAGTCCCCATGCTTAAGGTCACCTCTCCATCAAACAACCTTCTGCTTTTCCAAAACCCCTGAAGAGAGTTACAGGCATGGTTAGTGGATCCTGAATCCATAATCTAACTAGCAAAAGAACTATTACTCGAAAGAAATGATTCAACAACTAAGAGTTGTAGATTATCTTCATCAGCATTCTGAGGCTTCTTGCAGTCCTTCTTCCAATGACCCTTCTGGCCACACCGGAAACACTTCGTGCTCGGTTTCTTTGATTCTCCAGACCCAGAGGCCCCAACAGAGTTCTGCACAGGCACTGACTTAGGTTTCTTCTTATGTTTTTTGCCCTGAGGTTTACCAGACTTCTTGAAGGATCTGCATTGCATGTGAAGTGCTTCGCCCTTCTACTTGAAGCCATCAGTTGCCTGGAGAGCTCCTAGAAGCTCTGCATTTGTCATAGCCAACTTGTTCAAATTAAAGTTGGTGACAAAGCCTTCAAAGGCTCCAGACAGTGATGAGAGGAAGATGTCTGTCATCACCTCGCCATCTAGCACAATGTCCATGGTTGCTAGTTCGTTCTGGAACCCAAATATTTTCATCATGTGTTTTCGAACCAGCATCCCATTAGACATTTTAGTGCCGACGAGTTTCTTGATGGTAAGGTATCGCGTAACGCGATTGTGACCTTCAAACATTTCCTTCAGATACAACATCATGTCAGAAGCGTCGGGCATCTCCTCGACCTGCTTCTGCAGAGTTGTTTGCAAGGATGCTATTATATAGCATTTACATATTTCATTAGATTCCTTCCAGTCAGTGAACGCCTTTAACTGTGCCTCTGTGGCATCGGGTCCTGGCAAATCTGGCTCAGGGTCATTCAGGGCTGTCATATGTTTACCAATCCTTAAGACCAGGTATAGGTTGCGCTTCCAGTCCTCATAGTTGGGACCAGTAAGTTTGTGGTCATTTAGGATAGCAGATAGGGGGTCTAACTTGGTCATCTGAAAATAAAAGATTGAATAATGAGAATGTATGAAAAACTTATTTTTATGGATTTTTAAAACAAGCTAATTATATCCATATATCAACGCTACCCTCAAGCGAAGCCATCTCTATGGATTAATTAACCATATATGCAAGATCTCGGAATAGGCTACATCTGTCCGAGGGGGCAATGTGCAGGTCTTCCGCTTACACGGGTCTTTCCCTTGACCCTATCCAAATCTGCCAACTAAGGGCTTTGATAGACCATGGTTATCCTTTTGGCCAGTACCACATGATCACCGTTGTCTTCGCAATGAATACCTCACGTGTACTTAGGATGCTTACCCACGAGCCTAGGCAATTACGGCACGGGAGTTCTAACGGCCCCCACGAGGGTGAGTAAAGCCTGAACACTTGGCACCGTAACCACCATATCCCGAAGGAGATCACTAAGTAGCTTGGCATAGAAAAAAACACAGCTCTCACCCGAGGGGGTTGTTGAGTTATGCCCTTCCACCCGAGCACGAAGTGATTAGTCGTGGAGGCCAGAGGATCTCTAAAAGTCCTCTCTTACATCCCTTATAATATATGAGGGTTATTTTGCGAGTATGAATTTATGCAAATGCAAAGGTAGCGACCTCCTATATACTAGACCCTGGTCACACCATGCTCCCACTAGCGTTCAAGCCCTTCGCCTAGCATTAATCATTCTCGGAATATCATAGTCCCTGCCTCAAGTGGATTTCTCTATTCAAGGGTCACATTACATATTCCGAAAATATCGATGCTCTGCAAAATTGGTTATCACGCTAATGCTCTGGAGCTTAGCCTAGAGTCAGACTCACTGGAAAGGACTCCTACTAGTCATGGCGCCTCGCTTATAAATTTGACAATTGATGTTCAATGGATCTCCATCTCATCTTTGATTTCGATGCTGGCCAAATAGGCACACCCGACTAGTCGGGTGTTGACCTAATGGTGGCATAACCATATGTTATGGGATTCCAATAACATCAAAAGTTAACTAAATAATAGGCGTCATCTAGCGGGATCCTATCCTCAAACGGTCGCTTGGACCGGAGGAGAAAGGTATCCCTCTAAAAACTGATAATCACATTATCTCATCGGGGTTCGATATGAAACATAAAGAACTAATAAAGAAAGCAACCATTAAAACTGAATTAAGTTCAGAGTCCGACCCCTGAACCTAATTAGCACAGCGCAGGCCTCTAGCTTTCTTCGCAAAGTCCCTCGGTCCGGCTCCTCCGTCGCGCTTGCGAACACTTTGCCGGATCGTCTTCATCCTCCTAGGTTCCGCTTACGCTCCCGATGGTGGATTTCTTTGGCACATCTTTCTTCTCGATCTGTAACCGAGAAAAGTCTAATACGCTTCGAGCAAGTGCTCGCTCATACACAATTTCCTAGAAAGAAAAAAAAACACACCTAGGAAAAAAGCCATGGGAACCGAGGATGGTCAATCCCCATCACTCACCCAATCTACGGCTCTGATTACATATCCAAACACATGGAGAGCAAATCCAGACAATGGCTAACTCGGGGTTCGACCCCCGGTAGCAAGCACAAACATAGATCTAGATTTTATAGCGGCACCCTACAAGAACGATTCATAGAACAAGCACAATATATAAACATATGCATGATCTAAGCGTAAGAACCCCGATAATCTCACGCGTTCATCATGCGCACACATGTTGGTTTCATGAATAATCATGAAACGCACACCACTAACCTGGCTCTGATACCAATTATTGGAAATAATTCCATGGTAGAGGCTCACAGTGTAAACGATTTTGCGGTTGAAAGACTGTTCATGGTGCACGTTACACGATTTAAATTTTCATTGAAACTAATCTACATATGTGTGCATGTGTATGCACGTGAATCGAACACCCTAACGGCAATCTAGCATAATGATTATCTAGCATGCATACAGATCATAATGCTCGCTAGATCTACATGTTAGATTACACATACCTCTCGTACGGATCTTTTAATCGCGGAGAATTGTCTTCTTTGTTGATGAAGACGGACGATCGTTCGCGAAGATACCGATGGTACGAATAAAGACGATGCCTTCTTGTTCACCCGATCTCACACGATGCATGGAACATCGCTTTCGGATCTCTGAGTACCTCCGAAGAACGACCATTCTCCTTCTTCGAAACTCCACGCGAGGAAGACGAAGTTGCAAGCGAGAAACGAGAGAGAGATTAGGGAGAGAACTAGAGAGATGAGAGAGGGAGGGGGTGCGGTTTTCTCATCATTATGGCCGGCCCCATATAGTCCCTTATATAGGGCCGGCCTACCCTCTTGGATAAGGATCCAAGGGGATAATAACCTCCCACAATTATCTTTCCATTATCACCCTTTTATCTCTTCTTCTATTTATCCGTTTTCCCACTTTTTAGGGCTAGCTTGTTTTGACCGTTTCAAAGTCCTATCCCTATCTATATGGCCAGCCCTATAGATGAGGGATTCTCATCCCTACAATATAGGGCCGGCCCTAGCATGGTCTCCCACTGCTAGGGTCGGCCATAAGTGAGGTCCGGCAGAGTGAGGTTTTTACCAAAACGCCCTGACGCCTCATTTTGACCATTTCTTGCATGCGAGACCTAACAGCTATTACTTAAGTGATCTCTACTAGTTACCTTACTATTAACTGAGGCCACCGGAGGGTGTCTCTAGCAAAGTCAACTAGTCATCTCGCAACATACCCCGGTGCATCGCACCTATGCAGCGAAGTTCACTTATGGCCAGGGATTACTACCTGCGCATCTATACTAGTCTCGGGCATACCCCTTAGTACTCGCATGTAGTTACGCATCTACCGTGCTCTAGTGCCAAGCACACTCGGAGGGTATACTTCTTCCTTCCTCTTAGTGCTTAAGGTGTTCTGAGGAGATGGTTCAAGATGTTGGAATCTAATCCGGGTCAGAGGCTCACAGCGGAAACGATTTGGCGGTCGAAAGACCGTTCATGGTGCACGTTACACGATTTAAACTTTCATTGAAACTAATCTACATATATGTGCATGTGTATGCACGAGAATCGAAAACCCCTAACGGCAATCTAGCATAATGATTAACTTAGCATGGATGCAAATCATAATGCCCGCTAGATCTACATGTTAGATTACACATACCTTTCGTACGGATCTTTTAACCGTGGAGAATTGTCTTCTTTGTCGATGGAGACGGAAGATCGTTCGTGAAGATGCCGACGGTACGAATAGAGATGTTGCCTTCTTGTTTACCCAATCTCACACGATGCACGGAACGTCGCTCTCGGATCTCTGAGTGCCTCCGAAGAACGACCCTTCTCCTTCTTTAGAACTCCACGCGAGGAAGACGAAGTAGCAAGCGGGAAACGGAGAGAGATTAGGGAGAGAACTAGAGAGATTAGAGAGAGGAGGGGGTTCGGATTTTGCATCCTATGGGGCCGGTGCCCCAGAGGTCCCTTTATAGGGCCGGCCAATCCCCTTTGGATAGGGATCCAAGGGGATAATGACCCCCTCTCATTATCTCTCCATTATCTCCTTTTTATCTCTCCGCGTATTTATCCGTTTTCCCACTTTTTAGGGCTCGATCTTAACCGTTTTATCGCCCTGTCCCTATCTATATGGCCGGCCCTATAGATGAGGGATTCTTATCCCTACATCATAGGGCCGGCCCTAGCAAGGTGTCACACCACTGGGGTCGGCCAACAGTGAGGTCCGGCAGAGTGAGGTTTTTACCAAAACGCCCCGACGCCTCATTTTGACCATTTCTAGCGTGCGATGCCTAGCGGCCATTACTTAAGTGATCTTTACTAGTTACCTACTATTAACTGAGGCCACCGGAGGGTGCCTCTAGCAAAGTCAACTAGTCAACTCACAACATACCCCGGTACATCGCACCTATGCAGCGAAGTTCACTTATGGCTAGGGATTACTACATACGACTCTGCACTAGTCTCGGGCTCAACCCTTAGTACTCGTATGTAGTTACGCATCTATCGTGCTCTAGTGCCATGCACACACGGAGCGTATACTTCTTTCTTCCTCATGTTTATGGTGTTCTGAGGAGACGGTTCAAGAACCGTACACAATGTTGATAAGGTGGAACCATCAGGGACCGGGGTTCATGGCTTCCAACTCAAGCTCGATCGACACACTACCCGAGTGTATCATCGATCCTCTGAGCTTGAGTTAACCTGCGTAGCCACCCAGAGTGCGACGCAGGCTGCACTCCAATTCACCCAGACTTACTATGTTCTCCATCATACCCCTGCTCTCCGCTTAGTAGTGGTAAACCCGCTGTCCCTCCACTTGATGCCATGATTCACTTCGAGCGGTGAAGACTACCGTCAGACTCGAATGATCATATGACTTGGTTCCTTCCAGGTTGACCTATACATCGTACTTCTGATTACCCCGTCGAGTAACCGAACCCGGTCAACAGTCAAACTGATGACCACCAGGCCTGGGTTTGGTACAGTGTAAGTCACACCAAGGAACGCACCTCCCATCAGGGGTGTGGATGGCCTGCAGGAGTGACACGCTAATGCAACGCCAGCCGGGTAACCCAGTACACCGTGGTTTTGGATCACTGTATATGGACCCTCACACATTGGTGCGCCAAAGCACCACGCAACTGGTTAGTCCATCAGTCGTGGTTCCTCAGGGTTTAGGACCGTTTTACCCTAAGCAGAAACACGGCTTAGTGTACCAGTGTCTGCTCACTGATCTGTACATCGTGTTAGTTCCGTTCAGCCACAGACACTGTGCCTGGTGATGACCATGGTGAAGACATCCCATGAACTGTCATCGCCAACAGCTTACCATGATGAGGCGACCAACCTGATCATAGCTGCGAACATATTTAGGTTATACGGGACCAATCCACTTAGTCTTCAACTCAGTGGACTACCATATAACCATGGCTCTCTGTTCTCTAAAGAACACGTAACTATGTTACGCACCTATATGCATCTCATGTAATAATAACTATCAATCTTTATTAGACCAAAACATAAAGTTTTACAAGCTTAGAACACATCAATCCTAACAATCTCCCACTTGGTCTAGCGAAGCAAAACGGTTTTGACTCCCATCGCGTCCACATGTCGCTCGAATGCCTTGGTAGGTATTGCCTTTGTGAAAGGATCAGCAACATTATTTGTAGATGCAATCTGTGTCACCGCTACTCGCCCTTGCTTTTGAAACTGCCGAATCAAGTGGAACTTGCGCTCGATGTGCTTTCCCTTTTGGTGATGTCTTGGCTCCTTAGCTTGTGCTACCGCCCCGCTATTGTCGCAGTAAAGCACAATAGGTAACTGGGCCTCTGGTACGCACCCTAAATCCATAAGGAATTTCTTAAGCCATACCGCCTCTTTGGCTGCCTCGCACGCTGCAACGTACTCAGCCTCTGTGGTAGAGTCTGCGATGCATTTCTGCTTCACACTCTGCCAACTAACCGCTGCTCCTCCTAACATAAACACAAAACCTGATATCGACTTCCTGGATTCCAAATCTGACATAAAGTCAGAATCTGTGTATCCAATCGGCGTCAGTTCTTGTCCAGTGTAAACCAACTCATAGTCCCTTGTTCTACAAAGGTACTTGAGTATACACTTCACTGCTGTCCAGTGATCTGGACCCGGATTCGACTGAAACCGACCCATCATGCCTACTGTGAAACAGATATCTAGCCTTGTACAATGCATAGCATACATTAGACTACCCAATGCCGAGGCATAAGGTATCTTCTGCATTTCTGCTCTCTCCTCAGGTGTCTTAGGACATTGATCCTTAGACAGTTTTATGCCATATCTAAATGGCACAAAACCCTTCTTGGAGTCTTGCATGTCAAACCTAGCCATAACCTTATCTATATACGCGGCCTGTGACAGCGAGAGAATCCTGTTCTGGCGATCACGTGTTACCTTGATCCCCAAAATATAACTCGCTTCACCTAGGTCTTTCATATCGAACTGTGTTGACAACCAGACCTTTACCGTTGACAATGTTCCTACATCATTTCCAATGAGTAGAATATCGTCTACGTAAAGTATCAAATATACTACTGTGGTCTTATCAGTCCTCTTGTATATACATGGTTCATCCTCGTTTTGATTAAATCCATACGACTGGATTGCCTGATCAAAACGGATGTTCCAACTTCTAGATGCTTGCTTTAGTCCATAAATGGACTTCTGCAACTTGCAAACTAGATGTTCCTGACCCTCTGACTCAAAGCCTGGTGGTTGAATCATATAAATGTCTTCTTCCAAATTTTCGTTAAGGAATGCTGTCTTGACATCCATTTGCCAGATCTCCCAGTTGTAAAGGGCTGCAATGGATAGGAGGATCCGAATAGACTTTATCATAGCTACCGGCGAGAAGGTTTCGTCAAAGTCGATCCCTTCTCTCTGGGTATAACCCTTGGCAACTAATCTAGCTTTATAAGTCTCTATTGTACCATCGGATCCTCTCTTCTTCTTATACACCCACTTACACCCAATAGGTTTAATATTGGATGATGGTGTAACAAGAGTCCAGACTGCGTTATGGGACATTGATTCAATTTCTGCCTCCATAGCCTTTTGCCAGTCAGAGCTGTCAGAAGCTCCCACTGCCTCATCGTAGCTCAGTGGGTCATCCTCCTGACCCTCTGGATCAACCAATAAGGTTTCTCCATAGTATCTGTCAGGAGCTCTGATGTTTCTCCCACTGCGACGAGGTGGTGGTGGTGTTACAGGATTAATAGGTTCTACAGTATCTAGTATATTATTATCTGTAATGTCAGCTCCCACTATGCTTTTGGATGCGCTCTCTGATGTAGTACCCAGTAGCTCATCCAGAACTACCTTACTAGTAGGTTTCTGGTCCACAATATAATCCTGTTCTAGGAAATAGGCGTTCGTAGAAACGATCACCTTCTTTTCCTCAGGATCATAAAATAGACCACCTTTGGTCTCCTTGGAATACCCTACAAATAAGCATACTCTGGTTTTAGATTCCATTTTTTCCCTCTTATCCCTTCGCACATGTGCAGGGCATCCCCATATTCTGAAATACTGTATCAATGGCTTTCGCTTTGACCACAGTTCTCTAGGGGTCTGAGGCACTGACTTAGACGGAACGTGATTCAGAATATAAACTGTTGTTTGTAGGGCATATCCCCAAAAGGTCATTGGTAAACTGGCGTAACTCATCATGTTACGAATCATGTCCAACAAGGTTCGATTCCTTCTCTCAGAAACTCCATTCTGTTGTGGGATACCTGGAGCAGTTAACTGGGATTTTATCCCATGCTCCACCAAATACCTTAGGAACTCGTCAGATAGGTATTCACCTCCTCGATCAGATCGAAGGGTTTTTATATATTTACCTGTCTGCTTTTCTACTTCAGCCCTGAACTCTTTGAACATGTCAAAGGATTCTGACTTCCGATGCATCAGGTAAATGTAACCATATCTTGAGTAATCATCAATGAATGTGATGAAATACTCATGGCCTCCTATCGCCTTGACGTTCATGGGTCCACAGACATCCGAATGGATTAACTCTAATACCTCAGTGGCTCTTACTCCTTTACCTTTAAAGGACCTCTTGGTCATCTTGCCTTCCAGGCAGGATTCACAGGTGGGAAGGATCTCCGTAGGATCTGTTTCCAGAAGCCCGGCCTTCACCATTCTATGGATCCTATCTAAGGCAATATGCCCAAGTCGTAAGTGCCACAGGTGGGTTAAATTTTCCGAAGGATTCTTACGCTTAGATGAATTAACATTAAATACTGAAGTTATTATGTTATCTTTTTCAAATTTAGGACTTACAATATAGAGATGATTCTGAACCATTCCTCTTATTATAAAAGTTCCATTCAGTTTAAACGACACACCAGAAGCATCAAAATAAACTGAATAACCTTCATTAACTAAAGAAGAAACAGAAATTAAATTACGTCGCAAGGATGGTACATAAAAGACATCTCTAAGTGTCAAAGTTTTATTATTCGAAAAACTAAGATTAACATCTCCAATAGCTTCAGCAGCAGCCACGGCCTCAGTTCCCATGCTCAAGGTCACCTCTCCATCAAGCAATCTTCTGCTTTCTCGAAACCCCTGAAGAGAGTTACAGGCATGGTTAGTGGATCCAGAATCCACAATCCAACTAGCAAAAGTACTATTACTTGAAAGAAATGATTCAACAACTAAAAGTTGTAGATTACCTTCACCAGCATTCTGAGGCTTCTTGCAGTCCTTCTTCCAATGACCCTTCTGGCCACACCGGAAGCACTTTGTGCTCGGTTTCTTTGATTCTCCAGACCCAGAGGCTCCAGCAGAGTCCTGCACAGGCAGTGACTTAGGTTTCTTTTTATGTTTCTTGCCCTGAGGTTTGCCAGGCTTCTTGAAGGATCTGCGTTGCACGTGAAGTGCTTCGCCCTTCTGCTTGAAGCCATCCTCAGCTGCCTGGAGAGCTCCCAGAAGCTCTGCATTTGTCATAGCCAACTTGTTCAAATTAAAGTTGGTGACAAAGCCTTCAAAGGCTCCAGACAGTGACGAGAGGAAGATTTCTGTCATCACCTCGTCTTCTAGCACAATGTCCATGGTAGCTAGTTCGTTCTGGAACCCAAACATTTTCATCATGTGTTCCCGAACCAGCGTCCCATTGGACATCTTAGTGCCGACGAGTTTCTTGATGGTAAGGTATCGCGTAACGCGATTGTGACCTTCAAACATCTCCTTCAAATACAACATCATGTCAGAAGCGTCGGGCATCTCCTCGACTTGCTTCTGCAGAGTTGTTTGCAAGGATGCTATTATATAGCATTTACATATCTCATTAGATTCCTTCCAGTCAGTGAATGCCTTTAACTGTGCCTCTGTGGCATTGGGTCCTGGCAAATCTGTCTCAGGGTCATTAAGGGCTGACATATGTTTACCAATCCTTAGGACCAGGTACAGGTTGCGCTTCCAGTCCTCATAGTTGGGACCGGTAAGTTTGTGGTCATTTAGGATAGCGGACAGGGGGTCTAACTTAGTCATCTGAAAATAAAGATTGAATAATGAGTATGCATAAAAACTTATTTTATGGATTTTTTTTAAAACAAGCTAATTATATCCATATGTCAACGCTACCCTCAAGCGAAGTCATTACCATGGATTAATTAACCATGTATGTAAGATCTCGAAATCGACTGTACCTGCCCTAGGGGGCATCATACAGCGTCAATCCGCTTACACGGGCCTTTTCCTTGACCCTATCCAAATCTGCCAACTAAGGGCTGTGATGGACCATGGTTATCTTTTGGCCAGTACCACGTGATCACCATTGTCTTCGCAACGAATACCTCACGTGTACTTAGGATGCTTACCCACGAGCCTAATCAATTACGACATGGGAGTTCATGCGGCCCCCACTAGGGTGGGATGAAAAGCCCTTCTCTCCTGGCCCCGTAATCGCCATATCCGCAGGGAGGTCATTAAGTAATTTGGCATGGAAACACACAGCTCCCACCCTAGGGGGTGTGAAGTTATGCATCCCCACCCAAACACAAAACGACTGGCCGTGGAGGCCAGAGGATCTTATAAAAGTCCTCTCTTGCATCCCTTATAATTCTGAGGGTTATTTTGCGAGTATGAATTTATGCAAATGCAAAGGTAGCGACCTCCTAAATACTAGACCCTGGTCACACCATGCTCCCACTAGCGTTCAAGCCCTTCACCTAGCATTAATCACTCTCGAAATATCATAGTCCCTGCCTCAAGTGGATTTCTCCATTCAAGGGTCACATTACATATTCCAAGAATATCGATGCTTTGCAAAATTGGTTATCACGCTAATGCTCTGGAGCTAATCCTAGAGTCAGACTCACTGGAAAGGACTCCCACTAGTCATGACGCCTCGCTTATAGATTTGACAATTGATGTTCAATGGATCTCCATCTCATCTTTGATTTCGATGCTGGCCAAATAGGCACACCCGACTAGTCGGGTGCTCTCCTAATAGTGGCATAACCATTTGTGATGGGATCCCACTAACATCAAAAGTCAACTAAATAATAGGCGTCATCTAGCGGGATCCTAACCTCAAACAGTCGCTTGGACCGGAGGGGAAAGGCATCCCTCTGAAAACTGATAATCACATTATCTCATCGGGGTTCGATATGAAGCTTAAAGAACTAATTAAAGAAAGCAACCATTAAAACTGAATTAAGTTCAGGGTCCGACCCCTGAACCTAATTAGCACAGCGCAGGCCTCTAGCTTTCTTCGCAAGGTTCCTCGGTCCGGCTCCTCCGTCGCGCTCGCGAACACTTTGCCGGATCGTCTTTATCCTCCAGGGTTCCGCTTCCGCTCCCGATGGTGGATTTCTTTGGCACATCTTTCTTCTCGATCTGTAACCGAAAAAGTCTAGTACGCTACGAGCACTACAAGAAATAGGGTCTTTACCGACGGACATTATTATCACCGTCGGTAATAATACACTTTTTACCGACGGTGACTATAATATCCGTCGGTATTATAACTTCTATTTTTTAAATTTTTTTTGCACATTTTTACCGACGGTACACATATGTACCGTCGGTAATATCCTTTATACCGACGGCTACATATAGACCGTCGGCAAAATGTCATCGTCGTGATATTGTACCGACGGACATTGTATTTCCGTCGGTATAACCAATGTTACCGACAGCCATAATATGTCCGTTGGCAATATACCGACGGTAATTAAATATCCGTCGGTAAAATTGTCCCGACGAAACTCAGTGTAAAAACCGAGCCTCTGGGAAAAAATGGAACGTTGAGTTTCGTCGTGATTTGTACCGACGGACGTGAAATTTCCGTCGGTATAACTAAGTATACCGACGGAATTTATATGGCCGTCGGCACGATACCGACGGTAATTAAGTTTCCGTCGGTAAAATGTCCCGATGAAACTCAGGGTGTCAAACCGAGCCTCTGGAAAAAATTGAACCTTTGGTTCCGTCGTAGAGTTTTACCGACGGATAGTGTTTTACCGTCGGTACAAAGAGTAGTTTTATCGACGGAAGTAAAACGTTCCGTCGGTAAAAACCCTGTTATAAATCAAACAGACGAGATCCCCTTTGATCTCTTCTGTTTCGATCTCTCCCGGCCTTCCTCCCCCCCTGTTAAAAATTGCCCCTCTCTCTCTCTCTCTAAACGGACGAGATCCCCATCCCTGGCCTCCCTCCCCCCCTCGATCCCCGGCCTCCCTCCCCCCCTCTCCGGCCTTCCTCCCCCCCTCTCCGGCCTTCCTCCCCCCCTCCGGCCGGCCACCCCTCCCCTCTCTTGCGTGCCGGCGAGCTCCTCCTCCTCCTCGTGGGCTCCGGCCGGTGAGATCCTCCTCCTCCTCCTCCCCCCGGTGAGCTCCTCCTCCTCCTCCCCCCGGTGAGCTCCTCCTCCTCCTCCCCCCGGTTAACTCAAGTTTTTTATATCATATGTCAGTAATTTATGTTGGAACACTCATAATATTAGTAACATATCTGAAAATCCTGGATCGAATCCCTGGCCTACCTGAGTTCAAGTGATAATTTAATTGAGAAATACTGTGAGTCTCATGGTTTGCAACAACTTCATGAATATCATTATCATGGAAAAATTGATGTTAATCTAATATGTTTAAGATTTATCTACTAATTTTCTTTATAGTTTACTATAGGGTTGTATATAGGAGTGTTACAAGTCTATGGCCCCAATTGGAGCTTGATTGTGAATTTGATTGCCCAAGTTATGGTGTAAATTGTGGCTAGAGGTATAATGATAATTATTTAATAGGTATGGACCTAAGATTAGTTTTATTATAACGCTTAGTATCTTGGTTAGGTTGGATGCCATGAAGCCAAGGCTGCAAATGGAATCGAATTCCGATATGTCTTTCCATAAGTTATGGCTATTTTTTTAAAGAAGGATATTTTGGTCATTTCCAGTGTGGTCAAATTTTCTATATATTATAGATCTTTTTATACTGAGTTTGTGGATGCATACATAAGTCGGTTACGAGTTTGTTTGCACCAAATATGGTTAAAAATGTCTTTAATGTCACATAAGGCTATATGGTTTTGTTTAGTCATGATGCTGGGTTCCCAGATTAATAAGCTATAATTAACACAATGTGGGTGACTATATCATTGTTTTAATGGGTTTAGCCCAATAACACTAGTTTACTGTTTGGGCTAGGCCTATATTAACTGGATCTAGAGGATATGTTTAGCCATGGGCTTGGCTTATTACTATTCATTGGGATGGGCCGAAGTCATATTCTAATCGACTTTTGGGCTTGACTTAATCTTAATCGTATTTAGCCCAATACTATTGACCTGTTGTTATTGATTGAGCCCAAACAAATTTCTATACCCCGAACATAAAAGGCAGCTCGACAGTCAGGTCATGGTCACAGGGAATGCCTCGCTAGATGTTAGATAACTATCTTACCCAAAAGCTTAAGATGGTTACGTGATATCAGAGTTTTGGTTTTTGCGAGGTCCTGGGTCAAATTATGTTGCCTCCATTTGTTAATTTCAGTATTACCCCATCTATTTAATTCTCCACCTACCCGGGAACCGAAACCGAATTTGTGCGGAGTCTCTTATAATATTGTTTGAAATTACTTCAGGTGTTGTGTAGCCAGATAGACAAAGATGTCTTCGATCGATAAGAGTTGGATGCGTAATTCGAATCGCATGAGCCAAGAGTACAGAGAAGGAGTCAGGAAATTTCTGGATTTTGCATTTGAGCGTCTTGCACCGCTTGATGGAAAAATTGTGTGTCCTTGTATAGACTGCGGAAGGGTGATTAGGAAGGTTCGAGAGGAATGTGAGGTTGATCTGGTAATGCGTGGCATTGACATTACCTATACCCGTTGGTTCTCGCACGGTGAGGAGCTAGATGCAGTCCCCATGGCAGCTCACGGTGAAACTTCAAACACAGTGATCGCTGATGATAATATTAATACAGACGATGACGATGACATACAGGGTATGATACATGATTTGCAAGGTGGAATAGGCACGGAAACACCGTCAGGTGATCAGCCCAATATCGAAGCGGACAAGTTCTACAGATTGCTTAAAGATGCCGAACAACCTCTATACCCGGGGTGTGAGAAGTTTTCAAAACTCTCTTTCACTGTAAAGCTTCTTCATTTGAAGTGCCTCAATGGTTGGAGTAATAAGTCATTTAATATGTTGGTAGAGTTGCTGAAAGAGACTTTTCCTATGGGTGAGACAGTACCGAAATCATTCTACGAGGCGAAGAAGACAATTAAAGATCTCGGTCTGGGTTATGAGAAAATTGATGCATGCGTGAACGATTGTATGTTGTACCGGAAAGAGTACGAACATGCGCGGTCATGCCACATATGCGGAGCAACGAGATATAAAGAGACGGATGCCGAGTCTAGTACCAGTCGAAGGAAGAAAAATGTATCTGCAAAGGTTCTCCTATACTTCCCGCTCAGGGACAGGCTTCAGAGGTTGTTTATGTCATCGAAGACTGCTGAGCACATGAGGTGGCATGCACGAGAACGTACAGATGACGGGATTATGAGACATCCGGCCGACTCTCTGACGTGGAAAGATTTTGATCATACATATCCTGAATTCGCATGTGAAGTTCGCAACGTCAGGTTAGGGCTTGCTAGCGATGGCTTCAATCCCTTTGGGAATATGAGTGTGTCGTACAGCATTTGGCCAGTTGTCCTAGTTCCATACAATTTGCCTCCCTGGATGTGCTTAAAAAAGCCATACACAATGCTCTCCTTGCTCATTCCCGGACCCAGGTCGCCTGGTAATGATATTGACGTTTACTTGCAGCCGTTGATTGAGGAGTTGAACGAGTTATGGGAAGTTGGGGCCGATACGTATGATGCCTCGTTGCGCCAGAATTTTCGAATGCATGCGGCACTTCTATGGACCATCAACGATTTTCCTGCATATGCCAACTTATCCGGGTGGAGTACTAAAGGAAAATTGGCGTGCCCTACATGCAATAAGGAGACAGATTCATTACGGTTGAAGAACAGAGGTAAGTTCTGTTATATGGGCCATCGAAGATTCCTTGTTGACGGCCATAAGTGGAGGCAGAACAAAAGAGCTTTCAACGGCAAGAAGGAACTTGCAAAGGCCCCGGAGCAGCTTTCGGGGGTAGAAGTCTTATGCGAATTGGATCAGCTTGATGCCGTGGCACTTGGAAAAGGTAAAAAGAAGAGAATGCATGAAGATTCTACGCGTGAGCATAACTGGAAGAAGAAGAGTATTTTCTTTAAACTACCGTACTGGAGCAGCCTACTCTTGCGGCATAACTTGGATGTCATGTATATCGAGAAAAATGTGTGTGACAACATTATAGGAACATTGCTGAATCTCGACGGTAAGACGAAGGATAATCTTAAATCTCGTCTCGATCTTAAGGAGTTGGGCATCCGAAAATCACTTCATCCCCAAGAGATTGGGGATAAGTATGTGTTGCCAGTTGCATGCTACATCATGAGCTCACAGCAAAAGGCAGCCTTATGTGCATTCCTACGATCTGTAAAAATGCCAGACGGTTATTCTTCGAATATCGCACGATGCGTGCAAGAGAACGGCCAGAAGTTGTCTGAATTAAAGAGCCACGATTGTCATGTTCTTATGCAGCGATTGTTATCTCTTGCTATACGTGGGAATTTAACCGAAGAGGTGTCCGGTCCGTTAATTGAGCTCAGCACTTTTTTCAGACAGTTGTGCTCGAAGGTACTTAGAGTGGACCAACTTGAACAGATGGAGAGGGATATTGCGCTCACATTGTGCAAGTTAGAGATGATATTTCCACCTTCCTTCTTTGATGTCATGGTGCATTTGACCGTTCACTTGGCAAATGAGGCCAAACTCGGCGGCCCAGTTCATTACCGGTGGATGTATTTTATCGAGAGGTAATCGTCTCGTCTCATTCGCACAATGTATTTGATCGTTCTTGATATATTCATCCAAATATTTTTTTCTCAAATTAGGTATTTGCGAACATTGAAATCATATGTTCGTAATAAAAGTCGTCCGGAGGGATCAATTGCTGAAGGATACCTAGCAGAAGAATGTCTAACATTCTGCTCAAGATACCTACATGGTATAGACACGCGATTCAATCAACTTGAGCAGAACTATGACGGTGGTCCAATAGACTTCGATGGGGGTCTGTCTATATTTGCCGAAATGGGTAGACCTGTAGGAGGAGGCAAAACCCGTCGATTGTCTGTAGATGAGATTCAACAGGCACATATGTATGTGTTGCGCCAATGTGATGAAGTGTGGCCATTCATTGAGTAAGCATTTTACGATCATTTACTCATTCTTTCAGTCCATTCATTAAGTATATGTGCTAATTATAATCTAATTCATAACCGGTAAAACAGGAAGCATAAATCCATCATTAATAATCGGGGTACTCGAAATGCTCCCCAAATTCATGATCGTGAATTCCCATCGTGGTTCGAGAAACACGTAAGTATTCACATCATTACTGAATTTTATTGACATCCATTACCGAACAATAATTATGTGTTCATATCATGAATGTCGTGTGGTTATTATAGGCACAGGAGCTGCACGACAACCACGATCCGCTGATGAATGAGGATCTTTGGCGTTTATCTTGTAGTCCTTTGCAAGACGCAATATCGTACGATGGTTATATCGTGAACGGTTATAGATTTCGGACGAAAGATAGTGAAAAATCACGAAGAACCCAAAATAGTGGGGTTGTCGTCAACGGTGAGCAAGAAGAATTAGAAAATATCGACTTCTACGGTGTCCTCAACGAGATTCTCGAGATTAAATTCCTTGGCCAAAATCGGATCGTATTATTCAAATGCGATTGGTATAATGTTAATAATCGCGGGACTGGTTATAATATCGACAAATATGGTTTTATCAGCATCAACACTGCCAAGAGATTGAATACCCAATATGAAGATCCATTCATTCTTGCCTCTCAAGCGCAACAGATATTTTATGCACCGGATAATACCTCTTCAGGTTGGCAAATTGTAGTTAGGTCACCACCCAGAGATTTTTATGACATGGGAGACAAGGATGCGGGGGTCGTCGATGATGATTTGGATGCATACCAGAATGATGAGATAATCATTGTCGACGCAGTGCACGACGAAAATGAAGATGTCGACAATATAAACTGGACAGCGAATACAGATCAAATAATAGAAGAGGGAAGCGATGAGAGTGACAGAGATGAGACAGAAAATGACTAGACCATATGTAAATCAAATTGTTTCATATTTAAATCAAATTGTTTCATATATAATTAAATCATATTGTTTCATATGTATATCATATTATTTCATATGTAAATCATACCGTTTCATCGATTCATATGTAAATCATACCGTTTCATATGTAAATCATACCGTTTCACCGATTTACGATCCGATCGATTCACCGATTTAGAGTCTAAGAGTTGGAAAATCATAAGTTAGCGTGTTTCGAATATGAAATAGGTTTGGATTCGATCCGATCGTCATCGGATCGGCATCCGATAATTCGAACTTGGAATTATTCTATATTTCGGACTTGCGAGCGGGTTCTAATTGGATATTTGACCAATTTACGCTCCGATTCACCGATTTAGAGTCTAAGTGTTGGAAAATCATAACTTAGCGTGTTTCGGATATGAAATAGGTTTGGATTCGATCGGATCGTCATCGGATCGGCATCCGATAATTCAAACTTGGAATTATTCCGTATTTCGGACTTGCGAGCGGGTTCTAATTGGATATTTGACCAATTTACGCTCCGATTCATCGATTTAGAGTCTAAGTGTTGGAAAATCATAAGTTAGCGTGTTTCGGATATGAAATAGGTTTGGATTCGATCCGATCATCATCGGATCCGCATCCGATAATTCGAAGTTGGAATTATTCCGTATTTCGGACTTGCGAGCAGGTTCTAATTGGATATTTGACCAATTTACGATTCGATTCACCGATTTAGAGTCTAAGTGTTGGAAAATCATAAGTTAGCGTGTTTCGGATATGAAATAGCTAGGTTTGGATTCGATCGGATCGTCATCGGATCGGCATCCGATAATTCGAACTTAGAATTATTCCGTATTTCGGACTTGCGAGCGGGTTCTAATTGGATATTTGACTAATTTACGCTCCGATTCACCGATTTAGAGTCTAAGTGTTGGAAAATCATAACTTAGCGTGTTTCGGATATAAAATAGGTTTGGATTCGATCCGATCGTCATCGGATCCGCATCCGATAATTCGAAGTTGGAATTATTTCGTATTTCGGACTTGCGAGCGGGTTCTAATTGGATATTTGACCAATTAACGATTCGATTCACCGATTTAGAATCTAAGTGTTGGAAAATCATAAGTTAGCGTGTTTCGGATATGAAATAGCTAGGTTTGGATTCGATCCGATCGTCATCGGATCGGCATCCGATAATTCGAACTTGGAATTATTCCGTATTTTGGACTTGCGAGCAAATTCTAATTGGATATTTGACCAATTTACGCTCCGATTCACCGATTTAGAGTCTAAGTGTTGGAAAATCATAACTTAGCGTGTTTCGGATATGAAATAGGTTTGGATTCGATCCGATCGTCATCGGATCGGCATCCGATAATTTGAAGTTGGAATTATTCCGTATTTCGGACTTGCGAGCGGGTTCTAATTGGATATTTGACCAATTTACGCTCCGGTTCACCGATTTAGAGTCTAAGTGTTGGATAATCATAACTTAGCGTGTTTCGGATATGAAATAGGTTTGGATTCGATCCGATCGTCATCGGATCGGCATCCGATAATTCGAACTTGGAATTATATTCCGTATTTCGGACTTGCGAGCGGGTTCTAATTGGATATTTGACCAATTTACGATCCGATTAACCGATTTAGAGTCTAACTGTTTCATATTGTTTCATATTGTTTCATATTGCGAGCGGGTTCATATTGTTTCATATGTAAATCATACTGTTTCATATGTAAATCAAACTGTTTCATATTGTTTCATATGTAAATCTTACTGTTTCATATATAAATTAAATTGTTTCAGATGGCATCACGGTCATATGTTCGTAGAGGCAGAGGCAGGGGTGGGGTAGCTCGGAGCGCTCCGGCTGCCACCCCAGGGTCCGAGGCTGAGCCGTCCGGATCTGGTAGTGCTGTTCCTCTCTCCACACCAGCTCCTGCTGTGGTCGCAGCCTCCGGAGCTTCGAGCAGTGCTCAGCACTCGGCTACAGCGTCTACGCCCACAGGTAATGTTTAGATCTAAATTTTTATACATGTTGTAAATACTTCTTCAGTACTGATGTATATTTTATTTGCAGGGTCGACCAGGCACATAGGCGACCGGGGCGTGACGACGGCCCGGCGCTTGTCGGCCTTACGCGAGCCGCTGTCCCTACAGTGGAGCGGCGGGACCTTTGTGGGCGAGCACGCTTCTGACGCCGCCACGTGGGTCGGCATGATAGTACGGGAGGAGAGGAATGCCTCGATTGTGGGGTTAAGGGGGTGGAAGAACATTGATGCATCCTATAAGGAGAGGATGTATCAGCAGTTTTTGGTACGTTAGTTTCATTAAAGCATTTTAGAATAATATCGTACTTCTTGATAATTTGATTTGATAAAATGACTTGTTTCTAAATTGATTTTACAGGAGAAATTTAAATGGGAGAACATGGAAACCGACACCCATCGGGAGGACTTGTGGAAGACGATGGGTGAGCGGTACAGGGATTACCGTCACGAGCTCTATAAGCTCTACGGTTACTTGGTCGGCCAGCCGGCTGAGGAGGTACAGGCTGCGGCCGGGATGAGAGACGCGCCACCGCTACACATTCTACAGTTTTTGGTCGCTCACTGGGCCACCCCTAGCTTTCAGGTATAATTATAATTTTGTTGATTCGTACTTGTTTTAATGTTATACTAAAAATTTGTATTGATGTTTCAAAATTTAATCGATTGCACAGAATAAATCTGCTATAGGCAAGCAGAATAGAAGTGCCTCGACGACACCTGCTCCAGTGAAGGGGAGGACCTCCATGCCCCAGCTTGCCCAGCAGCTGGTAAATGATACAAACATTGTTATTATTTAAAACTCTATACATGTTATATTAACTCGTCTATTTATTTTATATGTCCAACAGACACAGTCCTTGGGCCACGAGCCTAATAGGATTGACCTTTTTGAGGCCTCTAGGAGGCGGCGTATCGATGGGGCATTTCTGGACGACAGGGTTGCCTCGCAAGTGGTAAGTAATTAAATTACTGTTAATATATTCTTATACATATGCCATAAAATATCATTGAATATCATTGGTTGTTTTTATATAGGAGAGGATGCGACTTCTGGTGACCCCGTCGGGCGAGGCCGGCTCCTCCACCAGCTCAGTATCTGTCGACTCAACGATGGATACTGTGCTGAGACCTGCCACGCACGGCCGTGTCCTCTGTACGGGCCTTGGAGTCACGCCCTCCTCCTACTTTGGACGAGAGGGTATGCGCTCGAGGGCACGGGACACCCAGACCGGTGCTATCACTCAGCTGCAGTCTGCGCTAGACGCGGAGCAAGAGCAGAGGCAGGCCCTCGAGCAGAGGATTGAGGCGGAGCGAGAGCAGAGGCAGGCCCTCGAGCAGAGGGTTGAGGCGGAGAAGAAGGCCCTCGATGAGGAAAGAGAAGCTCGCAGGGAACTAGAGCGTCGGCTTAATGACTTCATAAGCCGGTCTAGCGGTGGCTTATGATCAGGTACTTACTAATCTTTATAATATTAGTAAAAAATATGAATCATACTAATTTGAGTTTAGATCATATTATCACACTTATGATTTTCCAACACTTAGATTCTAAATCGGTGAATCGAAGCGTAAATTCTTCAAATATCCAATTAGAACCCGCTCGCAAGTCCGAAATACGGAATAATTCCAAGTTCAAATTATCGGATGCCGATCCGATACGGATCGGATCAAATCCAAACCTATTTCATATCCGAAACACGCTAAGTTATGATTTTCCAACACTTAGATTCTAAATCGGTGAATCGGAGCGTAAATTCTTCAAATATCCAATTAGAACTCGCTTGCAAGTCCGAAATACGGAATAATTCCAAGTTCGAATTATCGGATGCCGATCCGATGATGATCGGATCGAATCCAAACCTATTTCATATCCGAAACACGCTAAGTTATGATTTTCCAACACTTAGACTCTAAATCGGTGAAGCGGAGCGTAAATTGATCAAATATCCAATTAGAACCCGCTCGCAAGTCCGAAATACGAAATAATTCCAAGTTCGAATTATCGGATGCCGATCCGATGACGATCGGATCGAATCCAAACCTATTTCATATCCGAAACACGCTAACTTATGATTTTCCAACACTTAGACTCTAAATTGGTGAAGCGGAGCGTAAATTGGTCAAATATCCAATTAGAACCCGCTCGCAAGTCCGAAATACGGAATAATTCAAAGTTCGAATTATCGGATGCCGATCCGATGACGATCCGATCGAATCCAAACCTATTTCATATCCGAAACACGCTAAGTTATGATTTTCCAACACTTAGACTCTAAATCGGTGAATCGGAGCGTAAATTGGTCAAATATCCAATTAGAACCCGCTCGCAAGTCCGAAATACGGAATAATTCCAAGTTCGAATTATCGGATGCCGATCCGATGACGATCCGATCGAATCCAAACCTATTTCATATCCGAAGCACGCTAACTTATGATTTTCCAACACTTAGACTCTAAATCGGTGAATCGGAGCGTAAATTGGTCAAATATCCAATTAGAACCCGCTCGCAAGTCCAAAATACGGAATAATTCAAACTTCGAATTACCGGATGCCGATCCGATGACGATCGGATCGAATCCAAACCTATTTTATATCCGAAACACGCTAACTTATGATTTTCCAACACTTAGACTCTAAATCGGTGAATCGGAGCGTAAATTGGTCAAATATCAAATTAGAACCCGCTCGCAAGTCCGAAATACGGAATAATTCCAAGTTCGAATTATCGGATGCCGATCCCATGATGATCCGATCGAATCCAAACCTATTTCATATCCGAAACACGCTAACTTATGATTTTCCAACACTTAGACTCTAAATCGGTGAATCGGAGCGTAAATTGGTCAAATATCCAATTAGAACCCGCTCGCAAGTCCGAAATACGGAATAATTCCAAGTTCGAATTATCGGATGCCGATCCGATGACGATCGGATCGAATCCAAACCTATTTCATATCCGAAACACGCTAACTTATGATTTTCCAACACTTAGACTCTAAATCGGTGAATCGGAGCGTAAATTGGTCAAATATCAAATTAGAACCCGCTCGCAAGTCCGAAATACGGAATAATTCCAAGTTCGAATTATCGGATGCCGATCCGATGATGATCCGATCGAATCCAAACCTATTTCATATCCGAAACACGCTAACTTATGATTTTCCAACACTTAGACTCTAAATCGGTGAATCGGAGCGTAAATTGGTCAAATATCAAATTAGAACCCGCTCGCAAGTCCGAAATACGGAATAATTCCAAGTTCGAATTATCGGATGCCGATCCGATGATGATCCGATCGAATCCAAACCTATTTCATATCCGAAACACGCTAACTTATGATTTTCCAACACTTAGACTCTAAATCGGTGAATCGGAACGTAAATTGGTCAAATATCCAATTAGAACCCGCTCGCAAGTCCGAAATACGGAATAATTCCAAGTTCGAATTATCGGATGCCGATCCGATGACGATCGGATCGAATCCAAACCTATTTCATATCCGAAACACGCTAACTTATGATTTTCCAACACTTAGACTCTAAATCGGTGAATCGGAGCGTAAATTGGTCAAATATCCAATTAGAACCCGCTCGCAAGTCCGAAATACAGAATAATTCCAACTTCGAATTACCGGATGCCGATCCGATGACGATCGGATCGAATCCAAACCTATTTCATATCCGAAACACGCTAACTTATGATTTTCCAACACTTAGACTCTAAATCGGTGAATCGGAGCGTAAATTGGTCAAATATCAAATTAGAACCCGCTCGCAAGTCTGAAATACGGAATAATTCCAAGTTCGAATTATCGGATGCCGATCCAATGATGATCCGATCGAATCCAAACCTATTTCATATCCGAAACACGCTAACTTATGATTTTCCAACACTTAGACTCTAAATCGGTGAATCGGAGCGTAAATTGGTCAAATATCCAATTAGAACCCGCTCGCAAGTCCGAAATACGGAATAATTCCAAGTTCGAATTATCGGATGCCGATCCGATGATGATCCGATCGAATCCAAACCTATTTCATATCAGAAACACGCTAACTTATGATTTTCCAACACTTAGACTCTAAATCGGTGAATCGGAACGTAAATTGGTCAAATATCCAATTAGAACCCGCTCGCAAGTCCGAAATATGGAATAATTCCAACTTCGAATTACCGGATGCCGATCCGATGACGATCGGATCGAATCCAAACCTATTTCTTATCCGAAACACGCTAACTTATGATTTTCCAACACTTAGACTCTAAATCGGTGAATCGGAGCGTAAATTGGTCAAATATCCAATTAGAACCCGCTCACAAGTCCGAAATACGGAATAATTCCAAGTTTGAATTATCGGATGCCAATCCGATGACGATCGGATCGAATCCAAACCTATTTCATATCCGAAACACGCTAACTTATGATTTTCCAACACTTAGACTCTAAATCGGTGAATCGGAGCGTAAATTGGTCAAATATCAAATTAGAACCCGCTCGCAAGTCCGAAATACGGAATAATTCCAAGTTCAAATTATCGGATGCCGATCCGATGATGATCCGATCGAATCCAAACCTATTTCATATCCGAAACACGCTAACTTATGATTTTCCAACACTTAGACTCTAAATCGGTGAATCGGAGCGTAAATTGGTCAAATATCAAATTAGAACCCGCTCGCAAGTCCGAAATACGGAATAATTCCAAGTTCGAATTATCGGATGCCGATCCGATGATGATCCGATCGAATCCAAACCTATTTCATATCCGAAACACGCTAACTTATGATTTTCCAACACGTAGACTTTAAATCGGTGAATCGGAACGTAAATTGGTCAAATATCCAATTAGAACCCGCTCGCAAGTCCGAAATACGGAATAATTCCAAGTTCGAATTATCGGATGCCAATCCGATGACGATCGGATCGAATCCAAACCTATTTCATATCCGAAACACGCTAACTTATGATTTTCCAACACTTAGAATCTAAATCGGTGAATCGGAGCGTAAATTGGTCAAATATCCAATTAGAACCCGCTCGCAAGTCCGAAATACGGAATAAATCCAACTTCGAATTATCGAATGCCGATCCGATGACGATCGGATCGAATCCAAACCTATTTCATATCCGAAACACGCTAACTTATGATTTTCCAACACTTAGACTCTAAATCGGTGAATCGGAGCGTAAATTGGTCAAATATCCAATTAGAACCCGCTCGCAAGTCCAAAATACGGAATAATTCCAAGTTCGAATTATCGAATGCCGATCCGATGACGATCCGATCGAATCTAAACCTAGCTATTTCATATCCGAAACACGCTAAGTTATGATTTTTCAACACTTAGACTCTAAATCGGTGAATCGGAGCGTAAATTGGTCAAATATCCAATTAGAACCCGCTCGCAAGTCCGAAATACGGAATAATTCTATGATCGGATCGAATCCAAACCTATTTCAAAACCGAAACACGCTAACTTATCATTTTTTAACGCTTAGACTCAGTTATAGATATAAATCATTTTTTTAACAAATACATGCTAATTGCAGGAGCAGGGCGGCGTCAGGGGATCGATGAAAGCACCAGCGTTGGTGGTGGGCGGGCGTGGTTGAGATAAGGCGGCGTCAAGGGATCGATGAGAGCACCGGCGTTGGTGGCGGGCGGGGGTGGTTGAGTTAGGACATGTATCATCTCTCAGTTCTGGATTGTGTAAATATTATTTTGTAATATATGGTTATTTTTTGTTCTTGTCTATAATTGTCGGCCGGGAACTGTGGTAATATTTGATAATTTGCTGTAATTTTTTATCAATTTAGGTAAAATTTTAAAATTTGCGGTAATATTTTATAAATTGTGGTAATATTTGATAAATTGTGGTAATATATTGTGGTATTGAATCACAGGAATTAATTAACATTATTTAGGTAAATTTATTAAAAAAAAAACATACTTATTACCGACGGAAATTAATTATTCCGTCGGTAATAATATTTTTATTTATGCGTCGGAAATAGATATAGTATTACCGACGGTTATATAAATTTTGTCGGTAATATATATATTATTACCGACGGGTAATATATATGTGTCGGTAATATATATAGTATTACCGACAGGATAGACTATACCCGTCGGTAAAATGGTTATATATTACCGACGTATTATTATGTTTCGTCGGTAATACTATATTATATTAGTTTTTAATTGATTAAATATTACTGACGGCTTTAATATTACCGTCGGTATTAATTATTATTACCGACGGTAATAATTAGTCCGTCGTATTGTTTTCCCCGACGCCTTCTTTCCCGACAGCCAGCGACGGAAATATCTTCCGTCGCTATAGAACATTACCGACGGAATTTTAATATTACCGACGGATATTGTCCGTCGGTAATAACTGTTTTTTTTGTAGTGGAGCAAGTGCTCGGTCGTACACAATTTCCTAGAAAGAAAAGAAAACACACCTAGGAAAAAGCCATGGGAAACCGAGGATGGTCATCCCCCATCACTCGCCCAATCTAAGGCTCAATTACAAATCCACACACAAAAACAAATCCAGACAATTGCTAACTCGGGGTCCGACCCCCGGTAGCAAGCACAAAGCATAGATCTAGATTTTTTATAGCGGCGCCCTGCAAGAATGATCAATAGAACAAGCACAATCTATACATATGCATGATCTAAGCGTAAGAACCCCGATGATCTCACGCATTCATCATGCGCACACATGTTAGTTTCATGAAAAAACGTGAAACGCACACCACTAATGCGGCTCTGATACCAATTGTTGGAATCTAATCCGGGTCAGAGGCTCACAGCGGAAACGATTTGGCGGTCGAAAGACCGTTCATGGTGCACGTTACACGATTTAAACTTTCATTGAAACTAATCTACATATGTGTGCATGTGTATGCACGAGAATCGAAAACCCCTAACGGCAAATCTAGCGTAATGATTAACTTAGCATGGATGCAAATCATAATGCCCGCTAGATCTACATGTAGATTACACATACCTTTCGTACGGATCTTTTAACCGCGGAGAATTGTCTTCTTTGTCGATGGAGACGGAAGATCGTTCGCGAAGATGCCGACGGTACGAATGGAGATGTTACCTTCTTGTTCACCCGATCTCACACGATGCACGGAACGTCACTCTCGGATCTCTGAGTGCCTCCGAAGAACGACCCTTCTCCTTTTTCTGAACTCCACGCGAGGAAGACGAAGTAGTAAGCGGGAAACGGAGAGAGATTAGGGAGAGAACTAGAGAGATTAGAGAGAGGAGGGGGTTCGGATTTTGCATCCTATGGGGCCGACGCCCCATAGGTCCCTTTATAGGGCCGGCCAATCCCCTTGGATAGGGATCCAAGGGGATAATGACCCCCTCTCATTATCTCTCCATTATCTCCTTTTTATCTCTCCGCGTATTTATCCGTTTTCCCACTTTTTAGGGCTCGATCTTATCCGTTTTATCGCCCTGTCCCTATCTATATGGCCGGCCCTATAGATGAGGGATTCTTATCCCTACATCATAGGGCCGGCCCTAGCAAGGTGTCACACCACTGGGGTCGGCCAACAGTGAGGTCCGGCAGAGTGAGGTTTTTACCAAAACACCCCGACGCCTCATTTTGACCATTTCTAGCGTGCGATGCCTAGCGGCCATTACTTAAGTGATCTTTACTAGTTACCTACTATTAACTGAGGCCACCGGAGGGTGCCTCTAGCAAAGTCAACTAGTCAACTCGCAACATATCCCGGTGCATCGCACCTATGCAGCGAAGGTCACTTATGGCTAGGGATTACTACATACGACTCTGCACTAGTCTCGGGCTCAACCCTTAGTACTCGTATGTAGTTACGCATCTACCGTGCTCTAGTGCCATGCACACACGGAGCGTATACTTCTTTCTTCCTCATGCTTATGGTGTTCCGAGGAGACGGTTCAAGAACCGTACATAATGTTGATAAGGTGGAACCATCAGGGACCGGGGTTCATGGCTTCCAACTCAAGCTCGATCGACACACTACCCGAGTGTACCATCGATCCTCTGAGCTCGAGTTAACCTGCGTAGCCACCCAGAGTGCGACGCAGGCTGCACTCCAATTCACCCAGACTTACTATGTTCTCCATCATACCCCTGCTCTCCGCTTAGTAGTGGTAAACCCGCTGTCCCTCCACTTGATGCCATGATTCACTTCGAGCGGTGAAGACTACCGTCAGACTCGAATGATCATATGACTTGGTTCCTTCCAGGTTGACCTATACATCGTACCTCTGATTACCCCGTCGAGTAACCGAACCCGGTCAACAGTCAAACTGATGACCACCAGGCCTGGGTTTGGTACAGTGTAAGTCACACCAAGGAACGCACCTCCTATCAGGGGTGTGGATGGCCTGCAGGAGTGACACGCTAATGCAACGCCAGCCGGGTAACCCAGTACACCGTGGTTTTGGATCACTGCATATGGACCCTCACACATTGGTGCGCCAAAGCACCACGCAACTGGTTAGTCCATCAGTCGTGGTTCCTCAGGGTTTAGGACCGTTTTACCCTAAGCAGAAACACGGCTTAGTGTACCAGTGTCTGCTCACTGATCTGTACACCGTGTTAGTTCCGTTCAGCCACAAACACTGTGCCTGGTGATGACCATGGTGAAGACATCCCATGAACTGTCATCACCAACAGCTTACCATGATGAGGCGACCAACCTGATCATAGCTGCGAATATATTTAGGTTATACGGGACCAATCCACTTAGTCTTCAACTCAGTGGACTACCATATAACCATGGCTCTCTGTTCTCTAAAGAACACGTAACTATGTTACGCACCTATATGCATCTCATGTAATAATAACTATCAATCTTTATTAGACCAAAACATAAAGTTTTACAAGCTTAGAACACATCAATCCTAACACAAGAACCATACATAATGTTGATAAGGTGGAACCATCAGGGACCGGGATTCATGGCTTCCAACTCAAGCTCGATCAACACACTACCTGAGTGTACCATCGATCCTCTGAGCTCGAGTTAACCTGCATAGCCACCCAGAGTGCGACGCAGGTTGCACTCCAATTCACCCAGACTTACTATGTCCTCCATCATACCCCTGCTCTCCGCTTAGTAGTGGTAAACCCGTTGTCCCTCCACTTGATGTCATGATTCACTTCGAACGGTGGAGAATACCGTCAGACTCAATTGATCATATGACATGGTTCCTTCCAAGTTGACCTATACATCGTACCTTTGATTACCCCGTCGAGTAATCAAACTCGGTCAACAGTCAAACTGATGACCACCAGGCATGGGTTTGGTATAGTATAAGTCACACCAAGGAACACACCTCCCTTCAGGGGTGTGGATGGCCTGTAGGAGTGACACGCTAATGCAACGCCAGCCGGGTAACCAAGTACACCGTGGTTTTGGATCACTACACACGGATCCTCATACATTGGTGCGCCAAAGCACCACGCAACTGGTTAGTCCATCAGACGTGGTTCCTCAGGGTTTATGACCATTTTACCCTAAGCAGAAACACGGCTTAGTGTACCAGTGTCTGCTCACTGATCTGTACACCGTGTTAGTTCTGTTCAGTCACAGACACTGTGCCTGGTGATGATCATGGTGAAGACTTCCCATGAACTGTCATCCCCAACAGCTTATCATGATGAAGTGACCAACTTGATCATAGCTGCGAACTGATTTAGATTATATGGGACCAATCTACTCAGTCTTCATCTCAGTGGACTATCATATAACCATGGCTCTCTGTTCTTAAAAGAACACGTAACTATGTTACGTACCTATATGCATCTCATATAATAACTATCAATCTTTATTAGACCAAAACATAAAGTTTTACAAGCTTAGAACACATCAATCCTAACATTCCAAGCTTTGCTCCAATTTCTGTAGGCTGACATAAGGTTGGCATTGCTGCAAACATATGATGCGCTATATCTGCTGAGCTTAGAGCTGGGCTTGATGTACCCTTAATAGTGGCCCAGTCCCTACCAGAATGCAAAGTGTTTACTGCAGAACCAACAAAATCTGCTATCATAGGCATTTGGGCAAACACCTGGGCAGCAGCAAGTGGCTCTGCATAATCCTTAATGCTCCCATTTCCTTTCCCTGCGATGGTAATGGACCGAGGACTGTGGAGGGCGTATTGAAGGGGCGGGAAACCAACACCCTCCAAAGCTTCACCATCTTCACCTGGGCCCACGTCAGAATGAGCACCAGCTGCTCTGCAGGATAACCCACCTCTACATTCTGTCACCACAGTGGCCGACTCCAAAGGGGAAGAACTGCTAGCCAATCCACCAGATCTGGTTACCAATCCGCCAGATCTGGTTTCCGATTCATCAATCCCTGCAGATCTTTTCCCCAATTCTTCATGAAATCCTGCAGAACCAGCAGAATCACGTAGCTATATAAGTGTATAACATAATAACAATCTTATTATAATTATAATTAGAAACTAGATGTACGGATCAGATATATAACATAAGATAAAACATATATCTGAGCCGTTAAATCAAATCCCAAAGACAAGTAAGATTCACCATAGCTGCCTGTCTTAGAAACCCGTCAATTAACCATGAAATCATCAAATCCCGTTAATTAAACCGTGATATCTGCTGCCTTTTTAAACAGTTAATTAAATCACGTATCACCAAATCCTGCTAATTAAACCATGATTAGCTGGAGAGAGAGAGATAGAGAGAGAGAGAGACGAGCAGCTGGAGACCCTTTTATTCCATAGTAACGTAATCCAGATTACTTGCTTATGGGCACTCAACAATGCCTCCACGGTTTTTCTCCAGGGCCTGCTTCTCCTCCTCCTCCTTGGTTGTAGTCCAACGGTCACCTTTGCGATACCACCGGCGGCCCCGGTCCGCTGCAACGCAACGGGCTGCGTGCTGTCCAATGTTGGGTGTGTGTGTGTTAAAACCACATACACTTTTAGTCCCATATCGGTTAGGGGAGAAATCCCCTACCAACATATAAGGATTTGCCCACTTCCCCCCACTAGTCATCACACTAGAGGAGGGGCTCCACTAGCTCACACACGCGCGCGCATGCGTGCCGTGCCGAGCCGAGCCGGGCCGGGCTTGGGCTTGGGCATGGGCTGGGCGGCGCGTGTGTGTGCGCCCGTGGACCCGGACACGATAGCACCTCCAAAATGGGCTGGTCCGCACCTGCCCTATTTTTGTTTTTTGCTTTTAAGTCCTCCACTATTTATTATTTACTATTTGGGACACTAGCCGTTACGCGAGAAGCGCTGCATGCTAACCGTTACGTACAGGCTCGCTGCGAGCTGTAATGTGCGAGGTTAATGGGCTTCATCGCAGCCCATTAACCGCTCCCCTCTTTCATCCTCCCATTAACTGCCCGAGGCCTATATAAGGCCCGGTGCAGCCATGGGATGAACACACTCTGAAAATCGAAATTCCTCCCTGCTTACTGCCTCTCCCTCTTCCACTCTCTCGTATCGTGGTGCTGTTGTGCTGCCTCTTTGCTCCGAAGAGACTCCCTCTCTCGGACCAAGGCTCTGCTGCGGTGCTGCCTCCCCGATTTGAGAAGATCATCATCCGAGTCGTTGGGTTCCTGAAAGTTCACGAGGTTCGCAATACCTTCTTGAAGTCGTGCCGACGAGAAGGAGGTCGCCTGACCGGGGTCGTCATATCTCCGAGAACCATTGCCACGAGACCCGCACGAGGGGGGCAATAAGTTTCTTGGGACAGTGCCTAGCACGTTTCGACCACAGGCCAGAGTTTCTAACTCTACTCTTGTCCTATCATTCTAATTAATAAATTTGCATCTAATAGAGAAACCTAAATAATTAGAGTTAGATTATTTCTCTCTTTTAGAAAAGTTCGGCAAGGTGAATGACGGTTCCATAGAACCCGCTCTGCCTTGGCAAACAATTTCTAAAAGAAATTTGTGACTTGTCCTTGTTTGCGAAAATAACATTTGCTAATCAATTTTAATATTAATAATTTGATTAAATCCTAAATTTTCTAGTTTAAAATGATTAGATTTCCAACAATCCAAGAAACTTATTGTTATTTAATCGTTCATAAGTTATTTTCTTTGCAACTTGCTCACTAATCATCTGTTAGCCTACGTGATCATCTATTAGACTTTACTCCGTGCTACCTATTAGTTGCTACTAGCTACAAAACTATTTTCTACAAAAATAAATTAGAAGCATAGATTATAGAAAAGACTAAAAGTCGTCATTGGAATATTCCACTGCCTACGGTGTCTAGAAAGGCTTGTCAAACCGGCATTAAATTGCCCAAGGTAGCTTGGTATTTGAGCGAGCCTAGTGCTCCATCTCCTACCTGGAGCCCATCTGGCCGTTAGGATTTGGAAGTTTCATTTGGACTTCTAAAAGTCGAATCTATCTAGGTGTACTTTAAAATTGACAAAACTTATTTTTCAATCCACAGATTACAACTCCTTACTTTGGTCCGAAATGGCCTCACCAAACCGTGAAACCCTTAGTGCCAAACCCGAGAAGTTTGACAGGTCTAACTTCAAGAGGTGGCAAAATCAGATGCGATTCTGGCTAACCACACTTGGGTTATTGTCAGCCATAGGTGAAACCGCACCAGGAGTATCTAACGGGTCTAGCCAAACTCGTCGCACCCGAGCCTCCACTTCACAACCTGAATCTGAACCAACTTCTGGCATTCCCACTAGGACCCCAGAAGAAATCAACTACCATAGCCTTCATAGGATCCTAAGAGCCTTATCTGATAGACTATATGATATCTATTATACCATTCAAAACCCTAAGGACCTATGGGATACCCTAGAGCGTAAGTATGGCCTAGATGATGCTGGAGTAAAACGCTTCAAAGCGTCTGACTTCAACAGCTTCAAAATGGTTGACTCCAAACCCATGAATGATCAGATTCATGAGTTTGAGAACCTAGTCCAATATCTGAAGACTAATGGTTCTATCCTTGATGAAACCTTCCAGATAGCTTGTCTTATAGATAAACTACCTGCTTCTTGGTCTGAATTCTCTAAGCACCTAAGTCATACCCAAGGTGACCTAACCCTAACTCAAGTTCTAAACTCTATTAGAATTGAGGAGCAACATAGGCTCAGGGAAAAGGGATCATCTGAATCCAAACCCAAGGTCAACAACATAGAGGGTCAACCGTCTAAGCCATTCCAAAAACCTAGACATAAGTTCCAGAAGAAACCCTTCCACCCTAAGCCTAAGCCATATATAAGAAGCCATACCATAGCAACCATAACCCAAACCATCCCAAGGACCAAAAGAAGGAAGGAGTGCGTTGCTGCTACGTCTGCGGTCGGACCAATCACATGGCCAACCAATGCTTCTACAAGAAGACAACACCACCTCCAAATCCAAGAAGAAATGGTCCAACGCCACCCGGCTCCCAAGTCAACATGGTGACCTCTGGAGCTGGCTCTTCTGGGACCGCTTTTAGGTCTGTTCTCTTCACCCCTGAAGTTAACATGACCTTTCAAGCATTTGATTGGTGGATTGACACAGGAGCTAACATTCATGTTTGCTCTGATCAATCTTTGTTTTCCACCTATCAGGTCTCAGGTGGAGGAGCTGTAAGCATGGGGAACAATGCTAAGGCTCGTGTGCTAGGGATAGAACGGATCGACCTGAAGCTGACGTCGGAGAAGACCCTGACCCTGCGCGGAGTCCACCACATTCCGGAGATTAGGAGAAATTTAATTAGTGGGTCCTTATTAGTCCAACAGGGCTATAAGCTTGTATTTGAGTCCAATAAGGTTGTAATCACCAAAGGAATGAATTTTATTGGAAAAGGATTTCTTTGTGATGGCTTATTCAAATTAAATATCTTTAATCCTTCGTCTACAATTCTGAATGTTGAATCTTCGGTCACTTGGCACCAAAGACTAGGTCATGTAAATTATAATTCTATTAAGAAACTCATGACCTTAAACATTATTCCTAAATCCGATACTAAGAATCTCGACAAGTGTGAGATATGCGTAGAAGCCAAACAACCTAAGAAATCTTTTAAAACCATCGATCGAGACTCCCATATACTTGAATTAATTCACAGCGATGTCTGTGATTCTGGGAGAACCTCGAGAGGTGGCAATAGATATTTTGTAACGTTCATAGATGACGCTTTAAAATATTGCCACCTATACCTTATTAAAACTAAGGATGAAGTACTCAGTAAATTTAAAATTTACAGAGCTCTGGTTGAAAACCAATTAGACGAAACCATTAAGATCCTTAGGTCAGACCGAGGAGGGGAGTACACCTCAAATGAGTTAAGTGAATACTGTGATGACTATGGAATACTCCATGAAGTCACAGCTCCTTACACTCCCCAATCCAACGGTGTAGCGGAGAGGAAAAATAGGACCCTAATGAACATGGTTAATTCCATGTTACTAAGCTCTGGAGCGCCAGAGAACTTATGGGGGGAAGCCCTAATGACGGCCTGCTTTATCCTTAAACGCATTCCTTTCAAACACAATGACTTGACCCCATACGAAGTATGGAAACATAGAAAACCTAACTTAGAATATTTAAAAGTGTGGGGGTGCCTAGCTAAGGTAAAAATCCCCGATCACAAAAGAAAGAAGATAGGATCTAAGACTGTAGATGCCATCTTTATTGGTTACGCTTCAGAAAGTAACGCTAATCGTTTTTTAGTGTTTAACTCTGAAATAAGCGAAATAGCCAATAACACAATAATCGAAGCAAGAGATGCCTCATACTTCGAAAACATCTTTCCTTATAAGACTAGGATCAACACTAGAATTAATACCAATAACCAGGCCTCCAGTTCTAATCAAGTGACTCAGATCGAACCTGAAGTCCAATTAGAACCTGAAGACCAGACTGAACCGGTAACCCAAACCGAACCTAGGAGGAGTAAACGTGCCCGTGTAGAGAAAGTCTTTGATGACTTTTATGCACTTATGGTGGAGAACTCTCCCTCCACCTATACAGATGCAATGAAGTCCATAGACTCACCTTTTTGGAAAGAAGTCATAGATAACGAGATCCAATCCATACTTCAAAACCATACCTGGGAACTCACCAATTTACCTCCTGGTTGTAAAACCATAGGATGTAAATGGGTGTTTAAGAAAAAGCTTAGACCCGACGGTACCATAGATAAATTTAAGGCACGACTTGTAGCCAAGGGCTTTACCCAAAAACCAGGGATAGACTACTTTGATGTCTACTCACATGTCGCTAGGATAACCACGATTAGGATCCTCATCACCTTAGCTTCAATCTATAAGCTAGTCATACATCAAATGGATGTAAAGACTGCTTTCTTGAATGGCGACCTTAATGAGGAAATATACATGGACCAACCCGAGGGATTTACTGCACCTGGACAAGAGGGAAAGGTGTGTAAGTTAATTCGATCCCTCTATGGACTTAAACAAGCCCCAAAACAATGGTACATGAAATTCGATGAAGTTATCTTATCCTATGGATTTGATATCAACACAACGGATGAATGTGTATACCATAAAGTAGATGGTAATAATGTTGTCATTTTATGTTTGTATGTTGACGATATTCTAATATTCGGTTCAAACATACAAATCATAAATGATATCAAATATTTTTTGTCCCAAAACTTCGACATGAAAGATCTAGGACAAGCCGACGTTATTTTGAACACTAAGATCATTAGGAAGGATAATGGTTTAGTGTTATCCCAATCCCACTATGTCGAGAAAATCCTTAGGAAATTTTACGACCCCGATTGCCAACCGGTATCCACACCATATGATCCAAATACCCATCTGACAAAGAATACTGGACTTCCTAGACTACAGAGCGAGTATGCTCAAATCATAGGATCGCTAGGTTTTCTAGCAAACTATACTCGACCCGATATCGCTTACGCGGTAAATAGACTTAGTCGTTATACGTCTAACCCGAATTTGTCCAATTGGAATGTGTTAGAAAGAATTTTTAGATATCTTAAGGGAACCATATCATACGGTCTCCACTATAGTGGATATCCAGCTGTATTAGAGGGATACTCTGATGCTAACTGGATTAGTGACTCAATAGATATTAAGTCCACAACCGGATATGTATTCCTACTAGGAGGTGGAGCCATATCTTGGAAATCCACCAAACAGACCGTTATAGCTAGGAGTACTATGGAATCAGAAATGATAGCGCTAGATACCACTAGCACAGAAGCATAATGGCTTCGAGATCTTCTATATGAGATCCCATTGATAGAAAAGCCTTTACCGGCTATATCTATCCATTGTGATTGTCGATCAGCTATTGATAAATGTAATCAAGAAAACGCTGATGTAAAAATAAATCGACATCTGAAAGTGAGACATAGATCTCTCAGATATAAGATGAAAAATCAAATAATTGTCCTAGACTTTGTTAGATCCGAAAAGAATTTGGCGGATCATTTAACTGAGGGCCTCTCTAGGACAGTGGTCTTAGAATCGTCGAGGGGGATGGGATTAAGCCCATAAGAAAGATCACCGCAGTGGGAACCCAACCTCACGGGAGGTTCAATGGGTAGAAACAAACTGTAGTAGTGATTGAAAATGAGGAGCACTGAATAATGCTCCCGTCCCTATGACGTCAGTGCTTATTAAAAGCAAGGGGTAGGATGAGTTTAAAACTCTTAATAAGTCCAAGACCCATGAGGCGGTGTGTCGCCTTGCTCACACCCCTATTAGGACTTACCTATATGTATGTCGTTGTGAGGCCGCAACTCTGGGACCAGGGCTGCTCCCTAGAAACATACAAGAAAAGATATATGCGCAAGGCCATTAATAGCGCAACCCGCTTAGAACCATCGAAAACTGTACTACGTGTACTACTTGTAGAAACCCGATAAATGAGGCTGGTTCAAGGCGTAGTCCACCAAGCCCTCACGGATGTATACAACTGTACTAAGTGGAGGTTCAAACCGGAAGGTACCTACACCTACTGCGTAGTATAAGGAATCCAGCAAAGTCCTTTTATTTTACATTTTAAACTTTTTAATTATTTAATATTTAGTGGTTTTAAACACATGTGGGGGATTGTTGGGTGTGTGTGTGTGTGTTAAAACCACATACACTTTTAGTCCCATATCGGTTAGGGGAGAAATCCCCTACCAACATATAAGGATTTGCCCACTTCCCTCCACTAGTCATCACACTAGAGGAGGGGCTCCACTAGCTCACATACGCGCGCGCGTGCGTGCCGAGCCGGGCCGGGCTTGGGCTTGGGCATGGGCTGGGCGGCGCGTGTGTGTGTGCGCCCGCGGACCCGGACACAATAGCACCTCCGAAATGGGCTGGTCCGCACCTGCCCTATTTTTGTTTTTTGCCTTTAAGTCCTCCACTATTTATTATTTACTATTTGGGACACTAGCCGTTACGCGAGAAGCGCTGCATGCTAGCCGTTACGTACAGGCTCGCTGCGAGCTGTAACGTGCGAGATTAATGGGCTTAATCGCAGCCCATTAATCGCTCCCCTCTTTCAGCCTCCCATTAACTGCCCGAGGCCTATATAAGGCCCGGTGCAGCCATGGGATGAACACACTCCGAAAATCGGAATTCCTCCCTGCTTACTGCCTCTCCCTCTTCCACTCTCTCGTATCGTGGTGCTGTTGTGCTGCCTCTTTGCTCCGAAGAGACTCCCTCTCTCGGACCAAGGCTCTGCTGCGGTGCTGCCTCCCCGATTCGAGAAGATCGTCATTCGAGTCGCTGGGTTCCTGAAAGTTCACGAGGTTCGCAATACCTTCTTGAAGTCGTGCCGACGAGAAGGAGGTCGCCTGACCGGGGTCGTCATATCTCCGAGAACCATTGCCACGAGACCCGCACGAGGGGGGCAATAAGTTTCTTGGGACAGTGCCTAGCACGTTTCGACCACAGGCCAGAGTTTCTAACTCTACTCTTGTCCTATCATTCTAATTAATCAATTTGCATCTAATAGAGAAACATAAATAATTAGAGTTAGATTATTTCTCTCTTTTAGAAAAGTTCGGCAAGGTGAATGACGGTTCCATAGAACCCGCTCTGCCTTGGCAAACAATTTCTAAAAGAAATTTGTGACTTGTCCTTGTTTGCGAAAATAACATTTGCTAATCAATTTTAATATTAATAATTTGATTAAATCCTAAATTTGCTAGTTTAAAACGATTAGATTTCTAACATCCAACTCCTACGGCGCATGGGGCGATCGAAAGGAGTGCTGGGTCCCGACCGTCGTGTACCCAAAGACGGAGGAGGAGCTCCGGTCTGCCGTGGCTCAGGCTAGCCATAGGAAGCTCAAAGTGAAGGTGGTGAGCGGCTTCTCCCACACCATCCCAAAGCTAGCATGCCCGTCAATATCTTGTGCCACCATGATCGTCTAGGTTCGTCATAGTATCACCTATTTATAACCATACATTCATATCCGACTTGAAAAAGAAGTCCCACGGAAAAACGCAGCCCAAACTGCCCATCCTACATGCAACTGTCAAAAGTCGTGCACACGACTCAAATGCGTCTTCTTGTTCAAAAAAATTATTGATGCCAATCGTGTGCACGACCTGCCAGCCATGCGCATGACTATGTCTGACCGAGTCCTTCTCCCCCCGATGCTCTGTCTTCTGCCATTTCTTCGCACACCATCCTTAGAGTTTGTATGCGGCTTGTTTGGAGCCACATCCAATGCCCCCGGAGCTTATCAGCATGCTGTGAGTGCTGGGGACCACTACCCCATGTGCTGGGGCCAGCTACCCCATGCCTCTTGATTCGCAGTGGGCCCCATGGTTTTTATGGTACGCAGGATGTGCTGAAAACTTTCCCCAAATAAGGCATGACAGTCTATGATCATCACGTTAGAAGGAGATTAGTCTAAATGACATCTGTCACCTTTTGGATAATATAGAAACAATAGGCTCAGTCTAAATAGTTCTTAAATATATACGTTATGATGATGAAAACCCCCTATATTTTGAATTGTTTTTTTTGTTGTTTTTAGATTATAATATTGTTAACCCACCAACCCACCCAAAAAAACAAAAAAAAAATAGAAAAAGATGAGAATTTTTTTTTTTTAATGAATCACGTAATAACAATCGAGCAGAGAGAGCCACAAGAGATGACAACAGTGGGAAACGACAGGTGGCGGTTGCAGTTTGAAACAGGACGAACAATGATGTAGATGATGTGATGCCTGTCGAATGTGGGCACCAACGCTGAATGTAGGTGCCAATGCTGAATGTTGATCCCCGTCGAATGTGGACGCCACCATTGGTTGTGGGTGTTGACGACGAATTTTACCTCCATCAAAATATTATTGCCACCCTCGATAATGTTTGGCGTTGCCCTCAAAATCTTTTGCATGCTGCGTCGAAAGCGCCAGCTGTGTGCCGATCGGCACAGCCTTCCACTATTACATTACATGTGTATAATGACCTGGTTTGAAATGTGACCGACACGTATAACATATATCTGGACCGTTGAATCAAATACCCAAAGACAAATACGATTCACCATAGCTGTCTTCTAAACCCGTCAATTAAACCGTGAAATCACCAAATCCCGTTAATTAAACCGTGATTTCTGCTGCCTTTTTAAACAGTTAATTAAATGGCGTATAACCAAATCCTGCTAATTAAACCATGATTAGCTGGAGGAGCAGGTGGACACCCTTTGTTCCATAGTAACGGAATCCAGATTACTTGCTTATGGGCAAGCATTAACTTAATTTTCAACCCAAGCAACCCTCCCCTACTTTCTCTCTCCCTTCAAAGATTTGTTCCAATTTCAATAAGATTTCTGTATATAGTGTGGAAGAAGGGAGAAGTGCAGAGAGATCTAATCCACAGCACTCAACAATGGCCTCCACGGTTTTTCTCCAGGGCCTGCTTCTCCTCCTCCTCCTTGGTTTCAGTCCAACAGTCACCTTTGCGATGCCACCGGCGGCCCCGGTCCGCTGCAACGCAACGGGCTGCGTGCTGTCCAACTCCTACGGCGCATGGGGCGATCGAAAGGAGTGCTGGGTCCCGACCGTCGTGTACCCGAAGACGGAGGAGGAGCTCCGGTCGGCCGTGGCTCAGGCTAGCCAGAGGAAGCTCAAAGTGAAGGTGGTGAGCGGCTTCTCCCACACCATCCCAAAGCTAGCATGCCCGTCAACACCGTCGACCGATGCCGTCCTGATAAGCACGGCGAATTACGTCCACAGCATCGAGGTCGACACCGTGGGACGGACAGTCACAGCGGACTCTGGAGTCGGGCTCCGCGACCTGATCGACAGTGTGGAGGCGGTCGGGCTGAGCCTGGTGGCCGCGCCGTACTGGGAGGGGGTCAGTGTGGGCGGGCTGGTGAGCACTGGGTCACACGGGAGTTCATGGTGGGGTAAAGGAGGAGCCGTCCATGATCATGTGGTGAGCCTCAGCCTTGTAATTCCGGCAGGAAAGTCCGACGGTTACGCCAAAATCGTCAAGCTGAACGGCAGCGATCCACTCTTCGACGCCGCGAGAGTGTCGCTGGGGCTACTGGGGGTCATCTCCAAGGTAAGTATTGCCAATGCCTTCTGCAAATGAATCCAAATCTTTTGTAAGGATTGCTATGAGATCAAATAAGAACCGCAGGTGACATTCTCGCTCGAACCCGGATTCAAAAGAAGCATCACCTATTCTTTTCAAGACGACGACAGCTTCGAAGTCGATTTTATCGACCATGCTCAGAGGCACGAGTTCGCAGACATCACCTGGTACCCATCCCAGCACAAGGCTGTTTACAGGTACGACGATCGAGCTCCCTCGAACACGCCAGGCGATGGCGTGAACGACTTCCTAGGGTTTCAGTCAAACCCCGCCTTGGTGTCCATGGGAGTGAGGGCTACAGGTATCCACTAACTTGTCCCCTTATCAGGTCAGGATTATTTATGCCCACAGATCGAACCGTCGAGAAATAAGCTTTGCACTGCTGTTGTCACGCAGAGAAGGCACTGGAAAAAACAAGGAACATCGGCGGAAAATGCACCATGGCAGCGGGAGAGCTGGAGTACAAGAAACTAATCGCCAACGGCCTGAAGAACAGCATCATCTTCACCGGTTACCCCGTCGTTGGTCGTCAAGGCAAAATGCAGACCTCAGGATCCTGCTTGCACTCGCCGAAAACAGACATCCTAAGCATGTGCGCATGGGATCCCAGGATAAAAGGGCTCTTCTTCTACGAGACCACGGCTATATTCTCGGCCTCAAGATTCCGAGACTTCATTGATGATGTCAAGAAGCTAAGGGACCTGAAACCAGAGAATTTCTGCGGAGCGGACGTGTACAACGGCTTCCTCATCCGCTTCATCAAGGGCTCAACGGCGTACCTCGGCCAGCCCGATGACTCCGTCGTTGTGGACTTCAACTATTACAGAGCCGATGACTCTTCGACGCCACGGCTCAACGAAGACATATGGGAAGAGGTGGAGCAGATTGCGTTCTTCAAATACGGTGCGAGGCCTCATTGGGGAAAGAACAGAAAGGTCGCATTCTCAGGTGTGCAGCAGAAGTACCCCAATATGAGCAAGTTTGTCGCAGCGATGAAGCAACTGGACCCTCAGGGGTTGTTCTACAGTCCCTGGTCGGAGGAGGTGCTATTCGGGGAAGAATCGGCGAAAGATGATGGGTGCGCACTGGAAGGGCAGTGCATCTGTTCAGAGGATCGGCATTGCAGTCCAGCAAATGGGTACCTCTGCAAGCCGGGGCTTGTTTATCAGGAAGCCAAGGTCTGCAGATATTCAAACTCTTCCACAGAATGATACTGCCCGTCGCAAAGGTTCTCTGTTTTTCTTTCTTTTTCTGAACCCTACGTAAAGAGCAGACAAAGTGATGTTAGAATCACAGAATAAATCGAGTTCAGATCAAACGGACCTTGTAAGCATGCTGTTCATCAAACAATCGGAGAATTAATAGAAGGAAATGTCTGATGAGGCGCCGGTTGCGCTGCTGTTTATGATCTGTGAGGTGGGCAAGGGTCACTATATCTACAAAAAATTAAATTGAACCAAGATGCAAATTCCAAGATAAAGATATGATTATCGAAGTGAGAAGCCATTGAACTGAAGAACATAATGTACTCACAGAATTTGAAGTTAACTGGCATGAGTGACAACTAAAAACGGGATCGACTGATCAAATTAACTAAACACGAGACCGACTAATCAAATTTTATGCTCCACGATCTTGTGCAAGGGAAAGATGAGGAAAGACACCTTCAAATTTTTCGATGAAAATGTCTGTTATGAAGTGGAGGCAGATAACTGAAGATAGACGAACTGCACATATCCGTCAAATATGGAAATTTCCAGCCTTGCTAAGCCGAGCCTCTAAAATAGTCCAAACCTGCCATCTTCAATGCTCGGATCGGGTACGTGGGCCGGGTCGTATCTTGCTTGGTGAGTTAGGGAGGGGCCGGCCACCAGTGGGAGCTCCCAATATAAATCCAGCGCCGACTCCACGAACCTGCTGCTTTGAAAATGTTCCACGTAGATCGCTTTGTTAGTGTGGCTGAAGTTATCAAGCATCCGCCCTCGAACACCCCACCAAGCTCCCCCTGTCCCGCACAGATCGTCTATATCCACAGCCTTATCCCAGAACTTCTTTCTATTCTCCCTTAGTCTAGCTTCATCGCTATCTATAAAGCAGCTATGACCACCCACTACAGCTAACCAACCGATACAACAGTTGTCAGATAATCCCCACAAACAGCACAATCATGGTGTGCAGACACATTGGGCTTAGGTTTTGAATAAAAGAACTTGCAGCACAAGAAGAATCAGTAAAGAAAACACAGACCAAGCCTTAGAAAAATTTCAGATTCATCTGTTGGAATTTTGAAAAACAAAAAACATTGGAGGGGTTCTATCTAATTTTGGGATAAGGTTTCTTCAACTTTCTAGTTTTGATTGTCACTTCGCCTCTCCCACCGCAAACATGCTTTCACACACTAATGTAGGAAGAGAACTCGGAGGTTCAACCTACAAGGGCAAAGGACTCGAGCTTTATGAACTTCGCGGCTAATACCTCCACGGTCTAGGATCTGCTCAGAAGCCTTTATTTCATTCGGAAAAAAAGAAGACCTCTTATACCCATAAACAGCACACTATATGAAAAATGCAGTCTTAATGATAAGATTCTTTGTATTATTATCCCAATAAAAAATGAGCTAGCTGACAAGAGAGAGAAGCAGGAGTGGAGGTTTGAAAAACCCTTGCCTGGATCGGTAAGTGAAAAATAGGGATTGATTGTCCTCTATTCCTTGTCCAGCTACCCAAAAAGATCTTTTTAAGATATGAACAAGACTCGAGCAATCAAATTGAGGTTTTGGGAAAATGCTTTTCAGCCATCTGATTTTCCAGCCGGATCGTGTCATCCTGAAGTGGCACCTGATCACATCAGTCCCTTGCACCCAATCCCAACTGGTGAACACGAGTAATCAAATGTTTAATTAATCCTTTTGCGAAGACTTGTAAAAATGTCTGTATTTTAAGGTTTTACTGGAATGAATAAGAAAATACAATAATAAGTTATAGCATTGATTAGACAATAAATCATTACCATAGTTATATTTCGAAAATAAAATTCAAGCATGATAGAAAATTTCTTCCAACCGAAATACTTCGACTAAGGAAAAGGGATAACTATGATCAGCCAGATGGTGGTATAGCATTACTCCCGACAAAGGAAAAGGGACAACTATGATCAGCCAGATGGCTGTATAGCATTACTCTAATGTAAACATGGTAAAGTCGACCTAAAATATGGACGTCGACTTATCCACTGATATTTACAACCCCGTTAACCCTAATATCCTATATAGCCCACCCTAAAATATGCAGAAACAAACTAATGATACAAACTACAAACTATAACTAATAACTCAAAATAGAAGAAAACCACAACAATGATGACGTTTCACACATAAGTCAACCTAAAACCACTACAGCCCAAAAAGATCACATCAGACACTTCAGTTGTGCGGATCCTGTGCTGTGATCAAAGAATAGCACCATAATCGGATTTATTCATCGTCGGAAAGAGAGAAATTGATATAGTCATTCACTATCGTTCCTCATTATTAAACCATTTGATTGCCACTCCATTGATTCTATACATTGTTGATTCTAGTGAAGGTGATTGATGGTGTGCAGACTCATTGGGCTTAGGTTTTGAATACAAGAACTTGCAGCACAACAAGAATCAGTAAAGAAAACACAGACCATGCCTTAGAAAAAGTTCAGATTCATCTGTTGGAATTTTGAAAAACAAAGAACATTGGAGGGGTTATATCTAATTTTGGGATAAGGTTTCTTCGACTTTCTAGTTTTGATTCACTTCGCCTCTCCCACTGCAAACATGCTTTCACACACTAATGTAGGAAGAGAACTCGGAGGTTCAACCAACAAGGGCAAAGGGCTCGAGCTTATGAAGTTCGTGGCTAATACCTCCACGGTCTAGGATCTGCTCAGAAACCTTTATTCCATTCGGAAAAAAAGAAGACCTCTTCTACCCATAAACAGCACACTATATGAAAAATGCAGTCTTAATGATAAGGTTATTTGTATTATTATCCCAATAAAAAATGAGCTAGCTGAAAAGAGAGAAGCAGGAGTGGAGGTATGAAAAATCCTTGCATGGATCGGTAAGTGAAAAAGAGGGATTGGTTGTCCTTTATTCCTTATCCAGCTACCCAAAAAGATCTTTTTAAGATATGAACAAGACTCGAGCAATCAAATTGAGGTTTTGGGAAAATGCTTTTCAGCCATCTGATTTTCCAGTCGGATCGGGTCATCCTGAAGTGGCACCTGATCAGGTTGATCACATCAGTCCCTTGCACCCAATCCCGACTGGTGAACACAAGTAATAAAATTGTATCAATTGTTTAATTAATCCTTTGTGAATATTTGCAAACATGTCCGTATTTTAAGGTTTTACTGGAATGATTAAGAAAATACAATAATAAGTTCTAGCATTGATTAGACAATTAATCATTACCATAGTTATATTTCGAAAATAAAATCCAAGCATGATAGAAAATTTTTTCCAACCGAAATACTCCGACAAAGGAAAAGGGAGAACTATGATCAGCCAGATGGTGGTATAACATTATTCCCGACAAAGGAAAAGGGACAACTATGATCAGCTAGATGGCTGTATAGCATTACTCTAATGTAAACATTGTAAAGTCGACCTAAAATATGGACGTCAACTTATCCACTGACATTTACAACCCCGTTAACCCTAATATCCTATATAGCCCACCCTAAAATATGCAGAAACAAACTAATGATACAAACTACAAACTATAACGAATAACTCAAAATAGAAGAAAACCACAACAATGATGACGTTTCACACATAAATCGACATAAAACAACTACGGCCCAAAAAGATCACATCAGACACTTCAGTTGTGCTGAACCCGTACTGTGATCAAAGAATAGCACCATAATCGGATTTATTCATCGTCGGAAAGAGAGCAATTGATATAGTCATTCACTATCGTTCCTCATTATTAAACCATTTGATTGCCACTCCATTGATTCTATAATTGTTGATTCTAGTGAATGTGATTGATGGTTGGGCAAAGATATATAGAGGGATTGGATAATAAATGCACGACTAAAGTCGAGAATTTCAAATCGACAAAGTGGAACCCGAGTTGCAATAGAAGTTGCTTGATGTTGACAAATTAAACTATTTCACGGTTGATTTGCAATCGACAAATCTTGATTTTATTGTCGACTCGCTTTGTGCGAGTTGTTTTCCCATATTTTAAAAGGTCATTTTTTAGTTCATAATTTTATTCTTTAAAATTTTAGCTCTAATAAGTTGAAATAACATAAAAGCCAACATTGTTCCAAAACATTGCCTCAGAACAACACTAAATAAATTCATGCATAGGATATTTGACGGCAAGAAACATTGCAATTTTGATGAGATGCACAGTTTGATGGCTCTAGACATCTAAGATATCCCAACCTATGATACCCGGATACTTCTGTTTTTGAGGAGTATTACAATCGACCCTCCGATATCAGATACGATAATCCTATAGGTTTCTTCATTTAAGTCCAAATTCTTGTACATTTTGAAGTATCGCCATACCTGATTATTCCTGTACTTGATCCTTATACCCGTAACTAAGTGCATAGAATCCAGCAAACCGTATCTAATTCAGTCACAACTTCCATCAATCAATCATATTGCACCTTAATTACAAGTAAAGATCTAACAATGGTCCTACATCTCGGTCTTGATCCACCGCAACCCCTCCTTTTGTCAATCCCTATTTTCGTGGCAAAAAACACCCAACATTCATTTCACTTGAAATGAATTGACCTCTCTACCTGTTTTTTGACCCACGCCGTTCTAGTAGCCCTACAAATAGAGTGTGTTTCAAAAGTACCTCATAGAGGATGAGTGCATGCTAATGCTAACATAATTTGGTGATTGTTTCACCTATTTTTGGACCTTTTCACCTGTTTAAAAATGGGGAGGTAGTTTCACAAGTCCCTTAAAAGGTGGACTCTAGCTTAAAGGAGAAGTTGGTGGACACATGCCAAAGTATTATTAGTTCCTCTTGTCACAATTATTTGATTAGCCAACGTTTTTCTCGAATAAAACATTTGATGAACATCTTTGCTCTCACATCCAACTAGCTAGTTAGTACTTCTTTGAAAGGAGCATCCCTTTGGGATTTTGATAAGTCTATTCAATTGAAATTTCAAACCTTGGTCATGCGCTAACGACACATACATAGATCCCACCACCATCAATTCCGAAACAAGGATCAACTTGAAAATGTAAAAGTTTTCATGATAGATGGTTAAAAATTAAAGGCTCACCAAAATTGCAAGGGAAATTTAAAAACCACCGGAAAATACCAAAATTGCAAGAGTATCAGAAGAGAGTAGAATTAACAAATGATCCACATCCTAATTAACAATTCTGATGATCTTCAAAGAAGACGAGTACACGATTCAGATATGAAACCCCATGTTTCCTCATAATTAAAAAAAAAAAGAGGTACAAGAATCAACCGAATTAACCAAAGATCCCAATTCCCCATCCAAAATGTAAAAAGACTCCAACAAGAAACCCCAATTCAAGACTTAAGGAATCAGAAATCTCATTTGATCGGTCGAAATAATAGGCAAGATCACATAAACCAAACGCTGAAGATCACAAAATAGGATCGGAGCCATACATCAGGTCACGCCGGCGGATCCGACGTCGGAGGCGAGGGCGTCGTCGAGAATGCGGCCGGTCACGGCCGTGCGGGGGTGGGACTCGTAAGGGGAGACGCATGTGAAGGAACGGGAGCGGGAGAGGAGAACGGATGCGAGGATGGAGGCGGTGATGTGCTTCGCGACCCGTAGTGTTACGTCCTTCGCTAGCTTGGCGGCCAAGGACGCGTGCTTCTTTGTCGCCGTCGCCGTCGCCGTCGCCGTCGCCGCCGCCCTCCTCATCCGCAATCGACGGAGCCCGCCGAGACTTTAGCACAGTCTCCTGCATCTTCCCCCCCCCCCCCCCCCCCCCTTCTCTTTCTCTCTCTCCTCCGCTCAGTTAAACTGCCTTCAAAGAGAGCTGCGGTTGGATGTGAGAAGGTTCGAGTGAGGCGGAGAAGCTTACCGGTTCAGTAGATGTTAAAAGAAGGCTTAAGTCGAGGTAAAATTCACTAATTTAAAAATAAATTAGTGAGCGACACATTATTCTGTTTAAAGAAATCAGTAAAGGCAGTCCGAAAAAATAGAATTTTTCAAAATAAAAAAGGGCTGATAAGAGAAACTTGTGGTCCGAGTAAAATTCACTAATTAACAAGAGCACCCAATTAAACCCAATCCCTCTGGAATAAGATTAAGACTGACATTCAACCTAAACATTCGGATTCGGGCTCTTTTTTTTTTTTTTTTTTGAGAAATCCCTCTCGAAGATGAGGGGGGGTTCAGCCTAGACCACTACCAGTGCATTAAAAAAAAATAGAAGTACAGGAGAGAAGTGGAGGGCGGGGGGAAGAGGAGGAACTAAGAAGCTAATTATAATACCCAGCAAGATAACCACCTTCTCGGAAGACCGTTTTGCCTGGAAGGTCCGTCAATTTTCTCTCAAGCCACAATATCCAGCAAATTCCGATCGCCAATGGATCCCAACCCCTCTACTATGGTCCTTGGAACTTCCTGTGTTTCCAATTCCTGCAAAGGGAAACCACCGACGCCGGAGAAGATCGCACACTCTAGCTTCCCCTGGAAGTGAGCCCACACTTCTCTCGAAAAATCGCATCGGAGTAACAGATGATCTGTGGATTCCTCCGCCGCCCCGCAAAGGGCGCACGCCAGATCTGTCGCCCCCGGATGCCTGTGCTTGAGAAGATTCACCTTCTTTAGAATGCGGTCCTTAACGGCAAGAAACATGAAGATTCTGGTTTTGAGAGGACTGCCCGCCAGATTGCCTTCGCCGGGGCACATCTCACCCCGCCGAAGTTGAGGAATCCATAAAGGCTGCTAACCGAGAACTCCCCGGAAGAAGTCCACCGTCAATCCGCTAAGTCTGGTTTCTCCGTCAATGAAACTCCGTTAAGCAAGTTCAGAAGGTCCCCAAGCTCCTGAAGGTGCTCAGTCGGAAAAGGCCCCTCAAATCTTGGGCGCCAAATCGTGATGTCGCCACATACGGGTTGCCTGCGATCGGACTGTGGCCATTCTATTCGGAGCCAGGGCAACAAGATTGGGAAACCATGAGCATAAAGGAAGTTCGCCCAGCCAGATATCCTCCTAGAATCTAATTCTCGAATCGTTGTCGGCTATCAGTCTCAATCCGCACCGATAAATATGGGACACCCTAGACAGTCCCCTCTAGAATGGAGAGATCGCCCCCAAGCGACGACATCTCGAGTGAAGTGGTGTGAAACGGCAGAAGTACCTACTGGCGATGACCCCCTTCCAGATGTCTCCTACACCTCTCGAGATCCTCCACAACCACTTGGCGAGTATTGCCTGGTTGAACTCGCACAGATTAACGATCCCAAGGCCACCCTGCTCCTTAGACTTGCAAGCCGTCCCCCAAGCGAGAAGTGGGCAGTGACCCAAATTTCCAGAAGAGCCGCGCCACAAGAACTGTCTGTGAACCTTGTCAATCCGCTTAATGACCCACACCAAGAGGGAGTAGAAGGATAGGTAGTATGAAGGGATCGACAAAAGGGACGAGTTAATCAAGGTTAGACTGCCACCGACGGACAGGAGGTTCCCCTTCCAACGCGATAGGCGGCGCTAAACCCGCTGAATCAGCTCAACCCAACAGTCCCTCGAAAGCTTCCTGTCCGAGATCGAGAGACCAAGATACCTGAATGGAAGAGAGCCCAGATCGTAGCCCAGGATTGCGGCTAGGCTTCGAGTAGATTCCCTCGCCTCCCCCAGAAAGTAGAGTGCCGATTTCACAATTCACACTCAAGCCAGAGGCCAGCTGGAAGCATAACAGTAAAACCTTGAGACCCATCACCTGAGGTGGATCTGCCTGAAGGAAGAGCAGGGTGTCATTTGCGAAGTGCAGGTTTGACACCTCCCACGAGTCTCCCCTGATCCCTGAGATCATGCCCCGTCGTCTCGCAGACTTGAGGATCACGTCAAAGACGTCGACCGCCATAATGAAGAGAAAAGGGGATAGAGGACATCCTTGCCTGAATTCGGGCTTACATTCGATGCTCAATATTGTTGGGTTGTGTGAGGTTGGCTGAATTGGGTTGGATAAGGCTGGGCTGGATAGAATTGGCTGTTGGTGAGGGGATAAAGCTTGGTGGTGCATGTGGAGTCAATTTTGTATGGGATTGAGTCTCCCATGCTCACAAGATTTTGTCCGCTTTGCTCGTGCCCGTACGAGAACTTCCCAGGGTGGTCACCCATCCTAGTACTGCTCTCGCCCGAGCACGCTTAACTACGGAGTTCTTACGAAATCCGTAGCGGCGCACGGTTTTAAAACGCGTCTTCTATGTTTGGGAGGGAAAATTATATAAGTAGCTCATGATCTTCTTCTCTCCAGGCGATGTGGGGCTAACTCATGGCCTTGTACACCTCACCTCACCTCACCTCACCTCACCTCACCCATCTTGGCATTCCCGTTTCAGGAGTCTTGGCTCTTAGCCTATTGGATCTTGGTCGTCACAATCCACCCCCCTTAGGGCTACACGTTCTCGTGTAGGGTTAGACCCCCCCATCCCGAGGAGAACCGGCTCTGATACCATTTTGTAACATCCGCCCCAAACACACAAGATTTTGTCCGCTTTGCCCGTGCCCGTACGAGAACTTCCCAGGGTGGTCACCCATCCTAGTACTGCTCTTGCCCGAGCACGTTTAACTACGGAGTTCTTACGAAATCTGTAGCAGCGCACGATTTTAAAACGCGTCTTCTATGTTTGGGAGGGGAAATTATATAAGTAGCTCAGGATCTCCTTCTCTCCAGGCGATGTGGGGCTAACTCGTGGCCTTGTACACCTCACCTCACCTCACCTCACCTCATCCATCTTGGCATTCCCGCCTCAGGAGTCTTGGCTCTTGGCTATTGGTCTATTGGATCTTGGTCGTCACAGCTTCCCCATGTGTTGTTAGTGTGCGACACAAAGGAATAGTCCCCCTTTTCTTTGACAAAACCCTAGAGAGAGACGTCCAAGTGGAGGAGGCTGTGGCGAGGAGGAGCCCATGGGAGGCCGTGGGTACAGCACCTCCGTCAGTTGGTTCAATGTCGGCAACAAGGAGGAGCTCAGGAGAGACCGTAGTGGAGCACCTCCCCGGGTGGTTTGGATCACCAGTGGATATTCCGAAGGGGGAGGTGCAGTAGACACCTCCTTGGCAGTGTTTTCAAAACCAGACCGGAAGGCGAATCGAAAAAGCATCCGGTTCGGTCCAAATCGATGGTTCAACTGTTTGAACCGCATGAAAAAAAATGTTTTTCTAAATAGATATTTACTAAATTCTTCAATGGCAAGGTTTGATTCCTAGGTTAACATATAAACCGGTTTATTCCTCAAAGACCGAACCGAAACATGTTCCGCTTCTGGTCCAAACCGGTTGAACCATCCAGTCCGGTCCGGTTTTCAAAACACTACTCCTCGGGCGTCGGTGACTAAAGATCGGGGAGGGTTCATTCCTCATCTGGGTCATGGACATCGATAGCATGGAGGTCGTGGGGGGCTACCACCTCGGGTTGCAGATCGGCAATGGCTAAAGACATAGGGGAGGTCACGGGTATAGTCCCTTTCCTGGGTGGTTCGTGTTGGCAATGAAGAGGCTTTCGAGAGGGGCTTGTGTTAGTCTTCTCGAAGGCCGGTTCGATGACATCGACAAATAGATCGTGACGGAACGATGTCCTAGTTGGGGGCTTGTGGTTAATCCTCTGAGGGCTGATTCGAGGATAACTTGATGGCAATGTCTTGTACGAGTACATGATCATGCACGAAGTCATCGGCGACCGGCGACTTCTCCAGACACGAACGCTTGAGCCTAATGGATGAGCCGACGGGTGACTGATGGAGACGTTGACTGGTGTTTGTAGATGTGAGCTAGGTCGATGGGATACCTGCTGTGTTGTACGGATACAAAAGTATTGGCCAACAGACGATAGCTTGAAGCACTAACTGTTGTGTTGTAATGGAAAGGGCCGTCGACGGGTGCTATACTAGAGCACGGAGGCGTGGCGATGATTTACTGATCTGAATGTCTGGTCGTGGTGTACAGTCACCAGGAAACTTCTTTCCGTGAATGAGCATGATAGTGGGTGAATTACGTTAATGGAAAATCTGTTTGGCATGCGTCTCTCCCCTAACGCTTGTATCCCCTCCGATGAAGAGAAGGAAGAGGAGGGGGCATGCGGTGCAAATATTAACTCCTTTAATAAAAGTTGTTGCATTGGTTATCGTTAGCTTTCGTTAGGTGCTCTCTCTTTGAGTTGGACATTTGAGCTCGTTCAAATATTATTTCTATTTTGCATTTAAACTAGAGAACTTAGTGGGCCGTCCCGGACAAAGAGATCGGTTAAGCCTAAGGACTTTGAAATTCTGTGGACAAAGTTGTCCTCTACAGTATTTCAAATTTTTTTTGGTATGTCACCGAACCAATGAACCACCTAGCCACCGAACGCTGACCACCGAACTGCTCGTCGCAGTTGGAGCTGCTCGCCGCCACCAAACCACTGAACTCCGCTGCCGAACTGAACCAAACCCTAACCCTAACCCTGAGATCTACAGGCCATGGGATGAACCCCAGACCTGAGATCTACTGCTCGCCGAATGCCACCTCTGCCTCTGCTGTAGCCTCCGTCTCCGCTGCTCGCTGAACGCAACCACCGTCGGAGCTGCTCACCGCCGTTGCTGGAGCTACTCGGAAGAGATGGGAGAAGAAACTGAAAGGTAGTTTCGGGTTCACCAAGAATGGTAGTGACCTTAGGCTAAATGAAACTTTAAGATGTCTTGTTTACAGGATAGATCTGTTGTCAGGAATCTCTCACACATTAACCCTTTAAACTATCACGGTTTCTAGTCGTAGGTTCGCTTGCACTGTTGGTTGGTCACATGCCCTCTTTGAACTTAGATTGGGTGCGTCTCTAAATCTTTTCTTTGGTGCCTAGTTAATAAACCGGTTGGGATCCATGCCTAACCCCCCTCACCTTGAGGGTTCTCAAAAAAAAAAAAAAAAAAAAATTAGACAAGTTGTGTCTCTTGGCGTCGAACATATAACATGTCGTGTAACAACTCAGTCCTAAAAAAGCAACAACTATGTATTTATTATTTACCTTATGATTTGTCTGGTTCAGCCAGTTGAATAGTCGATCTGAACCGATTTGAACAAATCCGAGGACTTCTTCACTTCGATGTCTGATTCGGTTATGAAAACATTGGATCCAACATCTAAGGGATATTCTTATCGGCAAACAAAAAATCTAATAGATTAGAGCTAGCAAACGAGTTAGGGTCAGGGTTGATGAGTTATGGCTGGCGGGTTAGGAATTAGGATGGCTAGCTCAATCCTAACCCTAACAATGTTTATTAAAAGTTTTCCTACTCCTAACCCTAGGCTGGTCAATCCTAACCCTAAATCAGCTGACCTTATTAATATAAACTTACAATGTTTGAAGGATCAAGCGAGTAGATTGACCATTATTGAATAAGCAAGCTATTGCAGAATCCTAATTAATCTGACCCATTTAATAAATAGACAGAGTTGTGGTTGGGTTAATTTGGCGGACCATGTTAGGATCGGATTGGCGGATCGGGCCAGCTTTTACCATCTCTATAATAGATGCACATATACCAAAAGGAGTTGCCTATTGTTATGCAACTTGCTTTAGTTTTTTTTTTTTTTTGGGTCACCACGTCCCTCAAACCAACCCATCTTTCCTTCAACATGTGCAGGTTGGGTAGTTTTTTTTTTGCTGGACCGGCCAGGTGATTAGAGGACATGGCATTAGCTAAGCAAGATCTCAATGAGGTCTTCATAACGGGCGGAGACAGTCAGTAGCTGCTATTTATTATTTTCATAATCCTATGAACATGATATCTGTTGACGGATGGTCCCACATCGGTGAGGGAGTCACCCATCACCTACTTAATACACCCGTTGTGAATCTCTCCATACGACCCGGGTTTTGGGGTGTGAGGGTATCTAACATGGTATCAGATCGTGCTTTGCCACGCATGCTCCGTATGAGGGGGAGTATTGGCGGATAGTCCCATACCGGTGAGGGAAGCCTATCATCCACTTAGTACACCCGTTGTGAACCTTCCCTTACGACCCGGGTTTTGAAATGTAAGGATATTTAACTGTTACGAAGAGAGGGAGAGAAAATAGGTTTGGCGAGAAAAACTCCTCGTATTATCTCATCAATCTCATTGTCATTACATAAGACTACCTCTCCTTATATAGAGAGAGAACGAACACCTTTATATTACCATAACCGAGGTGGGACTAATAGAATACTAACACACATACATCTAATACCCCCTGTCAAATTGATGTAAGGTATAAACCGATATCAGTTTGCTTAATAAAAGAAAGGAGAAAGAAAAAAAAATTACATAAAATAACCCATTTTTATGCTGTAAAAGAAAGATAGTGCCAGGGCGACCTACAAGTAAGTCGTCATAGAAACCTGATTGACCTGCAAGCAGGACAACCGGGGAAACCCGACCAACCTGTAAGCAAATCAACCGGGGGAATTGGCAATGATCACTAAGGATCGGAGCGGAGGAAGCCGACGGTGATGGAAGCCGGCAATAAAGGAGGCCGAAAGGAGAGAGATCGGCTAAGAAAAAGGTGTGGATGCGTGAGACCTCATAGGAGGCAAGCACCCGGCCGAAGCAAATACTTGACACCTCCTAGAAGATCTCAATCATCATAGACAAAGAAGAAAAATAGAGGAAGGAGAGAATGTAGAGTCATAACTCTGATAGGGTCACATGACCAAGGAAAGGAAGAGGATCCGAAAGGCCAACACAAGTGTGACCGGTAAGAGAGAGGATCCGAAGGCCAACACAAGTGTGACCGGAGAGAGAGAGGATTCGAAAGCCGGCAAAAGAGTGATCGGAAAGAGAGAGGATCCGAAAGCCGACACAAGAGTGACCAGAAAGAGAGGGATCCGAAGGCCGGCACAAATATGACCGGAGAGAGAGAAGATCAAAGGGTCACATGACCAATAAAAGGAAAAGGATCCAAAAGCCAGCACAAAAGTGACCGGAGAGAGAGAGAGAGAGAGAGGATCCGAAAGCCGGCACAAGAGTGACCGGAACGAGAGAGGATCCAAGGGTCACATGACCAAGGAAAAAGAGGATCTGAAAGCCGGCAGAACTATGACTGAAGTGAAGAGATCCAAGGGTCACACGACCAGAGAGAAAGAGGATCTGAAAGCCGGCAAAACTATGACCGGAGAGAGGAGATCCAAGGGTCACACGACCTGAGAGAAAGAGGATCTGAAAGCGGTAGAACTATGACCGGAGAGAGGAGATCCAAGGGTCACATGACCAAAGAGAAAGAGGATAAAGCCAACCAGCTAAGGAAACTGAGGGGAAAGAGGATATGAAAGCCGGCATAACTGTGACCGGAGATAGGAGATCCAAGGGTCACACGACCAAAGAGAAGCTCGATCTGAAGGAGGGAGAAGATTTCGATCGGCAAGAGAAGAAGACCAGACGGACCGATAGAGCGCCGAACACAGGGCACGACCGGTAGAGCGCAAGGCGCAAGGGGGTAGGCCCATAGGGCGCAAGGCGGACCGATAGGACGTAGGATGCAAGGCGGACTGGTAGGGCGACATGACGCAAAAGTACCAAGGAAGGGCAAGGGCACAGGGCGCGAGTGTAGGCGCAGTGGGCCAACAGAATGCAGGGCGCAGGCAAGCCGATTAAGACTAGGGCGCCAATAGCCCAGCAGACGGGTTGTTGGACGGGTATGAGCTGAGCCGGAGGAAGAGTGGCAGCTCGAGCGCATGGCCGCAACGTAGGGCCGGGCCGGAGAGAACAGCAAATGAATATGGGAAAAAGGAGGCCAGACTCTAGGCACAAACGACAGGACCGGGCTGAGTGCAAAGGGCACAGCCGATCCATGCAGCAAGTCACAAAGCACAACCATCCGATGCAAATCAGATGGCTGTGATTAGCTATATATAGAGAGAACGAATCAGGGCAGGGGACGGATGTGATTCAGTTTAAGAAAAAGAGAGAGAGACTTGAGAGAAAAGAGGGATAGATCACCGATTCTTAGGAGAGAGAGGAGAGGAGATAAGGAAAGAGAGAGAGAGAGAGAGAGAGAGAGAGAGAGAGAGAGAGAGAGAGAGGAGGGGGATCGGAGAGAAAGTCGGAGATGGGAGAGAGAGTCGGAGTCGGAGACGGCGAGGCAGATCCGGGCGGCGCAAAGGCAACAACGGGAGCGGCGCGGAATCGGGCTTCGGTGGGGACGACGAGTGCGGCGCAATGCGCAGGGAACGGCTCCGACGGGCGCAGGGAATGGCGTGCGGCAGAGGTGAGGGCAATATTGGCCGGCGCGGAGAACGGCGGGCGCGGTGGGCTGTGAGCTCGAGGCCGACGGCAAGGGCTTGAGCCAGGCGCGGGGAGTGGGGGAGCAGGTGGCTGGGACAGATCTATTCTTTCGGATGGAGCAGATCCGGTGAGGGACTGATAGCCAGCGCGTATCGAAGGCAGGTGGCCGACGTGGCAGGAGACGGCGACCGCAGGGCTCCGACGAGCGGCAAGGCACGGGCAGCAACGACGTGTGGCAGCGGCGAGGGCCGTGGCCGGCACGGAGAACGGCGGGTGCGGCGGGCTGGCGGGCGCAGGGAACGATGGGCGCGAGGACTGGCAGGCGCTGGGTGCGGACGAAGCCGGCGGGTTCAGGACTCGGACGGGGCCGGCGGTAGGGCGCAAGGGTTGAGCGAAACCGGCAGGCACATGGCACAGGCAAAGCCGGCAGGTGCGACGGCGAGGCCGGCGTGCATAGGGAGGAGGCAAATCCAGCGATCATGAAGGCGAGCGGCAGTGGATCAGACGACATCGCACGAATGACTTCGACAGGGACAACGCAAGAAGACTGGCTCCGAGCAGGATCAGGAGGCCAGAGCTGACGCACGGCACGCCGGTATCGCTGGATTTTGGGGGAGACAACGGCTCGCGGATAGGATGTAGGAGGCAGCGGCCAGATGTGGTATGAATAGTTGAGGAGGGCACAATCTTCGATCGTATAGGGTGGTTCATGATCGGGAATCGCACAATGAGACGCGGAGAAGGAGGAGAAAAATAATTTTGTTATACCCGGCCTCCTCGAGGTTGTCGACAACGACCGGGGAGGCCGAGATCAGAGATGTCCTAGAACCCTAGGTTGGCTCTGATACCATGTTACGAAGAGAGAGAGAGAGAGAGAGAGAGAGAGAGAGAGAGAGAGAGAGAGAGAGAGAGAGAGAGAGAGAGAGAGAGAGAGAGAGTATGTTTGGGGAGAAAAACTCCTTGTATTATCTCATCAATCTCATTGTCATTACATAAGACTACCTCTCCTTATATAGAGAGAGAACGCACACCTTTATATTATCATAACCAAGGTGGGACTACTAGAACACTAACACACGTACATCTAATATTAACAGTATCAATGCCCTAGATTCGCACGTACAAACAAGACACAATGGCCTTGAGCGAAAATTCGCTCCATGGTGTCGATACTGGTTGTCGAACATAGGACCTCTCCAATATGGGAGACAGGAAGTGCCATCAGGCCGAGTGCCCGTTGGTAGTTGGGTGGTAATATCAGTTCCAACGCATGTTGCATGCGTACGTACTCATGCATGCAAGTATTCATTTACGTACGTAAGCACCGGGCACGTACTACTTTGTGCTTGTGTGTGGTCTAGTAGGCCCACATGCCTCGTGGGAATACGAAGCATAGTGTACTAAGGGTTTGTTTGGTTCACGGTTTGGAAAGCTTGGGAATGAGATTTTCATTCTCATGCAATGATAAATCTGGGAATGGGATTCTCATTTCTATGTTTGATTCATGATTTTGCAAGAGAGATTTTCATTTCCATTCTCATGTTTGGTTCACCGTTTTGACTAACCCAGAAATGAGATTTTTATAAATTTACCCTCACCTTTTATCTATTTTAGAGCAGTTAAATCCTAATTTTGAAAAACAAAGGCAACATACATGCAAAAGGTTGGTGTACGTTCGCATACAACTAATGTGTTGAACTCGTGAGGGTTTCATGGATAAAATATTCAATGGGACGGACATATTGACCATGTCAGCTGTGTACCCTCTCACGCACAATGCACTATTAATATGTTATAATTCAACTTTCTATTTTAATTGCTAATGGAGGGTGTGAATGGTCGAGCCGCTGGCTTCTGAGAGAAGGCACGACGTCATCTAGAAGACCTTATGCAGTTCCTCTCGGCGGCGATGTTTAGACCGACCGCGGACGGAGTAAGGTGGCGATGACACGCGATAGGCGTCTTCTCAGTCAAGTCCTTCTATCAAAAGCATGTGCATGAGAGTGGTTGATTTGTGCCCTCGGGAGCAATCTGGAGGTCTAAAGCCCAATTGAAGATTAAAATCTTTTTCCTTTTGGCTGCTCGGAATAAGATTCCGACGAAGGCAAACCTATATCGAAGGAGGAATCCCAACGTTACAGACTCTTAATGCAAATTTTGCCACACCGCAGAAGAGAGCGCTTCTCACCTCTTGATACAATGTTATCTAGCACGGAAGGTTTGGGATCACTTTGAGAGCAAATCGATGCGCGATCTCTTCCCATCCGTGGAATTTGAAAGCACTATGTTACTTATGGAGAAGGATGATGATAAGAAAAGAACTCTGAGGGCCTTGGGATATTTTGCTAATGGAGATTCTTTGGGCTATCTGGCTGGAGAGGAATAATCGTATCTTCAATGGCAAGGCTTCAAGGGATGTGGAACTAAGGAAATCGGTTATCTCCATTTTAAGTTGTGGATCATTCCATGGGTGGACTACTTTAGTGAGGAAGCACATAATATCTGCAATTGTATTGTATTTTGTGTTGTTTAGATTAATATACCGGTTGGGAACTGCCTAACCCACCCTGCTCCTTAAGGAGGGGTTCTAAAAAAAAAAAGATGTATTTGTTATCCCCAGATTGATAATGCATTAGGTGTGGGGGATACACGGCTGATGTGGTATGTCCGTCCCACTAAATATTTTCTTGTTTCTTGTCTACTGGATCAAAACCTATATATAAGGGGTATTGTGCCGATGGTCGTTGACAATAGATTAGTTGGGTGAAATGGACAGGCAACAGATAGGTTTAGCTTAAGGTCCCTGAGAATTTATCTGTTTTGATATAAAGGGCTGCAAATGTCCAAAACACCCTCATGCTTGTCCTTTCTCCAGGTTTCTTCCAAGCAGCGGTGGTGAGGCGAGCACAAGTAGCTAGGGTCGGAACCAACGGGAGGCTGAGGGGGTCCAAAGCTAGCAAAATTCTAAGGAGGACGTTAGAGGTTTTGATTTTTTAAAAAAAAATTTACAAATACCCTCGCCCAAGCCCCACCACCAATTTTTAATTTTGGAGTTCCTACGTGCTCTACTGCTGGCAATGGTGGTGGAGGCGGGCGCAAGCAGCAGAGATGGCAATGACAGTAGCAGTAGCGGGCGTGAGAAACAACCAACTCGAGGTGCAACTGCCTACCGTCGCCGCGGGGAGATGGTGAGCAGCGGAAACAAGAAGGAACAAGTTCGGTTTAGGTTCATTTTAGGTTCGGTCTAGGTCTTGGGTTTATCCCATGGTCTAGGAGTTCGGTTTAAGTTTAGTTATAGAACAGAGTGGCATGAAACCTAAATTCAAAATTGAGGGGTATTTTCATCCATTTTCATCTTGATGATTTAACTATCCTTTAGCAAAGATTGATCTGTTTCAAGGGACCTCTCACTCATTAAATCCCCCAATATATAATTGGAACCAAGCAAGCAAGCAAGCATGGAAGAGATTGAGAACAATTACACCAAAAAAATTAAAAAAAGTTGGGCCATCACTTCAGATCTCACCTCTATTAATTGCGGAGAAGACTTTGTTGGAATATATTTATATGAGCAATGATGTTCAGCCCGAAGGTTTTTCCGATTCCGCTCAGCCTGATTGACGTGGCAGCGTGCAACTGATGGTTTAAAAGACTTAAATGTCGCTAGTGGGTTTCAGCGACCAGTTGCACACTGCCATATCAATCGGGCCGGCGAAATCGAAAAAACCTTCGGACTGAATTGCATTTATCTATTTATATATGTCTTCGCCAATCAGCGGGCTGCACTCCGAACAACGAGCTCAAATACTCTAGATTCAGGTATGTAGAAGCTAGTTTCCGAGATGCACGTTTCCCATATAATAGTCCCACACGCTATCTTTTTTCTAACTGATCTCATCACCTAAGTCATTATACACAATTAAACGAGGCATCCTCCCATGTCATATTCTATCCAAATCAGTACCTTAAGTCAACCCCGCCCCCCCCCCCCCCCCCCCCCCCCCCCCCCCCCTCTCTCTCTCTCTCTCTCTCTCTCTCTCTCTCTCTCTCTCTCTCTCTCTCTCTCTCTCAATATTTGTCATTTCTATAGCACCATCTCTCCCTTTCTCTCTCTCTCTCTTAAAGAATATTTGTCATGGCACACTGTCATGACAATCACAAGTTTGGTATGAAGATTTTTTCGGACCGTTACTTTTGATAGCAGGGCGTGATGTGAGAGCTACCGGATTCATATGTGAATGTAGACAATGCTAATGTAGTGATATTTTGTGGGGCCTTTGTAGTGAACGTTCTTCACCAAAAAAAAAAAGACTCAAGCCCAATTAGTTGATCGAGTTTTTTTGTTCTACTTTTGGTCAACTTTAGGCACAATATCTTATCATAGAAGGGTTATTCCACAACTAATTAGCAACTAGTAAATGTTTGTGCCAATCGGTACTCGAATGATCACTTTCGACTATAAAACCTTGTCAACATTCTAACGGTCGCCTTTGACGGCCTTGGTTACCTAAGGGATGTGATTGACTTGTTAGAGAGACAAAGAGTACTAATTAACCTTCTAAAAAAAGTACTTCAGGATGCGGCAACATCTAATGCCTATTGAACAGGGTGAGTGAGAATCACCAATCGTATGGGTGCACCCGACAACTTTGATCCACGATCACTTTAGGATGTTGCCAATGCCCTTGAACTATACACCTTGTTTCATATTGGTCCCTCAACTTTTTTTTGAACAATTTGATCCTTGAACTATGCTCTGTCTACATTTAACCCTTCCAGTTAACTTTTATTTTGAAAATACTCTTATCCTAATAAGCATATATTAAATAATTTAAAATAATTTTGAGTCTTATTGAAAATTGATAAGGGTATTTTTGAAATAAAAAGTTTATGGAGGGGGTTAAATGCACACGGAGCATAGTTCAGGGATCAAATTGTTCAAAAAAATAGTTGTGGGACCAATATAAAATGAGATGTATAGTTCAGGAGAGGTTTTTGTAATTTGCTCTTTTTTAAATTCAGGAACCAGAAGGGGGAAGGTGTTACCAACATTTGATGTTGATAACACTTTTGTATCCCGTTGATGGCCGAACATGACAGCAACGTCCGATGTTGAAATAGCACTTTTTGTTTAGGTTTTTTTTTATGGATCAATTTGACTTACCCACCCTGTGTTAATAGGCTAATTGGACTTACCCCCCTAAAATGATATCAATTAGAGTTATCCAAAAAAATTAAAATTAACCCCCCAAAAAATTTGTCTTACCCCCCAATACCTATATGGTATTTTTAGATACCCCCATTCCGTGTTATTATCACATAGAAATTTTGGGATGTTAAGCCAAAGTTGGGGGCAACTCGAATTGATATCATTTTAGGGGAGTAATTCTAATTGGCCTATTAACACAGAGGGTAGGGCTGTGCAAAAACCGACCCGAACCATCTATCCGAACCGAAACTGGTCAAAATTTAACCGAAATAACCGAACCGAAAACAATCCGAACCGACAAAACCGATTAAATCCATTTCGGTTTCGGTTCCCGGATATGGAACACCGAACCGAAACCGAAAAAAACCGACCCGACTCCTTAAATCATAAACCCAACAGCTATAATACTTTTGTTTCCATTACTGCAAGTATGAAATAATTATGTTAAATCTACAATGCTTCAAAAGAGTGAACGTCGGATGATTTTACTTTGAACTTTCATTTTGGCACTATGTAAGGACACAATCATCCACTGATTTGTGACGAACTGACGATCAAGATTCAAGAGCCAAGGGCTCTAGCATGTTTCATATCAACCGAAGCCAAATCGAAAATCGATCATACCGAACCGACAAAAACCGATCATTTCGGTTTCGGTTTTGGTTTTTTGAAAACCGAAAAAAAATAAAACCGACAAAACCAACACCGAAACCGACCGACAAAACCGACGCTCACCCCTAACAGAGGGTAAGCCAAATTGATCCTTTGTTTTTTTACCTTAATTACCCCCCAATTAATTGAGGTAAAAAAAAAAACGTATGACCTTAATTTTCAAGTCTTATCCTTCATAAACTACTTTTCCATTGCAAAACGCCACGAGGATACATGGTCAACAGTTGAAAATTAAGACCATATAGTGTATTTGTTTAATTATCCAGGGGGCATGGTAAAAAAAGCCATTTGTATATGAGCCTCCACTTTATTAAGTCTAGGGTACACATCACAAGATATAGTTCTGAATATACATAGGAGATCTGATAAGCCTCCATTTAGATATGTGATTAGTAATAACTCACCCTCAGTGGATTGCACATCCTGAAAACTGTTCTTTCTATTAACCAAGGGAAGAGAGAGAAATTAAAAACTTATTTTTTAAAAATAAATGGGATTTTTATAAATCAACCCCTATCATATTCTTAATTTATATATAAACCCCAATCAAAGTAATATTTACATAGAAACCCCTTAATTCATACAAATATTATATATTAACCCCGACAGTTAGCTGACATCCAAAACGAGAGAATATTTTCGATTTCATACTTAATATTTTAACTAAACTGTATAGATACGCCTGCAATGTGAAAATTGTTTGGATAGGTCCAAGTTAGATTAGGGTTATGTTTGTGTTTGTTTTGGGTTAAACCCCTATTCAATAAAGATAGATCAATGGGTTAAACCCACATTCAATAAAGATAGATCAATTTGAGTAATTAAAATCATGGGTAAAACCCAATTATGAAGGAAAACCCAAAGCTCCCATCTTGACTAATGAAGGAAAACCCAATTATGTTTGGGGTCCGATGGAACAAGTTGTCTTCTCTACCAGCACTGCTTACAAGTTACTTTGTCAGGCCATGGATGGTGACTCTGAGGCCATCCTTGGTGGCGATGATGCTAATCCAGAGGCCGATAATACCAATAGCATCAATATCATTAATTGGGCAGGTCTTTGGAAGTCCTGGGCTACACCAAGAGCCAAATGCTTTGGGTGGAAAGTGCTACACAATAGAATTGCTTCAAAAGTTCTCCTTATAAGGCGTGGGATGGTTTTGGATCCCCTTTGTAGCCGGTGTGCGGGTGACTATGAGGATGCTAACCATGCCTTGTTTATGTGCCCCTTTGCAAAAGATTATTGGGCAGAACTTGGTAGACAAGAAGGAACTACTTTTAATTTCCACTGCATTAATGATTTTATTATATCCATTATTTTGCAGGAATCCAAGAGTCAGGAAGGAAAAAAGAAGGCAGCTTTGGCCATCAACGCATTGTGGGATCTATGGAAACAACGAAACAGGGAAATTTTTGATGGTGTTACACTAAAAGTAGAGAGGGCTGTTTGGTTGGTGAGAACCAATACAAAAGAATTCATGGAATCTAACTTTAGGTTGTTTGGGGTGCAGTGCCAAGGTCGGAATCGAGAAACCATTGGTGTGGCGTGGACTCCTCCAGGGGAAAACGAATACAAGCTAAACTTCGATGGAGCAGTGGATGCCGACACCTCAAAAGCTGGAGCTGGAGCAATCATTCGGGATTGGCATGGGAGGATTCTGGTTGCGGGGAGCTACGGCATGGAAACCAGGGCGGTGCCTCATGCGGAACTTCGGGGGTTGTGGGAGGGGCTCAACCTAGCGGTTGCCATCATCCCCAACAAGCCACTCTGGATTGAGGGCGATGCCCAAACTATCATCAACAAACTCAACCGATTAGGAGATGACCATCCCATGATGCAAGATATAGCCACTATCCTCAAAAGCTTTTCATGTCTGCGAGTTTCACACATATTCCATGAAGGCAATCGGGCGGCTGATTGGCTCGCTGGAGTGGGAAAGACCGAAAGGAAAATGGAGGTGCGCACTTCGTCCTTTGCGCCGGACCTGCTAGAGATCGCAAGTTGGGATGCCCAGTCCTTTGTGTATGATCGAGGGCGGGCAATCCGCCGTGAGGTGTAACCTTGATGTTTGTTCCGTGCTTTGTCGTTGTAATATTTTGTGTTATGGAATAGCTAAATTTGGTACCAAAAAAAAAATCATGGGTAAAACGATTATTTTCCCTTTAGATTAATGAAATAACAGTCGGATAAAGGGATATTTTTAAAATATTCCTTTATTTTGGATGCCAACTAACTGCAGGGATCGATAGGTAAATATTAGAGGATTTAAGGAGTTTATATGTAAATATTGACTTTATAGGGGTTTATTTGTAAATAGAGAAGATTACAGGGTCGATTTATAAAAAACCCAAAATAAAAAACAGAGAAAAAGATAAAGATTCCCAGAGCCATCATGCATTAAAAAAAAAAATAAGACCCCACCCTACCCTTGACCATTAGCATTCATCTTTTGAGTTCTTGCATATCCATCATTCATGGTAGTACTTAAGGAGTTAAATGTTGGCTTTATGATTTCTTTTCTGTTTTGTTTTCTGTCCAAGAACACACCAAAACAAAGCCCAAAAGGACAAGGAAAAGACAAGAGATCGAGGAAGCCCAAACCAAACAAGGCCGAAAAGCAAAGAGGAGACAAAAGTTATTTGCGGGATTTTTTTGGGAGGAACCCTACAAATCATGCAACTGAACCAGAAAGGATCCCTTCTAATTACTTGCTTTCAATGATTTTGCTAACACATCATCCATAGCCACAGTAGGAGGAAAATCAGCATTGTCCTCGAAGGTCGGCTCGTTGACATCAGCCCACCGTACTTTTGAAGATTGTGTCAACTGATGAGAAACCTTAGCAATATGTTAATGATATGCTGCCTCGCCCGAGGAGTCCTTTAGGGGTTGTTTGGCTGCTGTGCAAATGATACGCGTATATCTGTTTGCACATGTGATATGTGCAATTAACGTTTCATGTATGTAGGTGATACTTCATTTGCATAATTTTATATGCAAAAGGTGTACAAATTTGGCACGTTTGTTTCTGTTTACACATGTCACATCTACTAATCAAACAACCCTAAACTGTTTGCATAAGTGTTTTCAAAATCACATGTTGAAAACACAACAACCAAACAAGCTAGCCCTTAGAGTCCGGAAGGAGCGTCCAACTAGTCTAACATAGTTGGAATGGGAGTGGTCGGGTGGTACTCCACCCGAAGAGGAGGCTGACCTTCAGAACCTTATAAGCCAGAGGTGGAGTCCGTCATAGAAGGTTGACAAACATGGAGCATCTTTAACCTATTGATCTACCTACATGGAGACGATGGGTAAACTAGCCGCACCTCCACATGCAGAGTTTTCAATTCACAAACACCAGGCACTTAAGGTTTTCATAGAACAACAAAAAATAGTATAGAAAAAATCTTGAAATCGTACGGACACCCAGAAACATCACGATGGCACCTTCATCAATCGGCAAGTTGAGGGAGTGCATCCAAATCTTCTAAGGGTAAATTGGTATCGTTGAAAAATATCAATTTTACCTCTACATGCATCTAGTTGTACATGGAAATCACATAAAAAGTAACATATATTTTAGTAATAAAGAGTAATATTTTTTTAAAATTACATTTCATTATAGTTGCTACAGTGATTTCATTGTAGTAAAGAGTAACAAGCTACAAATGCTACTCTTTGCTACAATAAAATCACTATAGCAGTCACTATATTTGCTATAGTGAGATCACTGTATCAAAAAGTAACATTCTACAAAGTACTGTAGCTAAAATGTAACATTTGTATATTGCTACTTTTAGCTAACATGAAATCATTGTAGTTGTCACTGTATATATCACATTGTAGCAAAAAATAATTAACAATCTACAAGGTACTGTAGCTAAAGGGTAACATTTGCAGATTGTTATTCCTCGTGCGTTACAGTGATGGGTAATATTTGTGATTTTAGTATAAGGGGTAGTTTTGTCATTTAAAAGAGAGAAAAAGTCAACGGAGAAAATTATTGTAAATGCGTATTTTCAAGACGAACCAGTGAAAAGCCATTATTGTCTGTCCTTTTCATCTAACGAATCTCTTGCTAGGGACCTAACGCTAAGTCCCCCATCTTTTAAACCAACAGGCTCCATCAATTGTCAGTCTTTTATTTTAAAAGAGCTCATACCCCAAGGAAGCTTAGGAATCATGAAATATAATATGGTGCATGTGGCTATAAACTACGCTATATAATTCCTACTTCCTGTTTCGCACACACCAAAATCTCCACACATACTTTTGTTTAAATAATTGGTTATTTATATACATCAAACACTATGCAACACTCTTTTTTCTTATTCTTTTGTTGCCCTTCTTTTATTGCCTCTTTCTAGGGCTAGATATAGCTGTATATACTTATCTTTATACTTATCCTTTATTTTTTTTAAATATCTATTTCTTACGAGAGACTTATGAGAATAGACATCTGGTTCGTGGCATCTTGCCATGGTGGAGATTGTTGATAATGAATCGAGTCAAATTTAGCCTCCTCGGGCAAGTCGTGCACATCGCCCTCCCAAGTCGTGCGCACGATCTAGAGCTCGACTTTCTCGGCGCCTCTTTTATCAGAAAGATGTGACTTGCTACAAGCAGGCGTGCGCATGACTTTCCTAGGTCGTGCGCACGACTATACCAGGCAGCATGGGTCAGCCCAAGTCAGACACAATTTGACTTTCCTTTTAGAGCTGTTTGAGGAGAATTTCGTAATTGAGCTTATGTAAACCTATTCCTTTGATATATTCTAGGGTTTTGGGGAATAATTATTTTGATCAATCGGAAGAGAGGATTGATTTCAGCGGCGGCACTTGGTGAAACTTCTTGTGAAGAAGATGAACCCAGGGGAGGAGCGAGGCTTGCTCCTCTCCCGGGCCATTAAAGGGCCGGCGAGCGGCATCCACGATATTGTGTTGTAGCATCCATGATCAATCTTGGATGAATTCTACTTGGAGGAAAGTCCTTGATTGTGGAGACCGAGTCCATTATGGAGCGAATCCGAGAGAAGGAGTGCAAGGCCGTTGGGAGATCTATGGTGCTATGATGATGTTCGATCTAATAGACCGTGACTAGTGAGTATCTAGATCATGGCTTTTGTGAAACCCTTGAGGGTTATCTCTACGGAGATTGCCATGTGCGATCCGTTCAGTTAAATCTATGGAGAAAGAGTGCACAGGAGATAGAGCTTTTTTCTCCATCTATCAAGCAATATATTTTGCTTGGTTTTTGATATTGGTGGCTTTCCGAAGGACTGTTGTTGCATGTTGAAAATAGTTTGATCTCTGTTGATGCGTATGGTCATATTTTGTGATAGAGAAATATGTGAGGATTTGTTAGATGACATAGAGTGCCGTTGGGTGTAATCTTGTTTATCTCTTCGTAGTGGATTCGATAGAGGAGGTGGTTGTTGGAGAGAGGATGTAGCTCTGGTTGGGATGAACCACTATAAAATTATATGTACCTCTTATTTGTGATTATCTGTGTACTTGTGCTGTGACGGATCGGTGCAGTATGGGAAGCACCGATGAGATCTGACGTTTCTGGGATTTGCGGTGCTGTTCCGCGTATCTACATCTATGTCCTCTTCTCTATGCCTAGTTCCGTCTCGTTCGATGTGCAACATTTCTCTCATTCATAGTGAAAATTTCTGGAGCAATCCGACAATGGTGGACAATCCAGTTTGCGGTGAGCCACCTTAAACCCCGTGTGTCATTTGTGAATTTTTCCTCTTTCTTTATGTATAATTTTAGTGTACGTGGCTGATCTCATACGTGATCGATCTCAACGATCGCTTGCTTCCATAATTGTGCGCACGTGTGAGGACAACGAACTCATTCAATTAATTTTTTATAGTGATTTTGGGCTCTTTGACACTTGCAATTCTTCTTGGATCACAAATGAAGCACAAAATTTGTCTAAACCATCTTTAGAAGATGATTCACACTTGTGCCTCTCTAAATTTGCCACGATCTTTCTCGGTATGGCCTTAATGCTCCATAGAGCAAGAAAAACGAAGAACCAACTAAAGCTTCATAAAAAAATGTAGGGTTTCTTTTAACTTGCCTCACAGTTTGTTGGGGTAGTTAAAAATATAGGGTAAATTACAAAAACCTTCGTTGAGCTATACTTATTTCATCATATTGATCTCTCAACTTTTTTATTGGACAATTTGAACCCTTAACAACGCTCTGGCTACATTTAGCCCCCTTCATTAGTTTTTATTTCAAAAATAGCTTTATTATTGTCAGTATAAGCTAAATATTTTATAAAATATTCAAATATTTTGTAAATAAAGAAGGGTATTTTTGAAATAAAAGTTGACAAAGGGAGCTAAATGCAAAGGAAGCATAGTTCAAGGATAACTTGTTCAAAAAAAAAAAGTTGAGGGCCTAATATGAAATGAGATGTATAGTTCAGGCGAGGTTTTTGTAATTTGCCCTTAACAATGATCTTCTGGTCTTCAAGTCTTACCCTTGTTGATCATATATCCTTAAATCCTTTCGTAATCGAAAATTATTTTTTTGTAGGTGAGTCTTGAAAATCGAGGTGAGAGGGAGAGTATTTTTTAATGATGCCAATTAACTTGGGGTAAAGTCAAAAAAATAAAAAATCTTATTTATAAACTAGGGTAAAGTCAGATCGGAGGAGTAGATCCAGGGAGGAGGGATCCTGGGAGTCCTGAGGTCACCGTCAGGTGTGGGGCTACCATCGTCATGATGGAAGGAGAGGCCGTCGTTGTTGTCGGAAGAACCCTAGGGCTCTAATACCATGTTAGATATCCTTACACCCAAAACTCGGGTCATAAGTGGAGGTCCACATAGGGTATATGCTGCGGGTGATGGATGCCTCCCTCATCGATGTGAGACTATCCTTCAACACTCCCCCTCATGCGGAGCACGCATGCGTGGCAAGGATCCTCCCACACCGAGAACGCATGACAAGGAACGAGCGGTGGGAAGCATCTGGAGCAAGAGATGGCGAACCCATCTCTGGTACCATGTTAGGAGATGACGGGTAGTGTGAGGAGCAGGTACTCGTTGACAGTAGGGGTTGCAGAGTTATATCAGTTGCAATAGCCACGTTGCTGGGCGTTCCTGTGTAGCGTGGTTCTTTTCTATTTAGTTTCGTGTCTTTTCTTTCTCTACGTAGTAGTTAGTCATGTTCTTTTAGAAGCTCTGATGTAAATGAAACTTTTTGATTTGATATTAATGGACTGGATTAATTTAGTTATCTTTATGCTTTATCACAAATTATAACTATTAAAAAAAAACACACCCCTAACTCTCCATATTTGTTTTATTTGTTTATTTAATTAAGCTGATAGAAAATACGGGACGTTACAGGTAGGATTTGGAGAGATTACAAATGAATCACAAAAATTCTCTAAACCATGTTTAGAAGATGATTCACCCTTGTCCCTCTCTAAATGTGCCACGATCTTCCTCGTTATGGCCTTAATGCTCCACAAAGCAAGAAAAACGAAGAACCAACTAAACCTTCATAAAAAAATATAGGGTTTTCTTTTAACTTGCCTCCCAGTTTGTTGGGGTAGTTAAAAACATAGGGTAAATTACAAAAACCTTCATTGAACTATACCCCTAATTTCATCATATTGGTCTCTCAAATTTTTTATTGGACAATTTGAACCCTTAACTATGCTAGCTCCTACTACATTTAGGCCCCTCCATCAGTTTTTATTTCAAAAATAGCTTTATTATTGCAAGTATAAGCTAAATATTTTATAAAACATTCAAGTATTTTGTAAATAAAGAATGATATTTTTTGGAATATAAGTTGACGAAGGGAGTCTTGAAAATTATTTTTTTATAGGTGAGTCTTGAAAATCAAGGTTAGAGGGAGAGTATTTTTTAATGATCTCAATTAACTTGGGGTGAAGTCAAAAAAATCAAAAATCTTATTTATAAACTGGGGTAAAGTCAGATCGGAGGAGTAGATCCAGGGAGGAGGGATCCTGGGTGGCTTGAGATCACCGTCAGGTCTGGGTCTACCATCGTCATCATGGAGGGAGAGGCCGTCGTTGTTGTTGGAAGAGCCTAGGGCTCTGATACCATGTTAGATACCTTGGTCTCAAAACTCGGGTCATAAGTGGGGGTCCACATACAGACGGTATATAAAACGGGTGATGGATGCCTCCCTCATCGATGTGAGACTATCCATCAACACTTCCCCTCATGCGAAGCACGCATTCGTGGCAAAGATCCTCCCACACGGAGAACGCATGACAAGAAACGAGCGGTGGGAAGCATCTGGAGCAGGAGACGGTGAACCCAGCTCTAATACCATGTTAGATGATGACAGGTAGGGTTTCGAGAGATTAGAATTATTCTCATTAGGGGGACCAAACCCGGTATATATACATGAAACTCTATAGTATAACCCGACTCGTCTATACATATGTTAACAATTAATAAGAAAGGCCACATGACTAGAAGTAAGTAAATTACATCCCCCCCCCCCTCTCTCTCTCTCTCTCTCTCTCTCTCTCTCTCTCTCTCTCTCTCTCTCTCTCTCTCTCTCTCTCTCTCTCTCTCTCTCTCTCTCTCTCTCTCTCTCTCTCTCTCTCTCTCTTTCTCCAAGTTGCTATGGATAATCTTCTTTATAACTACTTTACAACATGGAATTTAAATTAATCCGATCCCACTAGAGATTAAATGTGTTGAAGAGCTTGTGAAGAAGAGATGATGAGGCAATCAACAACATGGAATTTAATAATTGTAGCAAAAAACCCCACAACCATCTGATCTCAGGGCGAGGTTCGGATCGACGTGCAGCAACTCCCACAGGCTGACTCATCTCCATGCTGTCATGCCCAAGATCCCATGTGCCGCAATCCAAGAATGCTTTAGTTTGTCGATCATTTCCTTTGTTTAGTCCTTGATGGAAAGTGCATGGGTCATGCGGGGTGCCTTAGATTGTTTTTTGAGAACCCTCGAGATGAGGGGGGTTTGGCATGGACTCCAACCGGTTTATTAACTAGACATTAACAAAAAGGTTTAGAGGCGATTACAAACTACACGGAAACTACCCGATAGGTCGGCAGGTCGCCTTAATTGGAGCTTTGATTCAGATTCGATTTGATTCGGCTGGTCACAAGTAAGCGAACACTTCAACACCCACATGTTTTTGCTTCTGAGGATTAAAATATAGTGGGAGGATGTGGTGCGTGCGGTGTTCGTCCGTAGCCGTTCGATATATTTGTGTCATGCGTGCTGCACACACAGAGATGCATTGGACGGCTGCAGACTCATACCGCACGTAGTGCAAACCGCATTAAATCGCCCCTCGATATATATTTATTCATAAGAGAAAAATATAACGTGCCTGACTTTATCTAGGGATTACGTGTACGCCTTTGGCTAGAGAATGTAGTACTATTGATTATTGCGTGGTTATTAGACCCGTCAAGGGATGAGATATGGACCGGATTAAGCTATGTTCAAATCCAATCGATTAACATAAAACTTAACCAAATCCGACCGAATATCATTACCTAAGGATTAATCGGATTCAGATTTGTTTAGTTGTCGGATATCGATTATCCGGCTCCGTAAAGTTTTTTTTTTGGTACCAAAGACAGTTGTCACATATCTATGCCCGCTAAGTTTTCAGAAACGAGGGTTTTGAGGGTGGCGGGAAACACAGAGTTCCAATATCCATCCTGAGCAATCAACCAGGCTTTTTTTTTTTTGGTAAGAAGGGAGATGGTCATTACATAACAACCTGGAGGTCTTCCCAAACAAGGGAAGACAAAACATCTGAAACTAAAGACAGATCATTGGCTTCACTAGCAAGCCAATGATCGGCATAATTCACAGTCGGGGGAACCCAGTGAATAGAGACTCTTCCACCTGACCCATAGCTGATTACACGAGATATGCACCGGACCCAAGTCATCGGTGCGAAATTTTTCCAAAACTAGAGCATCCCTTGTTTGAGTAGAATCTGTCGTCACCCTTACCTGTCCACACTGACGATGTGCAAGCTTGGCCAAGTCGGCTATCAGGGCCCATAGCTCTGCATGGGGGCTAGAATTTACCTGACACAAGAAGGATCCTGCGGCAACCACTGCCCCGTCCATAGCACTTAGGACTCAACCCCCACTAGAGATCTCCTCCGCTAATCGGAATGCCCCATCCACCCAAGCTACATACTGAGTCGACGGGACACCATTCACCTGCCTCTTTCGAACCACCATTGCCCGCACAAACCTGAGGAGCATAGCTTAAACCCTTATGAATTGTGTCCTCCGATCGGCAATCTTGCACATTCAAAAAACACAGTTATTAGGTCGGCAATCTGGATTGCGATCCATTGATCGAGCTTGGGTGCAACGGATGGTTGTGATTAAGTCGGTGAAGAGCCTACAAAGTTTTTTATCTGGTTGATTAGTGTTTTCCTTACTAGACTTGTTTATTTTTGAAACATACCACTTACCAGTGTTTTGAAAACCGGACCGGATCGGACGGTTCAACCGGTTTGGATCGGAACCGGAACATGTTTAGGTTCGGTCTTTGAATGAACCGGTTTGTATGTTAACCCAGGAATCAAACCTTGTCATTGAAGAATTTAGTAAATGCTTATTTAAAAAATATATTTTCATGCGGTTCAAACGGTTGAATCACCGGTTTGAACCGATTTGAATCGAACTGGATGCCTTTTCGGTTCGCCTTTCCGTCCAGTTTTGAAAACACTGGTGTAGAGGAATTAAATTCACTGATATATATTTGATAATCTAAAGCTGATATGGCCAATCTACCATTGGTTCTATTGTGATGGAAATTAAGATTTTTTCTACCAAAAAAAAAAGCAATGCTATTTAACCCGAATGTTCAACCAGAATGAATATGCATCCAATCGCGGCGTCCCTTACTTTCCGATCAAGGTAGCCTAAGTCAGATCCACCAGTCGGGGGTGGATGCAACGGGTGGCTGTGATTCGGACACGTCAGTTTGGTTGACCATTAGGGTTAAAGGTTTTATGCTAAATAGTATTTTTCCTAAAATAAGAATAAAAAACTACAAGAGTATCTCTCTGGATTTTATGTGCTATTATAAGAAATCGAGATTTTATTTGCAATATTATATGGCAAAGATCGTGTTGATCATCGTTGACAAATCAACCTCGAGAGCATTTCCATTAATAATGGGATTTCGTATTGACCCTGCTTTCACATGGTGAGTGCCACTCACTGGTCGGACCTGGGTGGAACGGACGGATGTGATGGGCTCTGCACTGAAGAGTCTGTAAACGATTCTGTCTGGTTGAATAGCATTGCTTCTAAAAAAAGTAACCACACCTGGCCACCCCAAGATAGAGAGGCAAACAACATAACCCTAAATCTTTTCATCAATCCAATCCAGCAATTCAGTAAATACTTTCTAGGGGGAACACCTTTTTAAATATGGGTGTTGGAGATCTGTCCTTTCACTTGCAAGAATACTGTTGGTTCATCTCTCTCTCTCTCTCTCTCTCTCTCTCTCTCTAGGAGGGGAAATGGGCAGCAGCCATTTGGGTGAGCTGGACTTGGGAAATGGAAGATCTGGTTCCTCTAAGAAGGGGAAGAGGAGCAACCCAGAGAAGCCCAAGAAACCCCAGAGAGGCCTTGGAGTGGCACAGCTGGAGAAGATCAGACTGCAGAATCAGATCCCTGGATATCTACCCTCATTCCAGTACTCTCCATTTTACAGTTTTCTCAACATGGTCTCTCTCTCTCTCTCTCTCTCTCTCTCTCTCTCAAGTTAGTAGTATGATTATTACCCAAGTTTTATATATATATCTCCCTACTGTTATCTAGGTTGTTCTTCTCTTCTATGGTTTGTGTAGTTCTAAAGGAATTTTCTAATTTTCAAGCAGAATGATGAGGTGGGACTAGAGCTGCCATTCTCTTCAACTTCATCTTCTTCCTTTAACACAGCCTCATCATCTCCACTCTTTGCTCTTCAACCCAACATCATGGTAAGTCAAGCTTGATCTCAATAAGCAAATCATATAAGGAAAAAAAAAAAGAATGATTTTCAAAAAGAGAGTCTAAGATGATTTCGTAGATCCTCCGATTTGTATCTCTCATCTCGATCACCTTCGACTTCATCGATCTACTTAAGTGCCTTCATCACACCAAGCCTTACCAAGCACCTTAATCATGCCAAACTTTACTTCATACTATTAAAAGTGCAGTAAATAGAGGTTAGAAATTTGGTTTATTTCATGCATAATTCCTTAATTTGTTCTCATAATACTACTGCATATCGCATGGTTACAGATGGGTTTTCGAGAATCTCAAAGAATAGAAGTCAGACATGGAGAATTTCGATCTTGTCCTATAGCCAGGTAAGATCTACATTAGATATCTTTCATCCACACACTTAACCAAATTGAGTTTTTGATAAATTTATATATAATTGCCTCCTATTAGAGATATCTGACCTTGTTGTTATTGGCATTAGACCACTGATGATGAATAATCATGGCGACGATATCTTTCGACCCCATCGCTTCGAAGAACAGAAGGCGACACTGCCTCTCTTTGAACAATCCATGGAGGTTAATTGTCTTAAGGATCCTACTTGCAGATGAATGTTTTTCTTCGATCTCGATATTGGATCATTTCTCATATGTTACTGAAACCCATGAGGGGGGCTCGCTTAATTTCATAGGATTCGGTGGAGAGGAAGAGGCGGTGGCATTCGGCAGGTTCGATCAGTCAGAACTCTAACTCGAACGACACACAAGAACTAGACCTAGATCTTAAGTTATCACTCTGAACAGTACTTTGCAAGTGGTGCATTGGCTTGTGAAGAATTTGGTATACTTGTGAAGGAGAAATAATGTTGTTCTTATGGAGCTCCAAATCTTTCAGAAAATTGGTGGTAATTAATTAATTTCAATATCTTTTGATTATAGTCTTACTGATTGCATTTCATTTTTGGCTATTTAATTAGCAACATACTTAGTGGCTCATATATGAATAATGTAACTTTCTTATACCAATTAAGCTTTGCCTTAGCTTCTTCCCTCTTCATCTTAGACTCTTTCACACTAAGGAGAGCATTAATTAGTTGTCTCTTTGGTTACATGACCTAAAACTTCAAAATCAACAAAAATAGTAAAGCTTACTCATACCCTAACTTTCTAGGTTTCATTAAAGGCCCCTCTTGCCCATGGTGTCTTAAGGAGAAGCATCCGACAACACTGGGTTGACATTGTTAGTCGATCGGGCATTCATTAATATTGTTGGTCAATTCCCTAAAAGCTTAAGTTCTTGGGTTAACATGATATTAAAGCTCTGGTTTTTGGTAGGTCTAGGGTTCAAATCTTATAAACTCCATTTGTTTATGCCCCAATCAATTTATGCCTAGTGCGGTGAGGGGAGTGTTTGTTTGATATGCATCGCTCGTCCATTCCCTAACGACATACTCTGGATGAGATGGTAACTTAACATACAATACCGTACAACCCTACAATAGATGTGGTAGAACTTGTTATTCTACTAAAGTTGTAGTTTGGTTCGAGCAAATCCTCATCTTAGATTCCATGCCATGGTGTGATCATTGACAAAAAAACATAAAACCAAGCTTATTGAGATCATGGGCCATCTACTTTTCCACCGTAAATTTGTTAAAAATAATTAGTTTTTCTTTCATGGCTGCTCAACGTATTGCTATCGGATGTTGATGTTGCTAATATTTGTTGGTAATTGTTTGTTGTGTTCTTCATGAAGTAACGATAGAGTGGAGCTGGAGGAAGAAGGAGAACGAGAGCGGGAGCACCACCGACAAATGTGGAGGCCAACGCCGATGTGGGCACTCCCAAGAGTATGTTTTGCTGCAGAAGTTAATGGGGGCCTCAACATTTGGCAGGTGCTGACAGGCAAGAGGGACCCATATATATTTCTGATTATTTACTAAATTTGAGAAGAAAAAAAACCATTGCATATATATCCTTCTTTAATAGATGATTGGGTTTTGGGAGGAGCCCAAAACAAAAATTGATTTGTTGTCATCATTGTTCAATTTTTAATAATAAAATAGAAACTGAAATACAAATGTCAAAATAATTATATTCATTTTCTCAAAATAGGAAAGGTTGTCAATCCAATCACGGCTCATAAATAATTTATCATGTCCATCAGGACATACGGGACCATGTTAAACCTTACCTTCAACACTTCACGTTATGGAGGAGTAATAAGATTGATTTCGATATGCTAGAGTCGCACGCTAATTGTAGCCACACACGAACACTCTCTTCACCTCCATCCATCGCTGCACGGTCCTAATTAACAGATGTCGTCCAAATTGATAAGAAGGAGAGAGGGAGGGATAGGAGATTGGGAGGAAATCGTAGCCAAATCAATATTGCGTGCGTGCTGCATTAGATGACTGTATTTAATTATAAGGCACATGATTTAAAGAAAGTGAATGCTTTCCATCTTTAAATTGATAATTCAATTTAAAAAAGTGACTGATTTCCATCTTTGTACATTAGAGGGTTGTATTCCTGAGGTGAAATAATGCTTTCCATCTTTAGGCTTGATCCAAAATGGTTGTAAGATTTAAATGACAACTGGTTACTAAATTTGGGCCATCCAATTTGGACGATCTCAGCCATTCTGTCTCAAGATTTGTCTCTTCGTTTATCCCCAGTTTGAAAACGTGCTCCCTTATTATATAGCTAGATTGTGTGCTGGGTCTACTAGCGGGGAATTTTCAGCATATCGTACATACCATACAACCGCGGGGCCCACTGCCCCCAGGACCTATCATTGCGTTCTGAGTGCCGGGGACCACTACCCTCAAGTGTTGGGGCCCGCTACCCCATGTCTATTGAATCACAGTGGGCCCTACGGTTGTATGGTACGCACGATGTGTTGAAAATTTTTCCCACACGAGGTAGCCATCAAGTACCTTTTTTTTTCAAAATCATAATTTTATACCATAATTTTTGAAAATATTGCCCTCACCACATGTATCATGCGTGCTTCTTTTATCAACTCTATTTGCAACCGAAAATCACCTAACCTAAATGACCCATCAGAGGATAGGGGAGTTAGTGAAGCCTCTCTAATACTTGGGTACGTGAGGAGGTTGTGGGTTTGATTCCCTCCCCAATTGATTTACTAAAAGTGTACTGCATAGGAAAACTTTCGAGTGGGTCGGTGCGCATTCTCGAAGAGATTAGTTCGAGCCAAAAGTGGGTCATTTGACATCCACTGATCTAAAAAAAAAAGCAATTAAGTGGGTGGGTCGGAGAGTTGGGGCCGGGGGGGGGGGGGGGGGGGCTTAGTGTTAGGTCCCCATAACAACTTTATTTAGTTGTAGGTCACGATAAACTTTTTTTGTTGTTAAAGATCTAATTTTAAAGATCAGGTTGTATTAAGTCCAGCAGTTGTCAAAAAGTCATATATGCCCATAAAAAGTTATCAAATCTATCAAATTTTCTTTCGCTAACAAAGGATGCCGCTCCCCATGTAACCATCAATTTTCACACCGATAATAGAATCACTATAGATGCTGTAATTATTTCACTGTAGCTGCTATAATGATTTTCATCGTGGCTGCTACAGATTCATCAGTGCTGCTACAGTAAAATGACTGTTGGATTGAGTGCCATTTTATACATCTAAGTATCATAAAAAAATCAATCACTGTAGCAGCTACAGTAAAATCATTGTAGCAACTACGATTTCACTGTAGCTGCTACAGTGATGTCACTGTTGCTGTTATAATGATTTAAAATAATACTTAGATATATGAAATGATACTCATTTCCCTACAGTGATTTTAAATGGTACCTAGATATACAAAATGATACTCAATTTCCTACAGTTAATCACTATAGCAACAATAATAATTTCAATGCAGCTTCTACAACAATTTTCCAGTAGCTGCTAGTGATTTAAAATGATTATCTTGAGTATCATTCATTATGCTAATTTATACTCATTATACTGAGCATAATCATTATATTAAATGAAATTTATTATAATAAATATTGTCAAGTGTACTGAATGATACTCATTATACAAAATTATACTCAGTACTACAGTAATTTTCACTGTAGCTACCAGGGATTAGTATGCTAATTTATACTCATTATATATACTGAGTATAACTCATTATATCGAATAAAATTTATTATAATCAATATCATTAAATGTACTGAATGATACTAATTATACAAAATTGTACTCATACTTTTTTTAGCACCTCTATTTGCAACCGAAAATCACATATATATGATCCATCAGGGGATAGGGGAGTTGGCAAAGCGTCTCTGATGCTTGGGTAAGGATGTTTTGTGTTTGATTCCCTTCCCCATTTATTTACTCAGGTGTGCATATAGGGAGACTTTCGAGTGTATTGGTGCGCATTCTCAAAGAGAATAGTTCGAGCATAAAGTGGGTCATTTGATATCCACTGATCTAAAAAAAAAAAACAAAGGGAGCGGGACTTAGTGTTAGCTAGGTCCCCATAACAACATTATTTAGTTGTAGGTCCCAACCAAAAACTTTTGTTGTTAGAGATCTAATTTTAAAGATCAAGTTATATTAAGTCTAGGGGTTGGCAAAAAGTTATATATGCCCATAAAAAGTTATCAAATCTATCAAATTATCATTCCGTTAACACAGGATGCTGCTTCTCCATGAAACTATCAGTTTTGACACCGATAATAGAATCATTATAGATGCTACAATTATTTCATTATAGCTGCTACAATAATTTTTATCGTGGCTATTACAGAGATTTTATCCGGGTTGCAACAGTAAAGTCACTATAGCATTGAGTGTCAATTTATATATCTGAGTATCATCTAAAATCAATCATTGTAGCAGCCACAATGAAATCACTGTAGCAGATACGATATTTCACTGTAGCTGCTATAATGATTTCACTGTAGTTACTACAATGATTTAAAATGATACTTAGATATATGAAATGATACTCAATTTCCTACAGTGATTTTAAATGGTACCTAGATATACAAAATGACACACAATTTCCTACAGTAAAATCATTGTAGCAGCAACAATAATTTCAATGTAGTTGCATGCTACAATGATTTTCCTGTAGGTGCTAGTGATTTAAAATGAGTCTCATGAGTATCATTGATCATTATGCTAATTTATACTCATTATACTTAGTATAACTCATTATATTGAATGAAATTCATTATATTGAATATCATCAAGTGTACTGACTGATACTCATTATACAAAATTGTACTCAGTACTACAGTGATTTCACTGTAGCCACCAGAGTGAAATCTCTATAGCAACCACGATAATTATCATAGTTGCTACAATGGTTTAAAATGGTTCTCAAATGTACAAAATGATACTCAGTGCTACAACCATGATATCACTGTAGCAACCATGGTGAAATCACTTTAGCTGCTACAGTGAAGTCACTGTAATGCAACCCGTGGCACACTATATCATCTACGATGAATTGATCATTGTAGCAACCCATGGCACTATAATATCTAATGTGAAATAATATGGGAGGATCTCATGGGTATTTTTGGTATTTAAAAAAACATGTCATCCAATACGATTTGAAAATGACCTCTTATATATATATAAAATGAGAGACGATGGATAGGCCTGCCAATCTGGCCTTTGGAGAGGGTACTTTGCTTGGCCCGGCCCTCCAAAGCCCTGTCTGCAAAAGGCCTGAGGGTTGGGCCAGGCCCAATTTTCATAAGCCCTCCAAGATGAGGGCCGGGCCAGGGAATCCTATGGCTCGGCCCTTTTAGGCCTTGCCCTCCATATACATAAATTATATAATATATATAATACTTATTAAGGGGCAAAATCAACAGCTAAGTATGACTAATCAGTAATTAATCGGTCACTCATTGTAACCCTATAGTAATTGGAGTTATCAAGTTTGGATATATTAGTATTAGAAGTATTAATTACATAACACTCATATGACTTATAATGCTTTTTAAGCTATATTATCAGTCTCTAGCACGAATAAATGAGTAGGGTTTTAAATGAATGCCAAAAGCCTAAAGGCACTAACATAAGCGTTGTTTAGTGATAATAAAAAAGATTTAAGTCTTCCTTAATGACCTAACTGAACAGATAGATATGTCGATAATCCTTATCTTAATGAACTTGGCCTTGCCCCAGCCTTGGCCCTTGAAGGGTCGATCTAGGGCCTATCATTTTTTGACCCTGAAGAGCTAGAGCCGGGCTAGGTTCTATCTCTTAAAACAAAGGGCCGGGTCCAATTTGATCCTAGCCCTACCCTTTGACAGGCCTAACGATATATCACCTTTAAAACTAACGAGACCTATTGTATATAAACAAATGAAGCTGTACGTCCTTTTATCAAACGAAAATATTACTGTAGACCTACATCTAATTTCTCCCCCAAAAATATATACGAAACTTGAGCTAAAAATCATGATTGCAGATATTGCTAATAAGATTACATTGCCCAGATGGGCCATTGACGGGCCCGTCAAGTCGACCCGGCCCACAATGGTTCTTCAAAACGGCTAGGTTGCAGTAACCGGCCGGCTGAACCGCGCCAGTTGGGCTGGAACGCGGTGTCCCAACTGGGAGCCGTAACGAAACCCCACCCCCATCACATCTTTAATGAACCGATTACCCTCCCCTTTTCCATCTTATCACAAAACTACCGTCGGTCGGTACGGTAATGTCCTCCCCCACCATGGGTAATTCCGACATTTTACCCATCGTGGAGGTCCGTGGCTAATCCGAGAAACGGTCTCCTCCATCGCACGGGAGAACTCCCCGCGCTATATTTGAAATATCGTTAGGTCATCCCTATAAAGCCCACCGTCCGTCCGTTGAAAGAGAGAGAGAGAGAGAGAGAGAGAAGGAGAGGGAGAGGTTTAGAGAGAGAATACGAGAAAGGGGGAGACACCATAAATCCAGGGGGAGAGGGGGTCGGACAGGGGTCCTCCATGGCTCTCCGGGCGATCCTCTTCCTCCTCCCGCTCCTCCTCGCCGTCTCCTCCGTCCAGCCCTTCTCCTTCAACTTCCCGTTCTTCGACCCGACACCGTTCATCCCGCCGCCCTTCCGCCCGCAGCCATTCCTCCCGCAGCTGCCCAGCAACCCGAATCCCGATCCCAGGAATGGCGGTCAGGATACCGAGTACAGCGGCGGGTGGGAGCTCGTGAGCGACAACGCCGGGGTGTCGGCCATGCATCTGGTCCTTACGCCGATCAACAAGGCCATTATGTTCGACACCTTCGTCTACGGGCCCTCTCTGATCAAGCTGGCCGACGGCAACTGCCGGACGGACAGGAAAGGATTCCAGGATTGCTGGGCCCATGCCGTTGAGTATGATATCACCGCCAACACCGTCCGACCGCTCAAGGTCCGTAAACATATTTAGAATTTTTTAGTGTGATAATTTTTGCGCCCTTTAACCCGGTGATTGTTGGAGGATCAGTCCCACCTCGGTAAAGTAGACGGCAGAAACGATCCTTATATGTACCTAGACTTTGGGATTAAGAAAATCTCACATGGTATCAGAGTACATAATCGTATCACTCACATGTTGGTGAGACAAATTATCTATGGAGAATCGTCTCCCTCCTTCTCCCTCTGATGGGTTACTCACGGTGTGCACCCTCGCAGATCGATGGAGGGAGGGTTCGAGGGACACCCCGCTATATATAATCGTGTTTATCCCTTCCCATTGTGGATAAGAACTAACTAAGCGGTTTACGCTCCGTTAACCGACTCGGTTAGCTCAATCCGATAGAGATAAGAGGGAACCACCCACCTCAATAGAAATTGTCTTACCCGATCACATGATCAACATACCTACCCCTAGTCCGAACCACACGACAACCGGATTATGATTAGAAAGCTCAGTAGGTTGTGCCACATGGGTTTCGACCATTTCGATTACTGAACCCAACATCACATACCGGGTGTGGTTTCCACATATCTGTGACAAGGACCACAAAAAGATTAGCTTGCACGTGAGGAGGAGTGCTGGAGGATTAGTCCCACCTTGATAATGTAGAGGGCGGAAACGATCCTTCCTTATATTATATATATGTGATGGGACCTCATCTCAATACAGTTTTGGGATTGAGGAAATCTCACAGTTAGCGGATCTGGGCCAGGGCTAAACAGGTTCGGGTCGTAAACGGGTCGACACGATAGACCCGTTTAATAAACGGGTCGGGTCTGGACACGGTAGACTTGGGAAGACCCGTTTAGTATTCAACGGGTCGTGTCGGCCCGCAATCCGATACTATAATATATAATACCAGCAGGTCTTTCGGGTCAGGTCGGTCGAGTCGGATTGGATCGGACCGGGTCAATTGAATACACCCAGGTGGTAAACGGGTCTTATCGGGTCTACCCATTTATTAGCGGGTCGGGTACGGGTTTAGGATCTAGACATGATTAGTTAAACGGGTCGGGTCCGGGTCTAGGGGTTTTGGACCCGACACGACACGACCCATTGCCACCCCTACTCACAGTGGTTATAATGATGCAGCTCATCACTGATACATGGTGCTCATCGGGAGGGCTCGCGCCAGATGGGACTCTGGTAAATACCGGTGGGTGGTTCGATGGAGCAAGGTCCGTGCGATACCTTTCCCCGTGCGACACGTGCGACTGGAAGGAATACCCTACTGCTCTCGTCAAAGGGCAGCGATGGTACTCAACACAGCAGATGCTACCGGACGGGAGCTTCGTGGTGGTCGGCGGCCGCCGTGCATTCAGCTACGAGTTCGTTCCGGCCGCCGGTAAATCCAACACCAAGCCCTTCGACCTCCCCTTCCTCCGCCAGACCACCGACGTGGCCGAAAACAACCTCTACCCCTTCGTCCACCTCTCCCCAGACGGCAACCTCTTCATCTTCGCCAACAACCGCGCCATCCTCCTCAACCCCACCACCGGAAACATCTTGCAGAATTACCCGGTCCTCGACGGCGGCTCCCGCAACTACCCAGCCTCCGGCATGTCCGCCCTCCTCCCTCTTGACCTCCGCCGCAAGAACATTCAGGCCGAAGTCCTCATCTGCGGAGGTGCATCCCCGGAGGCCTTCGCGCAGGCGACCAACGGCACCTTCGTGACGGCGCTCCGGAGCTGCGGGAGGATCGTCATAAACAAGCCCAAACCCACCTGGGCGATGGAGGATATGCCGGTGGAGCGCGTGATGGGCGATATGCTGCTCCTCCCCAGCACTGAGGTGCTGATGATCAACGGCGCGAGGCGGGGCTCCGCTGGGTGGTTGTTCGCCCGTGACCCTGTCCTCGGGCCGGTCCTCTATCGTCCTGGTGCCGCACCGGGTCAGAGGTTCCGCACGCAGCTGGCACAGACGGAGATCCCCCGGATGTACCACTCAAGCTCCGCCGTGATGCCGGACGCGTCAGTGTTGGTCGCCGGGAGCAACACCAACAGCGGCTACAACTTCACCGGGGTCATGTTCCCGACCGAGGTGAGGGTGGAGAAGTTCCACCCACCTTACCTTGATCCGCTGCGGGCGAGCAGCCGGCCAACGATCGACCCGAGCACGGTGGCGGCGACGGTGGGGTACGGGGGGCGCCTCCAGATGGAGTTCACGGTGGAGACGGACGTGGAGCAGAAGGACGTGATGGTGACCATGTATGCGCCACCGTTCACAACGCATGGCTTCTCCCAGAACCAGAGGCTGCTCATCCTGAAGACGGTGGACTTCAACTTCGACGGCTTCCAGAGGGTCCAGATCACGGTGGCCACGCCGCCGTCGGGGGCGGTGGCTCCGCCGGGATACTACCTGGTGTTTGTGGTGAACAGTGGGGTACCGAGTTCTGCAGTGTGGGTCCGGATCCAGTAGGCACTGGAGTACAAATTCTTCTTTGTGTTGTGCTCTCAGGGTGTTCCCTACTATTATTAATTTTTTCTTTGACAAATTACATAAAAGAGGAGTGCTACGTATACACGCTTGTGTATGCAAATGCTGCACACTCGCGCTGCAAGAGTCGTGTGATGAAGCGGTGCACTAATCCTGACGCACATACATGATGCCATCGTGTATGTATGTATGTTTCGTTTCCATCCAACGACTCTTCAAGCGAGGATGCAGCACTGTACGTACATACACAGCATGTATGCATCGCATTCCTCATTTTTTTTTTTTTTTGGAGAACCCCTCCTATAGCATTCCTCTTATAAAAATCCCTCATAAACTACACATTTCATTTTATTGATCAAATTGCATTCAGCCCCTTATGCTAATTTTTTATCTCAAAAACATTATAATCACTTATATATATATATATATATATATATATATATATATATATATATATATATATATATATATATATATATAGAGAGAGAGAGAGAGAGAGAGAGAGAGAGAGAGAGAGAGAGAGAGAGAGAGAGAGAATAGGATTTGGGGAGAAGGGATTAACCATCTCATTAGGCCAATGGCCTATATTTAGGCATGTACAAGAGGAGAGGAGAGGTATTCTATTCTACAATACACTAATAGTTCCTCAAACTCAAGGTGGGTCATGCACCATGAGTTTGATGAGTATAAATTGAAAATGTGGAGCTGGGTGTGACTTCTTGAAGAAGTTCGCAATCTACTCTAAGGAGAAAATGAAAGGGAGATTGTTGGTCTCGGCCTGATACTCCTGGCGAGAGCAGTAGCAATCGAGCGCGATGTTCTTCATCCTTTTATGGAAAATCGAGTTGTGGACGATCGATATAACACTCCTATTATCATAGTGAAGAGCTGCAGGCTCAGAGATCTCAACTCCTAAATCTGCAAGGAGATGTCGTAAGTGAACGATCTTTTTGGTGGTAAAAGCTATGGCTCAAAATTCTGCATCGGTACTAGAGAGAGACAATGCTCTGCTTTTTTCTGCGCTATGAGATAAGAGAGTCTCCAAGAAATAGACAGTAGCAAGTAGTCTATCGACGAGTATTCGGATCCCTGGCCCAGTCAGTGTCCGAGTAGGCACATAGAACCAAATGTGAAGTCAATGACAGAAAGAGCGACCAGGTGATAGTGCCTTTGAGGTAACGGAGAATTTGAAGGAGAGCAACATAGTGAGTAGAGTGAGGGGCCTCGATATTTGGCTGACAATACTGACTACGTGAGCAATATTGGGTATGGTGATACAAATGTAGACTAGCTGACCAACGATCTGTCAGTGCAGAATAGGGTCTGAGAGAGGCTCGCCACTTCGAGAGGTACGTCAATCAACAAGGGATTGCACGGAGTTCTGTCGTACGACAGATCTTAGAGGAGAGCATGGGCGGCGCTACATATGGTTGAGTGGGGTCAATTGACCCCATTCACCGATTCAAATCTATTAAAAATTATATTATATTTTTATTTTTATCATAATTTATTTAGTTTGGACTATTGATTTGAACCCACTCTATCGATTCACCAAATCCTACTTCATGCTGTCATATGTGAAAAATATTTTTTAATATAATTTTTGACCCACTGATACAAATTCAAGGGGCCGCCACTGGTGGAGAGGGGCATAGTCCGTCACAAGATTCGCCAAGGGAGAGGTCATCCGGCGAGGTCGAAAAGCTGCTCAGATCAACTAGATCTGAGGGCGAGGGCGAGGTCAGAGCGCAGACCAGATATGGTACGGCAAGGCTCTGATTTGCCGGATCTGAGGGTGAGGGAGAGGGAGCAACTGTGGTCCGTCGGAGCCGCCGGATTTGAGGGCGAGAGTCGGAGCTCAGGCCTGATATGAGGCCGGAGATGGAGATGCCGGAGATCCTCATAGTGGTACGTGGCTGCAAATCTAGTACGATAGAGATCTGCAGATCTATTGCGAGATCAGATCCGGTGGTGCGCCGGTCGGAGTCCGAAGAGATCAGATTTGGAATGCGAGATCTTGATTTGAGAGGTGAGATCCGGTCGGCGCGAGATATGGATCCTTCCGGCGGACCGAAGCAGAGAGCATATCTGTGAGTCGACCAGATCAGATCTGGAAAGAAGGTACAACGACTGGAGATGCAGATCTGTGAGGTGTGCCAACCGGAGATCCAGTTGCCAGATGTCTAGGAGAGGTGGATCACTTATGATACCATGAAATGAGAGAGAGAGAGAGAGAGAGAGAGAGAGAGAGAGAGGATTAATCATCTCATTAGGCCAATGATCTATATATAGGCTTGTACAAGAGGAGATGAGAGGTATCATATTCTATAATTTCACTAACAAAAGGGATAGAAATAACAGGTGTCGATGGCCAGACCCCGAACGACAGTGATACCGTGGTTCGGGGAGACTAAATTAAGGGCTTTAAAACAAATGTCATAAACATGATAATCTTATTAAACCAAATAACCATAGAGAACAACTCTCTCTTTCTCTCTCTATCTCTCTCTCTTTCTCTTATTTAGAAGTAAACACTTTAAGGTTTCTTATTTGCAAGAATAAGATCTAAATTTCTCTCCGATCATTCTGCATGTACTGCGACCCTCATACCCGCTTGGCAGTGTCCGGGGATGCTGCAGATGAAGTAGTTGTCCCCCTTTACAAGTATGGACATATCGTTCCCGGACTGGTGCACCTCGGAGCCCGGAGCAGCAGTGCAACTGTTATAGCCGGCAGCATCAACCACCACCAAGTTGTGTAAGTTCGGATCATACTTGAAAACTGGACGGAAAAACATACAGAGAAGGGTCAACAAAAAAAATAGAAATGACTGGCGAAGAATGATTCATAGAGTCAGATCCAAGTAAATGGAACAAGGCTTGATGATTATGACTAGAAGACTCGAAGCAAATAAGAAATAAGCGGAGTACCGAGCACGTCGCGCTCTTTGAAACTCTTGCCATTGGGCCAATTTTCTACGTTAAAGGTCCATCCCTGGCCATCTCCGACCATGTAGGCAGCGGACTCAGCGATGTCCAAGTGGATCATGAGGCAAAGGCAGATCAGTGCGAGGCCGAGAACCGATGTGGTGCCCCTTTTTTGTGCCATATCTACTGATCGATCTAATGTCGGGATTCAAAGGAGAGGTTTAGAAGGTTGATGTTCTTTGTATGAATAAACTTACAAGGGCAGCGGTTCCTTTTATAAGCCCGGTAGCAAGTGAAGTCTCCATTATGCCCTTTCTTTTGGATGATGTGGCAGCTAATAATTGGGCCGTAGGCAAGACCAGCAAATGAATCGGGTAGCAAAAATGGTATGGGAATTCGCATGAGGCTATTAAATGAAAAATCTTGGGTGCATGTACTGGATTGTATTATCATCAATGGTACGATCTTACACGTAGATACACTCTAAAATCCGTCGCAGAAATTTTCCAATAAAGCCCTCATTCATCATAGTCGTTCGATGGCAGACAACCGGACAGGTGAATGACACTCGGCCCAGAACAACGGGGCGTAGATGTTTCACTAAGGTCACCTTACTATGCTTTAAGATTAGTGCACTGCTCCAATCCCACGGCTCTTGCGGCGAGGACGCAGCCTATGCATACATGGCGTGTACGCATAGCATCCCTCTACTAAAAAAAGTCTATATTCGATCGATTCAGTAAGCCAAACAGTGAATCCATTCGAATGATTTGCATTAGTCGCTGGGGTTAATTATGAGCAATGTTATTCAACCCGAAACGTTTAACCCGAATGGTAACACGAATGACATGTCAGGATCACAACCAATAGTTGCACCCAGCGCTTACCGGTGAGTCACAATGAGTCCAAACGAGATTATCGTTGAGCATTCCAATTAAACGCCTCGGTTTGAATAGTATTTCTCATTAATACTTTTTTGGGGTTCTTAGTCTAAGGCCTTTCTGACTAACCATGTATTACGACTAGTGAATGTCCATGCCTGTCGGCACTGCAGCGGACCGCCTTCGGCGGCAACACAGCCCATAGGCATCGCCGCCACCCCACCCTCAACCCCCGAACCCAAATCCTCTGCCCCCCAAGTAACAGCCGTCCGATGCACTATACTCGACCGGTCCATTGCACTCAATCCCAACTGGCAAGCAAAGAAACGATTCTTATTGGACCGGCGACATAGGCACCAACATGTACCTGATCACTGCCGTCCCTTTGCCTACCGGTTGGGGTGAGTGCGATGCACCGATCGGTTATGGTTGTAATGTAGGGCTGTGACTTGAGTGCAGAGAAATGGGGCAGAAGATTTGGGTTCCTCCCCTGCCACCCTCGGAGAGAGAGAGAGAGAGAGAGAGAGAGGAATCTATGGTGGTTGCCATCGTGTGGCTATAATGCAATTGTAGTTGTGCTAAACGGTTTAATTTTCCTGTGATACCAGTGATCTGGCATCACGGTTACACCATAGATTTTCTCGATTATGGGAGAGAGAAAGAGTTAGAGAGAGGGTGCACACGAGAGAGAGAGAGAGAGAGAGAGAGAGAGAGAGACGAGAGGAGAGAGAGAATCGGGGAGCAATGGTTTGAAAACCGGACCAGATCGGGCGGTCCGACAGGGTAGGACCGGAACTGGAACATGTTTCGAATTGATCTTTGAATAAATCGATTTGTTTGTTAACTTAGGAATCAAATTTTTCATTGAAGAATTTAGTAAATATCTACTTTAAAAAACCTATTTTATGCGGTTCAAACGGTTGAGCCAGCGGTTTGAACCGATTTGGACTGAACCGGATACCTTTTTGGTTTGCCTTTCGGTCCGACTTTAAAAACATTCTGGGCAAAGAGAGACGAAGAGAGAGAGAGAGAACCAGGGGGACAGAGAGAGAGAACCGGGGAGGAGAGAGAACCGGGGAGGGAGTGGGTGGGAGAGAGAGAGAGCGTGACTGAGAGAGAGAGAGTTAGTTAGTTAGAGAGAGAGAGATAACCGGGGAGAGAGATAGAAAGAGAGTCGGGGGAAGAGAGAGAAAGAGAGAGAGAGAGAGATGGAGCGGAGAGAGAGAGAACCAGGGGAAGAGAGAGAACTAGGGAGAGAGATTCCAGGGAGGGAGTGGGTGTCGGGTGGGAGAGAGAGAGAGAGAGAGAGAGAGAGAGAGAGAGAGAACCCAGAGAGAGAGAGAGTTAGTTAGAGAGAGAGATAGAAAGTTGGAGGAAGAGAGAAAGAGAAAGATCGGAGAGAATGAGAGGGAAAGAAAGCGATTGAGAGAGTGAGAGAGAGTTAGTTACTTAGAGAGAGAGAACCGGGGGAGAGAGAGATAGAGAGTCGGGAAGAGAGAGAAAGACAGTGAGAGATGGAGGAGAGAGAGAGAACCGAGGGGAGAGAGAGAGAGAGAGTTGGGAAGAGAGAGAAAGACAGTGAGAGATGGAGGAGAGAGAGAGAACCGAGGGGAGAGAGAGAACTGGGGACAGAGAGAGAGCTAGGGAGGGAGTGGGTGCCGGTTGGGGGAGAGAGAGAGCGACTGAGGGAGAGAGAGTTAGTTAGAGAGAGAGAGAACCGGGGGGAGAGAGAGATAGAGAGAGAGTCGGGAGACGAGAGAGAGACGGAGAGAGAGAGAGAGAGAGATAAGGAGAGAGAGATTGGGAGAAAAGAGAGCGAGAGAGACGGAGGAGAGAGAGAGAGAGAGAGTCGGGGAAGAGAGAGAAAGAGATAGGGGACGAGAGAGAGACGAAGAGTTAGAGAGAGAGAGATCGGGAAAGAGAGAGATCTGGAAAGAGAGATCGATGGCTGTGATCAATGTTTCTTTTTGTCTAGTCATCCTTGGGTTACTTTTTGTCATAGTCAGCTCAAAACCGTCGTGCCATGTTTTATAGATTTATCTCCATCTTTTTCTCTTTTCTCTCTCTATATCTTTCCTTAACAACACTTGCATGCTGGCCCCCCTTTTTATTCCTTCTTTCCGTCCTTTCTCTCTCTTAAATTTCCTCTTTAATCCCATTTATAACTCTCCCTCTCTTTCCTCACCAAAATCCAATCATAACCGCCCATTTCATAATAACCAACCCATCACAGTTGTACATGACATCCATGCATACAAGGAACCCATTCATTCTCTCTCATTTCCCTCTCACCCAACCTGTTCAAACGTCTCAAAGCCATACACAATCTTAGTTGCTCGGATCCCATACCACAAGCAAATACACGTCTCTCACACTAAGCCACGCATGCATGCACCACTACCATTTTCTCTCTTTTCTCTCTCTAAATCCCAACCAATTAAATGCCCTGCTATTCTCTTAATCACATCCATTACTTTCCATACTTGTTTTTCTCTCTTGAAAAACCAACGTCAACAAATCCGAGTGAAATTCATGCATGCATGCATGACCCTATCGTGACTCCCCTTCTATATTTCTCTCTATCTAATCCTCTCGTGTATGATCACAGCCGTCCGTGAACCCAGTTCCGTCCGAAACCCGTCACCATCCTCTTTCTTCCTATTTTTCCTGCGATTAGCCCTCCTTTCTCTCTTATCCCGATCGAATCTCTTTCTCTCTCTCTCTAAAATCTCTTCATATTTTATCTCTATCACTAAGTCACGCATGGATGCACTACTACCATTTTCTGCCACTCTTTTGTCTCTCTAAATCCCAACCAATTAAATGCCCCCTTTATTCTCTTAATCATATCCATTCCTTTCCATACACGTTTTTCTCTCTCTTGCAAAACCAACGCCAACAAATCCGAGCAAGATTCATGCATGCATGCATGACCCGATCGTGACTCCCCTTCCATATTCCTCTCTCTTTATATAATCCTCTCATGCACGATCACAGCCGTCCGTGAACCCAGTCCCGTCCGAGACCCCTCGCCATCATCTTCCTCCCTATTTTTCATACAATCAGCCCCCCTTTCTCTCTTATCCCTATCGTATCTCTCTCCGATCGTGACTCCCCTTCCATATTTCTCTCTCTCTTTCTTCCTATTTTTCCTGCAATCAGCCCCCCTTTCTCTCTTATCCCGATCAAATCTCTCTCTCTCTCTCTCTCTAAAATCTCTTTAGATTTTATCTCTGCTTTTATTTATCTCTCCCGATCTAGTGGCTCGTGATTTCGAGAGGAACGGTTGTGATCGTGCGAGAGAGGGGAACGGTTGTAATCAGAAAATTTCTTCGATTTTTTTTGTCTAGTCAGCTGAATTTTTTTTGTCTAGTCAGCTTGTTTGTTTTGTCTAGTCAGCTTTTGGTTCCGTTTTGTCCTAGTCAGTACAAAACCGCCGTGCCATATTATATAGATAAACCCTTATGTTTGTTGCGTTTTACGTTAAGCCCCTTCCTCACTCTCTTTTTTAAATATCCATTTTACCTCTTGATTATTTTTTTATTTATTTTGCCAGACACTCTTGTCTATCATTTTGGCAAGTTAGAATAACAATTCGGTAATAGTGTATGTACACTGACTGCTACAATGATTTCACTGTAGCAGAGTATCAATTTGGGTAGGCGTGAGCGGAGAGGCATCCGGCAAGATTTGAGGAGATGGTCTTCGGAGTGTTGCGGTGGGCCCGGGGGTGGGGTTCTAATTTTGTTTGCCAATTAGCCATAGACGTGCGCTCATACACACATCTAATTTGCTAGTAAACATGATTTATGTCTCTGGATGAAGTGGTTGTTCTCCTTAGTGAGTGTGACCCGATCGTTCCCGAACTAGAATACCTTCGAGCCCAAGCCACCTTCGTAGCTGGTGTAGCCGCCAGAATCGACCGCCACCATGTTGTGCATCTCTGGATCATATTTGAAAACTTGGTGCACAAACATGCACAGGACAGGTTAGGAACAAAAGCTATGATCTTAGCATTAATGACTGATGAAGAAGGATTCATAAAGTTGGCTCCAAATTATTAGGACAAGACTCGATGGTAATGGTCGTGGCTACAAGATTTGAAGCAGTAGGAAATGAGACCAATACCGAGCACATCGCCTGCTTTGAAGCTCTTGCCATTGGTCCAACAGTTCATGTCGAAGGTCCATCCATGACCGTCTCCGACGATGAAGGTAGCTGACTCGGCGTTGCCCGATTGTACCAAGAGGCAAAGGCAGATCAGTGCGAAGCTGAGAACCGATGTGATCCACTTTTCTGTGCCATCTATTGATCTCGTGCCAAGAACTAGGGGTGTCAACGGGTCGAGTTGTGTCCAAAACCCCTAGACCCGGACCCGACCCGTTTAACTAATCGTGTCTAGATCCTAAACCAGTACCCGACCCGCTAATAAACGGGTAGACCCCATAAGACCCGGTAAGACCCGTTTACCACACGGGTCTATTCAGTTGACCCAATCCAACTCGACCTGACCTGACCCGATAGACCTGCTAGTACTATATATTACAGTATCGGATTGCGGGTAGACCCGACACGACCAGACATGACCCGTTGAATTTTAAACAGGGTCTTCCTGGGTCTACCATGTCAAGACCCTAAACCCGAAGTCGACCCGTTTATTAAACGGGTCTATCGTGTCGACCCGTTTACGACCCAAATCCGTTTAACCTTGACCCAGACCTGCTAACTTCGTGTCGGATCTGCCGTGTCGGGTCCAAAATTGCCAGCCCTACCAAGACCTAAAAGAATAATAATCAAAATAGAGCGAGGGAAGAGGTTTAGAAGTTTGATGTACTTTAGCCAAGGAACGGGAGTCCTTTTTACAAGGCTTAATTTCAAGCGCATGTGGCCAGTAAATAGAAAATCTTGCAAAATTAAGAAACGGGTCCATGCACAATTTTATGGGAAAAAGTTAATGTGGGGTTAATGTTGGCGCAGAATACCTCAGACGTGTTTTCGATCCGCCGCCCCACACTCGCAGAAGTATTCTAGGGTTCTGGGTCTCCAATGACCTAAAGAGAATGATTGAATCCACCAACAATGACCACAAACACAAAGAAAAATAACTATAGAAAAGCAATCCACTTGCCATAAAAAAGTTTGTTTATACAGTTCGAAAATCTCTATCTCTGCGGGTGTCGGACACCGCCTTGGAACAATGTGGAATTAGATTCAGTTTACAACCCTCTTCTTCCACACCTCCACCAGATCTCAACGAGACTAATCTCTTATCTCGATTCCGGATCTTCTTCATCTCTCAAACACAATGAAAAAGCTCGAAGCAAGACCCTAAAACTAGAGGTGCAACTCAGGTCGTGTTGGTTTGGGTTTGAGCCAAACTGGAATTGACCCGAAAGCTTTCGGTTCTACTTTTTCTAATCCGACCCAACCCGAACCGAATCAAATCGGGTTGGTTCTCGGGTCTGATTTAAACTAGGAGTGCAACTCGGGTCATTGAAACTATGGAGTGCAATGGGTCTGATTTAAACTAATGGCCGAGTTGAACCATGGGGTGCAATGGGTCAGATTTAAACTAATGGCCGAGTTGAATCAGGAGCCATATTGACACTATGGGGGTGCATGGGTCTGATTTAAACTAATGTCCTAGTTGAACCATGGGGTGCAATGGGTCAGATTTAAACTAATGGCCGAGTTGAATCAGGAGCCATATTGACACTATGGGGGTGCATGGGTCTGATTTAAACTAATGTCCTAGTTGAACCATGGAATGCAATGGGTCTGATTTAAATTAATGGCTTAGTTTAAACTAATGGCCGAGTTGCACCTTAAATCAGATTCATAATGGATCTGATTTAAACCAAGTTGAGAACCGAGTTGCACCCCTAGTTTAAATCTTCCTTGTCTTCTTGGTGAAATGGAAAGCCATTAGCTTGTGGTAGCGTCGGATCATATTTTAGTCGGATCCCATTTTAATAAGACCCGACACAGTTTCACAGACCCATCATACCATGTATAAGGATCCGGGTCGGGTTGGTTAGGGTTTACCTGAGCACTAACCCAAAACCGACCCGATTTAGTCGGGTCAAGATATATCAGAACCGAACCAACCTAAGTTCGGGTTGGTTCAATTCTCGGGTTTATTTGACCCAAGTTGCACCCCTACCTAAAACCGGCCGTCAAACATAATGATAAGCTCTCACAAAACCTATGGTGAAAACCCTATTTATAGCCCCCCCAAACCGTACAGAAAAGGTCAAATATGCACGTTTCGTTCCGGGCGCACGATTTTGCACCTAGGGTGCCATCAGACGTCAATGACCTAGGGCCCAGAAAATCACTGAACGCGAGACGTTGTCCCCCGGTTTCTAGCACCCACCAGTGTATCGGGCAAAATACTGCGGACGCCCAGGGAGCCAGCCCGAGGCTGGCCCCGATCCTGGCGCCCATCAGCGACCGGGCGCCGCACAGTTGGCGCCCAGGGTGCCAACCTACTGACGTGCGCTCCCAGGTCCTCCACATGGAGCCTCCTAGCGCACTCCGTCCTCATCGAAACTGAGCCAAACTCCAACTGTTAATGTAATTTATTGTTTTACAATCAATCAATAGATAAATCTCGAAGGATTACGCTATAAAAAGACCATATATTGTTGGTTATTCCCTGATACAAGGCTTTCCAAGAGCAAGCTGATATAGCCAACTTGTGCCGCCACATGGTCTTGCCTGCACGACGAACATCAATGAGCACCGAATCAAACACTCACATTGAACAACCCGCATGCTCCAATGATGCATACAAACCAAGCTCCGCATCCCGTAATGACTCAACACCAAGTACAATACCCAGTATGTCGTCATGCCAGCTCTCCTGGACGACGTCCCTATTGCACTATCATGCACACAGGAGAAACATCTACGATCGGAGCCCATAGCTCCTCGAAGAACCCGACTTGATCGAGCGATCAGAGCCTGACCCAGTCCGACCCGATCATCCCATGAAATGGGTCAACCACCATGAGTCGGCTGCCCGCTCGTCCCCTGGCATTGCCATATATCTCATTCTGTTACTGTATGAGGAACACTCACCACCACCGCAACCCGTACCATTTCTTCCCTTTTCTCACCATCCATTGAAAAAAGAAAGAGGATTTTACCAAAATGACAACCAACTCTAAACTATTGTTGAGAATGGTCCCGGCTGCTTTTAGGTTTACCAAACTAACCACCCTGATGTGCGAAAACGGTTCGCACGGTGAACTAAAGCGATGAGAAGACCTTTTTTATCGTTACCACTTTAAAGACCTTTCCAGGATTTCGACAAAATTTTGTCTAATTTTCGTCAAAACCTAGAGCAGTGAAAATATGGTATAATTTTGTAAGATTTTTGTCCATCTTACAAGGATGAAGCCAGAGACGAAATTCTAACGAAACTCCAGGATTTTGTGGATATTTCGTCTCTCTTTTGTCAAATCACTACAACAGAACAATTTTTTGATAGCGGTGTAATCGGCGGACATCGACCAACGACTGGAAAAGGCATCAATACCGGCAAGGTTGTTGGGCCGTCGAAAATGGTCGAGCAAATTCAGCAGCCATCGTCCGTATGGTCGAAGAAGACATCAATATCGGCGAGGTTGGTGAGCGGCCGAAAATGCTCGCCCAAATCCGGCGGGGTTCTTGGGCCGTCGAAAATGATCGAGAAAATCCGGCGCGCCATTGGATTTGGTCGAGCAAATCTAGCGGCCATCGTCCACCCTGCCGTAAAACGTACCAAATCCGGCGGGGTTGATGGCCGCCTGATATTCAGGGGCTAAATACACATATTCGGGGGTCAAACTTGGCGTGAAGCCAGTTGAGCGCGTGGTAGCCGTCCAGCGCGGTGCTGAGAGCAGCAGAGGGTGGGCGACCCCAGGGAGCACTCTCCACCTCTCTCGTCCCTGAGCAAAGGGAAACTTGCTCTTCGAGTTATGACTCTCAAGCGATCTAAGAGGGGAGGACGTCTCCCAGATACCTTACTTTAAACTTTACCTCAATGAAGATTGTTCTTTGGAATTGTAGGGGTCTCCGGCGGCCTTCGGCTCCAGGGCACATGCGGTTGCTTATTCGAAAATTTAATATCTTCTCCTTCTTTTTCTTATTGAAAGCCATGTGAAAGACTCCCAAGAGGGGCAGCTTCTTGCTAATTTTCAAGATCGGTTTCATGTTGCTACTATCCCTTCTGATGGATATTCCGGTGATATCGTGTGCTTGTGGAAGCCGGATATTGGTCTGGTTACGGCTATTCATCGGCAACAACAACTTCTTCATTTGGTTGGTCGTCCAGTACTATGGCATTTTTACGGGCTTTGCAGAGGGGCGGATTGCGTGATGTGAGTTCCAGTGGTGGCCTGTTCACTTGGTGTAATAAACGTAGGGGGCTGGCCCGAACCTTTCGCATGATGGGGCGAGGTGGGTGTCTTCTCAAATCGGTAGGGACTGACAATCCTTTTGAGTTCCTGCTAGAGACCGAGCGGGAGGTATCTTGATTTTGAGATTAGACATTATAGGGTCTGTCTCAATTCAATCCTCCAATTCCCAATTGGCCATAGCTATCATCTCTGATCAACAAGGTCGGCATTGGTTCTACCAGTCATTTATGCTTCGGTTGACTATCTTCTACGACGAAATCTGTGGCATCTCTTGTCATCTATGTATTCTCTCGCTATTCCCATGCTTTTGATAGGGGACTTCAATTGAAAAAAGAAAGAGGATTTTACTAAAATGACAACCAACTCTCAACTATTGTTGAGAATGGACTCGGTTGCTTTTAGGTTTACCAAACTAACTACCCTTATGCGCGAAACGGTTCGCACGGTGAACTAAAGCGATGAGAAGACTTTTTTTATCATTACCACTGTAAAGACCTTTCCAGGATTTTGACAAAATTTTGTCTAATTTTTGTCAAAACCTAGAGCAGTGAAAATATGGTATAATTTTGTAAGATTTTTGTCCATCTTACAAGGATGAAGCCAGAGACGAAATTCTAACGAAACTCCAGGATTTTGTGGATATTTCGTCTCTCTTTCGTCAAATCACTACAACAGAACAACTCTTTTATGGCGGTGTAATCGGCGGACATCGACCAACGGCTGGAAAAGGCATCAATACCGGCAAGGTTGGTGGGCCGTCGAAAATGGTCGAGCAAATTCAGCAGCCATCGTCCGTTCAGTCGAAGAAGACATCAATATCGGCGAGGTTGGTGAGCGGCCGAAAATGCTCGCCCAAATCCGGCGGGGTTCTTGGGCCGTCGAAAATGATCAAGCAAATCCGGCGCGCCGTTGGATTTGGTCGAGCAAATCTGGCGGCCATCGTCCACCCGGCCGTAAAACGTACCAAATCCGGCGGGGTTGATGGCCGCCGGATATTCAGGGGCTAAATACATATATTCGGGGGTCAGGCTTGGCATGAAGCCGATTGAGCGCGAGGTAGCCGTCCGGCGCGGTGCAGAGAGTAGCAGAGGGTGGGCGACCCCAGGGAGCACTCTCCACCTCTCTCGTCCTTGAGCAAAGGGAAACTTGCTCTTTGAGTTATGACTCTCAAGTGATCTAAGAGGGGAGGACGCCTCCCAGATACCCTACTTTCCACTTTACCTCAATGAAGATTGTTTTTTGGAATTGTAAGGGGCTCCGGCGGCCTTCGGCTCTCGGGCACGTGCGGCTACTTATTCGAAAATTGAATCCTCTCCTTCTTTTACTTGTTGAAACCATGTGAAAGACTCCCAAGACCGGTTTCATGTTGCTACTATCCCTTCTGATGGGTATTCCGGTGATATTGTGTGCTTCTGGAAGCCGGATATTGGTCTGGTTACGGCTATTCATCAGCAACAACTTCTTCAATTGGTAGTGACTCGACCGGCCTCAGCTTCGTTCGTTACCTCCACCGTTTATGCTAGTAATTCAGCGCGGGGCCGAGATGGTGGCTCTTGGTAGCTTGGCTTCCCCTTGGTGTATTTGGGGGGATTTTAACTTCGTGCTAGACCCGAAAGATAAGCGGGGAGGTCGACCATTTGGTTGGTCGTCCGGTACTATGGCGTTTTTTGGGCTTTGCAAGGGGGGCTGATTGCGTGATGTGAGTTCTAGTAGCGGCCCGTTCACTTGGTGTAATAAACGTAGGGGGCTAGCCCGTTTCTTTCGCATGATGCGGCGAGGTGGGTGTCTTCTCAAATCGGTAGCGACTGGCAATCCTTTTGTGTTCCTGCTAGAGACCGAGCATGTGGTATCTTGGTTTTGTGGTTAGACATTATGGGGTCTGTCTCTATTCAAACTTCCAATTTCCCAATTGGCCATGGCTATCATCTCTGATCAACAAGGTCGGCATTGGGTTCTAGCAGTCATTTATGCTTCGGTTGACTATCTTCTACGACGAAATCTGGGGCATCTCTTGTCATCTATGTGTTCTCTCGCTATTCCCATGCTTTTGATGGGGGACTTCAATGTTATCATCGCTCTAGAGGAAAAGCGAGGTGGACGCAGTTTTGCTCTTGATGCTTCCGTTGATGACTTTAGGTAGTTCATCTTGGATAATGGTCTCATAGATCTCAGATTCTCGGGGAATTCTTTTACGCGGAGTAATAACCATGTCGGGGATGCTCAAATTCTGAAAAGATTGGATCGGGTTTTATTTTCCTCTTCTTGACAAGATATGTTCCCAGACACCCAATGTACTCATATGACCAGGGTGGCATCAGATCATTGTCCATATTGATCCTGAGTTCGATTTAGGACACTGGCCGTTCCGTTTCGAGCATTTCTGGATGGACCACCCAGGTTGGGATCCTTTTATTCGGTCCATTTGGCGTTTAACTATTCCAAACCAACCTTATCGGCAGCTGCATCAAAACCTGGTTCTGGTTTGTAAGGGTGTTCATATTTGGAATAGGGAGATCGTGGGTCTTCTTGAGAATCAAGTTAGCTTTCTCTCTACTCAAATGGATTGCTTGTAAAGGTAAGAATCGACTAGGGGGTTAGCTACTACTGGGGAGAGTTTGTGTCATGCCCCAGAAATCTGAAAACCGATTTCTGGGGTGTGAGGTGAGAAAAAGTGGTTTTTAGGATCAAATCATTCAACTATGCCAATTGAGATTCTCACCGGACGTCAATTTCACTCACTCATAAAAAGAAGGAAGTATTTCAAACTTGATTTTTAGAAAAAAAAACATTTTTTTTTTATAAATAAAACAGAGAGGGAGGTTTGTCTACAGAGAACGAGGCTCAAGCCTCCGACGGCGAGCCAAGAAACCTCACCCGCTACCTTGCACTCAGTATACTGGCTTAGTGGCCCTATCTACTGGGCTAGTCAAATTAGGACATTTCTCTTCTTATATTTTCATTGCGATCTAACCTAGGCCTGGGGCCTTGAGGAGAGGCCTACCCAAAGAATTCAGCTGGCACATTACCACTTATCAAACTAGCTAACTAATAATAAAATTATTATTTCAATCCAGTTCGATTATATCGAATGCTAAGATTGACATAATAGAAAGACAAGCTGCTACCCTAAACTAACTGCTGGACTCCTATTGCTGCTCATGTGCCTCCGTTCCTGCAGGAGAGTCTACTCGTGGGAATGAGTAGCCCCCAAAAATACATTTGGGAGATTAGCCAAATAAATGGCTAGTGACAAGCTAACAGTTTTAATAATTAACAATGCTCGTATTTTAGATAATTTACTGATTAACCTAAGTGTCAAACTATGTTCTCAATCATGTCCTATGTGTCCATGTAATTTCTACATTCACATGCAAATCCTATTGTCACTAGGTCATCGTGTAAACAGTTATACAATTCTAATTTAATAAAGATAAATACACACTCAGATGTGAACCCCGTATATTTGTTCAACCTGCCCCTGGTCGAGCATTACTATCGGGCCTTTTATTTCGATGTAGAGGGCCAACTCTCTCGCCGTGCATCCACCAACACCATGCACTAATCACCCAGATGATCATAAGGGGTTTTCCGTCTTTCAAGGTGGAGCTCTACCGCCCAACTTACATTACTATGAGGACTTTAACTCCCCGGGACAGGGTTGCTAGGCCAATCCCTACTCGAGGGGCACCACCTATTGGCTTTACCACAACCCTTGCCTGTGAGCCCTAACCTACTTAACTTCGGCTGTACGCGCAGGGTGGTTCATGGCCCTTGCGCGCACGGGGTCCCTACCCTCTAACCAGGTAGATTTTCAACAATTAACACATTACATGGCATTGAAGGAACTATACTGTGATTAATCATATTCGATGGATTACCTCGGGATTCGCACCCACTCATAACCCAGCATCAAAATTAAATATAATAAAGCATCCGCCCAAAATCCATTTACTAGGGTTACCACGCTCCTCTCAGGAGAGTGAGTCCAGATAATTCTTTAATCATTTAGTTACTCATTTTAATGGAATACCTACCTATGGTGTCCAAGCAAACAATAGAATAATTATTATTAAATTATTAACTTTTCATGCATAAGTCGTCGGACTCGCGACTCCGCATACAAGGCGGGGTCCACTCGACCACATGCGACGACGCCCGGTGGGACCCGCATGCAGCGTTATGGACATCTATCCTTAATTTCTATATTGGTATTATTAATTATTAAAGAAAGTGTGCTGTGTCACCTGGTCGACGTGCCCGAACTCCCGTCTCTGGCCTCTACTCCGTCCACGGTTGGATCGTCCCGGTACGAACTGGTAAATTGCATGCATCCATACGTTACTAATATGCTAAAAATGGAGATTTCAAATTTATTTGTGTGGAGACTGGATGTAGCTATCATCGTGTCATGGACACGAAAATCGATGTGGTTAATGGGATAGCATTGTGCGTGATCGGGTTGTCCTTACCCAACTTGCACCGTAAAATGATATAAGACTTTGTATTAGGATTTGAATAAAGTTGCATAGGCAATTGATTTGGTAGGTCAGCTACAGTTTGACCGAACGTGATTTAGGACAGGTTGCGATCAACTCGACCTAGGTCTCAAGGGCCAATGATTGTCATTCACACCTCACAAGCCTGTTTCAGGAACCATGAGGGTCCGTGATCGGGCTAATGCCATGCTAGCAACAACTTCCTCAAAAGGATGAAGAAATACAATAACCCCAAGACAAGGTTTGGCACTGGTTGTCTTGGCCGCCTTATTACCAAGCCATCTGGTGGATGGCTTCTACTGTCTGCCAGTCGACGTCAAAGCCGACGGCGGCCACCACAACGGAGGGAATACGGGGGGTCAAAGTGGTAGGTGGCTATCAGTCCATGGGGCCTGGTTGGGCTGGGTCTAGTACCACCTGCTGCATGGCTGCCGACAACGAGGCCGTCGGTAACCATCGCAGCAAGGTGAGAAAGAGGGTCGGCATTCAATGGATCAGCTCGTCGGTAGATCACCCACCGGCAACCATGGCCGCATCGAGGTCGAGAACCACAAGGGGGTTGGGGTCGGTCGGGTACACACAGAAAAAGGGGAAAAACAGAGCATAGATCTGATTGGCGAGTCATCGGTCTGATCTCAACGGTACCACAAAGAAAAAAAAACAGGGGAAAAGAGGGGAGGCGGCCAACCTGGTGTGAGGGGCTCAGCTCCGGCTGCTCCTCTTCGATTACGGATGCTCTCCGGCACCGCGCACGCAAAACCCCACCGCGAGAGAAAGAAAAAGAGAGAGATCGGGGAGATGACGAGGGAGATCGGAGAGATGATGGGGGTTGGGTTTGGGATTAAAGAGAGATAAACGATTAGGGGGTTGGGTTTGGGATTAAAGAGAGATAAAGAAAGAGAAATAATTAGAGGGTTGAGTTTGGGATTAAAGAGAGATAAAGAGAGAGAAACGATTAGGGGGCTGGGTTTGGGATTAAAGAGAGATAAAGAGAGAAATAATTAGGGGGTTGGGTTTGGGATTAAAGAGATAAAGAGAGGGAGGCTGGGTTCGGTTATAGATTTAGGTGTTTTTAATTTTTAATTTACTTTATTATTATTATTATTATTTTCTTAGCAAACAAGTATAACTCACAATTGAGCATGGATCGCACTCGAGCTCGCATCGCACCAAGACGGGCCGGTGCACAAACCTTACGAGTCCGACAGACTTGCCTTAAAACCTGTTATTTTAATTAATTTATATTATTAACAAAAACATTCATACCATGCCTTGTTACACGTGCTCGCATGCTCGGGTAACGATCACCATGCCTCCAGTGTCGCCTAGCGACCCGGACCCGGGGCCCACTGCCCGGTCCAACTCATGTTCAAACACACACCATCGACAACCATAAATGAGAAAACAAATCAATCAATTTAGCAATAATAAAATAATAATAAAACTGGGCTGCCCTGAATTCAAACGTACCGGGTATTACAGTTTGCTCCAGGATTTGACTGCTCGATATCATATCAATCTGGCAATGCTAGAATATAAATGGAGACAAAAGTCTCAGGTTCAATGGCTTCAGGAGGGCAATTGGAATACTAAATTCTATCATCATACTACTTTGACGAGGCGGTGGACTAATCGCATCATAACCTTATAGATGGAGGATGGAGGGATATGTTCAAAAAGGGGAGGTATGGAACAAATTCTCATAAATTATTTTCATTCCAAGTGGACATCCTCGGATCCAGCCTATCAGGATGTTCTCTAGTCGATTTCAACTATTATTTCGATGGAGGATAATTTTTATCTTTCCCGGCCAGTGCTAGAAGAAGAAATTAAAGCCACTATTTTCGGGATGGCCAGGAATAATGCCCCCGGTCTCGATGGATTTACAGTAGATTTTTTTGTGAAAACCTGGTTAGTAGTAGGAGAAGTGGTAACTAGAGGCATCGGGGAGTTTTTCAGATCCTCGATTCTTCCGAGAAATTGGGGAGTAACTTTTGTGGTGCTCATACCCAAATGTAAGCTGACGATGAAACCAAATCATTTCCGGCCCATTAGTCAGTGTACAGTCCTTTACAAGATAATGGCTAAAATTCTGATAAACCGGCTGCAACGTGTTCTTCCGAAGCTGATATCGTTGGGTCAGTTGTCTTTTGTCAAGGGTCGTAATACATTGGAGAATATCTTACTGGCCCGGGAGACCAGGCTTTGCATTCCATGGAATACAAAGGTAATGAAAATGGAAAAAATAATTAAAATTTTAAAAATTAATATTACCGACGGCACAAATATATACCGTTGGTAGTATAATATTGTACCGATGGTTAATAATATTTCCGCCGGTATATTAGTTATACCGACGAAAATTAATTTATTGTCGGTATAAAAAACCAAACAATTAAATTTATTATACAGACGGATATATATATATATATATATATATATATATATATATATATATATATATATATATATATATATATATATATATCCGTCGACATTAATAGTCTTGATACCGATGGAAATTAATATTACCGTCAGCAATAAATCTATTTCTTGTAGTGCGAACAGATCATATCGGGAAAGAATGAAAACGATCGAAGATGCAGATCCATGAAGTGCTCGAACCAAAGATTCGATTGCCAGACTTCGAGGAGAGGTGGATAATTCGCTCTGATACCATGAAACGAGCACGGAGAGAGAAAGAGAGGCTAGGATTTGGGGAAAAGGGATTAACCATCTCATTAGGCCAATGACCTATATATAGGCATGCACAAGAGGGAGGAGAGGTATCCTATTCTACAATGTACAATATCACTAACAAAAGGGACAAAAAAAACAGGTGTCGATGGCCGGACCCAAACCATGGCATCAAGTTAAGGGATTTTGAAACAAATATCATAAACATGATAATCTTATTAAGCCAAATAACCATAGAGAAGGACTCTCTCTCTCTCTCTCTCTCTCTCTCTCTCTCTCTCTCTCTCTCTCTCTCTTATTTATAAGTAAACATGTTTTAGTCTTATTTGCAAGAATAAGATATAATTTTTTCTCGGATCATGCTGCATGTACTGCGACCTTCATTCCCGCTTGGCAGTGCCCGGGGATGCCGCAGATGAAGTAGTTGTTGCCCTTTACCAGTATGGCTAGATCGTTCCCGGACTGGAGCACCTTGGAGCCCGGAGCAGCAGTGCAACTGTTATAGCCGGCAGCATCGACCACCACCAAGTTGTGTAAGTTCGGATCATACTTGAAAACTGGACGCAAAAAACACAGAGAAGGGTCAACAAAAAAAATAGAAATGACTTGCGAAGAATGATTCATAGAGTCAGATCCAAGTAAATGGAACAAGGCTTGATGATTATGACTAGAAGACTCGAAGCAAATAAGAAATAAGCGGAGTATCGAGCACATCGCGCGCTTTGAAGCTCTTGCCATTGGGCCAGTTTTGCACGTTAAAGGTCCATCCCTGGCCATCTCCGACTATGTAGGCAGCGGACTCAGCAATGTCCATTTGGATCATGAGGCAAAGGCAGATCAGTGCGAGGCCGAGAACAGATGTGGTGCCCCTTTTTTCTGCCATATCTACTAATCGATCTAATGTCGGGATTCAAAGGAGAGGTTTAGAAGGTTGATGTTTTTCGTATGAGTAAACTTACAAGGGCAGGGGTTCCTTTTATAAGCCCGGTAGCAAGTGAAGTATCCATTATGCCCTTTCTTTTGGATGATGTGGCAGGCAACGATTGGGCCGTAGGTAAGTCCAGCAAAATAAATCGGGTAGAAAAAATGGTCTCGGATTTCACATGAGGCTATTAAATGGAAAATCTTGTGTGCATACACTGAATTGTATTATCATAAATTGTACGATCTTACACGTAGATATGCTCTAAAAAACGTCCGAGAAATTTTCCAATAAAGCCCTCATTCATCATAGTCCTTCGATGGCAGACAATCGGACAGGTGAATGACACTCGGCTCAGAACAACAGGGGCGTAGATGTTTCACTAAGATCACCTTACTATGCTTTAAGATTAGTGAACTGCTCCAATCCCACGGCTCTTGCGACGAGGACGCAGCCTATGCATACATGGCGTGTACGCATAGCATCCCTCTACTAAAAAAAGTCCATATTCGATCGATTCAGTAAGCCAAACAGTGAATCCATTCAGGAGCAATGTTATTCAACCCAAAACGTTTAACCCGAATGGTAACACGAATGACATGTCAGGATCACAGCCGTTCGTTGCACCTAGCGCCTACCGATGAATCACAATGAGTCCAAACGAAATTACCATTGATCATTCCGGTTAAACGCCTCGATTTGAATAGTATTTTCCGTTAATACTTTTTTGGGGTTATTAGTCTGAGGCCTTTTTTGAGGTACGCCATCCCTCCAACAGATCACCCGGGATGCAGGTATGATCTTTTCGAACCTTGGTTTGGGCGCGAATGGTGACGCCCCCTCTTTTTCTTTTGAGGGTGCACACGTTGCTTGTGTGGCCCCCCACATTAACCCCTTTGTTGACGAGCACGAGGGAATCTCTGTTGGTTTAGAGGAGCGGGGGGCCCCTTTGGGTCCCCAGGAGGATCATGTGCCTATCAACGTTGATAGCTCCCTTATGGGGGGCGCTCATGATCCTAACTATGATGCCAGCAGGAGTGCAGTGACGGATCAGGGGAACGGGAGGTGGGGGACAGCGGCTGATCAATGCGCAGACCAGGGGAGACAGGAAGCAAAGCGGATACTGCTTGTGCCGTCCAGTTTCAGTCGGCAAGGAGGAGTTTCAGACAGATTTTGCAGCGCTCCTCGGATGACCCTTTGCTTGCCCAGGCTCTAGTCCGGTCGAAGATGCGCCTTTTAGAGTTGGATCAGGCCGACCCTTCGGTTTCCTCTCCCCTCTCTTTTTTGGAAGATGATGTAATACTTGATATTGCTAGGAAGTGTGGTTTTATTACTGCTCCAGAGCTGGATGGTGTTCGTTTTTTTCTTGATTCTATCAGGGCTTTAGAGGAGAAGAGAGCGAAGTTGGCCTCGTCCTGAGGAAACTGTCGTGGTGGAGTTTTGGTGGAGTAATGTGGGAGTTCTTTCTTAGTGTTTCTATAAAAATTTTATCTTGGAATGTTAGGGGCCTAGGCAAATCGGAGAAGAGGAGGGCTGCCAGTTCTTTTGCCTCCATTCACGATGTTGATATCATCTGCATCCAGGAGTCGAAGCGAGAGAATCCGACGAGCCATTTTTTCCGTTCTCTCAGTACGAAGAAGATTACGAAGTGGGAAGCGAAAGATGCTACAGGAGCGTCAAGAGGTATTCTGATAGGGTTCAACGATGACCTTTTCTTGCTAAGAAGTACGAATGTCGGAGTTTTCTCCCTTTCTCTTGTCCTTCAGAATAGGATAGACGGTGAGGAGTGGATGCTGTCCTCTGTTTATGGCCCGACAGACCACTAGGAGGGGATGATTTCTGGACGGAGCTGTCCTTACTCAGGGTGAATTTCCATGGCCCCTGGGTGATCGATGGAGACTTCAATGTCACGCAAGGGTCGGGAGAGCGGCTTCGCAGTGGTGGTGATATTTCGGCTATGAGAGCTTTCTCCCTCTTCATACGGCCGCAGGAGCTAATCGATCTCCCTTTAACTGGCCGCACTTTCACGTGGAGTAATAAGAGAGAAGACCCTATTTTGGCCAGACTGGATCGGTTCCTGATTTCGACGGACTGGGACTCGCGCTTTCCGGGTTCGATTCAGTCGGGACTGGCCTCCTGTGTTTCCGACCATGCCTTGATCCTTCTATCGACTGATTCTATTTCTCCGGCCCGCCCCCCCTTTAGGTTCGAGTTGATGTGGTCGATGGAGGAAGGTTTCAAGGAACTGCTAGCCGGATGGTGGGAAGAAGCAGGCAGTGTTGATAACTCGGCGTTGAACATGACGAGGAAGCTCAGATTCATCAAAAGGAAGCTACTGTGCTGGAGCAGGGACAGATTTGGCAATGTTCTGCGGCAAAAGGCCGCTACCTTGGCTGAGATTCAGGTTCTTGAGGTTAAGGGAGAATCCATTGACCTTTCGCTTCGGGAGTCCGCGAAGTTGAAGGAGCTGAATGAGAATCTGGTGCTTCTCTTACGGAAGGAGGAGGAGATGTGGCGGCAACGTTCGAAGGAGCAGTGGATAAAGCTGGGAGATGCGAATACCTCATACTTCCACAGAGTGGCTAACGCTCGAAGAAGGAAGAACTTTCTGACTTCTCTGTGGCACGAGGAGCGATCGTTGACGACCACTTCCGATATCCTGGAGGCAACAACTTCTTTTTTCAAGAGCTCTTTCAAGGAGATGAATTCTTCCATGGGGGTTTCCTATGATTGGATCGGTGCAAATTTTCCGAGACTACTGGGTGGCTCGGGCATGGACGCGGAGTTTACCGACGAGGAATTACGGAAAGCAGCCTTTCACTCCAAAGGGGACGGTGCTTCGGGACCGGATGGGTTCCCTATGTCGTTCTACCAGAGGTACTGGGACATATTGAAGGGTGACCTCTGCCAGTTTTTGCGCGACTTCTTCTCGGGCAAGGTGCGTCTTCACTACCTGAATCACTCTTGGACAATCCTTCTCCCTAAGAAATCTGCTGCAGAGGCCATTCGGGACTTCAGGCCGATCTCTCTATCGAACTGCCTCTACAAGATTGTCACGAAGGTGCTAGCCAATAGGCTCGCGGACAACATCTCCCTGCTGGTCTCTCCCTCCCAGACCGCTTTTATCAAGGGGAGATATATCCTCGACAGTGTGGCGGTGGCTCACGAGACAATCTTCCACCTGCGCGAATCTGGAGAAGAAGGAGTTTTGCTGAAGATTGACTTCGAGAGAGCTTTCGACCAGATCAGATGGGATTTTCTGCTTGACCTTTTGAAGGCCAAGGGCTTTTCTAGTGGTTGGTTGGGCTGGATAAGAGAGATCTTGGTATCCTCGAAGCTGTCTTATCTTATCAATGGGGAGCAGGGCAAGGATTTCAAGGTTTACAAGGGCCTGAACCAAGGGTGTCCCCTATCCCCGTATCTTTTTATTCTGGTGGTCGATGCTTTCGATGCCGCGATTCGTAAGGCGAATGCTGAAGGTCTGGTGAAGGGAGTGGGCGGGCATGGTTGGACCACCTCAAATTTGCACTATGCAGATGACTCCCTTTTGTTCACCATGGCTTGTCCTTTCCAGATGGTCTCCCTCAAGATACTCCTCTACGGTCTGGAATTGACTTCAGGTCTGAAGATTAACTTCCAGAAGAGCAACCATTATTACATAGGCACGGGGGATGCAGGTAGCGGTTTAGCCAGGCTTTTGAAGTGTAGAGAGGCTACCTTACCAATGAAATATTTGGGGCTGCCTATCAGTGATAAGGCCCTAAGGAGGGAGGATTGGGAGCAACTGATTCTGAAGATCGAGAGGAGATTGGAGGGTTGGAAGGGAAGATTTCTGTCATCAGGTGGTAGACTAGTGCTGGTGAACTCAGTTCTATCTTCGATTCCATCCTACTACATGTCCTTCTACTTCTTGCCGTCTTGGGTGATAGACAGGATCGACAGGATTCGGCGATCTTTCCTCTGGCATGGTGTGGGGGTCAATGCGGGAGGATACAATTTTATGAGATGGGATCAGGTTTGTCTTTCGAAGAAACTGGGTGGACTGGGAGTTCTAGACCTGCGCAGATTTAATATTTCGATATTGGGGAAATGGTGGTGGAGGCTGCAACAGGGATCTGGGGGCTCGTGGCGAGATGCTATTCTGGCGATATATTTTAAGAGGTTCTCTCCTTTGCACGCGAGGGATAGAGTTTCTGGCCGGATCTCCCATTTTTGGAGGGGCATACTGCGGGTCAAGGACTTCTACAGGGAGGCGACTTCGCTTACTTTAGGCGATGGGAGGGACATTAGATTTTGGAGAGATACTTGGCTTGGAGACAGGCCACTGGAGCAGCTTTTCCCATCACTTTTCTCCTTGGCCCGGAATAGGGGAGCTTCAGTCCGTTCCCAGGCTTGTCAGAGGCAGGGCTCTATCGGTTGGCGCATAAAGCTTGGGGCTCCGTTAGACCATGGTAGTCGGTGGGAGTTGCAGGATCTATACTTGATTCTGCAGGCAGCCTCTTTTAGGACGACGCGGGACGAAGTCCGGTGGAACGGCACCTCTTCAGGGGTTTTCTCCGTTAGGTCGTTCTACGAACTTCTGCTTCCTCGGCTTCAACGTCACAGGCCGTCGACGGCTATCTGGAGGACGAAGGCGCCCTCGAAGGTTCAGATCTTCTCCCTGCTGGCCTCGAGGAACAAGATTCTGACGAAGGCGAATTTATTGTGGCAGAATCACCCCCAAGCGTCGGATGCTTCATGTACCTTCTGCGCCTCGGACGGGGAGACGGCATCGCACCTGCTACTCGGGTGTCCTTTTGCCAGGCAACTGTGGGACCACTTCGAAGGTAAGGCAGGGATATCCTCGCACCCCAGGACTCTTAGGGGCCTTTGGAGCTCTTGGAGAAAGAGAAGAATCCCGATGAGGATCCGGAAGCCATGGGATATTTTGGTCATGGCGATCGTGTGAGTCATCTGGCTGGAACGGAATAACCGGATTTTCAATGCCAAATCTGCAGGGCAGGAGAAGCTGCGACAATCGGTGTATTCCCTCTTCAGAACTTGGATTAGCCCTTGGCTAGATAGACTAGGGGAGGAGGCACTCTGTTTTTGTAACGGTATCCTGAATTAGTTTTAATGGCTTCTGGTTGGGGTCCGCCAAACCCTCCCTCCTTTAGGAGGGGTTCTCAAAAAAAAAAAAAAGTATTACGATAAACCCTTTTGTTGCGTTTTACGTTAACCCTCTTCTCATTGGCAAGTTAGAATAACAATTCGGTAATAGTGTATGTACAGTGACTGCTACAGTGATTTCACTGTAGCAGAGTATCAATTTGGGTAGGAGTAGGCGTAGAGGCATCCGGCAAGATTAGAGGAGATGGTCTCCGGGGTGTTGCGGCGGGCCGGGGGGAGGGGTTGGTGTAGCCGCCGGAATCGACCACCACCGCATTGTGTATCTCTGGATCATATTTGAAAACTGGGTGCACAAACATGCACAGAACGGATTAGGAACAAAACCTATGATCTTAGTATGAATGACTGATGAAGAAGGATTCATAGAGTTGGCTCCAAATAAGTCGGACAAGACTCGATGGTAATGGTCGTGGCTTTGAAGCTCTTGCCATTGGTCCAATTTTCTGTGCCATCCATTGATCTCGTGCCAAGACCAAGGGCTGTCAACGGGTCGTGTCATGTTGGGTTCGTGTCGTGTCCAAAACCTCTAGACCCATACCCGACCTATTTAACTAATGGTGTCTAGATGTTAAACCCGTACCCGACCCGCTAATAAACGGGTAGACCCGATAAGACCCGATCTAACCCAATCCGACTCGACCCGATTGACCCGCTAGTACTATATATTACTGTATAGGATTGAGGGTAGACCCAGCCCGACCCAACACGACATCACCCGTTGATTTTTAAACGGGTCTTCCTGGGTCTACCGTGTCCAGACCCTAAACCCGGACCAAACCCGTTTATTAAACGGGTCTATCGTGTCGATCCGTTTACGACCCGAACCCGCTTAAGCCGACCCAAACCCGCTAACTTCGTGTCGGGTCGTCTCGGGTCTACTGTGTCGGGTCCAAAATTGCCAGCCCTACTAAGACCTAAAAGAATAATAATTAAAACATAGCGAGGGGAGAGGTTTAGAAGTTTGATGTACTTTAGGCAACGGGAGTTCTTTTTACAAGGCTTAATTTCAAGCGCATGTGGCCAGTAAATAGAAAATCTTGCAAAATTAAGAAATGGGTCCATGCATAATTTAATGGGAAAAAATTAATGTGGGGTTAATGTTGGCGTGGAATACCTCAGGCCAGTTCTCGATCCGCCGCCTCACGCTGGCAGAAGCATTCTAGGGTTCTGGGTCTCCAACAACCCAAAGAGAATGATTGAATCCACCAACAATGACCACAACACAGAGAAAAAAAAACTATAGAAAAGCAATCCTCATGACACAAAGAAGTTTGTTTATGCAGTTTAAAAATCCCTATCTCTGCGGGTGTCGGACACTGCCCTGGAACAATATGGAATTAGATTCAGCTTACAACCCCTTCTTTCATGCCTCCATCGGATCTCAACGAGACTAACCTCCTATCTCGATCCCGGATCTTCTTCGTTTCTCAAACATAATAGAAATGCTCGAAGCAAGACCCTAAAACTAGGGGTGCAACTCGGGTCGGATTGGTTCAGGTTTGAGCCAAACTTGAACCGACCCGAAGGTTTTCGTTTCTACTATTTTCTAACCCAACCCAACCCGAATTCTATATAAATCCGACCCAACCCGAACCGAACCAAATCGGGTTAGTTCGGGTCGGTTCTTGGGTCTGATTTGAACTAGGGGTGCAACTTGGGTCATATTGAAACTATGGGGTGCAATGGGTCTGATTTAAACTAATGGCCGAGTTGAACCATGGGGTGCAAGGGGTCAGATTTAAACTAATGGCTGAGTTGAATCAGGGGCCATATTGAAACTATGGGGGTGCAATGGGTCTGATTTAAACTAATGTCCTAGTTGAACCATGGAATGCAATGGGTCTGATTTAAATTAATGGCTTAGTTTAAACTAATGGCCGAGTTGCACCTTAAATCAGATTCATAATGGATCTGATTTAAACCAAGTTGAGAACCGAGTTGCACCCCTAGTTTAAATCTTCCTTGTCTTCTTGGTGAAATGGAAAGCCATTAGCTTGTGGTAGCGTCGGATCATATTTTAGTCGGATCGCATTTTAATAAGACCCGACACAGTTTCACAGACCCATCATACCATGTATAAGGATCCGGGTCGGGTTGGTTAGGGTTTACCCGAGCACTAACCCAAAACCGACCCGATTTAGTCGGGTCAAGATATATCAGAACCGAACCAACCTAAGTTCGGGTTGGTTCAATTCTCGGGTTTACCCGACCCAAGTTGCACCCCTATCTAAAACCGGCCGTCAAACATAATGATAAGCTCTCACAAAACCTATGGTGAAAACCCTATTTATAGCCCCCCAAAACCGTACAGAAAAGGTCAAATATGCACGTTTTGCCCCGGGCGCACGATCTTGCGCCTAGGGTGCCATCAGACGTCAATGACCTAGGGCCCAGAAAATCACTGAACGCGAGACCTTGTCCCTCGGTTTCTAGCACCCGCCAGTGTATCGGGCAAAATATTACGGACGCCCAGGGAGCCAGCCCGAGGCTGGCCCCGATCCTGGCGCCCGTCAGCAATCGGGCGCTGCACAGTTGGCACCCAGGGTGCCAACCTACTGGCGTGCGCTCCCAGGTCCTCCACATGGAGCCTCCTAGCGCACTCCGTCCTCATCGAAACTGAGCCAAACTCCAACTGTTAATGTAATTTATTGTTTTACAATCAATAGATAAATCTCGAAGGATTACGCTATAAAAAGACCATTGTTGGTTATTCCCTGATACCAGGCTTTCCAAGAGCAAGCTCCGCATGCTCCAATGATGCATACAAACCAAGCTCCGCATCCCGTAATGACTCAACACCAAGTACAATACCCAGTATGTCGTCATGCCAGCTCTCCTGGACGACGTCCCTATTGCACTATCATGCACACAGGAGAACATCTAAGATCGGAGCCCATAGTTCCTCGAAGAACCCGACTTGAGCTCAGAACTTGACCCCATCCGACCCGATCATCCCATGAAACGGGTCAGCCACCACGAGTCGGCTGCCCGCTCGCCCCCTGACATTGCCATATAGCTCATTCTGTTACTAAAATGACAACCAACTCTCATCTATTGTTAAGAATGGACCCGGTTGCTTTTAGCTTTACCAAACTAATCACCATGATGTGCGAAACGGTTCGCACGGTGAACTAAAGCGATCAGAATACTTTTTTATCGTTACCACTGTAACGACCATTTCAGGATTTCGACAAAATTTTGTCTAATTTTGTAAGATTATTGTCCATCTTAGAAGACAAGAAGGTTGACGCCAATGATGTCCCCGTGGAGGTGGGGGACGGGTCTGCCTGTGGTGTACCCATAGCCGGCGGGGGGTTGATTTGCCGGTGGAGAGCACTCTCCACCTCTCTCGTCCCTGAGCAAAGGGAAACTTGCTCTTCGAGGTATGACTCTCGAGCGATCTAAGAGGGGAGGACGTCTCCCACATACCCTACTTTCCACTTTACCTCAATGAAGATTGTTTTTTGGAACTGTAGGGGGCTCCTGCGGCCTTCGGCTCTAGGGCACGTGCGGCTGCTTGCTTATTCGAAAATTTAATCCTCTCCTTCTTTTACTCCCAAGAGGGACAGCTTCTTGCTAGTTTTCAAGATCGGTTTCATGTTGCTACTGTGAACGCAAGAAATGAGCTAGCAAGAGCTCTCTCAATTAGCTATCACTAATGGCTAAAATCATGCACAATCAGCCATAATGGGCTGCTGTGAATGGATGTAATCAAGGCTGAAATTAGGCCTAAATTGTCTTCCATCCCTTCTTCTCCTCCATTTTATTGCTTTGATTCACAGCTACTATCCCGTTTGATGGGTATTTCGGCGATATCCTGGGTTTGTGGAAGCGGGATATTGGTATCGTTACGGCTATTCATCGCCAACAACTTCTTCTTCATTTGGTGGTGACTCGACCGGCCTCGGCTTCGTTCGTTACCTCCACCGTTTATGCAAGTAATTCAGCGCGGGTGCGTCAATAGTTGTGGGCTGAGACGGTGGCTCTTGGTAGCTTGGCTTCCCCTTGGTGTATTCTGGGGGATTTTAACTTCGTGCTCGACCCGGAAGATAAGCGGGGAGGTCGACCATTTGGTTGGTCGTCCAGTACTATGGCGTTTTTACGTGCTTTGCAGGAGGGTGAATTGCGTGATGTGAGTTCCAGTGGCGGCCCGTTCACTTGATGTAATAAACGTAGGGGGCTGGCCCGTATCTTTTGCATGATGGGTGCGAGGTGGGTGTCTTCTCAAATCGGTAGGGACTGGCAATCCTTTTGTGTTCCTGCTAGAGACCGAGCGGAAGGTATCTTGATTTTGTTGTTAGACATTATGGGGTATGTCTCTATTCAATCTTCCAATTTTCCAATTGGCCATGGCTATCATCTCTGATCAACAAGGTCGGCATTGGGTTCTAGCAGTAATTTATGCTTCGGTTGACTATCTTCTACGACGAAATATGTGGCATCTCTTGTCATCTATGTGTTCTCTCGCTATTCCCATGCTTTTGATGGGGGACTTCAATGTTATCATTGCTCCAGAGGAAAAGCGAGGTGGACGCAGTTTTGCTCTTGATGCGTCCGTTGATGACTTTAGGCAGTTCATCTTGGATAATGGTCTCATAGATCTCGGATTCTCGGGGAATTCTTTTACGCGGAGTAATAACCAAGTTGGGGATGCTCAAATTCTGAAAAGATTGGATCGGGTTTTATTTTCCTCTTCTTGACATGATATGTTCCCAGACACCCAATGTACTCATATGACCAGGGTGGCATTAGATCATTGTCCATATTGATCCTGAGTTCGATTTAGGACACTGGTCGTTCCGTTTCGAGCATTTCTGGATGGACCACCCAGGTTGGGATCCTCTTATTCGGTCCATTTGGCATTTAACTATTCCAAACCAACCTTATCGACAGCTGCATCAGAACCTGGTTCTGGTTCGTAAGGGTGTTCAGATTCTGAATAGGGAGATCGTGGGTCTTCTTGAGAATCAAGCTAGCTTTCTCTCTACTCAAATGGATTGCTTATAAAGGCAAGAATCGGCTAGGGGGTTAGATACTGCTGGGGAGAGTTTGCTCCAGGATTTGACTGCTCGATAATATAACAATTTGGCAATTCTAGAATCTAAATGGAGACAAAAGTCTTAGGTTTAGTGGCTTTAGGAGGCCAATTGGAATACTAAATTCTTTCATCATACTACTTTGACGAGGCGGTGGACTAATCGCATCATGACCTTAGAGATGGAGGATGAAGGGATATGTTCGAAAAGGGGAGGTATGGAACAAATGCTCATAAATTATTTTCATTCCAAGTGAACATCCTCGGATCCAGTCTATCAGGATGTTCTTCTCCAGTCGATTCCAACTATTATTTCGATGGAGGATAATTTTTATCTTTCCCGGCCAGTGCTAGACGAAGAAATTAATGCCACTATTTTCGGGATGGCCAGGAATAAAGCCCCTAGTCCCGAGGGATTTACAGTCGATTTTTTTGTGAAAAACTGGTAAGTAGTAGGAGAAGTGGTAACTAGAGGCATCAGGGAATTTTTCAGATCCTCGATTCTTCCGAGAAATTAGAGGGTAACGTTTGTGGTGCTCATACCCAAATCTAAGCCGACGGTGAAACCGAATCACTTTCGGCCCATTAGTCTGTGCATAATCCTTTACAAGATAGTGGCTAAAATTCTGGTAAACCGGTTGCAACGTGTTCTTCCAAAGCTGATATTGCTGGCTCAGTCGTCTTTTGTCAAGGATCGTAATATATTAGAGAATATCTTGCTGGCCCAGGAGGCCAGGCTTTGCATTCCATGGAATACGAAGATAATGAAAATGGAAAAAATAATTAAAATTTTAAAAATTAATATTACCAACGGCACAAACATATACCGTCGGTAATATAATATTGTACCGACGGTTAATAATATTTTTGGCCGGTATATTAGTTATGCCGACGGAAATTAATTTATCGTCAGTATAAAAAATAAAAAAATTAGTAAAAACTTAAATATATTATACAGACGGATATACATACATATATATATATATATATATATATATATATATATATATATATATATATATATATATATATATATATATATATATATATATATATATATATATATATATATATATATATATATATATATATATATATATATAGGATACGGGGTATAGGTTGGCGGCCTATTTCGACGAAATGGGCAGCCGCCCATTTGATGCCCCTAGGAGTCTTAGAATTTGCTGATTTTTTGTGAGCATTAAGATCCTATCTTAGATAGGACACCCACAAAAATTCAGCACATTCTAAAACTTTTAGGGGCATCAAATGTTAAATTTCAGATCAACGGTGATAACAAATGTTCAATAAAACTTCTAACATTTGATGACCCTAGGAGTTTTAAAATGTGCTGATTTTTTCTGGATGTTCTATCTAAGATAAAGTGCTTATGCTCACAAAAAATCAGCACATTCTAAAACTCCTAAGGCATTCAAATGGGTGGCAGCCTATTTCGCCGAAATAGGCTGGCAGCCCATTTCCCGTTTCCTATATATATATACTAGTAAAGCCCGTGCCTGTCGGCACGCAAAAGATTTTGAGGGCGACAAAAATATTTTGAGGGCGTGATAAAATTTTGAGGGAAGAAGCAATATTTTAAAGTTGGCAATAATAATTTAAAAGTGATGATAGTTTTAAGCGAGATAACAATATTTCGAGGGTGATAACAATATTTTTTGAGCCAAAATAACAATAGTAATATTTGATTAGTCTATATATGAATGCTCGTGCCTGTTGGCACTGCAACGGCCGCCGTAGGCAACAAAGTTTATTTTTTTTATTTTTGTTGCCACTTTTAAAAGTTTTAAAAGTTGGTTAATCAAGAATCTTGCGCCTAAAATTTTTTTGCGTGCTCGAAATATTGTCGGCACGCAAAAGATTTCGAAGGCGGGGACAATATTTTGAGGGAAAGAAAAATATTTTGAGGGTGATAACATTTCGTGAGCAGTGACAATATTTTGAGAAAAGTGACAATATTTCGTGGGGACAATATTTTGAGAGAAAGAACAATATTTCGAGGGCGATAACAACATTTCGTGAGTGGTGACAATATTTTGAGAAAAGTGACGATATTTCGTGGTCGCCTTCCACATCTTTGGAAATGTAACGGCCGCCTTCGGTGGCAACACACCTATAGCGACGAAAATACACTCGTGGCTGTGTGTAAAATATAATCGAACGGCTCTTTATTTGGACTTATAGTCTCACTTAGCATTCGGAGCAAAACACCCAACATCGGAAACTTTAATAAAAAATCTCGACATAGTCCACCAAGAATCGATGCATCTGCTATCTTGTACAGTTTTGAAGCTCACCCAAATGCTCTCTGAACAATATACATAGAAAGTCACCAGAATTGTTCAAAAGTCATCTCTCAAATGTCAATAAAGGACATTCATCTCGCTTGACATCAAGGAAGCTTCTTGACATCAAGGAAGCTTCGACCAGATAATATTTAAGACACCAACCTATTCGAAGCCTAGAAACATAGGACCAGTTAGACCATAACTCAATTTGAAAGCCACTTGCAATGTGGGACCATAAACAACAGTGCCGAACAGCATGCAGAGGATGTCTTTGACGCAACACGCAATAGATGCCTTTGACACAACACGCAATCATGGCCTTCAGCCAAACACGGCTAGCATAGATGCATACCCATATGACCTGCATAGTAACGCTCGTGCCAATTGACACACAATGGGCGCCTTCATACTAAATCCTACATTCTTTTATAAAATGTAGAAGCAAGTTTCTTCATCCTAAGTTTACTTCCCTAAGTAAAGCAAGGAAGGTAAGATATTTATATAATATCATAATAAGAGAGTGAGATATATGATGCTCTGCTTGTCTTCTCTTCAGATCTACAATTTGAACGATCACAAATATCCTGACATAGTGCCATGTTTGTAAATAATCCGAACGCATTGTAACATATATAAAAGTCACACCATAGCCAGTGTTCATGTTCAGCAGAACCTTGGCCAGGCTGCTTACAGTGACCTAAAGCAACCAATAATACGTGGCAAAATCAATTAGGGTGCCTTCAGAGCTCATAGAGGCATTTCCCACCACTTATGAAATCCACCACTTCGGTAACGGCCTGGTCTAGTGCCGCGGTGACCGCCACCAAGTTCTGCAAGAACTCCTCGGCGGTGGGCTTCTCGCCGTCAACAATGTCCGTGATTGCTTTCACAAAGATCGCCGAGACAGAGAGTAGGTCGGCCACATAGGCCACCGCCGCTCCCTGAAATGGAACAAAGAGCTTTCAGCATTTAGGCCAAATCAAGAGAGAGAGAGAGAGAGAGAGAGAGAGAGAAAGAGAGAGAGAGAGAGAGAGAGAGAGAGAGAGAGAACGCTAGCAAAACTGTTGCCTTTAAAGTATCAACTACATGCATTGTTTGATGTGGTTATGGTGCTTCCAAGGAATAATTACAAAAGCTGAACAAAGATTATCTAGAACATCAGGTGGAACATCATTATGCAACGTGGCGGCGCCTCCACCACGGATCAATCACGGGTTCATGTTGGACGCTCTTCCCAATCTCCTTGGGCCACTATTTCTTAGACACCTCAGACAACATATGTTTGATGTATTAGCTTGGATTATCCATTTGGATTATCCAAGGATGGACATAACATATTAGGTGAACTGGATTATGTTAACTTTTCATGGATCAATTAATAGCTACAAACATAATCCTCTAAATGCCTATACATAGTATTTGATCCTAATGTCTTCTTAATTCTTAATGGTCATGAAACATTCCCTCAATAGCGAATGCGTCTTAGCTTACATTTTCAGCATTCTGTATACAGTGAACAATGGCCCAATGGAAGCTACTACTATGGTACCCAATGTAGCATTCTGCATTCATTCTGTATACAGTGAACAATGGAACAATGGAAGCTACTACAATGGAAGCATAACTATTCATCACATTCATTCTGTATACAGTGAACAATGGAAGCATAACTATTTTACTAATAAAGGCAAGGACCTTAGGCTAAATGAAATTTTAGGGGGCCCTGTTCAGGTGATGGATCTGTTATTAGGGACCTCTCACACATTAACCCAAAAAAAATCCTCTCTCTCTCTCTCTCTCTCTCTCTCTCTCTCTCTCTCTCTCTCTCTCTCTCTCTCTCTCTCTCTCTCTCTCTTTCTCTCACCAGGGTGGTGCGGCTGCCGAATGATGCAACAAAGGGTGGGCATGGATCCTAAAAACCAGATAGCAACAAAAAAAAAAAAAATCATCTAACCTATAAAATATGAGTTCATATGTTTGTTAATCTCCGACAACATATGTTTGATGTATTAGCTTGGAACATATTTTGAGTGATAAAACCTCTCTAAATAAATATATATAAAAACTCTGATCCGTACAAAGACACTGATAAAGTTCATAAAGTAATAGATACGTAATGGTCATGAACTTTTATTAGCATAAGTTGGCAAAATTAATTGCTCCTTAATAAATATAAAGTGTATATCAACAGTGATTCAACAACCAAAAGAAGCAATTTTTAGTCAATTTTACACCCCAATTTACCAACTTTCATTACAAACAAATTTTACACCCCACTTTGCTACTTAATAAATATAAAGTGTATATCAATACGAATAAACCCCTCTTACTATTTCTTAAAATTAGTTTCCTTTGCTGCCCAAACCTAACAAATAGAAACCTTTTAATTTTCGAACAGTGTCAGGCAGATGCAGTTTGATAGCCCGGTGCAACACCACGAAGGGAAAGTATGACTATTTCAAATTCAACCCCGATGAAAAGTAAAATAATATATTTGCTATAGATTGGGTAGTTTATTTTTTATACTAAAATTTTATGGAACCCACTTCCATGGCCATACCGAAATTTATAGGGACCATCCAATGGCCCTATGTTGGATCTCATACACCCACCACTACAATGCATGGAAAATGAGATGGATGGTGGAGTTAGGTTCGATATGGTAGGTACAGTAGAGGTATGTAATCCTTTCCAATAAAAAACCCAACTCCACTTAGGTACTGATTCTTTACCATACCGGAACCAAACCAAATCCGATCCATTGACATGTCTACGCTTGTGGTTTCCTTTGGCAACACTCTCCTGCCATCGTTAGCCATATCTCCTACCTCCCCCACCCCCTTACCTCAAAGGGGTTGCCTCGTTGCGCCCATTTCAAACGATCAAAATAAGAAATTCTAGAATATTATTCCAAATTAAAGATTTTAGCATCTACTTCAAATTCCTCATTTTCGCCATTGAAAATAGGGTAAAAAATCCCAGAACCAACATCAATCCTAAAGAGGATGAAGATCATACTCATCAGAAGAAGAAAAAAAATACTCCATAAGTTATCATTGGTGCAACATCTTGACATATCAACCATTCAACACATTACATCTAAAAAAAATATCTTTAAGAAGAAAGAAGCATCATTAAGCGAAAAAAAAGTGCTTTAGTATTCATGAAGAGGAAATTAGAATCATTAAGAAAAGGAAAACGAAAATATTTCATAATACTTCAATTTACATACATTTTGGTAAGATAAATCTAATAAACAGAAGCCTCACAATTCATATAGAAGTTTGCAAGCGCTCAAAGATGTTCGGAGACCGAAACGGGGGAGGCAGAACTTGCTATTTATTTTAGTCTTTAGTAGCTTAAAAAAATCAAGATTAATATAAATGAAAAATACAGAAGAAATTTCAGCCATTCAGGGAAAGGATGCTACATTTGTTGCATATGTTGGTTAGTCTCTAATATTTCACCACTGAATTTAACATTTATACTGTCACATCAATTAAGTCTCACTAAAAATTTATTCTCATTTACACAAAAACCCCACCTGCCTCCTATTTTTTTCTCTCTAGATAACTCAGAAATCCTCCACCATTTTTAGCCCCTCTGACATTGCTTTAAAAAACACTAATTTATATAAAAACTCTGAATGTCTAATCTGCATCATACCTCCAGATATGTCACCACCTCCCTCGGATCAGGGCCTTCGGGCACTCCGATATAGAGTAGCTGCTTGCTGTAGGAGTTGAACTCGAAGGTAAGGCGGGTGAGCTTATTATAGTCCTTGTATTTCTTCAAGATTTGGGCGCCCTGGGAATCACACTCCTTCGAGCTCAAAGATGGCATACACGATCCCGTCCTACCCGTAAAGACTGTGAAGGACCTCATCATTCTTCTCAATGGCAAGAATGATGTCCTTGAAGAGATTGGCGAGGCAGCCCACGAAATCGTGGTGGTGGTCCTGCCCCAGATTGGGAGCGACATGGTGGCTGGCGTGCTGCTGGCGGTCTGCGACAATGAGCTCCTGCAGGTGCTCGAACTCCGGGATTGGTGCACGATCACCCTCCGGAGGTAGGCGACGTAGATCTGGAGCCCTTCCTCCTAGAGGCCGAGTGGGGGGAAGATCCGAACGAAGTGGAGGATCGAGGAGTGGTCTCGCTGGTCGACGGCGGTGGCGAGGCGCTTACGCACGACAGACTCGAGGTGACTCGGCATCCAGATCGCGTTGGTCGAAGGCGGAGGGGTCACCGCAGCGGGAGCCGATCTGGACGAAGCGGGCGGCGGACTCATAGTCCTCGGGGTCGAGGGCACGGTGGGTGCCGCCGAGGCAGTGGGAACGCTTGAGGACGGCATCGACGGATCTATTCTAGGGCTTCGGGGCTCCCGAAGTCGACGGAGGAGGCGGGTGATTCCCGACCTGAGGAGGCAGCATCAGCGGAATCAGAGGAATCAGAGCGGAATCAGAGGGGAAGGGGGTCGCGCGATGGGGCGCGGGCGCGGAGGGGAGGGGGTGCGCGATCAGCGGAATCAAAGGGGAAGGGGGACGGGAATCAGAGGGGAAGGCGGAGACTACTCTCCATCACCTAAACGCGCCACCGGAGGAAGCGGCGGAGCCGATCGGCATCACCGAAGACCTGGTCGTACATCCTGCGGTCCCTGAAGATGTCGTAGGCGACCATCCCCTCCAGCTCCTTGAAGCCCAACTCCTCGCATAGGCTCGGCACCGGCGGGCTTTGGATCGGGATCGCCAGAGGAGGGGGGAGGAAAGGGTAAGTAGAGATCTGATGGCTGGCTGCAGGCGGCAGTTGTAGGGGCCTTCCTCTCCTCTGGTCTCCCCCCTTCTCTTCTCCGGATCGTGGAGAATGACTGAGAGAGATAAAGAGGGACGTGTAGATCGGGGGTCAGGTGAAGCCCTTGGAGTGGGAGAGAGAGAAACAGAGCGTGCGATGCGTGTAGATCGGGACGTGGAGAGAGATTGAGAGAGAAGAGACGGATCGTGTAGAGATTGAGAGAGAGCGAGAGGAGGAGGGGGGGGGGGGAACGTGTAGATCGGGGATCATGGAGAGAGATTGAGAGAGAAGCAAGGGATCGTGGAGAGATTGAGAGAGAGGGATCGGTAACGCCGGTGAGGTCAGATAAATTGACGTGGCAATGATGACAGCATTTTTTTGGATGCACAATTGACGTGGCATATGATAACAGCGTCCATTTGCCTGGTTGTTGTGTTTGAATGTGATTCACCGATCAAGTCACGGACGGTTATGATTAGGACAGTGTTTAACACATTATTGATCAGGACGGACAATGGATATCCTGCATAACTACGTAATATAGAAAGATCTTGACCATAAGATTTTCTAACCACCTCTTATGTTTGTATCGAACAGCTCTCTTTATCCATTCGTAGTGAAATATTATATAGATATATATATATATATATATATATATATATATATATAGAGAGAGAGAGAGAGAGAGAGAGAAATGCTTGAATGCGGCATGCGGTACGTGCGGCATCGCACCGCAGCCGTGTGATGCACGCGCTGCGTGCATGCGATGCATCACACGGCTGCGGTGCGATGCCGCACGCACCGCATGCCGCAGCATAGCATGCCCCTATATATATATATATATATATATATATATATATATATATATATATATATATATATATATATATATATATATATATATATATATATATATATATATATATATATATATATATAGAGAGAGAGAGAGAGAGAGAGAGAGAGAAAACGGGAGGTGAGCTGCCAGCCTAAATGCTTGTTTGAGCTGTCACTGACAGCCGTCCGATCCCAATGATCAGACCGTTCCTTTAAAAAAAAAATACACACAACTGTCCCGTACACAGCTGTTACCCGTCCCCTCTCCCCCTCTCTCTCTCTCTCTGCCCAGCCCGAAGCACCGAACCCCCTCCGGCGCGACCCCGTCCCCCTCCGATCGCACTCCCTCCGGCCCCCGACCCTTCCGGCACGACCCCGTCCCCCTCCGACCGCACTCCCTCCGGCCGCTGCACCCCTCCGGCGCGACCCCGTCCCCCTCCGACCGCACTCCCTCCGGCCGATGCACCTCGCGGCCGCCGACCACCTCCGCTGCACCCGCGCCCTCGCCCCAGCCAACGCTGCCCCGCGCCGCCTGCGACCCGCGCCCCGCGTCGCCTGCGCCCGGCGTCGGGGATGATGCCCGGAGGGAGGGGATGATGGCTGCAGCTCGCGATCGGAGGGGGGAGCCGGCCGGCGTCGGGGACGAGGCTGCGATCGGGAAGGGGGAGCGCGGCCGGCGTCGGGGATGATGCCCGGGGAGGAGCAACGCGGCCGGCCGGCGTCGGGAATGATGTCGGCGTCGGGGAGGGTTGTAGGCCTGGTGGGCTGCAGCACGCCATCGAGAGGGAGAGACACACAATTTTTTTTTTTTAATGTAGGGCTGTGATGGGCAATCGGACGGCTATGTGCTGACAGCCCAAAATAAGAAATGGGCTGTCAGCTCATATCCCGTATTCTATATATATATATATATATATATATATATATATATATATATATATATATATATATATATATATATATATATATATATATATATATATATATATATATATATATATATATATATATATATATATATATATATATATATATATATATATATATATATACGTCAGCATTAATAGTCTTTATATCGATGGTAATTAATAATACCGTCGGCAATAAATCTGTTTCTTGTAGTGCGACCAGATCAAATCTGGAAAGAACGAAAACAACCGAAGATGTTGAACCGCGAGGTGCTCGAACCGAAGATCCAATTGCCATACGTCAAGGAGAGGTGGATCATTCACTCTGATACCATGAAACGTGCACGGACAGAGACAGAGAGACTAGGATTTGGGGAAAAGGGATTAACCATCTCAATAGACCAATGACCTATATATATGTATGTACAAGAGGGAGGAGAGGTATCCTATTCTACAATGTACAATATCACTAACAAAAGGGACAAAAATAACAGGTGTCGATGGCCGGACCCAAACCATGGCATCAAATTAAGGACTTTGAAACAAATATCATAAACATGATAATCTTATTAAGTCAAATAACCATAGAGAAGAACTCTCTCTCTCTCTCTCTCTCTCTCTCTCTCTCTCTCTCTCTCTCTCTCTTATTTATAAGTAAACATGTTTTAGTCTTATTTGCAAGAATAAGATATAAATTTTTCTCGGATCATGCTGCATGTACTGCAACCTTCATTCCCGCTTGGCAGTGCCCGGGGATGCCGCAGATGAAGTAGTTGTTGCCCTTTACCAGTATGGCCAGATCGTTCCCGGACTGGAGCACCTTGGAGCCCGGAGCAGCAGTGCAACTGTTATAGCCGGCAGCATCGACCACCACCAAGTTGTGTAAGTTCGGATCATACTTGAAAACTGGACCCAAAAACACGCAGAGAAGGGTCAACAAAAAAATAGAAATGACTTGCGAAGAATGATTCATAGAGTCAGATCCAAGTAAATGGAACAAGGCTTGATGATTATGACTAGAAGACTCGAAGCAAATAAGAAATAAGCGGAGTACCGAGCACGTCGCGCGCTTTGAAGCTCTTGCCATTGGGCCAGTTTTGCACGTTAAAGGTCCATCCCTGGCCATCTCCGACTATGTAGGCAGCGGACTCAGCGATGTCCATTTGGATCATGAGGCAAAGGCAGATCAGTGCGAGGCCGAGAACCGATGTGGTGCCCCTTTTTTCTGCCATATCTACTAATCGATCTAATGTCGGGATTCAAAGGAGAGGTTTAGAAGGTTGATGTTTTTCGTATGAGTAAACTTACAAGGGCAGGGGTTCCTTTTATAAGCCCGGTAGCAAGTGAAGTATCCATTATGCCCTTTCTTTTGGATGATGTGGCAGGCAACGATTGGGCCGTAGGTAAGTCCAGCAAAATAAATCGGGTAGAAAAAATGGTCTCGGATTTCACATGAGGCTATTAAATGGAAAATCCTGTGTGCATACACTGAATTGTATTATCATAAATTGTACGATCTTACACGTAGATATGCTCTAAAAAACGTCCGAGAAATTTTCCAATAAAGCCCTCATTCATCATAGTCCTTCGATGGCAGACAATCGGACAGGTGAATGACACTCGGCCCAGAACAACAGGGGCGTAGATGTTTCACTAAGATCACCTTACTATGCTTTAAGATTAGTGCGCACTGCTCCAATCCCACGGCTCTTGCGGCGAGGACGCAGCCTATGCATACATGGCGTGTACGCATAGCATCCCTCTACTAAAAAAAGTCCATATTCGATCGATTCAGTAAGCCAAACAGTGAATCCATTCAGGAGCAATGTTATTCAACCCAAAACGTTTAACCCGAATTGTAACACGAATGACATGTCAGGATCACAGCCGTTCGTTGCACCTAGCGCCTACCGATGAATCACAATGAGTCCAAACGAAATTACCATTGATCATTCCGGTTAAATGCCTCGGTTTGAATAGTATTTTCCGTTAATACTTTTTTGGGGTTATTAATCTGAGGCCTTTTTTGAGGTACGCCATCCCTCCAACAGATCACCCGGGATGCAGGTATAATCGTTTCGAACCTTGGTTTGGGCGCGAATGGTGACGTCCCCTCTTTTTCTTTTGAGGGTGCACACGTTGCTTGTGTGGCCCCCCCACATTAACCCCTTTGCTGACGAGCACGAGGGAATCTCTGTTGGTTTGGAGGAGCGGGGGCCCCCTTTGGGTCCCCAGGATGATCATGTGCCTATCAACGTTGATAGCTCCCTTATGGGGGGCGCTCATGATCCTAACTATGATGCCAGCAGGAGTGCAGTGACGGATCAGGGGAACGGGAGGCGGGGGACAGCGGCTGATCAATGCGCAGACCAGGGGAGACAGGAGGCAACGGCGGATACTGCTTGTGTCGTCCAGCTTCAGTCGGCAAGGAGGAGTTTCAGACAGATTTTGCAGTGCTCCTCGGATGACCCTTTGCTTGCCCAGGCTCTAGTCCGGTCGAAGATGCGCCTTTTAGAGTTGGATCAGGCCGACCCTTCGGTTTCCTTTCCCCTCTCTCTTTTGGAAGATGTTGTAATACTTGATATTGCTAGGAAGTGTGGTTTTATTACTGCTCCAGAGCTGGATGGTGTTCGTTTTTTTCTTGATTCTATCAGGGCTTTGGAGGAGAAGAGAGCAAAGTTGGCCTCGTCCTGAGGAAAATGTCGTGGTGGAGTTTTGGTGGAGTAATGTGGGAGTTCTTTCTTAGTGTTTCTATGAAAATTTTATCTTGGAATGTTAGGGGCCTAGGCAAATTGGAGAAGATGAGGGCTGCCAGTTCTTTTGCCTCCATTCACGACGTTGATATCATCTGCATCCAGGAGTCGAAGCGAGAGAATCCGACGAGCCATTTTTTCCGTTCTCTCAGTACAAAGAAGATTGCGAAGTGAGAAGCGAAAGATGCTACAGGAGCGTCAGGAGGTATTCTGATAGGGTTCAACGATGACCTTTTCTTGCTAAGGAGTACGAATGTCGGAGTTTTCTCCCTTTCTCTTGTCCTTCAGAATAGGATAGACGGTGAGGAGTGGATGCTGTCCTCTGTTTATGGCCCGACAGACCACAGTAGAGGGGATGATTTCTGGACGGAGTTGTCCTTGCTCAGGGTGAATTTCCATGGCCCCTGGGTGATCGCTGGAAACTTCAATGTCACGCAAGGGTCGGGAGAGCGGCTTCGCAGTGGTGGTGATATTTCGGCTATGAGAGCTTTCTCCCTCTTCATACGGCCGCAGGAGCTAATCGATCTCCCTGTAACTGGCCGCATTTCACGTGGAGTAATAAGAGAGAAGACCCCATTTTGGCCAGACTGGATCGGTTCCTGATTTCGGCGGACTGGGACTCGCGCTTTCCGGGTTCGATTCAGTCGGGGCTGGCCTCCTGTGTTTCCGACCATGCCTTGATCCTTCTATCGACTGATTCTATTTCTCCGGTCCGCCCCCCCTTTAGGTTCGAGTTGATGTGGTCGATGGAGGAATTCCGGAAAGCAGCCTTTCAGTCCAAAGGGGACGGTGCTCTGGGACCGGATGGGTTCCCTATGTCGTTCTACCAGAGGTACTGGGACATGTTGAAGGGTGACCTCTGCCGGTTTTTGCGCGACTTCTTCTCGGGCAAGGTGCGTCTTCACTACCTGAATCACTCTTGGATAATCCTTTTCCCTAAGAAATCTGCTGCAGAGGCCATTCGGGACTTCAGGCCGATCTCTCTATCGAACTGCCTCTACAAGATTGTCACGAAGGTGCTAGCCAATAGGCTCACGGGCAACATCTCCCTACTGGTCTCTCCCTCCCAGACCGCTTTCATCAAGGGGAGACATATCCTCGACAGTGTGGCGGTGGCTCACGAGACAATCTTCCACCTGCGCGAATCTGGAGAAGAAGGAGTTTTGCTGAAGATTGACTTTGAGAGAGCTTTCAACTAGATCAGATGGGATTTTTTGCTTGACCTTTTGAAGGCCAAGGGCTTTTCTAGTGGTTGGTTGGGTTGGATAAGAGAGATCTTGGTATCCTCGAAGCTGTCTTGTCTTATCAATGGGGAGCAGGGCAAGGATTTCAAGGTTTACAAGGGCCTGAAGCAAGGGTGTCCCCTATCCCCGTATCTTTTTATTCTGGTGGTCGATGCTTTCGATGCCATGATTCGTAAGGCGAATGTTGAAGGTCTGGTGAAAGGAGTGGGCGGGCATGGTTGGACCACCTCAAATTTGCACTATGCAGATGACTCCCTTTTGTTCACCATGGCTTGTCCTTTCCAGATGGTCTCTCTCAAGATACTCCTCTACGGTCTGGAATTGACTTCAGCAAAGAAGATTAACTTCCAGAAGAGCAACCTTTATTACATAGGCACGGGGGATGCAGGTAGCGGTTTAGCCAGGCTTTTGAACTGTAGAGAGGCTACCTTACCAATGAAATATTTGGGGCTGCCTATCAGTGATAAGGCCCTGAGGAGGGAGGATTGGGAGCAACTGATTCTGAAGATCGAGAGGAGATTGGAGGGTTGGAAGGGAAGATTTCTATCATCAGGTGGTAGACTAGTGCTGGTGAACTCAGTTCTATCTTCGATTCCATCCTACTACATGTCCTTCTACTTCTTGCCGTCTTGGGTGATAGACAGGATCGACAGGATTCGGCGATCTTTCCTCTGGCATGGTGTGGGGGTCAATGCGGGAGGATACAATTTTATAAGATGGGATCAGGTTTGTCTTCCGAAGAAACTGGGTGGACTAGGAGTTCTAGACCTGCGCAGATTTAATATTTCGATATTGGGGAAATGGTGGTGGAGGCTGCAGCAGGGATCTGAGGGCTCCTGGCGAGATGTTATTCTGGCGAGATATTTTAAGAGGTTCTCTCCTTTGCACGTGAGGGGTAGAGTTTCTGGCCGGATCTCCCATTTTTGGAGGGGCATACTGCGGGTCAAGGACTTCTACAGGGAGGCGACTTCGCTTACTTTAGGCGATGGGGAGGATATTAGATTTTGGAGAGATACTTGGCTTGGAGACAGGCCACTGGAGCAGCTTTTCCCATCACTTTTCTCCTTGGCCCGGAATAGGGGAGCTTCAGTCCGTTCCCAGGCTTGTCGGAGGCAGGGCTCTATCGGTTGGCGCATAAAGCTTGGGGCTCAGTTAGACCATGGTAGTCGGCGGGAGTTGCAGGATCTATACTTGATTCTGCAGGCGGCCTCTTTCAGGACGACGCGGGACGAAGTCCGGTGGAACGACACCTCTTCAGGGATTTTCTCCGTTAGGTCGTTCTACGAACTTCTGCTTCCTCGGCTTCAGCGTCACAGGCCGTCGACGGCTATCTGGAGGACGAAGGCGCCCTCGAAGGTTCAGATCTTCTCCCTGCTGGCCTCGAGGAACAAGATTCTGACGAAGGCGAATTTATTGTGGCAGAATCACCCCCAAGCGTCGGATGCTTCATGTACCTTCTGTGCCTCGGACGAGGAGACGGCATCGCACCTGCTACTCGGGTGTCCTTTTGCCAGGCAACTGTGGGACCACTTCGAAGGTAAGGCAGGGATATCCTCACACCCCAGGACTCTTAGGGGCCTTTGGAGTTCTTGGAGAAAGAGAAGAATCACGGTGGAGATCCGGAAGCCGTGGGATATTTTGGTCATGGCGATCGTGTGGGTCATCTGGCTGGAACGGAATAACCGGATTTTCAATGCCAAATCTGCAGGGCAGGAGAAGCTGCGACAATCGGTGTATTCCCTCTTCAGAACTTGGATTAGCCCTTGGCTAGATAGACTAGGGGAGGAGGCACTCTGTTTTTGTAACGGTATCCTGAATTAGTTTTAATGGCTTCTGATTGGGGTCCGCCAAACCCTCCCTCCTTTAGGAGGGGTTCTCAAAAAAAAAAAAGTATTACGATAAACCCTTTTGTTGCGTTTTACGTTAACCCTCTTCTCATTGGCAAGTTAGAATAACAATTCGGTAATAGTGTATGTACAGTGACTGCTACAGTGATTTCACTGTAGCAGAGTATCAATTTGGGTAGGAGTAGGCGTAGAGGCATCCGGCAAGATTAGAGGAGATGGTCTCCGGGGTGTTGCGGCGGGCCGGGGGGTGGGGTTGGTGTAGCCGCCGGAATCGACCACTACCGCGTTGTGTATCTCTGGATCATATTTGAAAACTGGGTGCACAAACATGCACAGAACGGGTTAGGAACAAAACCTATGATCTTAGTATGAATGACTGATGAAGAAGGATTCATACAGTTGGCTTCAAATAAGTCGGACAAGACTCGATGGTAATGGTCGTGGCTTTGAAGCTCTTGCCATTGGTCCACTTTTCTGTGCCATCTATTGATCTCGTGCCAAGACCAAGGGCTGTCAACGGGTCGTGTCATGTTGGGTTCGTGTCGTGTCCAAAACCTCTAGACCCATACCCGACCTATTTAACTAATGGTGTCTAGATGTTAAACCCGTACCCGACCTGCTAATAAACGGGTAGACCCGATAAGACCATCTAACCCAATCCGACTCGACCCGATAGATCCGCTAGTATTATATATTACTGTATAGGATTGAGGGTAGACCCGACCCGACCCAACACGACATCACCCGTTGATTTTTAAACGGTTCTTCCTGGGTCTACCGTGTCCAGACCCTAAACCCGGACCAAACCCGTTTATTAAACAGGTCTATTGTGTCGATCCGTTTACGACCCGAACCCGCTTAACCCGACCCAAACCCGCTAACTTTGTGTCGGGTCGTCTCGGGTCTACTGTGTCGGGTCCAAAATTGCCAGCCCTACTAAGACCTAAAAGAATAATAATTAAAACATAGTGAGGGGAGAGGTTTAGAAGTTTGATGTACTTTAGGCAACGGGAGTTCTTTTTACAAGGCTTAATTTCAAGCGCATGTGGCCAGTAAATAGAAAATCTTGCAAAATTAAGAAATGGGTGTGGTCGCAGAAAAAGATTCGGGTCGTCTTTATTGCGGGTCACACGAGATTACAAATTTTTGGTTGATCAGGAGATTGTGGGAGAGATCCTCTGGAGGGTCCCTTTGATCCGCGTCTCCACGTGGTATTCGTGCGAGAGCTCTGAAGGGGTTGCCCAGGACAGAGGTCTTTACAGGGTGAGGGTTTTTGAGAGGCTAAGGAGTTTCCGCCGTTGATTTTGTCCCGTCCGTGCTTCGCGCTTTCTCGGCTAGGGAGGCCTTGGGCTTCGTTCCTCGGTCTTCGTGTCTTCCTCGATCCTTGCTCGACCTCAGCGTCCTTGATCGTCGGTTCGCGGCGTCGATCGTGTTTTTGGCGTTAGCTTTGGCTTTAGCTTTCGGCTTTGGCGTAGCTTTGGCGTGGCTCTGGCGTTTGCTTTGCTTTGGCGCTTGCGCTTGAACGTAGGCGGGTAGAGACTTGCGATGCTTTAGTTCTTCCGGACTTCGCGTCGTATCGGCTAGAACGTGCGGTGCTTTGCTCGTGACCGTCGTAGTTGCTTGGCTTTGGCACGTGCGTTGCTTTAGCGCGGGCTTTACCGGTGCGTTTGCTTTGGCTTCTTGCGTCGGCTTTGACTTTAGCTTCGACTCGATCTTCTTCTCGAACGACTGGCGTTACCTCTTCAAGGCTTCTTTACTCTTCCGGCTTCCTCGACGGTTGTGGCGTCGGTTTTGGCTTTTCGGCGGGGGTAGCACCGATGCTTGTGCGACGGTTGTGGCGTCGACTTTCGTTGATGAAGACGGCGGGTGTAGCACCGATCTTCGTGCGACGGTTGTAGCGTCGGCTTTTGTTGATGAAGACGGCGGGTGTGGCACCGGCTTTAGCACGACGGTTGTAGCGTCGGCTTTTGGTTGACGAAGGCGGCAGGGGTAGCACCGGCTTCAGGCCTTCTTCTCCCGGCTTTCTTCTTCGTGCGAGGAGTCGATGCCTTGATTGAAGACGACGAGTGTTGTCGGCTTCGATCTTCTTCTCCGGCCTTTGCTTATGGCGTCTTCGGAGCTGATGAAGATCGTTGGAGCAATCGGGTGATGACGGCTCCGGGTCTTCTTCTCCACGCTTTCTTCTTCGTGCGAGGAGTCGAAGCTTTGATCTCTGAGTGCAAGGTCTTCACGTTGATGAGGACTTGAAGGGCCAAGGACTCCCGTAGGATATGCTTGCCGTGCCTCGTGAAGCCTTCGGTCTTCGAGCATTGGAGCTTCTCTTGCGAAGCTCTTTCGTCTTCGGCTTTCGGACCCTTGATGCCTTCCCCGACCCCTTCTATTTATAGGCAAAGGGGGGCGGTTGGGGGAGATATTGCTAAAATCTTTTTGTTTCCTCCAATATCTCCCCTCATAACCATCGAGATATTGTTCCCTTATTTGGGGAAACAAACCCGATTTCCTCCTTTTTAGTTGGAGTGGTTATGGGCTAGATGTGACTCGATCTTTAAAGATCGAGTTGTTATTTTTGTTGCACTTTTGGATCGGATGGCGACACAACGTCATCTTGTCCGTTGGATCGAGGGATCGTCGCGGATCTACGGTTGTGTAGACGTCCACGCCACCTCCCCCCGCATCAAGGCGGTTTTGACTTTTTCTTTTCTTTTCCTTTTCTTTTCTTTTTCTTTTCTTTTTCTTTTTTTTCTTTTTCTTTTTCTTTTCCTTTATGGCCGGCCCCACCTCTCCATGAGGAAGGGGGCACGGTTTTCAAGAAGGGGGGGCCGGTGGGCCCCCCTCTTTGTGTCCGAGTTGCGGGTCCGGTGGGACCCGTTTGCTTTGGGTCGGGCCATGGCGCGCAAATTGAGTTCGCACATGGGCCGAGTTCGCACGCGGGCCGTTGTGCGCGGCCGAGTTTCGCATACGGGCCGTTGTGTGCGGGCCGAGTTTCGCATGCGGGCCGTTGTGTGCGGGCCGGGTTTCGCATACGGGCCGTTGTGTGCGGGCCGAGTTTCGCATGCAGGCCGTTGTGTGCGGGCCGAGTTTCGCATACGGGCCGTTGTGTGCGGGCCTAAGTTGCATGAGCGAGTCGGGTTCGACCCGAAGGCCGTTGGGTGCGGGCCCAAGTTTCTAATGCGGGCCGTTGTGTGCGGGCCCAGTTTCGCATGCGGGCCGTTGTGTGCGGGCCCATTTTTTTTGTAAAAATCGGGTTTGACCCGAAGGCCGTCGGGTGCGGGCTTATTTTTTTGTGTAAAAATCGGGTTCGACCCGTGGGCTAATTTCGATGCCCACAAGTGCCCCCTCAAGTTCGAGCGCGCCCGCGGGAAACGCGTAGCGGTTGGACTTGAGTCGCGTATTCGTGTGGGATTAGGTCTTTAAAAGGACCCCTGTATTTCGTTTCTTTTCATTATCGGCGATTCCCGGCGGCTTGCAGTCGAGAGCTCTGCTAGGGTTTCTTGCTTCGCAACGATGCCGCGGAGGATGAAGATGGTGACGCCATGGGGTTCACGGAGGAGAGGAGACCACCGGCCCGTGGAGGGCGGAGGGCTGCCGGCGAGGTGATCTTCCTCCTCCTCCTTCTTCTTCTTCTTCTTCTTCTTCTTCTTCTTCTCCTTCCTCTTCGCATGGTGGGTGTGGGCCGGTGCGGTGGCCGGTGGCGCGAGGCGCGGCCAGGGCTGCGGGCCGGAGGGTGCGAGGCGTGGCCGGGGGCTGCTGTGGCGGCCGGCGCGCGGGAGGTCTGGAGGCCGGGGCTGCGGGCCGGAGGCGCGGGAGGGCGCGGGCGGTGCCGTGGGCCGGAGCGGCAGGGCGTGGGGGCCGTGGGCCGGCGCGGCAGGGCGCGGGGGGCCGGAGCGGCACAGCGCGGGGGCCGTGGGCCGGAGCGGCAGGGCGCGGGGAGGCCGGAGCGCCACAACACGGGGGCCGGAGCCGGGCGCGGGGAGGCCGGAGCGGCACAGCGCGGGGGCCGGAGCCGGGCGCGGGCGGGGCCGTGGGCCGGAGCGGTAGGGCGCGGGGAGGCCGGCGGCGTAGGCGGCCGGGGCTGCGGGCGGGGCCGTGGGCCGGAGCGGCAGGGCGCGGGGGCCGTGGGCCGGAGCGGCAGGGCGCGGGGACCAGAGCGGTACAGCGCGGGGGCCGTGGGCCGGAGCGGCAGGGCGCAGAGGAGGGCGCGGGCGGGCGCACGGAGGTCGGCGGCGTAGGCGGCCGGGGCTGCGGGGCCCGGCGGGGTGCGGCGTGGGCGGTGCTGGTCGGGGACGACGCACCCCCCCCCCCCCTCCCTTGCATGTAAAATACAAGAGATAGAGAGAGGGAGTTGCGGCTTTTTGTCGTGACCCCCCTCTCTTCTTTTTCTTTTGCTGGAGGACCCTCCCTGCTAGTTTTAACAGGAGAGAGGAGAGGGGGGGGGGGTCGTGGCTTTTTTTTTTTTGCCATTACCCCCCTCTGTCTTTCTTTATTTGCTGAAGGCCCCCCCCCTTTAATAGGAGAGATAAGGGGGGGGGTTGTGGCTTTTTGCCATTACCCCCCTCTGTCTTTCTTTATTTGCTGAAGGCCCCCACCTTTTGATTTCTTTGTTTCTGTACTCGGAATCCATCTGACTAGGGCTTTGTGTTCTTTCTTTTTCAGGTCTCGTCGTTACGAGAGCTTTCCGAGTTCCGGCTGGATTGTTGATACGGTCTCCCATGGGAGTACGTACCTTCGCTTCCCCTTCGCGCAAGTCTCCCATCACCGTGCTTCGAGACAGGAGACCGGGTTGTCAGTGCTTCAGCTTTTGACGCACGAGCGAGTTTGCGAGGATGGTGTGACCGACGGCTCTTGTCGAGTGTTAAAACTTGGCGAGCGCATCCTTACTGACGAAGGGTCTTCCCGGCAAATTGTCCGGCCGAGCTTGGGGTTGCCGTTCCACCATACTGGCGAGGAGTCGGTTCCGGTCCCTGTTGTCGCTTTGAAGATATGCTCCCGTCGTACGCGCTGGGGCGTGGGGATTCAATCACGTGGAGATGTCACCTATCTGGGAGGTTTTCGGGACTGGATGAAAGAGCTGTCCGGCGCGTTGGAGGCAGAGCCAGGGATGAAGCGTTTGGCGAGATTTGTGGAGCCAGCTTGTTGGGAGTACAGTCGACCGGACGGCATGTACCGGGCTTTGTGTGAGCAGTGGTGCCCTGAGACCAATACGTTTTTGACTGGAGCTGGTGAAATCGGGATCACCCTTCGTGATGTGCACGTCATCTCTGGGTGTCCCGAAGTTCGGAGCTATTATCAGGAGGAGGTTCCTTCCCTGGAGGTTTTGACGGACCCAGATGAGTCTCCTAGCTTCTGCCTTTTGCTTTTTAAGGCGTATGCTATTATAGCGGCGCACGAGCGGTCAGACCGGGTACTTCACTCGGATTGGGTGGACTTCTGGTTTCGAGGAGAGTATCGTCACGCTCCTCCTTCGAGTCACCCAATGTGGAGATATGCCTCGTCAAAGAAGCCGGCGCCTGGCACCTTCCGGCGACCGATCGAATCTCTGAAGAAAGAGTGGTGCTCCATGGCCGGGGCGCAGCGTCCCTGGGAAGTCTTGGGACTTGAAGAGTGTAGTGATGACTGGCGTGCTGTTTACTGGTCTGCGGGGTTAGTACTCTTTCTCTGCCGCTTTGCTTTACCCTGGGAAGGGGATGTGGTACGCCCTGGGACCTTCCTTGCAGCTGCTCGGATGGTGACTGGAGAGTTCCTTAATCTGGCACCGGCGATCCTCTGCTCGTTGTATGGCGGGCTTAGCGGCACTTACTGGAGTCTATCGAGTGCGGGTAATGCAAGAGGGGAAGTAGGCAGAGCCAGTTCCTTTTGCCCCCTGCATTACCTTTATGGTTGGATTGGGCTCCACTTTCCGAAGGGGATCTTCGCGGCGCGTGGACCTTCGACCTCGGTGTCCTTTCTTCCTTGTGTGGGAGGTGTAATGAATGCCTTTTATGCATGGGAGCGCCCGAAGCCTAGTGCCCGAGAGTGTTTACGGCGCATGGGCCCCTCTGACTTTGAATTTGTATTGGAAAATGCACTGGCGCCTTCTATGAAATCCCTGGTATGCGATGGGGCGGAGATGTCCGATCCTTTGTACTGGAGCATGGTGAGTTGCAGGCCTGGGTATCTTGTTTGGCGCCGTGGGGATGTAGTGGAGGTGGCCCGGTACTCTCCCCACCGGTTTGCTCGTCAGCAGGGTTTTCGGCAGGAGTTGCCTGGGACTCCTTTGCGCCTGCGGTTACGTTATACTCCGCAGGAGGCGTACCGCCTCTGGGGAGCACTTTACGATCGTTTTACTGGGTGTACTTTCTCACCGGGGATTAAGTCGGGCGGCAAGGATGCCGCAACTCCTGAGTATCGTCACTGGGTCAACGGGTCAGTGCTTCCCCTCTTGGCTGGCCTTCCGTTAGACGTCCTTGCTAGCAGCAAGCGGGCTGACTTTCCTTTTGACTCTTTGGTGGGGTCAGAGGATCGCCGTCTCTGGTCCGAGGAGCGATGGTCAGAGAAATCTTGTGGCCGTCGAGAGAGTACTTCCCAGGCTTCACTTTCTGTGCAAGAAGTTGAGATGGCTCCGTCCTCCAAGGTTCAGGGCCTTCCTGAGACTCAGGCTTCTTGGAGTGGGGGTGCTTTTCCCAAGAGGAGAAAGTTGGACCTCTTGTGTGAGGCAGCTTTGACTGGTGCTGGCGAGGCAGGGCCAGCTCGAGACGGAGAGCCAGGGCTTTTTGTTGATGGGGTCATCCCTCCTTCTGGGGTATCTTCGTCGGACGCTGCAGGTATATCTTGTTTTTAGTTTCTCATAAATTTCTGTGCTTGTATTCTTACTTCGTTGGCTGAGTTGTCCAGCTCTTATTTTGGCAGGGTCTGCTGGACCGGACTGCGAGTCTACCCCGAAGGGGGTTGGGCAGGAGTGCTCTCCCATCAGAGCAACGTTGATTGAAGGTGGCGGGCTGGATGTTCCCTGGGATAACTTGGAGCTTTTGGGAGCGTGTGGAGCAGACTTTACCGGCAGTGCTGTTAACCTGGATGATATTGACGTGGAGCAGTTGGACTTTGGGGAGGAGGATGAGATCTCCAGTGTAGGGAGAGAACAGACTCCTCCAGCTAGGTCCGGTACTCCGGCAGAGGCTACTCCCGCAGTCGTTTTGTCGGAAGGTTTGCCTGTGCCTCCTTCTTCGGCTCCGGTGGTTCCGCTGACTGTTATCACGGCGATGGTCCAGGAGGCGGTTCCTTCACTTGAGCCTTCAGGGCCGGAGCCCACCTTGCCCGTGCACTCAGAGGCAGACAAGAGAAAGTACAGTTCGCGGGACCTTCTCTCTGTGCTTCTTTTGGAGAGCTGTCGGAAGTATATCCAGACGACGCTTGCACCCTTCCAGGAAGAGGGCTTTGCCGCTTTGGGCAGCTGGTGGGTCCTCGAGGGGCCTGAGTTTTGCAAGAGTCTGGCGGCCTTCCAGGTAGATGGCTCTTTGTTTGAGGCACAGATGCGTGTTCTCTTGGCGGATAGTGAAGCTTATTGCTTGAAACGGGCTTCGATGGAAGATGACCTTCCCCTGATACTGGCAAAGGCCGAGGACGAGGAGCGTCGACTGGAGGCGCAGCATGCACTTGTCGCTGCGAGCCTTGTTCGGGCGCGGAAGAAGCTAGAGGCTGCTCGCGCATCTTTCGAGAAAGCTGAGACGATCGAGAAGTCTTCTGGAGCAGACTTGGCAAAGCAGCGTATCGAGCTGGCGGCGCATCGGGAGCGGGTAGCTTCTCGGTCTTCAGAGTTGGAGCGCATGGAGGTTACTGACGGCGAGCTGCTCCAACGTCTCAAAGGATTTGATTCGCTTTACTAGCATGTCGCATTTCCTTTTCTTTCTTGTCATTTCTGCTGAACAGACTTGTAGTTCTGTTTTTCTTTATCTGGTGATAACTTAATATCATGCATCTATTTTTTTTTGGACTTGTATTCTGGAATGGTAGAGCTTGGTTGTGTTTTTCTTTTGTTTGGACTGTACCTTTATAGGCTGCCTACGTACCCTACTGAGAGGGATCAAGTCACACGTAGTTCCTTTTTTTTTTTTTTTTTTTTTTTTTTTTTTTTTGTAAGGGGTGTCGCCTTGCTTTTAGGCATAGTACCTTTTGAGGTACTTGCCGTTGATAGGGCCGAGCGTAAGCCCTTCTGGCGTGGTGAGAAGATATGCGCCGTTGGAGTAGACCTCTTTGACAACGTGCGGTCCATCCCACTTGGCGTCGAACTTCTTTCCTCCTCGATGCGAAAGGATGATGGGGCGTTTGACTGCGAGCACCAATTCTCCTTCTTGGAAGGATCGAGGGTGAATCTTTTTGTTGAAGGCTCGGGTTAGCCTGGCTTGGTAGCATTCCAGGCGTTGCTGGGCTTCGAGGCGCTTTTCATCTAGGGCTTCTAATTCCGCTAGGCGAAGTTGAGTGTTGTTTCCGTTGACGAGGCCTTCCTGGATGGCTATCCTGAGTGACGGGATCTGGAGTTCAAGTGGGAGGACAGCTTCTACTCCGTATACCAGCGAGTATGGAGTCGCCTGTGTTGGTGTGTGAAAAGAGGTGCGATATGCCCACAGCGCTTTACCCATGCGTTCATGCCAGTCTTTCTTCGACTTTGAGACGACTTTCTCCAAAAGTTTGCAGAGTGTTTTGTGAAAGCTTCAGCTAGGCCATTGGCAGAGGCGTTGTACATGGTTGAACACCTTTGCTTGATGTCGAACTTGGCGCAAAATTGGCTGACAGCGGAGTTCTTGAATTGCTTCCCGTTGTCCGTAACGATATAGCGAGGGATGCCGTATCGGAAGATGATGTCGTTTTGGATGAAGTTGATGACAGAGTGCCTGGTGACTTCTCGCAATGGTACTGCCTCAGCCCACTTGGAGAAGTAATCTGTTGCCGCCAGGATATAAAGATGCTGCTTGGATGACTTGGGCAGCGGACCGACAATATCGAGTCCCCATCCATCGAAGGGCCATGATGCGATGGTTGGATGCAAAGGTTCCGGAGGCTGACGGATGTAGTCGCCATGCAGCTGGCAAGTGTGGCATCTTTTTGCAAACCCGAGGGAGTCCTTGATCATAGTGGGCCAGTAGTACCCCATCCGCCTGATGCGGAAGTGCAGCTTTGGCCCGGACTGATGTGAGCCACAGATCCCGGCATGGACTTCTTTTAGTGCTGTTTCCGCTTCTTCTTTCGCAAGACACCTCAGGAGCGCACCATCGTAGCTTCGACGGTACAACTCGTTGTTGAAGTGGAAGAATTTCAGAGATCGCCGGCGAATGTCGACCTTACGCTTTGGGTCTTCAGGAAGCTTTCCGTGGACAAGAAAGTCTATGAATGGCTGTCTCCAGTCTAGCTCGTCGGTCACGAAAACGTGTACTGCGTTGACTTGGTCTGGGATCCCCATAGGGAGGTCCTCTTCGGTGATCACCATCCTCTTACAGATAGGGATGATGAGTTGGCTTTTTTCTGGGAACGGAAGTGTAGCCGCTAAATTTGCAAGCGCATCAGCCTGCTGATTGAGGTTTCTGGGGACATGCTGGATTGAAGCATCTTTGAGTGTACCAAGGAGTTTCAGGGCTCGTATGTGCAATGGCACGAGATCTTCTTTGTTGACCTCGTATGCCCCCAATATTTATTGGATGACGAGTTGAGAGTCGCCGAAAATTGTGAGCCCTTGAAGTTTCATATCATTGGCGAGTTCGAGGCCAATGATCAGAGCTTGATATTCCGCCCTGTTGTTGGAGCATGGCTCTGATAGTAGAAACGAGAAGGGAAGTACTTCGTCGTTTGGTGTGACGAATATAACTCCCGCTCCTGCTACATCTTGCCTGGCCGCACCGTCGAAGAACATTTTCCAAGAAGGGGCGATGTCGATGCAGAATACTTCTTCGTCTGGGAGATCTTCCGATAGTTCCCACTCTGCTGGAAGGGGGTATTCTGCTAGGAAGTCTGCGAGAGCTTGACCCTTGACCGCTTTACGAGGGACAAAGGTGATGTCAAACTCAAGGAGGAGCAAAGCCCACTTGGCCAGACGTCCGGAGAGCACTGGTCTTGACATGATGTATTTGAGCGGATCGGCTTTTGAGATGAGCCTGATGGCGTGAGCTAACATATAGTGTCGCAGCTTTTTTGTAGCGAAGATGAGCGCCAGACAGACCTTCTCAATCGGGGAGTAGTTTAGTTCCGCGCCGATGAGAGTGCGGCTCAAATAGTAGCATGCTGTTTCCTTGCCTAGCTCGTTGTCTTGAGCCAGGAGTGCCCCCAAGGACTGCTCCTGGGCGCTGATGTAAAGGACCAATGGCTTTCCTTGAACTGGTGCTGTCAGAACCGGGGGCTTGAGTAAGTAATCCCTGATGTTTTGGAGGGCTTCCTGACAAGCTTCATCCCACTTGAATGCTGCTCCTTTCTTCATGAGGCGACTGAAGGGTCTGCATTTTCCAGCTAAGTTGGCGATGAACCTTCTGATATATGCTAGATGGCCTTGGAGACCTCGGAGGTCTCGCACGGTTTTCGGGATCGGCATATTGAGGATAGCATCTATCTTGGTTTGATCTATTTCGATACCTCGATGGCGTACGATAAAGCCGAGGAACTTTCCCGAGGAGACCCCAAATGCGCATTTAAGCGGGTTCATGCGGAGTTGGTACCTTCGAAGTCGCTTGAAGATTAGCTCGAGGTCTTGAAGATGTGTGGACTTTTGTCTTGATTTTACCACGAGGTCGTCGACGTAGCATTCTACATTCTGGTGAAGGATATCGTCGAAAATTTTTTGCATGGCTCGTTGGTAAGTGGCTCCTGCGTTCTTCAAGCCGAAAGGCATGACTTTGTAGCAGTAGATCCCTTTTGGCGTGCGGAACGCCGTAAGCTCTTCGTCTTTGGGCGCCATCCGGATCTGGTTGTAGCCTGAGGATCCATCCATGAAGGTTAGTGTTTCATGGCCTGTTGTTGCATCCACCATTAGTTCTGTGATTGGCAGTGGGAAGTCATCTTTGGGGCATGCATTGTTTAAGTCCCTGAAGTCCACGCATACTCTGATCTGGCCGTTCTTCTTCTTGACTGGGACCACGCTGGAGATCCACGTTGGATACTTAACTTCTCGGATAAAGCCGGCTTCAATGAGCTTGTTGACTTCGTCTTCTATTTGCGGTACCAGTTTCGGTCGGTAACGTCTTTGTCCTTGCTTGATGGCGCTAGCTCCGTGCTTAACAGCAAGCTGGTGTACTGCGATCTTGGGGTCAAGTCCCGGCATTTCCTTGTAGGACCATGCGAAGACATCTCTGTATTCTTGGAGTAGCTTGATGTACGCGGCTTCCTCTTCGGGAGTCAGGAGTGCACTTACGAATGTAGGCCGAGGATCCTCTTGTGTCCCCAAGTTGATTTCTTTCAGATCGTCGACGGTAGATTGCCCCCCTTCTTCGAGGACTGGCGGTGCACTAGGCAACTCGTCGTCCGAAGTAGAAGTGTCGTCGACCGATAAGTCGGCAATTGTGATATGATTAAGAGAGACCAGAATGATATTGGGAACATTGGCGGTTTGAAAGAATGTGGGTGGGTGGGTGGGAATGATTTTTCTCACCTCAGTGGGTGGCTTTCCCAAGCGGTCGAATACTGACCTTCGCTTTGCTTGTCTGATTGGCCCAAGTCTTTTGAATACTGATATGGGATTTTGACTTGCCTGGTTTTTGACGTTCTTCTTTTGCTTTTGAGGTACGGTCCGACGCCGAGCTCGATATCGCCTTCTTTTGGCGCCCTTTGTACCGGGATGAATATTGGTAGAGCGTGCATCGGAAGCTGACGATCCCTCTTCCGCTTCATTCACCAACTTCACCTCAATGTAGTTAGAGGTGAAGGTCTTCTCTCCTGTTATCTTGATGACCACCGGGTTTTGACGAGAGCCGATGCCTCGCCGATTTGGTGGGATCTGCTCGCCACCCTGGAGTAAATGGGCTTGAGTCTTAGTCATCCCGTGTGGTATTGGAGCTGGCAGGAGCGTACTCATATGTGCAGCACTGCCTTCGTCGTAACCAGCTTTGAACAGCAGCTTGGCGGCATTTTGCCCCCAGCTTCCTTTTGGCTTGAATGTGAGTTGGCTGGATTCGAAGGGATTGATGGGTTTTGGTGAACTTGAAGCTTGCCCCAGGCTGGGTAGTGGCAGTGTCATCTCTTGCAGAGTGATGACATTAGCTTCCGATAGCGGCCGGACCATCCCTTTTGGCGAGGCAAAAGGTGGTGGTTCATCTTTGCGATGCCACTGAGGCGTGAGGCGTAAGACTGTCGTAGCTTGGACAGGTAATGGAGTATGCTTCATGGATCTTGTCTTGGAGCTGATGCGCATTCTTTGTCTTGGTGCTAACACTTCTTTGACTTCGTGTATCGCCTTCGATGGTGGTACTAGATTTGGAGTTGGCAGAGCTTCGTCCTGCTCCATCCTTTTAGCTTTCTGAGTTCGAGGAGTTTTAGCTGGAAGGACTTCTGCAACAAGGTCCTTTGCCTGGTAAAACTTGGCATCAGCAAGGTGCGCTTCAGCCTCATTGAATGGTTTATCGTCTGCAACAATGCACTTCTCCAGACCTTCCTCGTAGTACTTGAGGCATTGGTGCCAGGTAGACACTACGACACCGTTTTCGTGCAGCCACGGTCTTCCCAGCAAAAGGTGATATGATGTTTGACAGTCAATGACGTGGAAAAGAACCGTCGTGTCAAGTTGACTGATGGAGAGTTTTAGACGAATGATCCCTATGGTGGACTGTCCTCCTTGGTTAAACCCTTGAATGACCAGCTGGCTTTGTGAGAGCTGGCCGGTGGTGATGCCGAGCTGGCGCATTGTTTGGATAGGCATGATGTTGACGGCGGAGCCACAGTCCAACAGGATTCGATTTACCGGCTTCTCGTTGATGTATCCCGAGACATAGACAGGTCGATTGTGCAGTCGTGCTCCGAGCTGCAGATCTTCGTCCGAGAAGGTTATTGCTGCGTTACATGAGACAATAGTTTTGTCCTTCTCGGCATTTTTCTTCTTGTAGCTGTCTGGGTCTGTCAAAGCCTCGGCCATTGCTAGGCGAGCTTTCTCTGGGAGGTGTAGTGCTTCTATGAGTGGCAAGTGCATGATTGCCTCATCGTAAGCAGCAGTACTGTCTTTGTCGGAATCGTCCTCCTCGTTGTCGGTGTTGCTTTCTTTGGAAGGCTTGATCCTATCTTCTTCTTCCGGCGCTATGTGAATCTCAACCATGCAACAGGAGGCTTCGTGCTGCTGATTAGCTGGGAGGAAGTAATCGGGGAAGAACTCTTGCAATGTTGTCGGTTCTGGAGGGTTTTGCAGGAGGAGATCATCAGGATCTGCTGGCGGTACTTTGAATGCCTTCCTTCCTGGAGCTTTGCTTTTCTTTTTGTAAGTTCTTCGTTCCGGAAGCTTTCTTGTTACCCGATCGAACTTGTGACTTCTTGGCGTCCATGGCCTTCGTCTGCGAGGCAACACGACCCATGCATCTTCATCAGTGGATTCTTCGTTACCAAGGTGAAGCTCTGGAGTGGGAGTGGTAGGTCCTTCATGGGTCGGGGAGACCTGCTCCTCTGGGGACCTTGGTGGTTCGCCTTCTGACTCCCAGCCGGTGGGCTTGATTTCTTCTATTGAGACAGACGAAGGTTTGGAATAGAGGACGTAGTAGTCGAATTTACCTGAAGGCTGGCCTAACAGACCGACCTCCGGGTCTCCTTGCTCGTACCTTGTCCGGAGATTTGTAGGTTCTCCATGAGTTGGGGAGCCTTGCTCCTCTGGGGACCTTGGTGGTTCGCCTTCTGACTCCCAGCCGGTGGGCTCGATTTCTTCTATTGAGACAGGCGAAGGTCTGGAGTAGAGGACGTAGTAGTCGAATTTACCTGAAGGCTGGCCTAACAGACCGACCTCCGGGTCTCCTTGCTCGTACCTTGTCTGGAGATTCCGTTGGGACATAGCTTTGTTTGAGAGAGACGTCGATGTAGGCGACGGTTGCCCCCAGGGCAGTGACGTTTCTTTCTCAGCGAGCTTAGGAGCGTACTGCTGTCGTCTTGAGATCTTCCGTTGTGGAGCTAACTTCGCAATTGGCCTTTGGCGATTGATGCGCAACTTGGGCCTTCTCTGGTGGGTAGCAACGAGTACCGGTTGAAACGAACCAAAGGTGATGGATGTCATGTTTGCCGTTGCAACGTCGCTGGAGTCGATCTCGATTTTTCCTTGCTTTGCGAGTGCCATGATCTTCTCTTTGCAGAAGAAACACTTCTCAATAGGATGGCTGACCAGCCGGTGGTATTTGCAAAAGAGCGGATCGTTGACCCGATGCATCTGTTCGGGCCTTTTTGAAGGAGGAAGCTCAATCATCTTTTCTTGTAGCAGTTGATCGAACATGGAGGAGACTTCTGAGTCTGGAAAGGGATACTCTTTGGCCTCAAGTTCTTCTAGAGTCATCTTCGACTGCCTTTGAGATGGAGGCGGTGGTATGGCAGCTCCCTTTTCTTGATCTGACTTACCGCTGATTTTGAGTGGCTTGGAGGCCGAGACGATGTCGGCGACATTAACTTGCTTTGATTTGGGTGCCGGCGGTTTGTCTTTCTTTTCCACCTTCAGGAAGTCTTTGGTCTTTGAGTCCCCGCGATTTGCTAAGCTGAGCTCCATGTCGTGGGCTCGAGTTGCGAGTTCTTCGAAGGACCGAGGCTTGATCCCCTTGAGGATGTAGAGTAAGCCCCAGTGCATGCCTTGGGTGCACATCTCGATAGCCGAGTCTTCCGACAAACGGTCTCGTGAATTCAGGGCGAGATTCCTCCATCGATCGATGTAGTCGATTACTGATTCGTCCTTCCTTTGCTTGACGGCAGTAAGCTCAGTCATGCTAACGATGCGCCGAGTACTGTAGAAGCGGTTGAGGAATTCTCTTTCCATCTGATCCCAGCTGTCAATGGATCCTGGAGGAAGATCAACATACCAGTCAAAAGCATTACCTTTGAGGGTGCGAACGAACTGCTTCACTATCTCATCGCCGTATGTGCCGGCGTTGTTGCAAGTCTCAACGAAGTGGGCAATGTGTTGCCTTGGATTTCCCTTCCCGTCGAAGTGCTGGAATTTTGGTGGCTGGAACCCGGTAGGGAAGCGCAGCTGCTGGATCCTTGTAGTGTAAGGCTTCGAATATGCTGCCGTAATCGGAGGTAGGCTGCCGCCGTGGGAACGCATCATGTCAGCCACTAGTGCTTGTATTTGCTGGGCATTCATCGTTGCTGCCACTGAAGGTTGAGCGGCCACCGAGACCGGCACGGGAGCCGAGGAAAGTGCAGGAGTAATTGCTAGTGTTGCCGGGCCAACTTCTGCCAGAGCAAGAGTTGGAGACGGGGCTGAAGCAGCTACTGGAGAAGCAGGAGGTTGACCGAATGTTGCGACATCCCTGGCACTCAGTCTCTGAAGCAAGGTGTTGATGTGACGATCTTTCTCTTCCATTAGTCGGGTGAGCTGAGCCATGTGTTCACCCATTTGCATGACTTGGAGCTGGAGAGCGGACGGAGGATGGTGTCGCAGGACGTCTCGATGTTGCACGCCTGCACCCTCGCCATCGTCGTCGGAGACGTAGTTACGCTGACTTGCTTCTGCTTGATGACGGATGTTTGCCCCCGGCAAGGGAGGTGCAAAGTCCGCTGGAGAACCCGAACGGGTTCGGGGTTGGGGCTGGTCCTCCCCAAATTTCTGGACAGATGTTCCAGGATTGAGGCTTGTTTCTTCATGCACCAAGGCCTCATTGGTGATTTGGCGAGCACCTTCAGCAGCAGTTTCTGGCGTGAAGAAGTCCGCAAGAGTTTGAGTACGCCGAGTGTAAACGCGTACTACCGGGGGAATGTCATCCACCGGGTTTTCTGGATCGCCGTGTTGGAGTAGTGGAGACTCGGCGATAGGTGAGAGGCTTGTTGGAGCAAACGTATCGTCGTTCATTCCGGCCATGGCGAACTTGAAGCAACTCCTTCAAACGTACGGATGAAAGGAGAGGAGGTCCCACCGGGCGTGCCAGAAATCTGTGGTCGCAGAAAAAGATTCGGGTCGTCTTTATTGCGGGTCACACGAGATTACAAATTTTTGGTTGATCAGGAGATTGTGGGAGAGATCCTCTGGAGGGTCCCTTTGATCCGCGTCTCCACGTGGTATTCGTGCGAGAGCTCTGAAGGGGTTGCCCAGGACAGAGGTCTTTACAGGGTGAGGGTTTTTGAGAGGCTAAGGAGTTTCCGCCGTTGATTTTGTCCCGTCCGTGCTTCGCGCTTTCTCGGCTAGGGAGGCCTTGGGCTTCGTTCCTCGGTCTTCGTGTCTTCCTCGATCCTTGCTCGACCTCAGCGTCCTTGATCGTCGGTTCGCGGCGTCGATCGTGTTTTTGGCGTTAGCTTTGGCTTTAGCTTTCGGCTTTGGCGTAGCTTTGGCGTGGCTCTGGCGTTTGCTTTGCTTTGGCGCTTGCGCTTGAACGTAGGAGGGTAGAGACTTGTGATGCTTTAGTTCTTCCGGACTTCGCGTCGTATCGGCTAGAACGTACGGTGCTTTGCTCGTGACCGTCGTAGTTGCTTGGCTTTGGCACGTGCGTTGCTTTAGCGCGAGCTTTATCGGTGCGTTTGCTTTGGCTTCTTGCGTCGGCTTTGACTTTAGCTTCGACTCGATCTTCTTCTCGAATGACTGGCGTTACCTCTTCAAGGCTTCTTTACTCTTCCGGCTTCCTCGACGGTTGTGGCGTCGGTTTTGGCTTTTCGGCGGGGGTAGCACCGATGCTTGTGCGACGGTTGTGGCGTCGACTTTCGTTGATGAAGACGGCGGGTGTAGCACCGATCTTCGTGCGACGGTTGTAGCGTCGGCTTTTGTTGATGAAGACGGCGGGTGTGGCACCGGCTTTAGCACGACGGTTGTAGCGTCGGCTTTTGGTTGACGAAGGCGGCAGGGGTAGCACCGGCTTCAGGCCTTCTTCTCCCGGCTTTCTTCTTCGTGCGAGGAGTCGATGCCTTGATTGAAGACGACGAGTGTTGTCGGCTTCGATCTTCTTCTCCGGCCTTTGCTTATGGCGTCTTCGGAGCTGATGAAGATCGTTGGAGCAATCGGGTGATGACGGCTCCGGGTCTTCTTCTCCACGCTTTCTTCTTCGTGCGAGGAGTCGAAGCTTTGATCTCCGAGTGCAAGGTCTTCACGTTGATGAGGACTTGAAGGGCCAAGGACTCCCGTAGGATATGCTTGCCGTGCCTCGTGAAGCCTTCGGTCTTCGAGCGTTGGAGCTTCTCTTGCGAAGCTCTTTCGTCTTCGGCTTTCGGACCCTTGATGCCTTCCCCGACCCCTTCTATTTATAGGCAAAGGGGGGCGGTTGGGGGAGATATTGCTGAAATCTTTTTGTTTCCTCCAATATCTCCCCTCATAACCATCGAGATATTGTTCCCTTATTTGGGGAAACAAACCCGATTTCCTCCTTTTTAGTTGGAGTGGTTATGGGCTAGATGTGACTCGATCTTTAAAGATCGAGTTGTTATTTTTGTTGCACTTTTGGATCGGATGGCGACACAACGTCATCTTGTCCGTTGGATCGAGGGATCGTCGTGGATCTACGGTTGTGTAGACGTCCACGCCACCTCCCCCCGCATCAAGGCGGTTTTGACTTTTTCTTTTCTTTTCCTTTTCTTTTCTTTTTCTTTTCTTTTTCTTTTTTTTCTTTTTCTTTTTCTTTTCCTTTATGGCCGGCCCCACCTCTCCATGAGGAAGGGGGCACGGTTTTCAAGAAGGGGGGGGCCGGTGGGCCCCCCTCTTTGTGTCCGAGTTGCGGGTCCGGTGGGACCCGTTTGCTTTGGGTCGGGCCATGGCGCGCAAATTGAGTTCGCACGTGGGCCGAGTTCGCACGCGGGCCGTTGTGCGCGGCCGAGTTTCGCATACGGGCCGTTGTGTGCGGACCGAGTTTCGCATGCGGGCCGTTGTGTGCGGGCCGGGTTTCGCATACGGGCCGTTGTGTGCGGGCCGAGTTTCGCATGCGGGCCGTTGTGTGCGGGCCGAGTTTCGCATACGGGCCGTTGTGTGCGGGCCTAAGTTGCATGAGCGAGTCGGGTTCGACCCGAAGGCCGTTGGGTGCGGGCCCAAGTTTCGCATGCGGGCCGTTGTGTGCGGGCCCAGTTTCGCATGCGGGCCGTTGTATGCGGGCCCATTTTTTTTGTAAAAATCGGGTTTGACCCGAAGGCCGTCGGGTGCGGGCTTATTTTTTTGTGTAAAAATCGGGTTCGACCCGTGGGCTAATTTCGATGCCCACAATGGGTCCATGCATAATTTAATGGGAAAAAATTAATGTGGGGTTAATGTTGGCGTGGAATACCTCAGGCCAGTTCTCGATCCGCCGCCTCACGCTGGCAGAAGCATTCTAGGGTTCTGGGTCTCCAACAACCCAAAGAGAATGATTGAATCCACCAACAATGACCACAACACAGAGAAAAAAAAACTATAGAAAAGCAATCCTCATGACACAAAGAAGTTTGTTTATGCAGTTTAAAAATCCCTATCTCTGCGGGTGTCGGACACTGCCCTGGAACAATATGGAATTAGATTCAGCTTACAACCCCTTCTTTCATGCCTCCATCGGATCTCAACGAGACTAACCTCCTATCTCGATCCCGGATCTTCTTCGTTTCTCAAACATAATAGAAATGCTCGAAGCAAGACCCTAAAACTAGGGGTGCAACTCGGGTCGGATTGGTTCAGGTTTGAGCCAAACTTGAACCGACCCGAAGGTTTTCGTTTCTACTATTTTCTAACCCAACCCAACCCGAATTCTATATAAATCCGACCCAACCCGAACCGAACCAAATCGGGTTAGTTCGGGTCGGTTCTTGGGTCTGATTTGAACTAGGGGTGCAACTTGGGTCATATTGAAACTATGGGGTGCAATGGGTCTGATTTAAACTAATGGCCGAGTTGAACCATGGGGTGCAAGGGGTCAGATTTAAACTAATGGCTGAGTTGAATCAGGGGCCATATTGAAACTATGGGGGTGCAATGGGTCTGATTTAAACTAATGTCCTAGTTGAACCATGGAATGCAATGGGTCTGATTTAAATTAATGGCTTAGTTTAAACTAATGGCCGAGTTGCACCTTAAATCAGATTCATAATGGATCTGATTTAAACCAAGTTGAGAACCGAGTTGCACCCCTAGTTTAAATCTTCCTTGTCTTCTTGGTGAAATGGAAAGCCATTAGCTTGTGGTAGCGTCGGATCATATTTTAGTCGGATCGCATTTTAATAAGACCCGACACAGTTTCACAGACCCATCATACCATGTATAAGGATCCGGGTCGGGTTGGTTAGGGTTTACCCGAGCACTAACCCAAAACCGACCCGATTTAGTCGGGTCAAGATATATCAGAACCGAACCAACCTAAGTTCGGGTTGGTTCAATTCTCGGGTTTACCCGACCCAAGTTGCACCCCTATCTAAAACCGGCCGTCAAACATAATGATAAGCTCTCACAAAACCTATGGTGAAAACCCTATTTATAGCCCCCCAAAACCGTACAGAAAAGGTCAAATATGCACGTTTTGCCCCGGGCGCACGATCTTGCGCCTAGGGTGCCATCAGACGTCAATGACCTAGGGCCCAGAAAATCACTGAACGCGAGACCTTGTCCCTCGGTTTCTAGCACCCGCCAGTGTATCGGGCAAAATATTACGGACGCCCAGGGAGCCAGCCCGAGGCTGGCCCCGATCCTGGCGCCCGTCAGCAATCGGGCGCTGCACAGTTGGCACCCAGGGTGCCAACCTACTGGCGTGCGCTCCCAGGTCCTCCACATGGAGCCTCCTAGCGCACTCCGTCCTCATCGAAACTGAGCCAAACTCCAACTGTTAATGTAATTTATTGTTTTACAATCAATAGATAAATCTCGAAGGATTACGCTATAAAAAGACCATTGTTGGTTATTCCCTGATACCAGGCTTTCCAAGAGCAAGCTCCGCATGCTCCAATGATGCATACAAACCAAGCTCCGCATCCCGTAATGACTCAACACCAAGTACAATACCCAGTATGTCGTCATGCCAGCTCTCCTGGACGACGTCCCTATTGCACTATCATGCACACAGGAGAACATCTAAGATCGGAGCCCATAGTTCCTCGAAGAACCCGACTTGAGCTCAGAACTTGACCCCATCCGACCCGATCATCCCATGAAACGGGTCAGCCACCACGAGTCGGCTGCCCGCTCGCCCCCTGACATTGCCATATAGCTCATTCTGTTACTAAAATGACAACCAACTCTCATCTATTGTTAAGAATGGACCCGGTTGCTTTTAGCTTTACCAAACTAATCACCATGATGTGCGAAACGGTTCGCACGGTGAACTAAAGCGATCAGAATACTTTTTTATCGTTACCACTGTAACGACCATTTCAGGATTTCGACAAAATTTTGTCTAATTTTGTAAGATTATTGTCCATCTCTTGTCATCTATGTGTTCTCTCGCTATTCCCATGCTTTTGATGGGGGACTTCAATGTTATCATTGCTCCAGAGGAAAAGCGAGGTGGACGCAGTTTTGCTCTTGATGCTTCCATTGATAAATTTAGGCAGTTCATCTTGGATAATGGTCTCATAGATCTCGGATTCTCGGGGAATTCTTTTACGCGGAGTAATAACCAAGTTGGCGATGCTCAAATTCTGAAAAGATTGGATCGGGTTTTATTTTCCTTTTCTTTACATGATATGTTCCCAGACACCCAATGTACTCATATGACCAGGGTGGCATCAGATCATTGTCCATATTGATCTTGAGTTCGATTTAGGACACTGGCCGTTCCGTTTCGAGCATTTCTGGATGGACCACCCGGGTTGGGATCCTCTTATTCGGTCCATTTGGCATTTAACTATTCCAAACCAACCTTATCGGCAACTACATCAGAACCTGGTTCTGGTTCGTCAGGGTGTTCAGATTCTGAATAGGGAGATCGTGGGTCTTCTTGAGAATCAAGCTAGCTTTCTCTCTACTCAAATGGATTGCTTGTAAAGGCAAGAATCGGCTAGGGGGTTAGATACTGCTGGGGAGAGTTTGCTCCAGGATTTGACTGCTCAATATCATAACAATTTGGCAATGCTAGAATCCAAATGGAGACAAATGTCTTAGGTTCAGTGGCTTCAGGAGGGCAATTGGAATACTAAATTCTTTCATCATACTACTTTGACGAGGCGGTGGATTAATCGCATCATGAGCTTAGAGATGGAGGATGAAGGGATATGTTCGAAAAGGGGAGGTATGGAACAAATGCTCATAAATTATTTTCATTCCAAGTGGACATCCTCGGATCCAGCCTATCAGGATGTTCTTCTCCAGTCAATTCCAACTATTATTTCGATGAAGGATAATCTTTATCTTTCCAGGCTAGTGCTAGACGAAGAAATTAATGCCACTATTTTCGGGATGGCCAGGAATAAAGCCCCTAGTCCCGAGGGATTTACAGTAGATTTTTTTGTGAAAAATTGGTAAGTAGTAGGAGAAGTGGTAACTAGAGGCATCGGGGAGTTTTTCAGATCCTCGATTCTTCCGAGAAATTGGAGGGTAACTTTTGTGGTGCTCATACCCAAATCTAAGCCGACGGTGAAACCGAATCATTTCCGGCCCATTAGTCTGTGCACAATCCTTTACAAGATAGTGGCTAAAATTCTGGTAAACCGGTTGCAACGTGTTCTTCCAAAGCTGATATCGCTAGCTCAGTCATCTTTTGTCAAGGGTCGTAATATATTAGAGAATATCTTGCTGGCCCAGGAGGCCAGGCTTTGCATTCCATGGAATACGAAGATAATGAAAATGGAAAACATAATTAAAATTTTAAAAATTAATATTACCAACGGCACAAACATATACCGTCGGTAATATAATGTTGTACCGACGGTTAATAATATTTCCGCCGATATATTAGTTATGCCGACAGAAATTAATTTATCGTCAGTATAAAAAACAAAAAAATTAGTAAAAACTTAAATATATTATACAGACGGATATATATATATATATATATATATATATATATATATATATATATATATATATATATATATATATATATATATATATATATATATATATATATATATATATATATATATATATATATCCGTCAGCATTAATAGTCTTTATACCGATGGTAATTAATAATACCGTCGGCAATAAATCTATTTCTTGTAGTGCGACCAGATCAAATCGGGAAAGAACGAAAACGATCGAAGATGTTGAACTGCGAGGTGCTCGAACCGAAGATCCAATTGCCATACGTCAAGGAGAGGTGGATCATTCGCTCGGATACCATGAAACGTGCATGGACAGAGACAGAGAGACTAGGATTTGGGGAAAAGGGATTAACCATCTCAATAGGCCAATGACCTATATATATGTATGTACAAGAGGGAGGAGAGGTATCTTATTCTACAATATACAATATCACTAACAAAAGGGACAAAAATAAGAAGTGTCGATAGCTGGACCCAAACCATGGCATCAAGTTAAGGACTTTGAAACAAATATCATAAACATGATAATCTTATTAAGTCAAATAACCATAGAGAAGGACTCTCTCTCTCTCTCTCTCTCTCTCTCTCTCTCTCTCTCTCTCTCTTATTTATAAGTAAACATGTTTTAGTCTTATTTGCAAGAATAAGATATAAATTTTTCTCGGATCATGCTGCATGTACTGCGACCTTCATTCCCGCTTGGCAGTGCCCGGGGATGCCGCAGATGAAGTAGTTGTTGCCCTTTACCAGTATGGCCAGATCGTTCCCGGACTGGAGCACCTTGGAGCCCGGAGCAACAGTGCAACTGTTATAGCCGGCAGCATCGACCACCACCAAGTTGTGTAAGTTCGGATCATACTTGAAAACTGGACCCAAAAACACGCAGAGAAGGGTCAACAAAAAAAATAGAAATGACTTGCGAAGAATGATTCATAGAGTCAGATCCAAGTAAATGGAACAAGGCTTGATGATTATGACTAGAAGACTCGAAGCAAATAAGAAATAAGCGGAGTACCGAGCACGTCGCGCGCTTGGAAGCTCTTGCCATTGGGCCAGTTTTGCACGTTAAAGGTCCATCCCTGGCCATCTCCGACTATGTAGGCAGCGGACTCAGCGATGTCCATTTGGATCATGAGGCAAAGGCAGATCAGTGCGAGGCCGAGAACCGATGTGGTGCCCCTTTTTTCTGCCATATCTACTAATCGATCTAATGTCGGGATTCAAAGGAGAGGTTTAGAAGGTTGATGTTTTTCGTATGAGTAAACTTACAAGGGCAGGGGTTCCTTTTATAAGCCCGGTAGCAAGTGAAGTATCCATTATGCCCTTTCTTTTGGATGATGTGGCAGGCAACGATTGGGCCGTAGGTAAGTCCAGCAAAATAAATCGGGTAGAAAAAATGGTCTCGGATTTCACATGAGGCTATTAAATGGAAAATCTTGTGTGCATACACTGAATTGTATTATCATAAATTGTACAATCTTACACGTAGATATGCTCTAAAAAACGTCCGAGAAATTTTCCAATAAAGCCCTCATTCATCATAGTCCTTCGATGGTAGACAATCGGACAGGTGAATGACACTCGGCCCAGAACAACAGGGCGTAGATGTTTCACTAAGATCACCTTACTATGCTTTAAGATTAGTGCACTGCTCCAATCCCACGGCTCTTGCGGCGAGGACGCAGACTATGCAAACATACATGGCGTGTACGCATAGTATCCCTCTACTAAAAAAAGTCCATATTCGATCGATTCAGTAAGCCAAACAGTGAATCCATTCAGGAGCAATGTTATTCAACCCAAAACGTTTAACCCGAATGGTAACACGAATGACATGTCTGGATCACAGCCGTTCGTTGCACCTAGCGCGTACCGATGAATCACAATGAGTCCAAACGAAATTACCGTTGAGCATTCCGGTTAAACGCCTCGGTTTGAATAGTATTTTCTGTTAATACTTTTTTGGGGTTATTAGTCTGAGGCCTTTCTGACTAATCATGTATTACGATAAACCCTTATGTTTGTTGCGTTTTACGTTAAGCCTCTTCCTCATTGGCAAAATAGAATAACAATTCGGTAATAATGTATGTACAGTGACTGCTACAGTGATTTCACTATCAATTTGGGTAGGAATGAGTGTAGAGGCATCTGGCAAGATTAGTGGAGATGGTCTGTGGGGTGTTGCGGCTGGCCGGGGGGTGGGGTTGGTGTAGCCGCCGGAATCGACCGCCACCACGTTGTGCATCTCTGGATCATATTTGAAAACTGGGTGCACAAACATGCACAGAACGGGTTAGGAACAAAACATATGATCTTAGCATGAATGACTGATGAAGAAGGATTCATAAAGTTGGCTCCAAATAAGTAGGACAAGATTCGATGGTAATGGTCGTGGCTTTGAAGCTCTTGCCATTGGTCCACTTTTCTGTGCCATCTATTGATCTCGTGCCAAGACCTAGGGCTGTCAACGGTCGTGTCATGTCGGGTTCGTGTCGTGGCCAAAACCTCTAGACCCATACCCGACCTGTTTAACTAATGGTGTCTAGATGCTAAACCCGTACCTGACCCGCTAATAAACGGGTAGACCCGATAAGACCCGTTTAACACACAGGCCTATTCAGTTGACCCGATCTAACCCAATCCGACTCGACCCGATAGACCCGCTAGTACTATATATTACAGTATAGGATTGAGGGTAGACCCGACCCGACCCAACACGACATCACTCATTGAATTTTAAACGGGTCTTCCTGGGTCTACCATGTCCAGACGCTAAACCCGGACCAAACCCATTTATTAAACGGGTCTATCGTTCGATCCGTTTACGACCCGAACCCGCTTAATCCGACCCAAACCCGCTAACTTCGTGTTGGGTCGTCTCGGGTCTGCCGTGTCGGGTCCAAAATTGCCAGCCCTACCAAGACCTAGAAGAATAATAATTAAAACATAGCGAGGGGAGAGGTTTAGAAGTTTGATGTACGTTAGGCAACGGGAGTTCTTTTTACAAGGCTTAATTTCAAGCGCATGTGGCCAGTAAATAGAAAATCTTGCAAAATTAAGAAATGGGTCCATGCATAATTTAATGGAAAAAATTAATGTGGGGTTAATGTTGGCGCGGAATACCTAGGCGAGTTCTCGATCCGCCGCCTCACTCTCGTAGAAGCATTCTAGGGTTCTGGGTCTCCAACGATCCAAAGAGAATGATTGAATCCACCAACAATGACCACAACACAGAGAAAAAAAACTATAGAAAAGCAATCCGCATGACACAAAGAAGTTTGTTTATGCAGTTTGAAAATCCCTATCTCTGCAGATGTCGGACACTGTCCTGGAGCAATATGGAATTAGATTCAGCTTACAACCCTCTTCTTTCATGCCTCCATCGAATCTCAACGAGACTAACCTCCTATCTCGATCCTGGATCTTCTTCATTTCTCAAACATAATAGAAATGCTCGAAGCAAGACCCTAAAACTAGGGGTGCAACTCGGGTCGGATTGGTTCGGGTTTGAGCCAAACTTGAACCGACCCGAAAGTTTTCGTTTCTACTATTTTCTAACCCAACCCAACCCGAATTCTTTATAAACCATACCCAACCCGAGCCGAACCAAATCGGGTTAGTTCGGGTCGGTTCATGGGTCTGATTTGAACTAGGGGTGCAACTCGGGTCATATTGAAACTATGGGGTGTAATGGGTCTGATTTAAACTAATGGCCGAGTTGAACCATGGGTCATATTGAAACTATGGGATGCAATGGGTCTGATTTAAACTAATGGCCTAGTTGAACCATGGGGTGCAATGGGTCTGATTTTAACTAATGGCCTAGTTTAAACAAATGACCAGGTTGCACCCCTAGTTTAAATCAGATCCATAATGGGTCTGATTCAAACCAAAGTCAAGAACCGAGTTGCACCCCTAGTTTAAATCTTTGTTGTCTTCTTGGTGAAATGGGAAGCCATTAGCTTGTGGAAGCGTCAGATCATATTTTAGTCGGACCCCATTTTAATCAGACCCGACACAGTTTCACAGACCCATCATACCATGTATAAGGATCCGGGTCGGGTTGGTTCGGGTTTACTCGAGCCCTAACCCAAAACCGACCCAATTTAGTCGGGTCAAAATATATCAGAACCGAACCAACCCGAAATTTAAAAATATCCGAACCAACCCAACCCATTTAGTTCGGGTTGGTTCAGTTCTCGGGTTTACCCTACCCAAGTTGCACCCCTACCTAAAACCGGCCGTCCAACACAATGCCATGCCAGCTCTCGTGGACGACGCCCCTGTTGCACTATCATGCACACAGGAGAAGCATCCAAGATCGGAGCACATAGTTCCTCGAAGAACCCGACTTGATCGAGCTCAGAACCTGACCCAATCCGACCCGATCATCCCATGAAACGGGTCAGCCACTACGAGTCGGCTGCCCGCTCGTCCCCTAGCATTACCATATATCTCATTCTGTTACTGTATGAGGAACACTCACCACCACCATTGCCCGTACCATTTCTTCTCTTTACATGATTGTCTCTCCCATCCATTGAAAAACGAAAGAGGTTTTTACTAAAATGGCAACCAACTCCCAACTATTGTTGAGAATGGACCCGGTTGCTTTTAGGTTTACCAAACTGACCACCCTGATGTGTGAAACGGTTCGCACGGTGAGCTAAAGCGATGATAAGACTTTTTTTTATCGTTACCACCGTAAAGACCTTTCCAGGATTTCGACAAAATTTCGTCTAATTTTCGTCAAAACCTGGAGCAATGAAAATATGGTATAATTTTGTAAGATTTTTGTCCATCTTCGAAGGACGAAGTGGAGACGAAACTCCAGGATTTTGTGGATACTAGTAAGAAACCCGGGCAATGCCCGAATGAACTTGATGCACACCACTTAGCAAAAACATCACAACCGTTCGAATAAGTGTGCAATCTTGAGAGATTACGATTCACTAATCCAAGTGTGATTCACTTGTTAGAGAGAAAAAGATATTACTAATGAATTTTCTAATTAACATCAATTGATCATTAAATGCAATTGTATGGGGTATTTATCATCTTTATATTAGGTTCTTAATGGGATTTATGAGAGAACCGCGTTCACACATGAGAGAAGGATTCTGATTCTTTAAAGTGGTCAACTTGTCATAGAACGAAGAGAGGACTCCATTTTTGTCATCAATGTCCGGATGAGCTTAATGCATGTCATTTGACACAAACAACATCACTTGTTAGAGAGAGATAGTAACATTAAATCCCTTTGAATGAGTATTTATTATCTTTATGGTAGGTTTTTGATAGGATTTAAAAGAAAGCTGCATTCACACATAGAAGAAGGATTCTAGTTCTTTAAAAGATGTCCACGTGTCACAACACAAGAGAGAGGCTTCCGTTTTAGTATATAGCATAGATTTTGTCTCTCTTTCGTCAAATCCTGGAGTTGGGTTGGCAATTTCGGACCCGACACAGCAGACCCGACACGAAGTTAGAGGGTCTAGGTCAGGGCTACACGGGTTTGGGTCGTAAACGGGTCAACACGATAGACTCGTTTATTAAACGGGTCGGGTCCGGGTTTAGGGTCTGGACACGGTAGACCCGGGAAGACCCGTTTAAAATTCAACGGGTCGTGTCGAATCGGGTCCACCCGCAATCTGATACTATAATATATAGTACTAGCTGGTTTATCGGGTCGGGTCGAGTCGGATTGGGTCAGATCGGGTCAACTGAATAGACCCGTGTGGTAAACGGGTCTTATCGGGTCTACCCGTTTATTAGCGGGTCGGGTACGTGTTTAGGATCTAGACACGATTAGTTAAACAGGTCCGGGTCTAGGGGTTTTGGACACGACCCGAAACTAGACACGACACCAACCCGACACAACCTTTGGGAGTAGGTGATACCTTTGGCGGAGAAGGCAAGAAGGTTGACGCCAATGACGTCCCCGTGGAGGTGGGGGACGGGTCTGCTTGTGGTGGAAGTGGGATATTGGTCTGGTTACGGCCATTCATTTTGTTGGTCGTCCAGTACTATGTCGTTTTTACGGGCTTTGCAGCAGGGCGAATTGCGTGATGTGAGTTCCAGTGGCGGCCCGTTCACTTGGTGTAATAAACGTAGGGGGGCTGGCCCGTATCTTTCGCATGATGGGGCGAGGTGGGTGTCTTCTCAAATCGGTAGGGTGTCTAGTACATGCACAAAAGATTTTCCATTTAATAGCCTCATGCGAGGTGGGGTGTCATCTCAAATCGCATGATGGCAATCGCATGATGGAACGAGGTGGGTCTCTATTCAGTCTTCCAATTTTCCAATTGGCCATGGCTATCATCTCTGATCAACAAGGTCGGCATTAGGCTCTAGCAGTCATTTATGCTTCGGTTGACTATCTTCTACGACGAAATCTGTGGCATCTCTTGTCATTTATGTGTTCTCTCGTTATTCCCATGCTTTTGATGGGGGACTTCAATGTTATCATCGCTCGAGAAGAAAAGCGAGGTGGACGCAGTTTTGCTCTTGATGCTTCCTTTGATGACTTTAGGCAGTTCATCTTGGATAATGGTCTCATAAATCTCGGATTTTCAGGGAATTCTTTTACATGGAGTAATAACCACGGGGATGCTCAAATTCTGGAAAGATTGGATCGGGTTTTATCTTCCTCATCTTGACTTGATATGTTTCCAGACACCCAATATACTCATATTACCAGGGTGGCATCAGATCATTGATTGATCATTGTCCATATTGATCCTGAGTTCGATTTAGAACACTGGCCGTTCCGTTTCGAGAATTTCTGGATGGACCACCTGGGTTGGGATCCTCTTTTTAGGTCCATTTTGTGTTTAACGATTCCAAACCAACTTTATCGGTAGCTGCATCAGAACCTGGTTCTGGTTCGTAAGGGTGTTCATATTTGGAATAGGGAGGTCGTGGGTTTTCTCGAGAATCTAAATGGAGACAAAAGTCTCGGGTTCAATGGCTTCAGGAGGGCAATCGGAATACTAAATTCTTTCATCAGACTACTTTGACGAGGCGGTGGATTAATCGCATCATGACCTTAGATATGGAGGATGGAGGGATATGTTCGGAAAGGGGAGGTATAGAACAAATGCTCATAAATTATTTTCATTCCAAGTGGACATCCTCGGATCCAGCCTATCGGGATGTTCTTCTCTAGTCGATTCCAACTATTATTTCGATGGAGGATAATTTTTATCTTTCCCGGCCAATGCTAGAAGAAGAAATTAAAGCCACTGTTTTCGGGATGGCCAGGAATAAAGCCCCCGGTCCCGATGGATTTACAGTAGATTTTTTTGTTAAAAATTGGTTAGTAGTAGGAGAAGTGGTAACTAGAGGCATCGGGGAGTTTTTCAGATCCTCGATTCTTCCGAGAAATTGGGAAGTAACTTTTGTGGTGCTCATTCCCAAATGTAAGCCGACGGTGAAACCATATCATTTCCGGCCCATTAGTCTGTGCACAATCCTTTACAAGATAGTGGCTAAAATTCTGGTAAATCGGTTGCAACGTGTTCTTCCTAAGCTGATATCGCCGGCTCAGTCATCTTTTGTCAAGGGTCGTAATATATCGGAGAATATCTTGCTGGCCCAGGAGACTAGGCTTTGTATTCCATGGAATACGAATGTAATGAAAATGAAAAAAATAATTAAAATTTTAAAAATTAATATTACCGACGGCACAAATATATACCGTTGGTAATAAAATATTGTACCGACGGTTAATAATATTTTCACCGGTATATTAGTTATGCTGACGGAAATTAATTTATCATCGGTATAAAAAATCAAAAAATTAGTAAAAAATTAAATATATTATACCTACGGATATATATATAGAGTCATGCTTAGGGGTGGACATGGTCGGGTTGGTCGGGTTTGGAGGTCTGACCGTGTTGGACCAAGTTACATTGCGTTTGCCCAAATTGCCCGAGTTGCCCGGGGAACTTGTAGAGGGTTTGTCTGTGTTTGGACAATAGAAGTTCATCGGGTTGCTCGGGTTCGTCCGGACCGTTCACTAAAAAGTAGAGGTACTTCCGGTCTAAAATTTATACCAATCAATATGGACCTTCCTCATTTGAACAAAAAAAAAAAAATCGGTGTCAACCGTGCGATGAAGAATATTACAAGTTTAACTTGATTGTAGAGAATATGTGCATTTCTATTAATCCCTCACTCTTTATATATATATATATATATATATATATATATATATATATATATATATATATATATATATATATATATATATATATATATATATAATATTCCTCGGGTTCTTCGGGTTGCTCAGGTTAGCCATATGGGTGACCATGTTTGCCCAAATTCAAATTCGGGCAAAAAAAATTTGCCCATACCCGTCCAAATTCTCAAATATTGTTGCCCGTGATTGTCCAAATTCATAATTTGGTCGGGTTGCTCGGGCTTGTCCAGACCAAGTCACAGCCCTAGTCATGCTATGGTGCAGCGGATTATCATGCGGCCACCTCCATGGTGGCATTTGGCCACGTGTACATTGTTTAAATTTTTTTTTGTTTTTATGGGTGATCACCTACCACTTGATGAGCCACATGTCAAAAATCAACTCATTCTAAGACCTATAGGTGCTTCAAATGTGCTCGATTTTTTTGACCATTAAATGAACGGTTAAAAAAGCCGAGCACATTTGAAGCACCTATAGGTCTTAGAATGAGTTTATTTTTGACATGTGGCTCATCAAGGGGTAGGTCATCACCCTCAAAAAAAAAAAATCTACACGTGTGGCCATTCACTTGGCCGCATGTTAGCCTCACGTTAATCCACTGCACAATTGCATTACTATATATATATATATATATATATATATATATATATATATATATATATATATATATATATATATATATATATATATATATATATATATATATATACAGAGAGAGAGACGGCCGATCCAGTGAAAAACCCCTTATTTGCGAAACCTTGTGCGAAACCCCCCTAGAGGTTTCAGAATTTGATGACACTTGGTAGGCATACTACCTATGCCATGTTAATCATCCTCACAAAATTTCATTAAATTCTAAAACCTCTAGGGGCATCAAATGTTAGAAAATTTACCGACCATTCATAAAAACCGTTAATTTGATTATCAAATTTGATGCCCCTAGAAGTTTTAGAATTTGATGAAATTTTGTGAGGATGATCAACATGGCATAGGCAGTATGCCTACCAAGTTTCATCAAATTCTAAAGCTTCTAGGGGGGTTTCGCACAAGGTTTCGCAAATAAGGGGTTTCTCACTAACAAAAGGGACAAAAATAACAGGTGTCGAGGGCCGGACCCAAACCACGGTAATTAATATCACTAACAAAAGGGACAAAATGTAGTATGCCTACCAAGTTTCATCACTAAAGGTAATATGCCTACCAAGTATGCCTACCAAATTAATATCACTAACAAAAGGTAGTATGCCTACCAAGTTTCATCAAATTCTAAAACCTCTAGGGGGGTTTCGCACAAGGTTTCGCAAATAAGGGGTTTCTCACTAACAAAAGGGACAAATATAACAGGTGTCGAGGGCCGGACCCAAACCACGGTAATTAATATCACTAACAAAAGGGACCCAAACCACGGTAATTAATATCACTAACAAAAGGTATTAATAGTCTTTATACCGATGGTAATTAATATCACTAACAAAAGGGACAAAAATAACAGGTGTCGAGGGTCGGACCCAAACCACGGCATCAAGTTAAGGGCTTTGAAACAAATATCATAAACTTGATAATCTTATTAAGCCAAATAACCATAGAGAACGACTCTCTCTCTCTCTCTCTCTCTCTCTCTCTCTCTCTCTCTCTCTCTCTCTCTCTCTCTCTCTCTCTCTCTCTCTCTCTCTCTCAAGTAAACATGTTTTAGTCTTATTTGTAAGAATAAGATAAATTTTTCTCGGATCATGCTGCATATACTGCGACCTTCATACCCGCTTGGCAATGCCCGGGGAAGCTGCAGATGAAGTAGTTGTTCCCCTTTACCAGTATGGCCATATCGTTCCCGGACTGGTGCACCTTAGAGCCCGGAGCAGCAGTGCAACTTTTATAGCCGGCAGAATCGACCACCACCAAGTTGTGCAACTTCGGATCATACTGGAAAACTGGACGCAAAAACACGCAGAGAAGGGTCAACAAAAATAGATATGACCGGCGACGAAGGATTCATAGAGTCAACTCCAAGTAAATGGAACAAGGCTTGATGATTATGACGAGATGACTCGAAGCAAATAAGAAATAAGCGGAGTACCGAGCACGTCGCGTGCTTTGAAGCTCTTGCCCCTGGGCCAATTTTCGACGTTAAAGTTCCATCCCTGGCCATCTCCGACCATGTAGGCAGCAGACTCAGCAGTGGCCAAGTGGATCATGAGGCAAAGGCAGATCAGTACGAGGCCGAGAACCGATGTGATGCCCCTTTTTTGCGCCATATCTACTAATGGATTTAATGTAGGGGTTCAAAGGAGAGGTTTAGAAGGTTGATGTTCTTTGTATGAATAAACTTACAAAAAGAGCGGTTCCTTTTATAAGCCCGGTAGCAAGTGAGGTTCCCATTATGCCCTTTCTTTTGGATGATGTGGTAACCAACGATTGAGCCGTAATCAAGTACATCAAATGAATCGGATAGCAAAAATGGTCTCGGATTTCGCATGAGGCTATTAAATGAAAAATCTTGTGTGCATGTACTGGATTGTATTATCATAAATGGTACGATCTTACACGTAGATATACTCCAAAAAAACGGAGAAATTATCCGATAAGGCCCTCATTCATCATAGTCGTTCGATGGCAGACAACCGGACAGGTGAATGACACTCGGCCTAAAACAACGGGGGTGTAGATGTTTCACTAAGGTCAACTTACTATGCCTTAAGATTAGTGCAGTGATCCAATCCCACGGCTCTTGCGGCGAGCATCATTGTGCTTCAATGCCATGAACAAGACCGCAACCTCAATCAGCACCGAATCAACACTCACATTGAACAACCCGCATGCTCCAATGATGCATACAAACCAAGCACTCCTGGACGACGTCCCTATTGCACTATCACGAACACATGGGGATTGAAGAGATATTCAAAGAACTCCTACTTTCACTTTCTATTCATGAAAAGACCAAATGACTCTTTGTCATCTTTCCAAATTATCTTATGTTAATTAACTAAAAGGTCATCGTACTTTTTACAAATTATCAACTCTCCCTTTACTCACAACCTATAAATCTCTAACTATCTTAAACATAATCAATTGATTGTTGGGGTATTATGCGACGGTAAAAGTCTTGGTGAAAACTATATTAAATGTAGGTTTAAGTACTTCGTGTATATTACCTAATTCCTTAAAGAGGTGTTCTAACCAAAATTGTACGAACAAGTGGGTGGAGAGCCGTCCACCCATTTGATGTTGGTCTCTGAGTTAAAAATAGTTATTGTGGGAGAGGATTTTGGCAGTCGTACGATCCCCCCAACAGTTGATTGAAGGTTTAACCCTTCGAGATGTGGCACGCTGTGAAGCGTTATGCTGTCGCATGCTGAGCTGTAACATCCGCTGGCTATTGGATCTTGGTCGTCACATGAGCTGTCACGTTAACACTGTAGAGTAGAGAGAGATTGTGTGTGTGTGTGTGTGTGAGAGAGAGAGAGAGAGAGGGAGAGTTGACATCGGGTGTGATGACGGAGTTTGGCCGACGCCCACGTCTCCATGCGGAAAGACGCAACCTTTGAATCCACTATTTCTGGGTCAAAAGTAGAGCTACTCTCGACAAGCCGAGGAGTGCTTATACCTGTAGACAAAGGGTGGAGTAGACTTAAGAGTCTGAAGACCTGAAGGCTCAGGAAGCTCTGGAAAACAGAAAGTGGAGTTTCGAATCAGGAATCTTCCCCCTGGATTATTTACAGAGTTGACTATTTATAGGGATGTGGTTTGTGGGGAATATTCCCAGGTATATCTGGGGTTTTGGTAAATACCCGGGAGAGGGTTCACCAACCCCAGACAGTGTGCGTGGACCCCGGGCAGGGCTAAAGGTCCCACAATCATCTTTGTGGACCCCAGGCACGGCTACGAGTCCTACTGTCGCCTTCGATGAGGCAGGGTTGCGGGTCCTACTATCATCTTCGTAGGCCTGAGGCAGGGCTGCAGGTTCTACTGTAAATCATTAGCCATATTTTGCACCCACAGTTACCCCCTCCCAGCTAGGCAGGTGCTAACCTAGCTGGTTGGGAATCCATGGTGCAAAACTGATTAATCAAGGTTACGCCTCCACGACCTCACTTAGTTCTTTCACCATTTTGTGCTCTGTTTCGCTATGAGGTCTATCGTTCCCTTTGATGTCTGTATGGGGATGTGAATTGTACGTTTGCTGTGAAGTGTGAGATGCATCATCGAAGCTGCCCTTCATTGCGAGCGACAGCTGTTGCTCGAGTCAGAACAAATCCAGATGGTAAGGCGTGTTGTAGGAGCTGATTTGTGGGCGAGGGAGAGGTGGAGGGAGTTGTAGCACAGTGGTCTGGAATGGGGTTTGCTCGAAGCTGTTGCTAAAGTTTCGGCGACCTGATCATTTAGGATTGAGTAGAGGTCCGTCTGTCGACTCTGTGTTTGTGACCGAATGTCGCTTCTGCCGACCCGTTGTTCGGGTCGACCGTCGCACCCGTTGACCCTCTGCTAAGGGCCGGTAGGGTGCGTGTTGATATAGGAAGTCGTATTCCGAGAGGACAGAGTTGCCTCCTTGTCGCTTCAGATTTTCCATAAGGTAGTGCTCGCCAAGTATCTGTCGTCTTGTGAATATAACGGTGCTCAATAGCACCATTGTAAGTCTAGGGCCGAACCATGCCGAGCCGAGTTTAGGGGCGAATCGAGCCGAGTCGGCAAACATAGCATTGTTGTGAATATAATGTTGCTATTGAGCCGAGCAGAACCAAGACGAGAGGAGTCGAACCGAAGCGAACCAGGCCAGGCCGAACCGAGCCTGGCCGACCCAAACCTCCTCACTACCTTTTTAAACACCAGACCATGCACCATCACCTAAAAACACGTCTATCCCTATGATTTCGCCTGCAATTCGATGGGGATTTTACGTCGGGCCAGCAATTTCGCCATGATCAACTGCGTATATCTTCATCAGGCCACATCGTTGATTTTCCTCTCCCCCAACTTCACCCAACCACTAATCGACACACACACAGAAAGAGAGAACGAAAAGAGAAGGAGGCTGTGGGGGAAAATCTTCGTGCCGACCCGAAGACTCTCGCAGCACCAGTCAATTGGAGTTGAAGTTGACGTCGAAGATCGTTGGTCGATCTGTTGATTGAAGTTGAAGCCTTTTGATATGTCAGAAGAAAGTGATATGCAATCAGAGAGATTGTGACACGAGATGTGATCTCGGAGTTCAGCCGAAGCCTACGTCTCCGTGCTATAGGGAGCAACCCGAATTCACTAACACTTCAATTGAAGTGATCTCGACAGGCCGAGTGTCACTGAAAACCCTCTGATCTCTTCTAAGGAGAAAAGAAGATCAAGGAGAGACGGTAGATCAGAAGTTGAAAATCCCAGAGCTCTGGTTCTGAAAGTCAGATCTCAGAGTGGAAATCAGAATTTTTGGATCCTTTTACATTCGAAGGCTCTGCTATTTATAGGATTCTCTGGTGGGAATTCTGGGTTAAATGGCGGTTTCTGCCGTCGTATCTGGGGATTCTCCAGGTAAAGCTAGCGGGCCCCGCTACCGTCTTCTGGGGGATTCCACAGGCTCGTGCGCCTTCCGGGCAGGGCCGGTGGGTCCCGCGGTGGTCCTCGTGGGCCCACCAGGCAGGGCTGGTGGGTCCCATGGTAGTCTTCGTGGGCCCACCAGGCAGGGCTGGTGGGTCCAGTGGTAGTCTTCGTGGGCCCACCAGGCAGGGCTGGTGGGTCCCGCGGTGGTCTTCGTGGGCCCACCAGGCAGGGCCGGTGGGTCCCGTGGTAGTTGGTAAACTTCTGCCAAAATTTGCACCCACAGTTACCCCCTCCAAGTTAGCTAGAGTTCGTTCTGGCTGGCTTGGATTTGGTGCAAAAAAAAGCAACCCCCTGTCGCAAAAGGCAAGAAGAAACTTGTCGAGTGTTAGCACTAAAAAGGGACTGACCGGTTAATTTTGATTGACCGGTTAATTTTGATTGATCGGTCAATTTTGACCGATCGGTCAATTTTGACCGATCGGTCAGATTTTGACCGATCGGTCAGATTTTGACCGGTCAAGAATCAGGTGATCGGTCAAAAAACATGGTTTTTTGACCGATCCAGTAGGAAATTTGACCGATCGGTTGAAATTTGACCGATCGGTTAATTTTTGACCGATCGGTCATATTTGACCGATCGGTCAAATTTTGACCGATCGGTCAAAATTCAACCGGTCAAGAATAGGGTGATCGGTCAAAAAACATGGTTTTTTGACCGATCCAGTAGGAAATTTGACCGATCGAATGATTTTTGCCGATCGGACAAGTTTGTCCGATCGGTAAAAATTATCCGATCAAGGTTCGAGTGATCGGCAAAAAACCTTGGTTTTTTGCCAGATCCAGTAGAAATTTGACCGATCGAATGATTTTTGCCGATCGGACAAGTTTGTCCAATCGGTAAAAAATTATCCGGTCAAGGTTCGAGTGATCGGCAAAAAACCTTGGTTTTTTGCCAGATCCAGTAGAAATTTGACCGATCGAATGATTTTTGCCGATCGGACAAGTTTGTCCGATCGGTAAAAAATTATCCGGTCAAGGTTCGAGTGATCGGCAAAAAACCTTGGTTTTTTGCCAGATCCAGTAGAAATTTGACCGATCGAATGATTTTTGCCGATCGGACAAGTTTGTCCGATCGGTAAAAAATTATCCGGTCAAGGTTCGAGTGATCGGCAAAAAACCTTGGTTTTTTGCCAGATCCAGTAGAAATTTGACCGATCGAATGATTTTTGCCGATCGGACAAGTTTGTCCGATCGGTAAAAAATTATCCGGTCAAGGTTCGAGTGATCGGCAAAAAACCTTGGTTTTTTGCCAGATCCAGTAGAAATTTGATCGATCGAATGATTTTTGCCGATCGGACAAGTTTGTCCGATCGGTAAAAAATTATCCGGTCAAGGTTCGAGTGATCGGCAAAAAACCTTAGTTTTTTGCCAGATCCAGTAGAAATTTGACCGATCGAATGATTTTTGCCGATCGGACAAGTTTGTCCGATCGGTAAAAAATTATCCGGTCAAGGTTCGAGTGATCGGCAAAAAACCTTGGTTTTTTGCCAGATCCAGTAGAAATTTGACCGATCGAATGATTTTTGCCGATCGGACAAGTTTGTCCGATCGGTAAAAAATTATCCGGTCAAGGTTCGAGTGATCGGCAAAAAACCTTGGTTTTTTGCCAGATCCAGTAGAAATTTGACCGATCGAATGATTTTTGCCGATCGGACAAGTTTGTCCGATCGGTAAAAAATTATCCGGTCAAGGTTCGAGTGATCGGCAAAAAACCTTGGTTTTTTGCCAGATCCAGTAGAAATTTGACCGATCGAATGATTTTTGCCGATCGGACAAGTTTGTCCGATCGGTAAAAAATTATCCGGTCAAGGTTCGAGTGATCGGCAAAAAACCTTGGTTTTTTGCCAGATCCAGTAGAAATTTGACCGATCGAATGATTTTTGCCGATCGGACAAGTTTATCCGATCGGTAAAAAATTATCCGGTCAAAGTTCGAGTGATCGGCAAAAAACCTTGGTTTTTTGCCAGATCTAGTAGAAATTTGACCGATCGAATGATTTTTGCCGATCGGTAAAAAATTATCCGGTCAAGGTTCGAGTGATCGGCAAAAAACCTTGGTTTTTTGCCAGATCCAGTAGAAATTTGACCGATCGAATGATTTTTGCCGATCGGACAAGTTTGTCCGATCGGTAAAAAATTATCCGGTCAAGGTTCGAGTGATCGGCAAAAAACCTTGGTTTTTTGCCAGATCCAGTAGAAATTTGACCGATCGAATGATTTTTGCCGATCGGACAAGTTTGTCCGATCGGTAAAAAATTATCCGGTCGAGGTTCGAGTGATCGGCAAAAAACCTTGGTTTTTTGCCAGATCCAGTAGAAATTTGACCGATCGAATGATTTTTGCTGATCGGACAAGTTTGTCCGATCGGTAAAAAATTATCCGGTCAAGGTTCGAGTGATCGGCAAAAAACCTTGGTTTTTTGCCAGATCCAGTAGAAATTTGACCGATCGAATGATTTTTGCCGATCGGACAAGTTTGTCCGATCGGTAAAAAATTATCCGGTCAAGGTTCGAGTGATCGGCAAAAAACCTTGGTTTTTTGCCAGATCCAGTAGAAATTTGACCGATCGAATGATTTTTGCCGATCGGACAAGTTTGTCCGATCGGTAAAAAATTATCCGGTCAAGGTTCGAGTGATCGGCAAAAAACCTTGGTTTTTTGCCAGATCCAGTAGAAATTTGACCGATCGAATGAAAGTTTTGAACCTGCCCTCAGAGAGGGTTTTACAGCTGTTCTGTTCTGATCTTCTGGCAGAGTTTTGAATATTGATGGGGCTTGATCCTTCCTGTTTTGAATCTTTGGTTGGTTTGAATGAGCCTTTTTGACCGGCGGTCCGGTTTACTCAGACCGGTGGCGTGCTTGGACCGTTTGGTTCACGTGGACCGGTGGCTCGACGTTTCATCTGGTCTGACGTTTCGCCTGATTTTGCGCAAGCTACGGATGGATGCCACGTGTTCCTACAAAAACACGCGATTTGATATGGTGAAGACACGTGTTTTCTCGATTTGCGTACCTGTTTTACCCTGGGTATAAAAGTTTCACCGGCTGTCATTTTTGCCTCACGCTCCCAAAATTTTTCGAAGTCCAGACTCTTTGCTCCCGATTTCTGCTTTTGCTCGATCGATCAGATGGCATCTTCTGGAAGCTCGAAGAAGTCTGGCGGGGTCCCTTCGAAGAGGAAAGGGAAGGAGATTGTTGAGGTTCCATCCTCTCCGAAGGGTGGCCGTGGCAAGGGCAAGGCTGTGCTTGCCGAACTTGGGCAGCTGGGCAAAAGACACCAAGGAGTAGGGTTTGCTTCAGCGCCATCGAGGCCAGAGCATATTCCTAAAGTAAAGTTTGTTCTGGGCCCGCTCATGTCTTTGTCAGAGGAGACTGAGTACGTGTACAATACTGGTGGCGAGTTCACCGATTCAAAGAGGAGGAAGTGGCAGACATTGCTCTCTTTCTTCACTGAAGGGAGGGTACAACCTTCGCTCCCCAGCGTTCAGGCCGCATTCGGCATTGACAAGAAGACTGTCTTCACCAACTTTGCTAGTAGTGAGCAGGTCATGGGAACCATTGTGACCGTCGGCCAACTCAACTGCGGTCTGCGTCTACCGTTGCCACCCTTTGCGGCAAGATTACTGAACACTTCTGGCCTTTGCCCGGGGCAGGTCACTGGGAATGCCTGGCGAATCATCTACGCATTCTGCCGCGTGGAATCGGATTTCCAGGAAGACTTGAAGGCGTGCTACTCTAGCACTCCAGAAGGTGAAGACGCTCGGATCGAGCTTGGCTACTTTTTCTTCCACTATCGATGGGCATACAGAAGGGATAGCCCGTTCTACAATTTGACTGGAGTATCTCCGCTGCGCCCACTCACCGATACAGTCCCTTCGGACAAATTGTATACTGATTGGCCAATTTCTGTTACCGGCGCATGGACACCTATCTCAGTGCCGGATACCCCTCAAGGTGAAGTGCACGACGCAGTGAAGATGTACTGCGAGAAAGGCATCTATGCCTGGACCTCCGAGAGGGCTGGAGCAATCGATAATTTATTTCTGGAGTTGACCTGTGGAACCAGGTCGTGGAAGCAGTTTTCCAACTGCCCCGTGAGATATGGCAAGGCCAATCTCCTCCACCGATCAAAGGATAGATACGAGGACAATGAAGTCCTATACTCTGACTACGAAGAAGACCCTCATTCGGGCAAGATCATTCGAAAGGTTCGGGCCGAGAAGAAACTCTACACTGCAAGGCGCCGCTTGCCCACTGTGGAAGAGAAACTGGTGATCCAAAGAGGCCCAGTGAAGAAGAAACGAAAAACTCTCAAGCAAAAGGAAGATGAAGATCAAGGGAAGAAGAATGAAGAAGAAGAAGAAAAAGAAAAGAAGGGGAGCGCCGAGGAAGAAGAAGAAACTAAAAATGTCAGCCACGATAACAGTGGTAATGACGAGGACGAGGAAGGGGGCGGTGAGGATGATCTGTCTTCCACCCCCTCTGGTGGAGATGGCGAGAATGGGGGTGGTGAGGAAGAAATTCCTCCCACCCCCACTGGTAGTGCAAGAGGGGAAGACTCGATTCCTATTCCCATTGACGAGGTTAAAGCCCGTCAAATGGAGGAAGTTCTTGACACAGAAGGTGATGGCCCAAAGGTGGTTCCCACCTACAAGTTTAATGAGTTGAGAAAGCCGCTGCGCTTAAAAATAAAGCTGTCGAGGAGTGGTGGGGTTGGAAGCAACCCCACACCCCTCGACCAAATTCCACCTGAAGTACCCCGCCTCGAAGGAGCGACAACGAGCGGGGGTATAGAGGTTGAGCAACCCCCACCCCCCTCTCGGTCTCTTGCTGAGGAGGTGGCTGCCATGGTGGCAGGGCTCATCCAACCAGGCGGACCACAGAAGGAAGAAAGAGTCTCACCTCCCCGCGATGCTCCCTCCCCTATCCATTTGGAGAGGGAAAGTCGCGTGGGTGATGGGGCTCCTCAACCTCAGCCAGCTCCGGCTTCTATTCAGGAGAAAACAACCCCTCAGGGTGGTTCTGATCGCCGGAAGGGTAAGGAGCCGAGGGTTGAAGTCTCAGGTATTTGAACCAACTCGCCTTGATTTTCTTGCCTCTGAGGATTGAAAATAATCTAACACTTTGACCTCTCGTTGATTGCAGGTGCGCCTGTTGGCTCGACCCCAAAGATGAAGAGTTTGGGTGACGTTGACATCAACCACCCCACATCCGTGATCCGGAAACTCTGCAATCTTCCAGGGGCTACTCTGGATGAAGCTTTCGACAGGCTCGAACTGGTGGTAAGTGCATCTTGCTCGAATGATCATCTGAATTGCATCTTCAGAATAATTCTAACTCTTTTGTTCTTTTTGCAGAATTCAGCAGTTTTGAATGTCGCGACCAAGCTCTCCATGAAGGCGGGGGCCAAAGAAGCTGCAGCTGAAGTCTCCCGCTTATCTGCCGCATTGGAGGTCATAAGCGAGGAGAGGGATAAGCTGAAGGAGGCTCTATCCTCAAAAAAGGAGGCATTGAAGGCCAAGACCGAGGCCCTTCGCAAGGAAAAGTTGGAGAGCAAGGGCTGGCAGAATGGATATGAGTTCCGGGGTCACGAGCTTGAAGATCTGAAGAAAAGATTCTTCAGGATCGAGAACTTGGGCTTCGATCGTGCTGCTCGAATAAAGGAGCTGGAGGCTCAACTTGCTGCTTCAGCAGAGACTCATAAGAAGGGGCTGGAGCATATGCGGAGTGAGTGCCAGAGCTACAGGGAAACAGCTGAAAAGGCGGCAGAAGCACTCAGGGCCCATGTTGCCAGTGTCCGATCCTCCAAGGCATCAGCGGCGAGCAAAGCTCGTGCTGGATCTGAGGGGGAGAAGTCGCGTGCGCAGAGTGTGGCCAAGCCTTGAGATTTTTTCTTCCTTTCAGTTGTTGTGCTTGTAAACTCTTGATATGTAATAGCTCGCTCCTGTACTTGTCATATTTTTGATAATAATAGAAATCTTTTTGGTGTTTAAAAATTGGATGTCTCTTGAGTTGAATGTCTTTGAATCTTATGTTCTGGATAGCATTAGCATAGATACAATCTTTTGAATGTAAGGGATCGAGTCGCAACTTGATTACCCAAACTTGTTTACCTTGAAATTTGAATTTGAATCTATGCAACACTTGTATGTAAGGGGTTGAGTCGCAACTCAAGCACCCAAACTTATTGCAACTTGAAAATTGAAACTTGAATTCGTGTAACACTTGAATGTGAGGGGTTGAGTCGCAACTCAAGCACCCAAACTTGTTAGACGATATCGAAATTGATTGAATTTGAACATTGAAACTTGAAGGTCAGTTTAACATTTGCTAGTAAGGGGTTGAGTCACAACTCTAACACCCAAACTTGTTAAAAGACCTGGTAACTTGAATTTGAAGCTGCTTTAGAACTTGAATTGAAAAGCTGAACACTTGCACATTTGAACATCTGAAAGAGAATTTTATTCATCACAGAATTTACATCATGGATAGAACATCTTGAGGTGTCTGGAATTCCAAGCTCGAGGCAATCTATCTCCTTCTGGTGTGACCAGTCTGTAAGAACCTTTACCTCCTACTGATTCAACGATATATGGACCTTCCCAGTTGGGAGCAAGTTTCCCACTGCTGTGCTCTTTGGTGTTGTAAAAAACTGCTCTGAGAACTAGGCTGCCCACTGGGAACTGTCTCTTGTAGATTTTCTTGTCATAGGCTCTTTTGATCTTCTGTTGGTACTTGGTCACACGAAGTGATGCTTGATCTCGTAATTCTTCGGAGAAGTCTAGATCATTGATCCGAAGTTCTTCATTGATTCCTTCTTCAACTGCTTTGGTCTTCAAAGTACTTGATATATTTTCTGTTGGGAGTACTGCTTCCGATCCATATGTTAGACGAAAGGGTGAGAACCCTGTTGATCTTCTCGGAGTTGTGCGATACCCCCAAAGAACTTCAGGTAGGACTTGCTCCCACAATCCTTTCTTGTCGTTGAGTTTCTTCTTGAGTATACCAAGTATGGCTCTATTTGAGGCTTCAGCTTGGCCATTGCATTGAGGATATCTTGGAGTTGAATAGAATAGCTTGATGCCGTTGTTGAGACAGAACTCTCGAAACTTGTCGGAGTCAAACTGAGCTCCATTGTCAGCAACAAGAATTTGAGGTGTACCAAACCTTGAGAAGATGTTGCGCCGAATGAATTTGATCACTTCGTCGTCAGTCTCTCGGAAGAGGGGCACAGCTTCAACCCATTTGGTGAAATAATCCGTGGCCAGCAGTAGATACTTCTTCTTGCTTGGAGTTGGAGGGAAAGGACCCAAGAAATCTAACCCCCATTGATGGAACGGCCAGGGACTTGATAGTTGATGAAGCTCATCTGCAGGGAGATGAATAGCTCGAGCGTGTCTTTGGCATGGCTCACATTTTTGAACAACTTGTTGAGTATCCTTTGCCATTGTTGGCCAGTAGTACCCTTGTAGTTTCGTCTTGGCTTCAAGAGATCTTCCTCCCGAATGATTTCCACAAGTTCCAGAGTGGATATCAATTAGGATTCCGAGTGCTTGCTCGGGACCAAGGCACTTAAGCAACATCCCGTTGTGAGATTTGAAATATAAATCTTCACCTTGCAGAATGTAGCATGGGAGCTTCCTTTGAAGTCTTCGGGCTTGATTTGGATCTTCCGGCATTTTGCCATGCTTGAAGAAATCGAAAATTGATCGTCTCCAGTCTTCAAGCTGATCTCCACCCCCAGATTCTTTTGTAGTAGTAAGGATCTGTTGATCGGGGGTGGTCTTGGACACTTCTTGATAATCGATTTGTATTTGCCTTCCTCCGAGTGAGTCTCCAAGAACTGAGGCAGCATTGGCTAAGGCATCTGCTTCTCGGTTCTCAGCTCTGGGGATTTGAATGAATTCAGCGGCAATAAAACGTTGTTGAAGATGTCGTACTAAGGCCAAGTAGAGTTGCATTCTTTCTTCGCGAGCTGTGTACTCTCCATTGATTTGCCTTATGATCAATTGGGAGTCACTGTAGACAATGATTCGATCTACCCCCAGGGATTTCGCCATCTCGAGTCCAGAAATGAGTGCTTCGTATTCGGCTTCGTTGTTGGTGGCAGTGAATCCGAGGAGAGTGGCTTTCTGAAGATGATCAAGTTTGGGGGATACCAAGACTATCCCAGTTCCCGAACCGATCGAACTTGAAGCTCCATCAGTATAAAGTTTCCATGGAGGAGTTGCAGCTGTAGCTTCGAGATTTGGATCAATTTTTATTGCAAGGTTGATCGGAGTATTGTCCTCATCCTCCAAGCGCATATCGACATCTTCTTCCCAAGTGATGGGGTCTTCAACTGGAAAATCAGCTAGAAAATCAGCAATAGCTTGACCTTTGATAGAAGTGCGAGATTCGAACTGAATTCCCAGAGAACTCATTTCGATCACCCATTTGGTCATTCGACCAGCTCGACCAGCTTTGTCAATGATATCTTTGAGCGAATGTTCTGAAATAACAGTGATCTGGTGAGAGACGAAGTATGGTTGAAGACGACGCGATGCAGTGAGTAAGGCTAGGATGACTTTCTCAGTTTTTGAATAGCGAGTTTCAGCCGGGAGAAGAGTGTGACTGATATAATAGACTGGATGCTCGAAGCCTTCTCTTCTACTGATTAAGACTGCACTGATTGCTTGATTGGTTACGGCGAGATAGAGTCATAAGTCTTCTTGTGGAAGTGGAGCCGTCAAGATAGGAGCTTGCACCAGATATTTCTTGATGCTTTGAAATGCCTCTTCACAAATTGGACTCCACCCTGAAGTATCCGCCTTTCGTAGTTTGTCGAAGAGAGGTTTACATTTGTCAGAAGACTTTGAGATGAACCGATTGAGGGCAGCAAGTCTTCTAGTGAGGCGCTGCACTTCCTTTCGATTGGTAGGTGATGGCATGTCGAGGATAGCTCGAATTTGATCAGGATTGGCTTCAATACCCCTCCTGGTCACAAGATGACCCAAGAATTTGCCAGATTGAACTCCGAAAGCGCACTTGGCTGGATTGAGCTTCATACGATACTTTCGAAGAACTTGAAAGGTTTCTACCAGATCAGAAAGATGCTTGCTCCGAATGGAACTCTTGGTGAGGAGATCATCGACATAGACTTCGACGTTGCGGCCGATCTGATCTTCGAACATTTTTGTGACTAACCGTTGATAGGTGGAACCAGCATTTTTGAGGCCGAATGGCATTACATTGTAGCAGTAGAGACCTCGGTTAGTCACGAAGCAAGTCTTCTCTTGATCGTCTGGATGAAGTGGAATTTGATTGTATCCAGAATACCCACCCATGAAAGACAATAGCTCGTGGCCAGCAGTGGCATCGACGAGTCTATCGATCCTTGGCATGGGGAATAGGTCTTTGGGGCAAGCCTTGTTGAGGTTGGTGAAGTCGATGCAGACTCTGACTTTCCCATTCTTCTTTGGAACAGCAACTATGTTAGAGATCCAGGTAGGATACTCTACTTCACGGATAAAGCCTGCTGCAAGTAGCTTAGTGATTTCTTCTTGAACAGCAACTTGCAGCTCTGGCCGGATGGTGCGTGGCTTTTGCTTGACAGGTTTCACCTCTTCTTTGATCGCAAGTCGATGGCAAGCGTCATCTGGATTGATACCAGGCATGTCTTCGAAACACCAGGCGAAGACGTCGATATTGGACTGGAGGAAGGATACCATGTCTTGTGCTTCTGCGTCGCTAAGACCGGTACCAATAAATGTTTGTCGAGGGAGATCTCCACTGCCAATGTCGATAGGGATGATTTCTTCAATTGAAGGTGATGTTTCCCATTCGATTGGTGGAGGTTCGGTCAGCGGAATCTCCTTTGATTGCTATTTAGAAGAGGGACCAGCTTCATCTCGTGGCCGCTTTGGAGGAGCAATGTTGATCTTTCGATCTGTCTTTGCTGCAGCAGCTTCACAAGACCTTCCAGCTTGCTGATCGCCTCGAATGCAGACGATGCCTTCTCCAGTTGCAAACTTGAGTAGTTGATGATAAGAGGAGGAGATGGCATTGATCTGATGGAGGAATGGTCGCCCGAGGATGGCGTTGTAACTGGAGACTCCTTCGACAATTGCAAACCTTACCGAGACTCGAGTCTCTCGGCTGAGGTCGATGGTAAATCTGGATTCGCCCACTGTGATGCTTTGTTCACCGTTGAAGCCGGTGATCACAGTCGGGACGACGTCGAGGCTTTGATACTTATGTCCCAGGCGTTTGAAACAGTCTGAGAACATAATGTCGATAGAGCTTCCAGTGTCGATGAGGATTCGATTGACGGTGCTTCCGTCGATGATGAGTTTCAAGACCAGGGGGTCTCGATGTGGAGTATGAACTCCTTGAAGATCGGTGTTGTTGAAGACTATGGATGGCCAAGCAAGACCTTCGATGGGCTTCTCGATCCAGGTATCTTCTTTACTTGTAGTAGATCGAACATGGAAGATGCGTCGAACCTGCCGATCCACTTCCTTCCCGGTCAAAGCTTGATTGTGCAAGGTTCCATGAATGCCAAAGACATTGGCCTTCACAGAAATTGGTTGCCGGTTAGAAGAGATTTGATGTATCCAACACACTTCTTTCCCCTTGGCAGAGGTTCGACGTTGATCGTGCCCGTTGTTGACGAATTCTTGAAGGTGGCCCTCTCGTAGTAAGTCTTCAAGATGGAACTTCAACCGATAGCATCGGTCAGTAGAGTGGCCGTGACTTTGATGGAATTCGCAGTAGACTGTTTTGTCTGCTATGAATTTGGAATTTGGCTGAAGAGGATTGGGCCTCCGAAGATACTCGTCGTGTTGAATACGGTCGAGTATCTGTTCGACTAGTAAATTCCACTCAGTGAAAGTGGTCTTCGTCGGAGATCGACGCCCATCATTCTTTGATCTTTTGTTGGCCGGAGGGGCTGCTGCTTCAGCGTTGTGAGCCTTTGCAGCATACTTAGGAGCTTCTCTTTCAGCAGGCCTTCTCTTAGTTTCTCGCCCTTTCCGAGCGACTTGATCGTCTTCCACCTCAATCTCCCTCTGGATTCGATCAAACATAGCTCCCAGAGAAGGAGGGGGATTGCGGATGAAGTCGTTGTAGATGTGTAGATCGAAGCGGAGAGCGTTCTGGAAAGCCAACATGATGGCTTCATCATCCAGATGTCTTCCAGAGAGGGCGGCATGTTCATTGCGAAACCTTCTGGTGAAACTTCGGAGAGTCTCGTCAGCACCCATCCTTAGTCTATATAGAGAGTCGAGCTTCTTCTCGGGCTTCAGGTTGAGCTGGTAATGCTGCACAAAGAGTTTAGCTAAAACATCGAACTGGGTGATGGACCCAGCTCGTAGATTATGATACCAGTCGAGCGACGGCTCATCGAGGCTTCCCGCGAAGGTGCGACAGAGCACATTGTTTTCTTCTTCGTGAGGCGTAAGAGCTTGTTTGAATGCGAGGATGTGGAGAGCAGGATCTCCTCGGATGCAGTTGAATTTGGGGAGGATAGGGGTTCTCCATCCCCTTGGAAATGCTGTCTCGAAGAGACTTCGATGGAGAGGTCCGGTGGAGGAATACCCATCCCTACGACCATGTCCTCGACCTAAGGGTTGGTCAAGAGGCAAGATCGCAAGGTCTTGCTCTGGCATCGAAGTGTTCGCCTGTTGGAGTCGATGTCGAAGGTCCGATCCAAGTCCACGTTGAAGTGGAATGGAAGGAGAGACTCTACTCTTTGAAGGGGCGCCTTTCATTTGGTGTTTCCTTGGCATGTTGATTTTTGAAGGTGTCCTCTTGTCGCAGTTGCGACCAGAAGAGGATTGGGAGGACTCATCATCAAGACGATCCCAGACACTCTGCTTCCAGGGAGCAGCAGAGGGAGTAGGATCGCGACGAATTCTTTCGAGGGCAGCAGTGCCTATCGACCTCCGTTGTTCGGAGTGAATTGAATGTCGAGGAAGATCAACCCTCTCACTTGTGGAGGGGATCGGAATAGCAATTCCAGCTTCGGAGGCTGCCTTCTTCAGAGCATCCCTCTCAGCGGTGAGGGTGGCGTTTTGCTTTGCCAATTGGAGCAATTGGAAGTCGATTGCAGAGATCTGGTAAGTCGATGGAGGATCTTCAGCGGGAGTGGGGGCTGTTTGCCCAATTGACTGTCGTGCAGGGTGGATGATCGGTCGATCGACGGATCTTCCGCTCCCTGAATGAACCCCCATTTCTGGGACAGCAAGGGGCTGTCCGAAATTGAGCCTTTGACTCATTGATCGAGTCTCAGGACGAGCTTGTTGTTGAGTATTACTTCCTTCTGGTTGACTAACACTTCAATTGAAGTGATCTCGACAGGCCGAGTGTCACTGAAAACCCTCTGATCTCTTCTAAGGAGAAAAGAAGATCAAGGAGAGATGGTAGATCAGAAGTTGAAAATCCCAGAGCTCTGGTTCTGAAAGTCAGATCTCAGAGTGGAAATCAGAATTTTTGGATCCTTTTACATTCGAAGGCTCTGCTATTTATAGGATTCTCTGGTGGGAATTCTGGGTTAAATGGCGGTTTCTGCCGTCGTATCTGGGGATTCTCCAGGTAAAGCTAGCGGGCCCCGCTACCGTCTTCTGGGGGATTCCACAGGCTCGTGGGCCTTCCGGGCAGGGCCGGTGGGTCCCGCGGTGGTCCTCGTGGGCCCACCAGGCAGGGCTGGTGGGTCCCATGGTAGTCTTCGTGGGCCCACCAGGCAGGGCTGGTGGGTCCAGTGGTAGTCTTCGTGGGCCCACCAGGCAGGGCTGGTGGGTCCCGCGGTGGTCTTCGTGGGCCCACCAGGCAGGGCCGGTGGGTCCCGTGGTAGTTGGTAAACTTCTGCCAAAATTTGCACCCACAGAGGCGACCCTCATGGTCACAATCATCTTTCTTGATCTGCAGGCATTTGCGTGATCGCTCCTCATCCTTTAGCCAGTCACACCTCTCTCCATGTAATCTTTTAAAAAAATATTCTTTAGTTTCTGTGTTTTTTTGTCATCTTCATCATTGTAATTGCTGTGGAGAAATTTTTACCGTCACATAATCCCTCAACATTCAATTGATTATGTTTAAGATAGTTAGAGACTTATAGGTTGAGAGTAAAGGGAGAGTTGATAATTTGTAAAAAGTATGACAACCTTTTGGTTATTTAACATAAGATAATTTGGAAAGATGACAAGGAGCCATTTGGTCTTTTCAGGAATAGAAAGTGAAAGTAGGAGTTCTTTGAATATCTTTTCAATCCCCACTCCTAACTATACTAAGTGGTACTAGGAGCTCCCTAAAAGTATTTTTTTTAGGAGCACCTAATTAGGAGGCCCTTGGAGATGCTCCAAATGTAATAGAATGTAACTTTTACCCAAAAGAAGAAAAAAAAAAGTAGGTTGTAAGCATAATATGATGTTATATTAAAGAAAAAGATAAATTACAAAAACTTTTCGTGAACTATACACCTAATTTCGCATATGCCTCTCAACTAATTTTTTTGAACAACTACACCTCCTGAACTATGGTCCGTCTGTATATCCACCCCCTCCATCAACATTCAATCGCCAAACTTAACATTTATCCCAAAAATATCATTTTTAATAGGGCAAAATATATTTTTGAAATATTATTTATGTTGATTAGGATGAGAATAGTTTGGTAAAAAACTAAGTTTGACGGCTGAAATTGGATGGAGGGGTTGAACATGCAAATATAGCAAAGTTTAGGGGGTCAAGTTGTTCAAAATAAATGGAGACTCTCTCTCTTGGCTTTAAATTCGTGTGGCCTTCTATTCCGTCCCTACTGGCCACCGCTTCTTTCTCCATCCCATGGCCTGCAAATCACAAACGATCCGATGGACGAAGCAAATCACTCCCGCCCAGGTCCAGCAGCTGATCCTAATGTCCGGCGTCCCTCCTAGTGTCGCCTCCTTCAACGTCATCATCAAGGCCCTCTGCGCCTGCGGGTCTCATGAGGCCGCCCTCCGTCTCTTCCGCCAGATGCCAGACAGTGGGTGCTCGCTGGATGCCTGCACGTACGGCACCCTGATCGACGGGCTCTGCAAGATCGGAAGGGCTAGTGAGGCACAAGAGCTGTTCAGCGAGATGGGCGAGAAAGATTGCTCGCCTACGGTCGTCACCTACACTTCATTGATGCATGGGTTGTGCTGCTCTGGCTGTTTGGACAAAGCATTGGAGGTGTTCGATGAAATGGGTCAGAGAGGTGTTTCGTCCAACGTGGTTACATACAACTCCCTGATCGATGGCCTCCGCAAGGGCGGGGGATCCCTGCAGGCCTTGCCATTACTGGGAAAGATGGTTGAGGTTCGTCACCTGCCGAATACGATCACATACAGCTCGCTGATCAATGGGCTATGTAAAGAAGGAAGGCTCCGGGAGGCACTAGAGGTTCTGGATAGGATGTGCACAAAAAGCTGCACGTATTGTTGATGAGATGGTGGTTGAGGGGTAGGGTGTGCCCCTGATTGGGACGCATGGACTGCCGTTGTGAGTGGATATTGGGGTCGGAGGGAGGAAGGTAAGGGATGCAGCTGAATTGTTGTGGGTGGAACTTGTTTGTGAATTTTGAAGGGTCTCCTGAGTGAATTATTATGCCCTCCTCCTCTGCCAAGGATGCAACTTTTGTCATGCTTTGGGTTTAAGCTGCCCCCTACATTCAAAACTGCATATTGGCCAAATTACAGCTGTGCTACGATTTCTTCTTCTACTCGAAGTTGAACCGAAACGGGCCGAGCCGACCAAACCGAGCGAGCCGGGCCGGGCCGAGCCGAGCCGAGCCGAACCAAACTGAACTGAGCCGAACCAGGCCGAGCCGAGCCGAGCCGAACCGAACCGAACCTAAGGGAGCCGAGCCGAACCAAGCCAAACCGGGCCTGGCCGAGCCGAACCGAACCGAGCCGAATCAAACCGAGCCAAGCCGAGCCGAGCGGGGCCAAACTGAACTAAGCCGAGTCAAACCGAGCCGACCCGAGCCGACCCGAGCCGAGCCTACCCGAGCCGAGCCGGACCGAACTGAGCCGAGCCGAGGTGAGCCGAACCGAACCAAGCCTAGCCGAGCCGAGCCAATCTGAGCCAAACCAAACCAAGTCGAGCCGAGTCGAACCGAACCAAGCCGAGCCGATCTGAGCCAAACCAATCGAAGCCGAACCGAATCAAACCAAGCCGAGCCGAGCCAAACTGAGCCAAGTGGAGCCAAACTGAATTGAGTCGAGCCAAGCTGAATCGAACCGATCGGACCGAACCAAGCTGAGTCGAGCCGAACCGAGCCAAGCCGTGCCGAGCCGAGCTGAACCGAACTGAGCCGAGCTGAACCGAACCAATCCGAGTCGAGCTGAACCGAGCCTAGCCAAAATGAGCCGAGCCGAAACGAACCGAGCCAAGCCAAACCGAGCCGAACCGAGCAGAGTGATCACCGAGCCAAGCCGAGCCTAGCAAAGTCAAACCGAGCCAAGTTGAGCCAATCCGAGCCTTGCTGAACCGAGCCGAGCCAGACTAAGCCGACTCGAGCCGAGCCGAGCCGAACCTATTCGAACCAAGCCAAACCTAGCATAACCAAGCCGATCCGAACCGAACCGAGCCGAACAGATCAGAACCAAACCAAACCGAGCCAACACAAGTTGAGTGCTATAAGCCCCTAATGTTCGGGTTGGGAATAGGATCCATGGTTTTGAGAGACTGTTTTTTAGTACAGGAGAGATATGATCAGTTCTACTGATTTTGATTACTGTTCTGAAAGTTTGTTTTCTTTATTGGGTGTACGTTCTGATGGAAAAGAAGTTGCTGTAAAAGAGACTGTTTCTGAATACACGACAGTGGGTTAGTCAGTTTTTCAATGAAGTGGACCTCATAAGTCGAGCCTGTTGGAATTGGATCCGCTTATTAGAGTCGTAGCGGAAGCAAAAGAAAGATCCGAAAATCATACGGTGTATGTTTCATTACAATTTCGCTATAAAACAATCTACATGCAAATTTACGATCTTAGCATATGTGCAGATACCCTAGAGGCATACTACGATCTACGGAAGACATGAATGCATCTATTTAGGTGTTTAGATTCATCATAACTTATGGATCTATGATCCGGAGATGACGGAACGATGAAGAACCGCACTTGAATCGCAAGGGAAATTGTCGGATAGCACCTTGTCCTTTGTGAATTGAAGAATCCTCGAAATCCCGTCTCTGAGTGCAAAGATTTCGAGCCGACGGAGGAATCCGTTGCGAAGACAATGGCGAGCCGCGAGATCTCCTCCTCTCTCTCTCTCTCTTCTTCCTTCTCCTTCCTTCCTCTTCCTTCTCCCTTCTTCTTCCTCTCTTTTCCTTGGCCGAAACCACAAAGGAGGAGGCTAGTAGGGGGGTTCGGATTTTCTGGAGGAGAGGAACCATTGGGCCGGCCCCTCCCTCTCCCTATTCCTATATAGGGTCGGTCTCCCATGGGTCCAAGGAGGCTTGGGCCGGCCCCTAGGTGGATAGGGATAAGGGGGGCGGTTTTTAGGGATTCCGGGTGTCTATCGTGAAGCCTGGACGAAAACGCCCTTCACGAAAAGCGAAAAACTGAAAGAGAGACTGAGTGAGGTGCGCTACTCGGAATCGAGTTCCGTCAGCGCCTATGAACTCCTGAAATTATTCCCCTTAATTTAAGATCCATATTCAATGTGTTCTGAGCCATATTTCAGTATTTACCAAAATACCCCTACGACCCGTAACACATGTGAATTAGGTTCTTTGGCTCCGGGATTGCGCTCCATCGCGCTACTTCGCATCCAACGTATCCAACTAGGTCGGAGAACAATTCCTATACGCAATGATAGGGTGGAACCTTCAGGGTTCGGGATCTCTAGCTCCAACCGGATCCCTGATTAACTGTTCCGGTGACACACTGAAAGTTCCGTTAATCAGTCCTAATCCGATTAACCCGCGTAGCCACCCAGAGTGCGACGCGAGTTGAACTCTAGTGATCCTAAACTTATGTTACTCCCTCGTAACCCTGTTCTCTACTATACTCCGATAATCCTTAGCCCCTCCTATTACTGGTGCCATGATACGACTCGGGCGGTGGGGAGCACCGTCAGATCCCGATCGATCATCTGACTAGGGTTTGATGACTTGTCACCTATAACACCACACCTTCCAGTGCTATGCCTAGCATCCGGAACATCGTCAGTCGTACTGACAACCACCTGGCCTGGGTTAACTGTGTGGATAGATTGACTCATCAAAACGCACCCATCTAACACTGGACGTCGGATAACCTGTAGGGATTACATGTCACTCAAGTGTCAGCCGGGTAACCCAACGTACCGTGGTATTGGACTATGAAAGGTCCGCACACGTTGGCACATCAAAGCACCACACAACTGGTTGGCCCAGTGAACATGGTCCATTAGGGTTAAGGACGGATTATCTATAGTAGTAAGACGGTTTATGCACCAGTGTCTGAATCACTGAACTATGCACCGTCTTGGTTCCTGTTCAACACGACCATCGTGCTTGGTCAGGTGAATGGGAATCCCACGTTCCCATGGTGGAGACTTCACCATATCCTCTACCTGCCAACAGCTTGTTCTCGGTAAAGCGACCGGCATCACCTAAGCTGTGAACTAGTTCTAGATCTACACAGAACTGATCCACTGGGTCTCCCAAGCATGGATCCTCCATGCACCTCAGTGGCCTACTGTGTTCCCTAGGGTCCTTTTATTATATGAGTATTATCATACACCAGAGTAGTATTCTAATTAAAGTAAAAACCAAAGTCATCTTTATTAATGTTAATACAAAAATTCCACGCTAAGGACACACGAGCTACAACAATCTCCCACTTGGCCTAGCGGGGAACAACAGTCTTAACTCCCATGGCATCCACGTGCTTCTCAAAAGCCTTGGTCGGTAACGCCTTTGTGAAAGGGTCCGCCATGTTATCTGCAGACGCCACCTGAGTCACTACAACCTCCCATCGCTTCTGCAAGTCCAGGATAATGTAGTATTTCCGCTCGATATGCTTGCTCTTCTGGTGATATCTTGGCTCCTTGGATTGTGCTACCGCTCCACTATTGTCGCAGTAAAGGACAATAGGATCTTGAGCTCCCGGTACGCATCCTAAGTCCGTGAGGAACTTCTTGAGCCACACCGCCTCCTTAGCTGCTTCGCACGCCACAACGTACTCAGCCTCTGTCGTCGAATCCGCGATGCATCCCTGCTTCACGCTCCTCCAACTGACAGCTCCTCCTCCTAATGAAAACACAAACCCTGATGTCGATCTCCTAGATTCCGGATCTGACGTAAAGTCAGAATCCGTATACCTAATCGGCATCAGTTCCTGTGAAGAGTAAACTAACTCATAATCTCTCGTCCTACGGAGATACTTGAGTATACTTTTCACAGCAGTCCAGTGCCCTGGACCCGGATTTGACTGATACCTGCCTATCATGCCTACTGCATAGCATATATCTGGTCTCGTGCACTGCATAGCATACATCTGACTCCCTACAGTCGAAGCATAAGGAATCTTCTGCATCTCTGCCCTCTCCTCAGGAGTCTTAGGACCTTGATCCTTGAACAATTTCATTCCATGTCTGAATGGAACCAGTCCCTTCTTGGAGTTGTGCATACTGAATCTAACTAAGATAGTATCTATGTAGGCTGACTGTGACAGCGAAAGAGTCTTGTTCTGGCGATCTCAAGTTACCTTGATCCCCAGAACATAACTCGCTTCACCCAGGTCTTTCATGTCAAATTAAGAGGATAACCACACCTTCACTGTAGACAACATTCCAGCATCGTTTCCAATGAGCAGGATATCGTCTACGTAAAGCACTAGAAAAACTACTGCAGTCTTATCACTCCTTTTATAAACACATGGTTCATCCACGTTCTGCTCAAATCCATAAGACTGGATAGCCTGATCAAAACGCATATTCCAACTTCTGGATGCTTGCTTCAGTCCATAAATGGACCTTTGCAACTTGCACACCAGACCTTCCTGACCTTTTGCGATAAAGCCTGGAGGCTGAGACATGTAGATGTCTTCTTCCAAATCCCCGTTGAGGAATGCGGTCTTGACGTCTATTTGTCAGATCTCCCAATCATAATGGGCTGTAATGGACAAGAGAATCCGGATAGACTTAAGCATAACCACTGGCGAAAAGATTTTGTCATAGTCGATCCCTTCTCGCTGGGTATAACCCTTAGCGACTAGTCTAGCTTTGTAAGTCTCAACGGTACCATCTGGACCTCTTTTTCTTTTGTACACCCACTTACACCCAACAGGTTTAATATTGTGAGGTGGGGTTACAAGTGTCCAGACCGAGTTTTGGGACATCGATGTCAGTTCTGCCTCCATGGCTTCCTGCCATTCTGCATGGTCAGAGGATACCATCGCTTCGTCATAGTTCAGGGGATCATCCTCCTGAAACTCTGGATCTACCATAAAGGCTTCTCCAATGTATCTATCAGGAGCACCTGTGGTCCTCCCACTAGGACGAGCTTGCGGTGGTTCCATAGGAGTCGATTCTACAGTATCGTTAATCTTAGTGGTATCGGCTCCCACTACGTTTTCTGTCTGCGTACTCCCATCAGTACCAAGCAATTCTTCAAGTTTTACTTTACTGGTGGGCTTATGGTCTATTAAATAATCCTGCTCCAGGAATATGGCGTTCGTCGAGACGACAACCTTTCTATCCCCAAGATCATAAAATAAACCACACGTTGTTTCGTTTGGATACCCAACGAACAGACATACCTTAGTTTTTGACTCCATCTTATCTCGCTTGTCCTTCCGCACATGTGCTGGACAACCCCAAATTCTAAAGTGCTGTAGGCTTGGCTTTCGCTTCAACCACAGCTCCCAAGGAGTTAGGGGTACTGATTTTAATGGAACAAAGTTCAAAGTATATGTTGCCGTCTCTAGGGCATATCCCCAAAAACTAGGTGGCAATGTTGCATAACTCATCATAGTTCGAACCATGTCTAACAAAGTTCGGTTTCTCCTCTCAGATATACTGTTTTGTTGTGGTGTCCCTGGTGCAGTCAACTGGGATACGATCCCATGCTCACGCAGGTACCCAATAAATTCATCCGATAGGTATTCGCCTCCTCGATCCGATCGAAGAGACTTGATACTTTTACCCGTCTACTTTTCTGCTTAGCTCTGAACTCCTTGAACTTATCAAAGAATTCAGACCTCCGCCGCATTAGGTATAGGTATCCAAACCTCGAGTGATCATCCGTGAAGGTGATGAAATACTCGAAGCCTCCTATGGCACGGACACTTATGGGCCCACATACATCAGTGTGTACTAACTCTAATACCTCCTTAGATCTGCTACCTTTGGCTCGAAAAGATCTTTTAGTCATCTTGCCTTCCAGGCAAAACTCACACATCGGTAGGCTTTCTGAAACATCTGGACTTAAGAGTCCTACCTTAACCAACCTGTGAATCCTATCTGAGGCTATGTGTCCAAGCCTTAGATGCCAAAGGAGTGTTGGATTATCTGAGGGATTTTTCCTTTTTGATGAATTAATCATACAAGCTTCAGTTATGTCATCCTGCTTATGATTGGAGCGATTCGTCCATCAACCGGGCTGAAAAAAATAATCACTTGTAACTATCAAACCGGAAGTTGGAATAGGGCCCGAGAGGATTCGTTGAAAAGGTCTCATCAATGCGAACGCGTTAGCGCTTTGTACATAATTTTCTGACCTCTGGATCTCTCGAAAAGAAGGAAAGACTCCAAAACTTAAAATAGCAATAACTATTCACCCGGGTGTCAGATCGACCCAAACTCAGGCTCATTGGAAGGCTCTCTCAGAGCCCCATCTAACGTATCTTGTTTTGTTATGATCCGATCACTTGAACTCTTGCAAGAAACAAAACAGCTACAACTATCGAGCAATTATCGTTTTTCTAGGGTTTATCTGCCGGGCTGCGGAAACTGGCTGCGCATACACCTAATCGTTGCACGGAACGCACCATCGTGACATGCTTGAAGTTACGGAGAATATGAACGTAAAACATCTCATAGGTTTACGATCCATTTATTGGGAAAAAGCCCAAAGAAAAAGTCTGGCTGCAAAAAGGCGAAACTAGCCATGGAGGATTTCTATTATTTTCAAATCTAACACCACAGGTGTTACAACCTACACACCTTAAAAAAATTTTCGTCCCGAAAATTCAACTACAAAAACCATATATACGAGTCCACTCATCTCTACTACCAAAATAAGAACATTACAGCAATGAAAAGTTAACTATAACAAGCGCGAACATCCTCGCTAACACTGCCAACAAGAAAGCCAAGACACTATACCAAATCTTACTAAAAGAAAACCCTGATCCTCTACTATTCACAATCCTACTCTCTCTACTACTCTAAACATTATACGAATCGACTCTTATAATTATTAGAATAGAAATGAACCATCAAATTCTCGCATCGATCGCGAATACGAGTTTTGGTTTCCATTCTCCATTCTAAGCATTACGGATTAGACCAAAATCATGAGTTCTAATCATTAACCCTGCCTTGATAAGGGGCATCATATCCCCCTTATTAGTACCGCCGAGGGGTGTCCTCCTCGGTAGGGTAACTACCAAAACTCATAGATTCAGAAACTTAAAATGCACTCAATTGTCAGTGACGATATAAAAGGTATATCAATGTATATGAGTGCCCATACACCCATATATAATTTATACTTTTGGTATCGACTCTACAATCATAGCAATGTATACTACACATATGCGCCCATACACATATGCTTAAGTACACATTCCAGAATGATTTGACAAAAGAGATGCCTCAACTAGTACGCCTAACGTGTATCTAATACTAAACTAAAATCCTATAAGATTCCTATGAGACTAATACCTACACTAATCAAACTACCAATACTGCTCAAGGGACTAACGAACAAATGCCCCAAAATCTGTTTCTCAAGTGGGACCAAACTAGATAGCTACCCTCTGACAATAGATAGTCATCTCATTGGCTCACTCCAAGACGAGGGGATTGATTCTAAACCAGAACAATTATGAGTTGGCTGAAGAAACTACCGACTAGAAAACTAATGGCCAACTAATATCGACTGAGCAGATCGATACCAAGTACTAAATTATACTCTAAACTAATCATCGAGATAGTTAGACGGAAACCTCGCAACCATACAAAAATGAGAAAAAAGGACCCGAGACAAATAGAGACAACTTAGAAAAAGGACAACTGAGGGAACTAACACAATCTTAACATTCTGAGAATTAAAAGCAATCACTCAAAAGAAACTAAAACAAACAAAAGTTACTAGAATCGAATAATGATTGAAAACAAAGCAAGGTGAATCAGCAGAATAATGATCATTCTTAAGAGTCCAACTGATAATATCGGGTTCAGGGCTAAACGGTTCGGGTCTGGGGGTTAAGTAATAACCGGAAATTACTATATTACCCCCCCCCCATCTCTTTCTTCTCCATGAGACCAGCCCGAGGGGCTGGTTCTTGCACGTCGGCGGCCGGCGGGAGGGGCGGCCTGGAGCGCCGGCGAGCGCTCGGCCGGCCTCTCCCGCACCACCCCCACGGAGGAGGCGCGGGGGGAGGCAGCCGGAGCGGCCGTCGGACTCCCAAGAGCTCGGACGGAGCGGGGGCTCGCATGGGGTTTGGAGGTCGGTGGTGCGGCGGCGATCGTCGGGAGGGGCTCGGTTGCGGCGGCGGTGTCCGCCCGTGCGGGCCGCGGCAAGGGAGGAGGAAGGGGCCGGGTCGCGGGGTTGGGTCGCGGAGGAGGATGGGAGGGTGAGAGGGGGCTGACCTGGGGGTGACGGCATGCTCGTCGGTGCTCCGGTGAGGGGCTGATGGGGTGCTCCGATCTTCCTCGCTCGGCCTCTTCTCTTTCTCTCTCTGTCTCGTTCTCTCTCTCTCTCTCTCCCTCTCCCGTTCTCTCTATCTATTTCTCCCGTTCTCTCTCTCTCTCTCTCTCTCTATATATTCCGTTCTCTCACGTTCTCTCTCTCTCTCTCCTCTCGTTCTCTCTCTATTTATAGAAAAGGGGGAGGTTGTGATAAGAAGGGACGGGGGATAGGGTTGGGGAGATAGAGTCGGTTAAGGCGGAAGGATAAGGAAAGAAAGATAGGGATCGATACATCATCCCAATCCTGCCCGATAATTCTGATCCGAATTTCGGAATTTAAATAAATGGGGAGGGAAGTCAAGAGAGTCTAAATTATGCTAGGAGACCGGGAGGTAGGCTCTAGGGCTGGTCGGGCTCGGTCCCGAGCCCTGAACCGGGCTCGGTTGGAATCCGGGTGCGATTCGTCCATCAACCGGGCTGAAAAGAATAATCACTTGTAACTATCAAACCGGAAGTTGGAATAGGGCCTGAGAGTATTCGTTGGAAAGGTCTCGTCAACGCTAATGTATTAGCACTTGGTACATAATTTTCTGAACTCTGGATCTCTCGAAAAGAAGGAAAGACTCCAAAACTTAAAATAGCAATAACTATTCACTCGGGTGTCAGATCGACCCAAACTCAAGCTCATTGGAAGGCTCTCTCAGAGCCCCATCTAACGTATCTTGTTTCGTTACGATCCGATCACCCGATCTCTTGCAAGAAACAAAACAACTACAACTATCGAGCAATTATCGTTTTTCTAGGGTTTATCTGCCGGGCTGCGGAAACTGGCTGCGCATACACCTGATCGTTGCACGGAACGCACCATCGTGACATGATCGAAGTTACGGAGAATGTGAACGTAAAACATCTCATAGGTTTACGATCCATTTATTGGGAAAAAGCCCAAAGAAAAAGTCTGGCTGCAAAAAGGCGAAACTAGCCATGGAGGATTTCTATTATTCTCAAATCTAACACCACAGGTGTTACAACCTACACACCTTAAAAAAAATTTCGTCCCGAAAATTCAACTACAAAAACCATATATACAAGTCCACTCATCTCTACTACCAAAATAAGAACATTACAGCAATGAAAAGTTAACTATAACAAGCGCGAACATCCTCGCTAACACTGCCAACAAGAAAGCCAAGACACTACACCAAATCTTACTAAAAAAAAACCCTGATCCTCTACTATTCACAATCCTACTCTCTCTACTACTCTAAACATTATACGAATCGACTCTCATAATTATTAGAATAGAAATGAACCACCAAATTCTCGCATCGATCGCAAATACGAGTTTTGGTTTCCATTCCCCATTCTAAGCATTACGGATTATACCAAAATCATGAGTTCTAATCATTAACCCTGCCTTGATAAGGGGCATCATATCCCCCTTATTAGTACCGCCGAGGGGTGTCCTCCTCGGTAGGGTAACTACCAAAACTCATAGATTCAGAAACTTAAAATGCACTCAATTGTCAGTGACGATATAAAAGGTATATCAATGTATATGAGTGCCCATACACCCATATATAATTTATACTTTTGGTATCGACTCTACAATCATAGCAATGTATACTACACATATGCGCCCATACACATATGCTTAAGTACACATTCCAGAATGATTTGACAAAAGAGATGCCTCAACTAGTACGTCTAACATGTATCTAATACTAAACTAAAATCCTATAAGATTCCTATGAGACTAATACCTACACTAATCAAACTACCAATACTGCTCAAGGGACTAACGAACAAATGCCCCAAAATCTGTTTCTCAAGTGGGTCCAAACTAGATAGCTACCCTCTGACAATAGATAGTCATCTCATTGGCTCACTCCAAGACGAGGGGATTGATTCTAAACCAGAACAATTATGAGTTGGCTGAAGAAACTACCGACTAGAAAACTAATGGCCAACTAATATCGACTGAGCAGATCGATACCAAGTACTAAATTCTACTCTAAACTAATCATCGAGATAGTTAGACGGAAACCTCGCAACCATACAAAAATGAGAAAAAAGGACCCGAGACAAATAGAGACAACTTAGAAAAAGGACAACTGAGGGAACTAACACAATCTTAACATTCTGAGAATTAAAAGCAATCACTCAAAAGAAACTAAAACAAACAAAAGTTACTAGAATCGAATAATGATTGAAAACAAAGCAAGGTGAATCAGCAGAATAATGATCATTCTTAAGAGTCCAACTGATAAGGTATTCCCAAATTTATAAACGTAGGCAATCCATTTGACATCGTCGCTAACATCTTTCTAGTACTCAATTATCTCAATTCTATCTTAACGTCACTGTCATCTAGCCAGTGCGCTTTCTCCTGCGAGTTCCAATAAGAACTGCGAAACCAACCGCCAAAGCCTCCGAAGAGTCAGTGCGTAGCCATAGTATGTCCTCTACCGGACAATCATCATCCACCGCCAAAGTTCCCTAGGAACAGTGCGTACTCTTTCGCAAGAGCCAGTATCAAGGTATCCCGTAATCTACTAACCATGGGAAATTCCAACTACCACCTGAGATTTCTATCTCCTGGTAAACTCATTGAAACCACTATCCCCAAGAGTCAACATCATTACTCATAGGGTCCATTAAAAAAAAACACACAAGCTCTACACCAAGCTAATCATAAACCATGATACACTAGAGAGATCTAACAAGAAAACTAATTTAATTATTACATCTATAACGAGATAATGGACAATCCTAAAAACACCAACTAGGTCTCTAGTACCAATGGTCAACAAGAATCAAGGAATCCTAAAACACCAACTAAGTCTCTAGTACTAAGGGTCAACGAAGATCAAGGGATCCTAAATACTGACTAGGTCTCTAATACTAAGAGTCAACAAAGATCAAGGAATCATAAAACACCGACTAGGTTTATAGCGCTTAGGGTCAACGAATAACAAAACTAACAAAAAGAGTAACCTCACAGTCATGCCAGATAAACCATCAAGGATATACATCCTTTCAGATATATTCAAATACATCCTTTCCAAAACCAATCAATCAAAGTACTAACTATAGTTGAATATCCAGTCCTTGGTCAGCTCCTTACCACTAGAAAATTCAAGAGAATCCATATTAGGAGACACCCAACCTATACTCCGATATAGACTCAAATACTATGCTTCTGCCTAGAGATCAAGAAACACTATCCTTGGTTAAGATGTTCCACGTGGCTCCTTTCTAAGAACTATCACCCGAGTTGCAATGACTAACTCTAAATCTAAACATTACAGCACATCAGAGTTCAAATACAATCATACTCACACGACATATAGATTGATTCACGATTCTCGATCAATCAAAAACTCAATCATAGACATCACTTAGTTACAGATCAATTCCTCAAACAAAACCAGTCCTCCAAGTATGATTAACCCTAGGTCCTTATCCTTAGAAATAATCGCTATACCACCACTAGCTACTACGAGAATTCTATCGACTTACTATCTATACAATCTCTAGAAAACATTCTAACACCACTAGAGTCTGAACTTTCTAAAGAAAGAACAGCAAGACACGAACCACATCCTAACAATACCCCTAGGAACATATCCCTAAGCTCTGATACCAGCTGTCACGCCCCAGAAATCTGAAGACCGATCCCTGGGGTGTGAAATGGGAAAAAGAAGAGGGTTCTGGGTCTAGTCAATTGATTACACCAATTTGGGTTCTCACAGGGCTTCTTCGCTCTCTAATATGAAAAACAAGAAGGAGGGAGAAACAAGAGGGGAATCTTTTAAATTTGATTTTTCGAAAAACATTTTTATTAAAAAGCAAAGAAAGAGAAATCATCAACAGAGAGAAGATATTATCTAGTCAAGCTCAACCTTCAAAAGTCATATCCTCTCAATATGAGTGACCTGTCGGTGCCACTACATGCTGACAGGAGCTTATTTGAGGGAGCACGAGGCTCAAGCCTCCTACGGCTAGCCAAGTGGTCTCATCCACGCCCTAATACTCAAGTGCACCAGTCTAGGGTTCCTATCTACAAGGTTAATCAATTTAGTCATTTATATGCACTTATATTTTCATCATGATCTATCCTAGGCTTGGGGCCTTGAGGAGAGGCCTACCCAAAAGAATTCAGCTGGAACCATTGCAACTACAACCATAGAATACTAACTAACCGATAAAAACACTTATTCCAATACAATTACAATGTCTGAAGAGAAAAGACTACAAGATTGACATACTAAGCCGAAAGGTAACACTGCAACTCTAACTCCGCCTCTGGGCTCCTACTGCTACTCCTGAGCCTCCGGACCTGCAACTGAGCCTACTCGTGGGAAAGAGTAGCCCCCAATAGGAAATTGGGAGATTAGCCAAATTAATGGCTAGTGACATCCTAATAGTCTATAATAATATGAGACAACTAATCTTAATAAATTAAGATAAGATCTATCAGTTCTAGTAAAATCAAAGTTTGCAGAATGATACCTAAACCTATCAGTAATCTATATTCACATGCAATTCCTACTGTCACTAGGTTATCTAACATAAGTCCATTCAATGTTCTACATCATTAAATAACAAATTAAATAAAACGTTCATATAAAGTCACGAAGTCATCATGTAAATAGTCACTCGATTCTAAATTCATATATAGATAAAACACACACTATCAAAATGTGAACCCCGGATATTTTGTTCATCCTGCCCCCGGTCGGGCATTACTATAGGACCTTTTATTTCGATGTAGAGGGCCAACTCTCTCGCCGTGCATCCACCAACACCATGCACTAGTCACCCAGATGATCATAAGGGGTTTCCCGTCTTTCACGGTGGAGCTCTACCGCCCAACTTGCTTTACTATGGGGACTTCAACTCCCCGGGATAGGGCTGCTAGACCAATCCCTACTCGAGGGCACCTCCTATTGGCTTTACCACAACCCTTGCCCGTGACCCCTAACCTACTTAACTTCGGCTGTACGCGCAGGGTGGTTCACGGCCCATGCGCGCACGGGGTCCCTACCTTCTAACCAGGTAGATTCTTATATAACATATTTCAACATATACAATGAAGCTAACAAAGGTATATTTAATGCTTAACAATTTTCAACAATTTACCCCTGATCCCGTACTGCTCTCGCAACCCATGCGACAATAATAAATCAATAAAGTAAAACACTCATCCCAGTGACCCGTGTGCTAGGGTTGCCATACTCCTCTCAGGAGGGTGGGCCTCGATAATTATTAGTTATTCAATTTATTGTTTAATTTAAGGGAATCCTAATTACGGTGTCCATACAATCAAAAGCAATCATTATTATCATTCTATTAATATTTTAAGCATGCATCGCCGGACTCGCGACTCCGCATGCAAGGCGGGGTCCACTTGACCACATGCGACGATGCCCGGCGGGGCCCGCATGCAGTGTCATGGACACCTACCCTTAGTCATTCTCATTTCCCACTATTAAAGACCACGCAAGGGTAGTAGATGTCATCTGGCTGGCGCACACGACTCCTGCTAGTTGCCTCTGATCCGCCTCCGTTGGATCACCACAATCACAGTCTGATAACATGCACAACTCTATATCACAATGCTATCGATTAAAACAGAAGAAACAACGACGAGGGTTCTATGCCAAGGATAGTCGGGCACCCTCGATAGGGGACCAACATTGAGTCGACAGCACGCAAATCTGTGCGACTGAAGAACTCGAACCTAACAAATACTAGGCCAATCAAGTAAACAGACGCTAAACCTACTCATCGAATCGGGCTCGAAGAACCCTTTCCGATGGTTCCAGTTTCGCTGGAATCCGACTTCGGTCGAATGGTTTCGGGTCAAACCACGTAGAACCGATAAAATCGATTGCATGGCTGGATTGCTAGGGTAGAAGGGGTTCTAGGGTTATCTTCTAGGTTTAATAGGTGGGAGTCAATATTCTGAGCACAATGCCGCTGGTTTCGTCCGAATCTGAGTTCGGACGATGAAACGACGGTCAAACCACGGTACCGCGATAATATCGGGTCGAAGGATAAAACAGGGTATTAAATAGTATAATTACTATGATAAACTATGGCCAACAGGTAGTATTTTCCGAGCCGGTCGAAATGGCGCTGGTTTCGTCCAATTCCGAGTTCGGACGGAGAAATGGCAGTCGAACCAAAATTCACTGGTTCACGGGTCTGGTTCAAGTGAACCAGACCGGTTCACTAAGTGAGTCGGGTCAGGTCTGCAGGGTCGGGTCGGGTATGCAGTGGAAGGTTGGGTCGGGTTCAGGGCTAAACGGTTCGGGTCTGGGGGTTGAGTAATAACCGGAAATTACTATATTACCCCCCCCCCATCTCTTTCTTCTCCACGAGACCAGCCCGAGGGGCTGGTTCTTGCACGTCGGCGGCCGGTGGGAGGGGCGGCCTGGAGCATCGGCGAGCGCTCGGCCGGCCTCTCCCGCACCACCCCCACGGAGGAGGCGCGGGGGGAGGTGGCCGGAGCGGCCGTCGGACTCCCAAGAGCTCGGATGGAGCGGGGGCTCGCATGGGGTTTGGAGGTCGGTGGTGCGCCGGCGATCGTCGGGAGGGGCTCGGTTGCGGCGGCGGTGTCTGCCCGTGCGGGCCGCGGCAAGGAACGAGGAAGGGGCCGGGTCGCGGGGTTGGGTCGCGGAGGAGGATGGGAGGGTGAGAGGGGGCTGACCTGGGGGTGACGGCATGCTCGTCGGTCCTTCGGCGAGGGGCTGATGGGGTGCTCCGATCTTCCTCGCTCGGCCTCTTCTCCTTCTCTCTCTGTCTCGTTCTCTCTCTCTCTCTCTCTCTCTCTCTCTCTCCCTCTCCCGTTCTCTCTATCTATTTCTCCCGTTCTCTCTCTCTCTATATATATTCCGTTCTCTCACGTTCTCTCTTTCTCTCCTCTCGTTCTCTCTCTATTTATAGAAAAGGGGGAGGTTGTGATAAGAAGGGACGGGGGATAGGGTTGGGGAGATAGAGTCGGTTAAGGCGGAAGGATAAGGAAAGAAAGATAGGGATCGATACATCATCCCAATCCTGCCCGATAATTCTGATCCGAATTTCGGAATTTAAATAAATGGGGAGGGAAGTCAAGAAAGTCTAAATTATGCTAGGAGACCGGGAGGTAGGCTCTAGGGATGGTCAGGCTCGGTCCCGAGCCCTGAACCGGGCTCGGTTGGAATCCGGGTGCGATTCGTCCATCAACCGGGCTGAAAAGAATAATCACTTGTAACTATCAAACCGAAAGTTGGAATAGGGCCCGAGAGGATTCGTTGGAAAGGTCTCGTCAACGCAAACGCGTTAGCGCTTGGTACATAATTTTCTGACCTCTGGATCTCTCAAAAAGAAGGAAAGACTCCAAAACTTAAAATAGCAATAACTATTCACCCGGGTGTCAGATCGACCCAAACTCAAGCTCATTGGAAGGCTCTCTCAGAGCCCCATCTAACGTATCTTGTTTCGTTACGATCCAATCACCCAATCTCTTGCAAGAAATAAAATAGCTACAACTATCGAGCAATTATCGTTTTTCTAGGGTTTATCTGCCGGGCTGCGGAAACTGGCTGCGCATACACCTGATCGTTGCACGGAACGCACCATCGTGACATGCTCGAAGTTACGGAGAATGTGAACGTAAAACATCTCATAGGTTTACGATCCATTTATTGGGAAAAAACCCAAAGAAAAAGTCTGGCTGCAAAAAGGCGAAACTAGCCATGGAGGATTTCTATTATTCTCAAATCTAACACCACAGGTGTTACAACTTCAACTTGCTTCGGAAGGACGGTCTGCAAAGATGCCACTATGTAGCACTTGCACATCTCATCAGCATCTAACCAGTCTTTCCATTCCTTTAATTGGGCCTTAGTTGCACTTGGTCTCGGCATGGCCGGTTGAGGGGTACTTAGGGTAATTATGTGTTTGCCAACCCTTAGGACGAGCATCAAGTTACGCTTCCAGTCCTCGTAGTTTGGTCCCGTAAGTTTATTATCATTAAGTATGGAGGCAAGGGGGTCGAACTTGGTCATGATTTCTGTAAACAATGGTTCAAAGCAAAATTAGGGTTTACTACAATCTATTTCATGGAATTTAGAAATAGATAATGTTTACTCCAGCTGCTATGTCTTCACTACCTCAATTGGAGACATCCAGGAATCTAAATTCCCTGGGCTCGAGCACTGAGACTATCGGCCTTGAATTGGAGACAGCATCTCCGTGAGAGCATGCAACCGCTTCTGCCAACGGGGTTTTTATGACCCAGTCTTCATCAGAATTACCCATGGTAAACTGAAAGACCTCCCAGTCTCTTTTTGGCCAGCTTTATGTGACCCGCGTGCGCAGCAACAGCGGCTTCACACAAGCTTTTGGATGCTTCCTACAAATCTAGGTGGTATCGGCAGAGGGGTTCATAGGCTCCTGCGGTGCAGGAAAAAGCCGTCACCCACTGCCACCGGCATCCTCTATGTCCCGAAGGAAACCACTAGGCGAACCAGCATGGAAGAAAACACAGCTCTCACCCGGTGGGAATATCGAACTGTGTACCTCTCACCCAGACCCTTAACCGGTTGATTGTGGAGGCCAGGGGCTCCCCTTTGGAGGGAACCTCTTACACATTCCTTCTTTATGAGGTTTTATACATATCTAGAAAGGTTACGACCTTCTAGACTTAGCTATAGACCCTGGTCTACCGTACTCCCACTAGGATTACAAACCCTCCCGCAAAGCATTAGTATCCTCAGAAAATATCATAGTCCCTACCTAGAATACTCAGCTTTCGCCTTTCTTGCAAGGATCACATTGCATAGATTCCTAGGATCCCGATACTTCACTAGTTTGCCCATAATCCTAAGATCTGGAGCCTAGCCTAAGGTCAACGTGGAAAGGACTCCCACTACAATAACGTCTCGTTCACAATTTGATGCCTGATGTTATAGTAGACCTCATCTCATTACAGGTTTCGATGCTGGCGAAATAGGAACATCCGATAACCTCCGCCAGACCTCAACCTAATGGTGGCATAACCAAATCGTGATGAGTTCATACTACCATCAAACGTCATCTAGAAACGGGTATCACACAGTGAAATCCTAACCTAACTTGGTCGCTAGGACCACATGGGGAAAGGGCATCCCACTAGGGTTATCATACTTCTTATGGAGACATTTGTTAATTATCTCTAAACAAATCTAATACTGCGTCTATCTCGGTGCACAGTACTTAGCTACCTGAACTACCACGAGGGCGGTTACCGCCTTTCCTTTTAGCTAGCCATCGGATTCGCACGTGTTAGAACTATTTAGAGACACCGATGAATCCATAAGCTTAGTACTAACCCTAAGCTTGATCTAGAGACAAACTCACAAGCAAGATAATAAAATTATCATCGGGGTTCTCTAAACAATAAGTAAAGAGAATCAACAGAAAAATATACAAACTGAATCAAGTCCAGGGTCCGACCCCTGAACCTGAATAGCATAGCCAAGATATCCTGCTCTTCCGTTCTGCACGATCTCTGACGACGATCCCCATCATCGCCAACGTGCACGCTTTCACCGGGTCTTTGCACGCCATGGTACCGCTTGCCCGAACCGTGGATGAAGCATCATCTCCTTCTTCCTATGACCGAAAAACTAACACGCTCCGAGCAAGTGCTCGTTCGTGTACAATTTTGCTAAAATAAAAAAGAAAACAATCCTAGAAAACTGGCCAGGGAACCGAGGATGGTCAACCCCCACCCTTGCCCATCTAGAGCCTCAAAAACCACAAGCACAATAATAATCAAGGCAAAATTAAATCCGGGGTCCGACCCCCGGATGTATGCAATCACAGATTACTATTCTACGCGGCACCTGCCAAAAGACAATACATAGCACAATCCATATGCATGATCTACGCCAAACCCCGACGAAAACATATGTCATCATATATTCACATGATGTTTTCACGAATTCATGCATGAAACATACACCAAACCTGGCTCTGATACCAATTGTTGGAATTGGATCCGCTTATCAGAGTCGCAGCGGAAGCAAAAGAAAGATCCGAAGATCATACGATGTATGTTTCATTATAATTTCGCTATAAAACAATCTACATGCAAATCTACGATCTTAACATATGTGCGGACACCCTAGAGGCATACTACGATCTACGGAAGACATGAATGCATCTATTTAGGTGTTTAGATTCACCATACCTTATGGATCTATGATCCAAAAATGACGGAACGATGAAGAACCGTACTTGAATCGCAAGGGAAACTGTCGGATAGCACCTTGTCCTTTGCGAATTGAAGAATCCTCGAAATCCCGTCTCTGAGTGCAAGGATTTCGAGCCGACGGAGGAATCCGTTGCGAAGACGATGACGAGCCGCGAGATCTCCTCCTCCTCTCTCTCTCTCTCTCTCTCTCTCTCTCTCTCTCTTTCTCTCTCTCTCTCTCTTCTTCCTTTTCCTTTTTTTCTCTTCCTTCTCCCTTCTTCTTCCTCTCTTTTCCTTGGCCGAAACCACAAAGAAGGAGGCTAGTAGGGGGGTTCGGATTTTCTGGAGGAGAGGAACCATTGGGCCGGCCCCTCCCTCTCCCTATTCCTATATAGGGTCGGTCTCCCATGGCTCCAAGGAGGCTTGGGCCGGCCCCTAGGTGGATAGGGATAAGGGGGGGCGGTTTTTAGGGATTCCGGGTGTCTATCATGAAACCTGGACGAAAACGCCCTTCACGAAAAGCGGAAAACTGAAAGAGAGACTGAGTGAGGTGCGCTACTCGAAATCGAGTTCCGTCAGTGCCTATGAGCTCCTGGAATTATTCCGCTCAATCTAAGATCCATATTCAATGTGTTCTGAGCCATATTTCAGTATTTACCAAAATACCCCTATAGCCCGTAACACATGTGAATTAGGTTCTTTGGCTCCGGGCTTGTGCTCCATCGCGCTACTTCGCATCCAACGTATCCAACTAGGTCGGGGAATAATTCCTATACTCAACGACAGGGTGGAACCTTCAGGGTTCGGGATCTCTAGCTCCAACCGGATCCCTGATTAACTGTTCCGGTGACACACCGAAAGTTCCGTTAATCAGTCATAATCCGATTAACCCGCGTAGCCACCCAGAGTGCGACGCGAGTTAAACTCTAGTGATCCTAAACTTATGTTACTCCCTCATAACCCTGTTCTCTACTATACTCTGATAATCCTTAGTCCCTCCTATTACTGGTGCCATGATACGACTCGGGCGGTGGGGAGCACCGTTAGATCCCGATCGATCATCTGACTAGGGTTTGATGACTTGTTATCTATAACACCACACACCTTCCAGTGCTATACCTAGCATCCGAAACATCGTCAGTCGTACTGACAACCACCAGGCCTGGGTTAACTGTGTGGACAGATTGAATCATCAAAACGCACCCATCCAACACTGGACGTCGGATAACCTGTAGGGATTACATGTCACTCAAGCGCCAGCCGGGTAACCCAACGTACCGTGGTATTGGACTATGGAAGGTCCGCACACGTTGGCACATCAAAGCACCACACAATTGGTTGGCCCAGTGAACATGGTCCATCAGGGTTAAGGACGGATTATCTATAGTAGTAAGATGGTTTATGCACCAGTGTCTGAATCACTGAACTGTGCACCGTCTTGGTTCCTGTTCAACACGACCATCGTGCTTGGTCAGGTGAATGGGAATCCCGTTCCCGTGGTGGAGACTTCACCACATCCTCTACCTACCAACAACTTGTTCTCGGTGAAGCGACCGGCATCACCTAAGATGTGAACTAGTTCTAGGTCTATACAGAATTGATCCACTGGGTCTCCCAAGCATGGATCCTCCTTGCACCTCAGTGGCCTACTGTGTTTCCTAGGGTCCTTTTATTATATGAGTATTATCATACACCAGAGTAGTATTCTAATTAAAGCAATAACCAAAGTCATCTTTATTAATGTTAATACAGAAATTCCACGCTAAGGACACACGAGCTACAACAGAGCCCGCCACAAAAATCTAGTGAAGTTATTAGGGATTTACAAGTTCTTCCTCAATCATATCATATACTAGTACATGTCCGTGTCTGTCGACACAGCAGCGGGTCATCTTTGACGGCAATATACCCACTGGGCATCACCACCCCTACCGTATTCATTTGGCAGCCAAGGGTCACCGGTTTAATTGTAGTTTTGACCGATTCCTTTGTCTTTGTTCCTTTTATGGTAAAAGTGTATTTAACACATAGTTTCTTTTTGTGATAAAGTTGTAAATAACATGAACGACCTTAGCATGCTATATAGATTACGAAGCCCCTATCATAAAAAGAAAAAAGTTGCTGGAAAATTTTATTTTGCACATTTATTTGAACACCACCAACTATACTTAGTCTTTAATAGCAAAGCTGCAAAAGCACCCCCACTTCCTGTTCAAGTTATGTTTTAATCTCAAGGGTTTTTCATAGGGCTGGCAATTTTGGACCCGACACGCCAGACCCGACACGGAGTTAGCGGGTCTAATCAGGGTTAAACGGGTTCAGGTCGTAAACGGGTTGACACAATAGATCTGGTTCGGGTCCGGGTTTAGGGTCTAGACAAGGGTAGACCCGGGAAGACCCGTTTAAAATTCAACTGGTTGTGTCGTGTGTAATATATAGTACCATCGGGTCGGGTCGAGTCGGATTGGGTCAATTGAATAGACCCATGTGGTAAACGGGTCTTATCATGTCTATCCGTTATAAACGGGTTGGATACAGGTTTAGAATCTAGACACGATTAGTTAAACGAGTCAGATCCAGATCTGGAGGTTTTGGATACGATCCGAACACTACAAAAAAAACAGTTATTACCGACGGACAATATCCGTCGGTAATATTAAAATTTCGTCGGTAATATTATATAGCGACGGAAGATATTTCCGTCGCTGGCTGTCGGGAAAAAAGGCGTCGGGGAAAACAATACGACGGACCAAATATTACCGTCGGTATTAATAATTAATACCGACGGTAATTAGAACGCCGTCGGTAATATTTAATCAATTTAAAACTAATATAATATAGTATTGCCGACGAACTATAAGAATCCGTCGGTAATATATAAACATTTTACCGACGAGTATAGTTTATACTGTCGGTAATACTATATATATTACCGACACATATATATATTACCCGTCGGTAATAATATATATATTACCGACCAAATTAATATCACCGTCGGTAATACTATATATATTACCGACGGATATATATATTACCCGTCGGTAATACTATATATATTACCGACGGATATTATATGCCGTCGGCAAATCATTAATAATTTAAAAAAAATAAAAATATTATTACCGACGGAATAATTTATTTCCGTCGGTAATAAGTATCTTTTTTTTTTTAATAAATTTACATAAATAATGTTATTTAATTCCTGTGATTCAATACCACAATATATTACCACAATTTATCAAATATTACCACAATTTATCAAATATTACCACAATTTATAAAATATTACCTAAATTGATAAAAAATTACAGCAAATTATCAAATATTACCACAGTTCCCGGCCGACAATTATAGATAGAAGAAAAAATAACCATATATTACAAAACAATATTTACACAATCCAGAACTGAGAGATGATACATGTCCTATCTCAACCACCCCCGCCCGCCACCAACGCCGGTGCTCTCATCGATCCCCTGACGCCGCCCTATCTCAACCACGCCCGCCCACCACCAACGCTGGTGCTCTCATCGATCCCCTGACGCCGCCCTGCTCCTGCAATTAACATGTATTTGTTAAAAAAATGGTTTATATCTATAACTGAGTCTAAGCGTTAAAAAATGATAAGTTAGCGTGTTTCGATTTTGAAATAGGTTTGGATTCGATCCGATCGTCATCGGCTCGGCATCCGGTAATTTGAACTTGGAATTATTCCGTATTTCGGACTTGCGAGCGGGTTCTAATTGGATATTTGACCAATTTACGCTCCGATTCACCGATTTAGAGTCTAAGTGTTGGAAAATCATAAGTTAGCGTGTTTCGGATATGAAATAGGTTTGGATTCGATCCGATCGTCATCGGCTCGGCATTCGATAATTCGAACTTGGAATTATTCCGTATTTCGGACTTGCGAGCGGGTTCTAATTGGATATTTGACCAATTTACGCTCCGATTCACCGATTTAGAGTCTAAGTGTTGGAAAATCATAAGTTAGCGTGTTTCGGATATGAAATAGGTTTGGATTCGATCCGATCGTCATCGGATCGGCATCCGGTAATTCGAAGTTGGAATTATTCCGTATTTCGGACTTGCGAGCGGGTTCTAATTGGATATTTGACCAATTTACGCTCCGATTCACCGATTTAGAGTCTAAGCGTTGGAAAATCATAAGTTAGCGTGTTTCGGATATGAAATAGGTTTGGATTCGATCCGATCGTCATCGGCTCGGCATCCGGTAATTCGAACTTGGAATTATTCCGTATTTCGGACTTGCGAGCGGGTTCTAATTGGATATTTGACCAATTTACGCTCCGATTCACCGATTTAGAGTCTAAGCGTTGGAAAATCATAAGTTAGCGTGTTTCGGATATGAAATAGGTTTGGATTCGATCCGATCGTCATCGGCTCGGCATCCGGTAATTCGAACTTGGAATTATTCCGTATTTCGGACTTGCGAGCGGGTTCTAATTGGATATTTGACCAATTTACGCTCCGATTCACCGATTTAGAGTCTAAGTGTTGGAAAATCATAAGTTAGCGTGTTTCGGATATGAAATAGGTTTGGATTCGATCCGATCGTCATCGGCTCGGCATCCGGTAATTCGAACTTGGAATTATTCCGTATTTCGGACTTGCGAGCGGGTTCTAATTGGATATTTGACCAATTTACGCTCCGATTCACCGATTTAGAGTCTAAGTGTTGGAAAATCATAAGTTAGCGTGTTTCGGATATGAAATAGGTTTGGATTCGATCCGATCGTCATCGGCTCGGCATCCGGTAATTCGAACTTGGAATTATTCCGTATTTCGGACTTGCGAGCGGGTTCTAATTGGATATTTGACCAATTTACGCTCCGATTCACCGATTTAGAGTCTAAGTGTTGGAAAATCATAAGTTAGCGTGTTTCGGATATGAAATAGGTTTGGATTCGATCCGATCGTCATCGGCTCGGCATCCGGTAATTCGAACTTGGAATTATTCCGTATTTCGGACTTGCGAGCGGGTTCTAATTGGATATTTGACCAATTTACGCTCCGATTCACCGATTTAGAGTCTAAGTGTTGGAAAATCATAAGTTAGCGTGTTTCGGATATGAAATAGGTTTGGATTCGATCCGATCGTCATCGGCTCGGCATCCGGTAATTCGAACTTGGAATTATTCCGTATTTCGGACTTGCGAGCGGGTTCTAATTGGATATTTGACCAATTTACGCTCCGATTCACCGATTTAGAGTCTAAGTGTTGGAAAATCATAAGTTAGCGTGTTTCGGATATGAAATAGGTTTGGATTCGATCCGATCGTCATCGGCTCGGCATCCGGTAATTCGAACTTGGAATTATTCCGTATTTCGGACTTGCGAGCGGGTTCTAATTGGATATTTGACCAATTTACGCTCCGATTCACCGATTTAGAGTCTAAGTGTTGGAAAATCATAAGTTAGCGTGTTTCGGATATGAAATAGGTTTGGATTCGATCCGATCGTCATCGGCTCGGCATCCGGTAATTCGAACTTGGAATTATTCCGTATTTCGGACTTGCGAGCGGGTTCTAATTGGATATTTGACCAATTTACGCTCCGATTCACCGATTTAGAGTCTAAGTGTTGGAAAATCATAAGTTAGCGTGTTTCGGATATGAAATAGGTTTGGATTCGATCCGATCGTCATCGGCTCGGCATCCGGTAATTCGAACTTGGAATTATTCCGTATTTCGGACTTGCGAGCGGGTTCTAATTGGATATTTGACCAATTTACGCTCCGATTCACCGATTTAGAGTCTAAGTGTTGGAAAATCATAAGTTAGCGTGTTTCGGATATGAAATAGGTTTGGATTCGATCCGATCGTCATCGGCTCGGCATCCGGTAATTCGAACTTGGAATTATTCCGTATTTCGGACTTGCGAGCGGGTTCTAATTGGATATTTGACCAATTTACGCTCCGATTCACCGATTTAGAGTCTAAGTGTTGGAAAATCATAAGTTAGCGTGTTTCGGATATGAAATAGGTTTGGATTCGATCCGATCGTCATCGGCTCGGCATCCGGTAATTCGAACTTGGAATTATTCCGTATTTCGGACTTGCGAGCGGGTTCTAATTGGATATTTGACCAATTTACGCTCCGATTCACCGATTTAGAGTCTAAGTGTTGGAAAATCATAAGTTAGCGTGTTTCGGATATAAAATAGGTTTGGATTCGATCGGATCGTCATCGGCTCGGCATCCGATAATTCGAACTTGGAATTATTCCGTATTTCGGACTTGCGAGCGGGTTCTAATTGGATATTTGACCAATTTACGCTCCGATTCACCGATTTAGAGTCTAAGTGTTGGAAAATCATAAGTTAGCGTGTTTCGGATATGAAATAGGTTTGGATTCGATCGGATCGTCATCGGCTCGGCATCCGGTAATTCGAACTTGGAATTATTCCGTATTTCGGACTTGCGAGCGGGTTCTAATTGGATATTTGACCAATTTACGCTCCGATTCACCGATTTAGAGTCTAAGTGTTGGAAAATCATAAGTTAGCGTGTTTCGGATATGAAATAGGTTTGGATTCGATCAGATCGTCATCGGCTCGGCATCCGATAATTCGAACTTGGAATTATTCCGTATTTCGGACTTGCGAGCGGGTTCTAATTGGATATTTGACCAATTTACGCTTCGATTCACCGATTTAGAGTCTAAGTGTTGGAAAATCATAAGTTAGCGTGTTTCGGATATGAAATAGGTTTGGATTCGATCCGATCGTCATCGGCTCGGCATCCGGTAATTCGAACTTGGAATTATTCCGTATTTCGGACTTGCGAGCGGGTTCTAATTGGATATTTGACCAATTTACGCTCCGATTCACCGATTTAGAGTCTAAGTGTTGGAAAATCATAAGTTAGCGTGTTTCGGATATGAAATAGGTTTGGATTCGATCCGATCGTCATCGGCTCGGCATCCGGTAATTCGAACTTGGAATTATTCCGTATTTCGGACTTGCGAGCGGGTTCTAATTGGATATTTGACCAATTTACGCTCCGATTCACCGATTTAGAGTCTAAGTGTTGGAAAATCATAAGTTAGCGTGTTTCGGATATAAAATAGGTTTGGATTCGATCCGATCGTCATCGGATCGGCATCCGGTAATTCGAAGTTGGAATTATTCCGTATTTCGGACTTGCGAGCGGGTTCTAATTGGATATTTGACCAATTTACGCTCCGATTCACCGATTTAGAGTCTAAGTGTTGGAAAATCATAAGTTAGCGTGTTTCGGATATAAAATAGGTTTGGATTCGATCGGATCGTCATCGGCTCGGCATCCGATAATTCGAACTTGGAATTATTCCGTATTTCGGACTTGCGAGCGGGTTCTAATTGGATATTTGACCAATTTACGCTCCGATTCACCGATTTAGAGTCTAAGTGTTGGAAAATCATAAGTTAGCGTGTTTCGGATATAAAATAGGTTTGGATTCGATCGGATCGTCATCGGCTCGGCATCCGATAATTCGAACTTGGAATTATTCCGTATTTCGGACTTGCGAGCGGGTTCTAATTGGATATTTGACCAATTTACGCTTCGATTCACCGATTTAGAGTCTAAGTGTTGGAAAATCATAAGTTAGCGTGTTTCGGATATGAAATAGGTTTGGATTCGATCCGATCGTCATCGGCTCGGCATCCGGTAATTCAAACTTGGAATTATTCCGTATTTCGGACTTGCGAGCGGGTTCTAATTGGATATTTGACCAATTTACGCTCCGATTCACCGATTTAGAGTCTAAGTGTTGGAAAATAATAAGTTAGCGTGTTTCGGATATGAAATAGGTTTGGATTCGATCCGATCGTCATCGGCTCGGCATCCGGTAATTCGAACTTGGAATTATTCCGTATTTCGGACTTGCGAGCGGGTTCTAATTGGATATTTGACCAATTTACGCTCCGATTCACCGATTTAGAGTCTAAGTGTTGGAAAATCATAAGTTAGCGTGTTTCGGATATAAAATAGGTTTGGATTCGATCCGATCGTCATCGGATCGGCATCCGGTAATTCGAAGTTGGAATTATTCCGTATTACGGACTTGCGAGCGGGTTCTAATTGGATATTTGACCAATTTACGCTCCGATTCACCGATTTAGAGTCTAAGTGTTGGAAAATCATAAGTTAGCGTGTTTCGGATATAAAATAGGTTTGGATTCGATCGGATCGTCATCGGCTCGGCATCCGATAATTCGAACTTGGAATTATTCCGTATTTCGGACTTGCGAGCGGGTTCTAATTGGATATTTGACCAATTTACGCTCCGATTCACCGATTTAGAGTCTAAGTGTTGGAAAATCATAAGTTAGCGTGTTTCGGATATAAAATAGGTTTGGATTCGATCGGATCGTCATCGGCTCGGCATCCGATAATTCGAACTTGGAATTATTCCGTATTTCGGACTTGCGAGCGGGTTCTAATTGGATATTTGACCAATTTACGCTCCGATTCACCGATTTAGAGTCTAAGTGTTGGAAAATCATAAGTTAGCGTGTTTCGGATATAAAATAGGTTTGGATTCGATCGGATCGTCATCGGCTCGGCATCCGATAATTCGAACTTGGAATTATTCCGTATTTCGGACTTGCGAGCGGGTTCTAATTGGATATTTGACCAATTTACGCTCCGATTCACCGATTTAGAGTCTAAGTGTTGGAAAATCATAAGTTAGCGTGTTTCGGATATGAAATAGGTTTGGATTCGATCCGATCGTCATCGGATCGGCATCCGATAATTCGAAGTTGGATTTATTCCGTATTTCGGACTTGCGAGCGGGTTCTAATTGGATATTTGACCAATTTACGCTCCGATTCACCGGTTTAGAGTCTAAGTGTTGGAAAATCATAAGTTAGCGTGTTTCGGATATGAAATAGGTTTGGATTCGATCCGATCGTCATCGGATCGGCATCCGGTAATTCGAACTTGGAATTATTCCGTATTTAAAAGAAAAACAGAGGCTACATCATTACCATGAGAGAGAGAGTGACCATTTACGATTCGATTTACCGATTTATAGTCTAAGTGTTGGAAAATCATAAGTGTGATAATATGATCAAAACTCAAATTAGTCAGATTCATATTTTTTGCTAATATTATAAAGATTAGTAAGTACCTGATCATGAGGATGAGCCACCGCTAGACCGGCTTATGAATTCATTAAATTTACGCTCCAGTTCCCTGCGAGCTTCTCTTTCCTCATCGAGGGCCTTCTTCTCCGCCTCAACCCTCTGCTCGAGGGCCTGCCTCTGCTCTCGCTCCGCCTCCATCCTCTGCTCGAGGGCCTGCCTCTGCTCTCGCTCCGCGTCTAGCGCAGACTGCAGCTGAGTGATAGCACCGGTCTGGGTGTCCCGTGCCCTCGAGCGCATACCCTCTCGTCCAAAGTAGGAGGAGGGCGTGACTCCAAGGCCCGTACAGAGGACACGGCCGTGCGTGGCAGGTCTCAGCACAGTATCCATCGCTGAGTCGACAGATACTGAGCTGGAGGAGGAGCCGGCCTCGCCCGACGGGGTCACCATAAGTCGCATCCTCTCCTATATAAAAACAACCAATGATATTCAATGATATTTTATGGCATATGTATAAGAATATATTAACAGTAATTTAATTACTTACCACTTGCGAGGCAACCCTGTCGTCCAGAAATGCCCCATCGATACGCCGCCTCCTAGAGGCCTCAAAAAGGTCAATCCTATTAGGCTCGTGGCCCAAGGACTGTGTCTGTTGGACATATAAAATAAATAGACGAGTTAATATAACATGTATAGAGCTTTAAATAATAACAATGTTTGTATCATTTACCAGCTGCTGGGCAAGCTGGGGCATGGAGGTCCTCCCCTTCACTGGAGCAGGTGTCGTCGAGGCACTTCTATTCTGCTTGCCTACAGCAGATTTCACCTGTGTCAATCGATTAAATTTTGAAACATCAATACAAATTTTTAGTATAACATTAAAACAAGTACGAATCAACAAAATTAAAATTATACCTGAAAGCTAGGGGTGGCCCAGTGAGCGACCAAAAACTGTAGAATGTGTAGCGGTGGCGCGTCTCTCGTCCCGGCCGCAGCCTGTACCTCCTCAGCCGGCTGGCCGACCAAGTAACCGTAGAGCTTGTAGAGCTCGTGACGGTAATCCCTGTACCGCTCACCCATCGTCTTCCACAAGTCCTCCCGATGGGTGTCGGTTTCCATGTTCTCCCATTTAAATTTCTCCTGTAAAATCAATTTAGAAACAAGTCATTTTATCAAATCAAATTATAAAGAAGTACGATATTATTCTAAAATGCTTTAATGAAACTAACGTACCAAAAACTGCTGATACATCCTCTCCTTATAGGATGCATCAATGTTCTTCCACCCCCTTAACCCCACAATCGGGGCATTCCTCTCCTCCCGTACTATCATGCCGACCCACGTGGCGGCGTCAGAAGCGTGCTCGCCCACAAAGGTATGGCCGCTCCACTGTAGGGACAGCGGCTCGCGTAAGGCCGACAAGCGCCGGGCCGTCGTCACGCCCCGGTCGCCTACGTACCTGGTCGACCCTGCAAATAAAATATACATCAGTACTGAAGAAGTATTTACAACATATATAAAACTTTAGATCTAAACATTACCTGTGGGCGTAGACGCTGCAGCCGAGTGCTGAGCAGTGCTCGAAGCTCCGGAGGCTGCGACCACAGCAGGAGCTGGTGTGGAGAGAGGAACAGCACTACCAGATCCGGACGGCTCAGCCTCGGACCCTGGGGTGGCAGCCGGAGCGCTCTCAGCTACCCTACCCCTGCCTCTGCCTCTGCCTCTACGAACATATGACCGTGATGCCATCTGAAACAATTTAATTTACATATGAAACAGTAAGATTTAAGATTTACATATGAAACAATATGAAACAGTTTGATTTACATATGAAACAGTATGATTTACATATGAAACAATATAAAACAATATGAACCCGCTCGCAATATGAAACACTATGAAACAATATGAAACAGTTAGACTCTAAATCGGTTAATCGGATCGTAAAGTGGTCAAATATCCAATTAGAACCCGCTCGCAAGTCCGAAATACGGAATATAATTCCAAGTTCGAATTATCGGATGTCGATCCGATGACGATCGGATCGAATCCAAACCTATTTTATATCCGAAACACGCTAACTTATGATTTTCCAACACTTAGACTCTAAATCGGTGAATCGGAGCGTAAATTGGTCAAATATCCAATTAGAACCCGCTCGCAAGTCCGAAATACGGAATAATTCCAAGTTCGAATTACCGGATGCCGAGCCGATGACGATCGGATCGAATCCAAACCTATTTCATATCCGAAACACGCTAACTTATGATTTTCCAACACTTAGACTCTAAATCGGTGAATCGGAGCGTAAATTGGTCAAATATCCAATTAGAACCCGCTCGCAAGTCCGAAATACGGAATAATTCCAAGTTCGAATTACCGGATGCCGAGCCGATGACGATCGGATCGAATCCAAACCGATTTCATATCCGAAACACGCTAACTTATGATTTTCCAACACTTAGACTCTAAATCGGTGAATCGGAGCGTAAATTGGTCAAATATCCAATTAGAACCCGCTCGCAAGTCCGAAATACGGAATAATTCCAAGTTCGAATTACCGGATGCCGAGCCGATGACGATCGGATCGAATCCAAACCTATTTCATATCCGAAACACGCTAACTTATGATTTTCCAACACTTAGACTCTAAATCGGTGAATCGGAGCGTAAATTGGTCAAATATCCAATTAGAACCCGCTCGCAAGTCCGAAATACGGAATAATTCCAAGTTCGAATTACCGGATGCCGAGCCGATGACGATCGGATCGAATCCAAACCTATTTCATATCCGAAACACGCTAACTTATGATTTTCCAACACTTAGACTCTAAATCGGTGAATCGGAGCGTAAATTGGTCAAATATCCAATTAGAACCCGCTCGCAAGTCCGAAATACGGAATAATTCCAAGTTCGAATTACCGGATGCCGAGCCGATGACGATCGGATCGAATCCAAACCTATTTCATATCCGAAACACGCTAACTTATGATTTTCCAACACTTAGACTCTAAATCGGTGAATCGGAGCGTAAATTGGTCAAATATCCAATTAGAACCCGCTCGCAAGTCCGAAATATGGAATAATTCCAAGTTCGAATTACCGGATGCCGAGCCGATGACGATCGGATCGAATCCAAACCTATTTCATATCCGAAACACGCTAACTTATGATTTTCCAACACTTAGACTCTAAATCGGTGAATCGGAGCGTAAATTGGTCAAATATCCAATTAGAACCCGCTCGCAAGTCCGAAATACAGAATAATTCCAAGTTCGAATTACCGGATGCCGATCCGATGACGATCGGATCGAATCCAAACCTATTTCATATCCGAAACACGCTAACTTATGATTTTCCAACACTTAGACTCTAAATCGGTGAATCGGAGCGTAAATTGGTCAAATATCCAATTAGAACCCGCTCGCAAGTCCGAAATACGGAATAATTCCAAGTTCGAATTACCGGATGCCGAGCCGATGACGATCCGATCGAATCCAAACCTATTTCATATCCGAAACACGCTAACTTATGATTTTCCAACACTTAGACTCTAAATCGATGAATCGGAGCGTAAATTGGTCAAATATCCAATTAGAACCCGCTCGCAAGTCCGAAATACGGAATAAATCCAACTTCGAATTATCGGATGCCGATCCGATGACGATCCGATCGAATCGAAACCTATTTCATATCCGAAACACGCTAACTTATGATTTTCCAACTCTTAGACTCTAAATCGGTGAATCGGTCGGATCGTAAATCGGTGAAACGGTATGATTTACATATGAAACGGTATGATTTACATATGAATCGGTGAAACGGTATGATTTACATATGAAACAATATGATATGCATATGAAACAATATGATTTATATATGAAACAATTTGATTTAAATATGAAACAATTTGATTTACATACGGTCTAGTCATTTTCTGTCTCATCTCTGTCACTCTCATCGCTTCCCTCTTCTATTATTTGATCTGCATTCGCTGTCCAGTTTATATTGTCGACATCTTCATTTTCGTCGTGCACTGCGTCGACAATGATTATCTCATCATTCTGGTATGCATCCAAATCATCATCGACGACCCCCGCATCCTTGTCTCCCATGTCGTAAAAATCTCTGGGTGGTGACCTGACTACAATTTGCCAACCTGGAGAGGTATTATCCGGTGCATAAAATATCTGTTGCGCTTGAGAGGCAAGAATGAATGGATCTTCATATTGGGTATTCAATCTCTTGGCAGTGTTGATGCTGATAAAACCGTATTTGTCGACATTATAACCAGTCCCGCGATTATTAACATCATACCAATCGCATTTGAATAATACGATCCGATTTTGGCCAAGGAATTTAATCTCGAGAATCTCGTTGAGGACGCCGTAGAAGTCGATATTTTCTAATTCTTCTTGCTCACCGTTGACGACAACCCCACTATTTTGGGTTCTTCGTGATTTTTCACTATCTTTCGTCCGAAATCTATAACCGTTCACGATATAACCATCGTACGATATTGCGTCTTGCAAAGGACTACAAGATAAGCGCCAGAGATCCTCATTCATCAGCGGATCGTGGTTGTCGTGCAGCTCCTGTGCCTATAATAACCACACGACATTCATGATATGAACACATAATTATTGTTCGGTAATGGATGTCAATGAAATTCAGTAATGATGTGAATACTTACGTGTTTCTCGAACCACGATGGGAATTCACGATCATGAATTTGGGGAGCATTTCGAATACCCCGATTATTAATGATGGCTTTATGCTTCCTGTTTTACCGGTTATGAATTAGATTATAATTAGCACATATACTTAATGAATGGACTGAAAGAATGAGTAAATGATCGTAAAATGCTTACTCAATGAATGGCCACACTTCATCACATTGGCGCAACACATACATATGTGCCTGTTGAATCTCATCTACAGACAATCGACGGGTTTTGCCTCCTCCTACAGGTCTACCCATTTCGGCAAATATAGACAGACCCCCATCGAAGTCTATTGGACCACCGTCATAGTTCCGCTCAAGTTGATTGAATCGCGTGTCTATACCATGTAGGTATCTTGAGCAGAATGTTAGACATTCTTCTGCTAGGTATCCTTCAGCAATTGATCCCTCCGGACGACTTTTATTACGAACATATGATTTCAATGTTCGCAAGTACCTAATTTGAGAAAAAAATATTTGTATGAATATATCAAGAACGATCAAATACATTGTGCGAATGAGACGAGACGATTACCTCTCGATAAAATACATCCACCGGTAATGAACTGGGCCGCCGAGTTTGGCCTCATTTGCCAAGTGAACGGTCAAATGCACCATGACATCAAAGAATGAAGGTGGAAATATCATCTCTAACTTGCACAATGTGAGCGCAATATCCCTCTCCATCTGTTCAAGTTGGTCCACTCTAAGTACCTTCGAGCACAACTGTCTGAAAAAAGTGCTGAGCTCAATTAACGGACCGGACACCTCTTCGGTTAAATTCCCACGTATAGCAAGAGATAACAATCGCTGCATAAGAACATGACAATCGTGGCTCTTTAATCCAGACAACTTCCGGCCGTTCTCTTGCACGCATCATGCGATATTCGAAGAATAACCGTCTGGCGTTTTCACAGACCGTAGGAATGCACATAAGGCTGCCTTTTGCTGTGAGCTCATGGTGTAGCATGCAACTGGCAACACATACTTATCCCCAATCTCTTGGGGATGAAGTGATTTTCGGATGCCCAACTCCTTAAGATCGAGACGAGAGTTAAGATTATCCTTCGTCTTACCGTCGAGATTCAGCAGTGTTCCTATAATGTTGTCACACACATTTTTCTCAATATGCATGACATCCAAGTTATGCCGCAAGAGTAGGCTGCTCCAGTACGGTAGTTTAAAGAAAATACTCTTCTTCTTCCAGTTATGCTCACGCGTAGAATCTTCATGCGTTCTCTTCTTTTTACCTTTTCCAAGTGCCACGGCATCAAGCTGATCCAATTCGCACAAGACTTCTACCCCCGAAAGCTGCTCCGGGGCCTTTGCAAGTTCCTTCTTGCCGTTGAAAGCTCTTTTGTTCTGCCTCCACTTATGGCCGTCAACAAGGAATCTTCGATGGCCCATATAACAGAACTTGCCTCCGTTCTTCAATCGTAATGAATCTGTCTCCTTATTGCATGTAGGGCACGCCAATTTTCCTTTAGTACTCCACCCGGATAAGTTGGCATATGCAGGAAAATCGTTGATGGTCCATAGAAGTGCCGCATGCATCCGAAAATTCTGGCGCAACGAGGCATCATACGTATCGGCCCCAACTTCCCATAACTCGTTCAACTCCTCAATCAACGGCTGCAAGTAAACGTCAATATCATTACCAGGCGACCTGGGTCCGGGAATGAGCAAGGAGAGCATTGTGTATGGCTTTTTTAAGCACATCCAGGGAGGCAAATTGTATGGAACTAGGACAACTGGCCAAATGCTGTACGACACACTCATATTCCCAAAGGGATTGAAGCCATCGCTAGCAAGCCCTAACCTGACGTTGCGAACTTCACATGCGAATTCAGGATATGTATGATCAAAATCTTTCCACGTCAGAGAGTCGGCCGGATGTCTCATAATCCCGTCATCTGTACGTTCTCGTGCATGCCACCTCATGTGCTCAGCAGTCTTCGATGACATAAACAACCTCTGAAGCCTGTCCCTGAGCGGGAAGTATAGGAGAACCTTTGCAGATACATTTTTCTTCCTTCGACTGGTACTAGACTCGGCATCCGTCTCTTTATATCTCGTTGCTCCGCATATGTGGCATGACCGCGCATGTTCGTACTCTTTCCGGTACAACATACAATCGTTCACGCATGCATCAATTTTCTCATAACCCAGACCGAGATCTTTAATTGTCTTCTTCGCCTCGTAGAATGATTTCGGTACTGTCTCACCAATAGGAAAAGCCTCTTTCAGCAACTCTACCAACATATTAAATGACTTATTACTCCAACCATTGAGGCACTTCAAATGAAGAAGCTTTACAGTGAAAGAGAGTTTTGAAAACTTCTCACACCCCGGGTATAGAGGTTGTTCGGCATCTTTAAGCAATCTGTAGAACTTGTCCGCTTCGATATTGGGCTGATCACCTGACGGTGTTTCCGTGCCTATTCCACCTTGCAAATCATGTATCATACCCTGCATGTCATCGTCATCGTCTGTATTAATATTATCATCAGCGATCACTGTGTTTGAAGTTTCACCGTGAGCTGCCATGGGGACTGCATCTAGCTCCTCACCGTGCGAGAACCAACGGGTATAGGTAACGTCAATGCCACGCATTACCAGATCAACCTCACATTCCTCTCGAACCTTCCTAATCACCCTTCCGCAGTCTATACAGGGACACACAATTTTTCCATCAAGCGGTGCAAGACGCTCAAATGCAAAATCTAGAAATTTCCTGACTCCTTCTCTGTACTCTTGGCTCATGCGATTCGAATTACGCATCCAACTCTTATCGATCGAAGACATCTTCGTCTATCTGGCTATACAACACCTGACATATAATTCAAACAATGTTATAAGACTCCGCACAATTTCGGTTTCGGTTCCCGGGTATGGAACACCGAACCAAAACTTCTACAGGCCATCCACATCCCTAATGGATGAGTGTATTATGATGAGTAGACTAGTCACATAGTAAACCTAGGGTTGCTGGCCAACATTTGAACTGCTGATAGTTCGAATGCTAGGCATAGCACCAAAGTTATGCGACAGTAAGTCAACAAGTCAGGGAGCCTCATCAAGTAAACACTTGGGGTCTGACGGTTCTCTCTGTCGCTCGAGTAGATTTATGGCTTTAGCATACCTCATATCACACCGAACCGACAAAAACCGACTATTTCGGTTTCGGTTTCGGTTTCGGTTTCGGTTTTGATTTTTCGTAAACCGAAAAAAATATAACCGACAAAACCCACACCGAAACCGACCGACAAAACCGACGCTCACCCTAGTCTAAAAACTACATTTTGCCCCCCATTCCCCCATTCAATTCAGTTTTGATAGGATAAAATTCAATGTTTTAAAACACGAAAACTCGACTCGACTCGAAACCTTAATGAGTCGAGTACACACGACAACTCGGCTAAAACCCGACAAACTCGAGTCGGATCGAAACTCAACCGAGTCAGATCGAAACTCGAGTTTTGGACCGAGTCGGATCGAAACTCAGCCGAGTCGAGTCGACTCGGCCGAGTTTCGAGTCGACTCGGCGAATAACGTGACACCACTTTACGGCACTAATTAATCTGTCACATGGCTGTTAGAGCACTAGTGTGTTAAATACTTCTGATAAACCACTATTCAATTAAAAAATTAATAATATTTTGAACAAAAAAATCCCTAATATTTACCACTATGGTAGATACGTACTTCAAGCCAAATGAAACATTTATTACATAATTCTAAAATACTTGACAAAGTACTTATCAAAATATTTAGCCCTTAACAAATGGAGCCATAAGAATTAGAGAAATGCTATTCAGCCTTAAGGTTTTTCCTATTCCGCCAGCATGATTAACTTGACAGCATACAATTGGTGGCTGAAACCTACTAGTGACATTAACCGAAGGGGGAGGAGGAGCTCACCAGCGATGGTCGGCAGGCCTCGAGAAGGAGGAGGAGCACTGGTGTCGCAGTCGGTGGCGCGAGAAAGCGGAGGGGTGGCCGGAGGTGCAAGGGAGGTGATGGGTGGCCGGCCGGAGGTGCAAGGGATCGAGAGAGAGAGAGACAGGTGAGGGGAGGAAGTAGAGAGAGAGAGAGAGAGAGGGAAGGCTAGGGAGGCCGGGGAGGGGGGGAGGAGGCCGGGGGAGAGAGAGAGAGGGCCGGGAGGCCGGGGAGGGGCGGAGGTCGGGAGGGGGATGGGTGGCCGGGAGGGGGATGGGTGGCCGGAGGGGATCTCGGGGCTGCCGGAGGGGGACGGGGTCGCCGGGGGGTCGGGTCGGTGAGAGAGAGAGAGAGATTGAGAGAGAGGGGCGCGCGCCGGAGAGATCGAATCAGAAGAATCAAAGAAGACCTCGACTGTTTTGTTATATAACAGGGTTTTTGCCGACGGACATTTTATCTTCCGTCGGTAAAACTAATTTTTTTACCGACGGTAAATAACAATCCGTCGGTAAAACTCCACGACGAAAAAACAAGCTCAATTTTTTCCAGAGGCTCGGTTTGGCACCCTGAGTTTCGTCGGGACATTTTACCGACGGAAATTTAATTACCGTCGGTATTGTACCGACGGATATATAAATTCCGTCGGTATAATCCCGACGAAAACACAAGTTCAATTTTTTCCAGAGGCTCGGTTTGGCACACTGAGTTTCGTCGGGACATTTTACCGACGGAAACTAAATTACCGTCGGTATTGTGCCGACGGACATATAAATACCGTCGGTATAATTAGTTATACCGACGGAACTTTCACGTCCGTCGGTAAATAGCACGACGGAACTCAACCTCCTACTTTTTTCCAGAGGCTCGGTTTTTACACTGAGTTTCGTCGGGACAATTTTACCGTCGGTATATTGCCGACGGAGATATTATGGCTGTCGGTAACATTGGTTATACCGACGGCAATACAATTTCCGTCGGTACAATATCACGACGATGACATTTTGCCGACGGTTTATATGTAACCGTCGGTATAAAGTATATTACCGACGGTATATATGTATACCGTCGGTATAAATATGCAAAGAAAATTAAAAAAATTGAAGTTATAATACCGACGGATATTATTTTCCCCGTCGGTAAAAAGTGTATTATTACCGACGGTGATAATAATGTCCGTCGGTAAAGACCCTATTTCTTGTAGTGGAAACTAGACATGATACGACCCGATCCGACCCGACACGACCGATTGCCAACCCTAGTTTGTCACTAAGTATTGCAAACCTTTTAAAAGAGGGGAAAACTGTTGTCACGTGCTGCCAAAAGCGTACGTGGAGGTTGGTTGGCTGATATTGATTCCTCCCAATCACCATTCTGTAAAACCTAAAAATGCTTTGAGACCCCTATTTGGATTTTATCTGACAGGTCTCTCTAGATAAATAAGTGGTTTGGGTGGAGTTGGGGGAGTGAAAAATCAACGATGTGGCCGGATGAAGATATACGCAGTCGATCATGGCAAAATTGCTAGCCCGATGTAAAATCACCACCGAATTACAGGCAAAATCACAAGGATAGACGGGTTTTTAGGCGACGGGGACTGGAAGGCGTGATCAATGGGGCCGATTTTAGGTATCGGTGGCCGGCGTGATTGATGGGATCGACTTGCGCAGGATCAGGTATGGGGCGGCCGGTATTTTTGACGGCGTTGGCCGGCGTGATTGGATGGATTGGCTTGCGCATGATGGGCGGCCGATAATTTAGACGACAGGGAGGGTTTTTATGCGTCGGGTGGGATGACTCTCTTTCCTAATTGGAAACCAAATATAACTCTATCCCTACAAAATCCAGATCTCACAGACTCCCTCTCTAACCGATCAATCACAATCGTACCTCTTTGAACGGATTCCAGCCGAGTCCCATATACTTCCTCTCATTCCCACTCTCTTTATTTTTTAATTGACGGTTGTGAGTAAGCCGACCGCAATTTAATGGATCGAACGAGTCTGAAATGTCCTTGTCATCATAGTGGTAGATTTATAACGTTATTAAAATAATATTTTTGAAGTAACTTTCCAGCTATGTATTATATTATAAATAATTTAAAATAGTCGTCCCGAACCACAGAATCTTAATATAATGTGATATATTTTAACATGGAAGCTGACTTTGAGAACCTTCGAATGAGATTATTGGGGATGGGGGGGGGTTATAAATAATGCAGGGCCTGCTTCCGTCCTTACGCTTTTGGTAGTTATATGCGGCCCATTATCAAGTTCTGGTGATCCAAACCGTTATACTCGGGCCGTGGCCTGTCACCGCTTAAGCCCAAACACGGCCTGATAATCCTCTCACCTTAATTAATTTGTTTTGACTGGTAAAATAGATAATGTCATCCCATAATCTTCCACGATCAGAAGATAATGCAGAAAATACTAAAATACTAAATAATGCAAAAGATAAGCATGTAATCAATTATTACATAAACAACCAAACGTCTCCTCCCCTCACGTCAGAGGCAGAGAGAGAGAGAGAGAGAGAGAGGAGAGAGAAAAGAGATGAACCAAGAGAGAGAGAAAGAGAAAGGGAGAGAGAGAGCAATCATGGCTCCGAAGAGCTGAATCAAAAGTGTGTAATGCTATTTGAACAAACTAAGGGACAATATGAGTAGCAATATGCTGACAACTCCAAGTGGGTGGCAGAGCTGGCATCTCCTTATTAGCAAAACTATGGACCATGGGATGAATCCTAGGAGGTGACCACATGGTGGCTAACAGCGGTGGCCGTTGGTTAAGGGTGGCAATGGAATCTAAAAACTCGAAAATCCATCCAAAACTGACCCGAAACAATAGATATGGGTACATAATTTGTATCCGAAATATGATTTGGATAGGATATGTGTATACAAACTTTACCCGATTAACTTTTGGGTATGGATATTGGTATCACAATGCCCACATCCGAAACCTAATTGTCCCTCTAATGTATACTGAATAACACAATTCACCTCCAAACTCATTTTCGTATACCCAAGTTCCAACCAAACCCATATCCCTGTCCAAACTTATGCTCTACTAAAAGCATTGGAATAAGAAAGCAAAAGAGCTTCTTAACATTGTATTAGGATACCTTGATTTTTCTCCACAAATAGTTGAACATATGACAGAGAAAATAAGACAGAGTTATACCCAATTCTTACCTGAAACTTTACAGACGCTCTTCTAATTGAATGGGTATGGATCAGGTATGGACCCTGCAATACCCGAGTGGGTATGGATATGAATAGGGATAGGGTACACTCATATGGATATGATTGTACAGCGACGGGGTCGGCAATAGATCGCCAGTGGCAGGCAACGACGGGGTGGTGGTCGACGGTGGCTGACGGACGTGGTGGCCGACGGCATGGGTGGTGTCAGGTGTTGCTGGCATCCCCTAGGGTTTATCCCATAGACGCGCCAATCAGGAGACGACAGCTCTCCACCTCACGTGGAGTGTCAGCATATTGTCCCTTGTATTGTTCAAGTACCATTACTCAACATGTTTACACTTTAAAGTTTAAACTACTGTTGCAATGTCAAAAGGCTGCACTCCCCCCATTACTGTGGGGGCCACATATAAAAACGATAAAAAGGACAACAGGGCCAAGTCCACCAACAGCCCCAGCCAAGCACTCGCTAGAGATGACCTCTCTGGCCAATCAAGATGGCTACCTACTGGCCTTCTGCGGTGGTGGGTTACAGTGAGGCTTTCAGCATTTTACTAAACTGCCCCTCCTCTAATCATTGATAGATGAGGGCCAATAAACATGCAACCAAAAATTTTGTATGAAAAGAATGAAATACAATATCAAATTTTATTAACATAAAATATATAAATAGATGTTTATTTGTCAATATAGTTGGTCGTAAAAATGATCAAAATACAACACTATATGTTCGTTTGTATCCATATTGATTTACAGAAAAAGATGGTTTTATTTTATTTGAGTTATTGTCCGTGCTTCTTTATGACATAAAACTTATCTATGAAAGAATCCCGAGCAGTGTCCTTTTCAATATATATGACCAAGTAACTTTCTGAAAAATCATCATTCATCATGTTGCGCAGTTTAATCTTGACAATTTTCATAGCTAAAAATGCATGTTTCGTTATGGTCGTTGAAGCAGGTAAAGATAATACAAGACGAATCAGTCTATCGATAAGAGAATAAGTTGTTGGCTTTCTTGTTTTTATCATCAATTGGCATAACTCAGAAAATGTTGACGACTTCTGAAACTGGGAATTGTTAGGAATATCAATCCATAGTTTTACGGCTATCTTTTTTTTTTTGACAAGTGGATGGAGGCTCTCTCATCCGACTGACCTGATTTTGTGTTCATCAGGAACTCCTTCTCCATATAAAATAGCTGGTTGAAAAGACTCCAAATTTGTTTCGTTGATATATATAGTTTGTGCTTTCTCCCAAACAAGGAGAGGAGTGATGCAATCAGGCAAAGCTAAAGAAAAAAATATATCATTATAATTTGCAGTGTGACCAGCCATAGAATGAGCATACGTATTAGCCGCCCGAGAGATCAGGCAAGGTGAAATGCCTGGCGACTCGGCAATGATACTTCTGCATTCTGCAATTACTGATCGCAAACGCCAAGGTGGGTTTGAGTCCATCTTTAACAGAAGTTTGATGATAAATGAATTATCACTCTCAATAATAGCCAAGTTCTGATTTAATTAGCTGTTGAATTGCCCTGAGACCATCATGAAACGCCAAAGCCTCAGCTTCCAAATAGGAGCATGGTGGATAAATATTGCTCTGCAATATTTCAAATTATCCCTCGAATCTAAAGTTGAGCTAAGAACAAGCACCTCCATTACATTTTTCTTAAACATGTTCAATTCCTGCAAGTGAATCACAAATAGCTGTAAAAAATATCAACACAAAAATGATACTCAATAGTAATGTGATCTTTTTGATGACGGGCACAATCTCCATCTACTGTGTAATGAGCACTCATATTCGGAGAAAAGAAAAGTCTGCTAGATTTGTATCTTGGAATATGATTGCTTTTTTCTCCAAGGTTTCGGATTTCGACAAATGATGACCAAAATGGCCAATAAACATTGGTTTTTTGACCCTCCATGCCATCATTGAAAAGGGGGAATTTTGTTTTCGGTCTAAACCCTAAAATCCATAAAGGGTTTAGATATTTTACCTGCAAATCCACCAATTGAAGAAAAAGTCCTAATTTTTATCCTCAGGCGGTGAGGTTGGACAAAGCAAAACTGATGGTGAAATCCAACAAGGCCATCGAAAAGTTCACAGGAGAACTTGGTTGAGGGCTATAGAGAGACCGAGAGCATCAGCCACGGCGGCAGGGCAGCGAACAATCGACGTGCAATTGCCGAAAGTGGGGTGGTCTGGTTCCTCCCTCCCTCCCCCCCCCCCCCCCCCCCACCCCTCACTGATATGCTCTGTTTGTGCAAAGGTGAAGATGGACTTGGCCCAATTGGGGTGGGGTTTATATTGCTAAAGTTTATACATTCCACACAAACCTATAAACATACCCCAATTACGGTCAAACTTAAATACACACCATTTTCTTAAATTATACCATACTCTTATTCTGAAAATATCATTACACCATCCACCGCACCCACTTGAATACACCCCAGATAAACCCATCATTCCTCGTGAATATACCCTAGGTCCCCAACACTTAAATTGATCCCAGAACCGACAGCTTGACCAGGGACTTTAGGCAAAACGTATCTTCTGCCTATCTATTTCACCCCCACCGTTGTCGAGGACCTCAATCATATTAACTCTATTCTGGGGGCCATGGGACGAAGCCTAGGTGGATGCTTGAGATCCACCATAACCGATGGTACCTATGACTTTCGGTACGATACGGAAGTGGGTACCATAGAATTTTTCTTAAAAAAAAGAAGGGGTTAATGTGTGAGAATTTTCCTGCTGAAGTTTCTTATCTCTCAGGACCACCTCCGGTGAGAAGGTAAAAGGTGGGGCTTTTAGTAAATAACCCAAAATTACCAGGGGACGGCTCACTGACCGCTTCCTCCTGTTCAGTCCCAGATGGGGGTATTTTAGTAAATATGGCCAGATAAAACCTTTGCACTCTTCGGGATTCCCGCGATTGGAATCTTTCCCAATCACTTCGAGACCCTTTATAACGGCCGGCACAGAAACTAGACGGCGAAGTGAAGCAGGCCATCGGTCGCGCCAGAGTCGCGGAGTTATCCCGGTGCGCCGCCGCGAGTCGATCCGAGGGACCGCGATGGCCAAGATCGCGCTGGGGAGCCACCAGGAGGCGGCCGAGCCGGGCTGCATCCGCGCTGTCGCCGCCGAGGTCGTCCTCACCTTCCTCTTCGTCTTCGCCGGAGTCGGTTCCGCCATGGCCGCCGGTAACTCTTCCTCCCCGTTTCCCCTTTCTTTCCGCCAGATCGGCGGGGCAGGTCTTCTAAAGCGCTTTGAGCGCGTGGACAGGGAAGATGCTGGGAGGGGACAACACGATAATGGGGCTGACGGCGGTGGCCGTGGCGCACGCGCTGGTGGTGGCGGTGATGATATCGGCGGGGCTCCACATCTCCGGCGGCCACCTGAACCCGGCGGTGACGCTGGGGCTCCTCGTCGGGGGACGCATCACTGTCTTCCGGTCGTTCCTATACCTGATCGGGCAGCTGGTGGGCTCGGCCCTCGCCTGCCTCCTCCTCAAGTACCTCAGCGGAGGACTGGTGAGTTTTGGTTCCAAACTCTATGATTTCCCGACAGGTTTTTTTTCCTACAGTTTATTCACAGGAGATTTTAACGTCCTCTGTTTGGTGCTTGCCAGTTGTATCCATATCCATTCCCCCTCAGATCAATCAACAGATTTGGATCCTTGCATCCTTCCATCCTTCCATCTTTTGCATATATTCCCATTTTACCCTTCATCCTATATCTTAATCCATAACTAATAAAATGAACTCAAGGGCTACGACCGTAATATGCCTTTTGCCACTAATCAATTGAATCTTATCTGTTGTGCGGAATAACCAACGATCAAGGAGAGTTACAAATCATGCCATTATAGATTAACGTGGTTCATCAGTTACACCACAGATACCACTTTTCTGGTGATCGTACACCACGCCCAGACGCTCTGATCGGTAGATCTTCGCGCTCTGGCCCAGCGCCAGTCGACGTTCGTCCGCCGCAACACGGCAGCCAGTGCCCAAGCAATCTCCCATCGATCAACGCTTCTGCACTCGTCTCCATCGAGGTGCTCCTTCTTGATCTGACACCCGCACAAGACAGTGCACTATCGCGTCCCACGAACCAGCCCTCAGGGAGGCTAACACAAGCCACCCAACTCGGACATCTTCCGCCGCGATCCATCGATCTCGGTCCAACCCTCATGGTGACTAACACAAGCCTCCCAACATGGGCATCTTCTGAAAACCGATCCATCGATGTCTTCGAACCGGCCTTCAGGGACTAACACAAGCCCCCGCCGCAAGGCCTAATCATCTTCAACATTGAACCAAAAACACAAGCTAAACCATCGAGACGAAGAGGTGCAAGGCAGCCACCTCTCCCTGGTAGGGGTGGGACTTGGGCGGGTTGGAGGGTTTGTCCATGTCCAACCCGACTTGCAGAAACCTTAACCCGTTTTGACCGTGGAACCAGGGGAACCCGTGGAAACCCAACCCGTGCTTGTCCATTCTTGTTGCTCAGGTTGCCCAATTTGCAAAATAATGGGCGGGTTGGGCAGCGCGGGTTGCCCAATTAGAAATACTTGCGCACATAAATATATGGGAAAAATGCCAATATATTTTGAATTGCATAAACAAATCTTTGATTTGCATAACGAAAACTTAAAGTCCAACCCATATCCTCACATATTTCAAACGAATTTTTAGCATTCAACATCAAACAGACAGCCTTTGATTTCCAAAAAAAAAAAACTACCAAAGCATTCAACCTTAGTGTGTCACTTCCTTGGGTTCCTCGGATCGGTGCCCAAACCTGTCCAAATTGAAATCGGATTGATCTTTTTTTTGTCCAAACCCGTCCGAGTTTTTTACTAGCTTTACCCATGTTTGTCCATTGTTCGGGTTGGGCGGGTCGGGTTCGGGTCAGACCCGCCCAAGTCCCACTCCTACTCCCCGGCCACCAGGCTGTGTTTTGCCCTGGGCGCCCAATCTGACTCCTAGGTCACCAATTGGTGTTCCTCCCTGCGAGCCCTCACCCTGGGCGCCCAATCTTGCGCCCAGGGAGCTAACTCGCTAGGTCCGTCGTCTGAGACGGATCTCGAGGCCTTCGTGCCTCCCGATTGTCTCCACTGGCCTCTAAGATCCTTCTAGGGAGTGCAAGACCGGCACCACCCTCGGGCCTTCGCTCGATCTCCGGCAGTCGCTCCATGATGCCCGGGGGGGAGACGCACCCGCGCCTCCCCCAGGATCTCGCACCTCCGGTAGCTCCTCTCTCGCGCCGCCATTTCTTGGGTTACAAGTTGTCGTCGTTCCCAATCACCGTTCTCCTATCACAAGAGACGCTGCCTCTTTATAAGAGTGGGATGAGGGACCTATGGATAAAAATGGTAGTCTCAATCCCTAATGAGATTCACTCCTTATCCAACCCAACTACCTCCCTTCATCCAAATCCTTTAGCCGACCGTATCCCCTCAACCAACTCAAATAAGCAATCCTGAATAGGTCGAGTTGGGTTTGGGTCGAGCTCATGGGCTGCCAAACCCAACAATCTCCTCCACAGACCATGAGGGGGGCCAATCTATACCATGACTCTAACTTCTCCCCTTGAACCTCCAACCGTTCTAGGAATCAGAACCCGTGGCTCTGTTACCGATTTGTTGTGCGGAAAGATCTCACCAAATGCTGAGGGTTGGTTGGAGCTGAGAAGCAGAGTTCGCCACCACGGTGAAGACCTTGCCGGATATGTGAGGACGTGCGCCGGAGCTCGAGCCGCCGACAAGAGGAGCTGATCTGGATCTGATGTAAGGGGATGACGGATCTGATCTAAGGAGATCGACGTCCCGATCGCAGGGCTCGTAGGTCGCCGAACTGAGAAGGAGAGTGCGAGCAACTGGTGCGTAGGAGGCCGGTTGGACGGCAAGGAGGAGTCTGTTGGGTTTTCTACACGAGAACAACCCCGATCGACAGACCGAGATCGTCGTCTTGGATGAAGAACATACCTTCGTGTGACGAGAGAGATCGTTCGCAATACCGGGTGAAGATCTTCCACACGCTGCCGTCTCCCGCGGATTCGATGGGTCCTCCTGAATCCCTCTGGATTCACAACGGCGACTCTGAAGACGTGCGTATGGGGACTTCACCCCTGCACATCTATTTATAATAGATGTGTCCAACCGGTAGACGCAACCCATCAGGGCATCCACCGGTAATTGGGTGCACATGAGAATGAGGCTAGGTTCACCACCAACCCTGTCAAGCCTCTTGGTTGAGTCGCCCGGTCTGACTAGGACCGCGACAACCAACCCGGTCCACCTAGTTCAGTAACTCTCCCGTAAAGGGCCATCAAAAGACCAACAATCTCCCACTTGGCCCTTTACACAATACAAGTGTGGGAACTTGTTTCAAAATATACATATATAATTTTGTAATGAAAATAATAATTTTTTTTTTTTTTGAAATATTTGGAGAGTCACTCAGTTTTGAAAAACACGATCCGGATCGATTTTAAAAGAAAAAATACTAAGGGACCATACATGTCTTTGTTCAAAATGACCCTGATAGGAGATCATGATTGTTCCAGCATATCCTATGCTGGTTCATATCCATGGTCAATCTATCAGACCCACAAAGAACTCCAACAAACAACTCTGGTGGTTTTCTCATGTGTCTATGGGTTATCTGAGCACATCATCACTTGGTCTTATGCCCAGACCCATAATGTCCAACCTCATGCTTGTCCAAGCATGTCATTCTAATGCCCATGTTGATACCCAATCAACTACAAATAGAATGAAGGCGTTTCGACGTGATGCCCACCCACGCCTAGCCCAGGTCTCTCTTGAGTACCGTGTACTCCAGGCTTACTAGACGTTCCGACATGTTGCCAAAGCATGTCTAGTCTCAGTATCTTGAGTAAGCCATCTTACTCCAGGCACATTGGACTATCTAACATGTTGCCTAAGCATGCCTAGTCTCAATGTCACTTGAGTACTGTGTACTCCAGGCAATGATCTTGCTTATATTTGACATAAATCAAATAAGAAAATGGCATCGAGCTTTATTCATCTAAAGACGAAATAACAGTGATTAAACACAAAGCAAAGGGACTCAACTACTGACACAAGGACTCCACCAAGCCCATACGGGTTACATGGCTCTGGAAAACCTTTGGTGCAAGTCCCTTGGTGAGAGGGTCCGCTACTATCAGCTCTGTACGAACATGCGGGATCTCCACCACTTTCCCTTTGACTTTCTCGCAGACAAGCATATACTTGATATCCAGGTGCTTGTTGCGTCTGGTAATCTTCTCATTCTTGACATGCTGACAACCAGCCTCATTGTCACAGAAAATTAGCAAAGGCTTTTGGATCGAATCCACAATGCCTAAGCCTCCAACGAAGTTCTTCAGTCAAAGAGCATGTTTTGTAGCCTCATAGCAAGCAACATACTCTGCATGCATAGTGGAGTCAGTCACAATTGACTGTTTAGAGCTTTTCCACGAAATAACTCCTCCCGCCAACAGAAAAATATATCCCGAAGTGGATTTCAGGGTGTCTTTACAGCCAGCAAAGTCTGAGTCGGTGTAGCCAATCACCTGAAGCTCACTGTCTTGCCTGTAGGTGAGCATGAACTCTTTGGTACGTTGAAGATACCTCAGAACTTTCTTAGCTGCACGCATATGAGCTACACCCGGATTCTGCACATAACGACCCAACATCCCAACAGCAAAACTGATGTCTGGTCGAATACAAGTCATAGCATACATGACGCTCCCCACAATGGAAGCGTACTCATCTGTATCCACTTGATTCCTCTCAGCCTGATTCTTGGGACACTGATCCTGGGAAAATACATCTCCCTTCAGTACTGGTGCCTCACCCGGAGCACACCTATCCATCCTGAACCTCTTCAGGACCTTCTCAACATAAGCTGCCTGCGAGAGTCCCAGAATTCCTGCTGCTCTGTCTCTGTGAATCTTGATCCCAAGCACATAGTCTGCTTGACTCATGTCCTTCATATCGAATTTCTTCGATAAGAAGTTCTTAGCATCATGGAGCATGTGAATGTCATTACTCGCCAAGAGAATATCATCAATATAGAGGACGAGTACGACAAACCTGCTTCCACTGGCTTTCAGATATATGCATCTGTCAGCCATATTCTCTTGGAAACCATACTCTGTAGCAACCTGATCAAACTTCAGGTACCACTGCCTGGAAGCCTGCTTCAGCCCATAAATAGACTTCTTCAATTGGCAAACCAGCCGTTCGCACCCACTGACTGCAAAGCCCTCTGGCTGTGACATATAAATGTCCTCTGTCATATCACCATTTAGAAACGCTGTTTTAACATCCATCTGATGCAATTCCAGGTTGTGATGGGCCACAATGGCCATAATCACTCTCAAGGAATCCTTAGTGGAAACCGGAGAGTAAGTCTCGCCAAAGTCAATACCCTCCTTCTGCCTGAAACCTTTAGCCACCAGTCTGGCCTTGAATCTCTCGATCTTGCCATCAGCATTTCTCTTGGTCTTAAAGATCCACTTGCATTCTACCGCCTTCCGATTTTCTGGTATCACAACAAGATCCCAAACATGATTCTTCTCCATAGATTGCAACTCCTCTCTCATGGCCTCCAGCCACTGTCGAGATTCATTGCAACCCATGGCTTCACGGAAGAAAGTGGGGTCAGTGATATCAGATCCCTCACTCTGAATCTCTTGAAAATAGACCTCATAATAGTCTGGGATAGCTGACCTACGCTGTCGATCTGACCTCCTCGGCTGGACTGGCTCCACTGGAATATCTAAAACCGGTACAGCCTGAACTGGTAGTGGGTCAACCTCAGCCACAGTCTCAGCAAGTGCTGGAGTCGTATCTGCTATAACGTCTGGCCGAACAATTGAAAAAAATGGCGTTGGCACAACACCTTCTGAAGAGTTCTCTCTGAAAAAAGTATCAAAAGATCGTTGGCTCCCACTGAATTCTGCATCCTCCAGAAATACAGCCCTATTGGTCTCCACTATCTCCAATGGTCTGGAAGGACAGTAGAACCGAAAACCCTTCGATCGCTCAGGATAGCCAATAAAGAAACATCGAACTGTGCGGAAATCAAGTTTCTTTATTTCTGGATTATAGAGCTTAGCCTCTGCCGGGCAACCCCAAACATGCAAATGATGGAGGCTAGGAGCCGAACCTTTCCATCTCTTGTAAGGGGTTTCTGGAGCAGCTTTGCAAGGCACACGATTCAGAATATAAACCGTTGTCTTCAAAGCTTCTCCCCAAAACTTCTCTGGAAGAGAAGAGTGACTCATCATGCTATGAACAGCTTCCTGATAAGTTCTATTCTTCCTCTCTGCCACACCGTTCTGCTCAGGGGTGCCAGGTGTGGTATACTGGGGAACAATCCCTTGTTGCCTCAGATACTCAGAGAAAGGGCCATGATTCACACCATCTTGGTTCATCCTTCTAAAATATTCTCCTCCACGATCTGAGCGAACAATCTTGATCTTCTTATCAAGTTGTTTCTCCACCTCCAACTGGTATGTCTGGAAGACCTCTAAAGCCTCTGACTTGTGGTGGAGAAGATACACGTAGGTATATCTAGAGAAGTCGTCAATGAACGTGATGAAATAACTATGACCACCACGAGCTTTGACTGGGAATGGACCACAAATATCTGTGTGGATCAACTCTAAGAGCTCTGAAGCTCTAGTAGCTGTGAGTTTTCTCTGCTTAGTCATCTTCCCTCTGAGGCAGTCCACACAAGTACCAAAGTCTGAAAAATCCAGACTAGGTAGAATCTCATCTTTCACTAAAGCCTCTACTCTCTTCCTAGAGATGTGGCCTAATCTCTTGTGCCAAAGCACAGCAGAATCCTCTGCTAAAAAGAAACGCTTCGACCCGGATATAGTAGCATCTAGTGGCTCAGATAAACAAGAGACAGAAGTAGAACATAAAGATAATCTGAATAAACCATCCACTAGAAAACCACTGCCAACAGTCATACCATTCAGAGAAATAACTAGACCGTTCTTACTAAAAGCAAACACATATCCAGAGTCTGATAATCTACTAATAGAAAGCAAATTCCGCCTGAAGGTCGGAATGTAGAAAGCGTCCTCCAACACCAGAATGTGACCCGAATCCAGCACCAAGCCGTAGCTGCAAACCGCCTCCACCCTCATCGAGTCATCATTGCCGAGGAAAAGCCTATCCTCCGGCCTGGGTCTTCTTCTGCTCCTGAGCCCCTGCAAAGTGTGGGACACATGAACAGAAGCTCCTGAATCGACCCACCAAGAATCTGACGGTATATCTACAGCATTAGACTCACAACAGACTAAAGTCGTACCTCCAGAAGACTGTACCTCAGCATTCTGCTTGACTCTGCAGTCTTTCATCAAATGCCCTGGCTTCCCACAGTGCCAACATCCAGAGGCCTGTGACTTCTTGCCTTTGACCATCTGCTTGCCCTTGGCCTGAAACTGCTTCTGGAATTTCCCTTTCGGTTTGAAGGTCTGCTTCTGCTGCTGAAGTTTCGGCTTAAATGGCTTCTTCCCAGAACCACCAAAGCCTAAATTGGCAGACTCCTTCTTTCCTCCCTTCAGTCTCTCTTCCTCAGTTACACATAGGGTGATAAGCTGATTGAGATCCCATTTGATCTCCTGAGCATTGAAGTTCACCTTGAAGGTGTCGAAAGACTTAGGTAGAGAAATCACTGCAATATAGACTAGAAGCTCCTCCTCAAACTGAAGACCCTGCTCTCTGTTTCCTATGGCCAGCTTCGAGAGCTTAAGAATATGCTCACGAACGCTGCCATTACCGTCATACTTCAGATTCATGATCTGAAGCATATTGTTATACAGCAAGGACTTCTTGGTACCCACGAACTGGCTTTTCAGTAATGCTATCAACTCTGCTGCAGTCTCAGTCTTGGCAATGTCACCTCGAAGCTCCTCGCTAATGGTGGCCCTGATCATCATCATAGAAAGACGGTTCGTTTTCTCCCACTTAGCAAAGTGGGTCTTCTGGGCCTCAGAAGAAGAGTCTGTAAGCTCTGCCGGCTTTGGCTCCGTAAGCACAAAGTCATAATCCATACAACCAAGCAAGATCTCAATATTCATCTTCCAAGATGAATAATTAGAGCCATTGAGGGGCTCAATACCAGCTAGATTCTTCGAAATAGCTAACAAATCCATCTCTGAAAAGAGAATTACAAATTTAGTGATAGTTCGATACTATTCACACATATATGTTGACATGAATTAGGGGTTATAATTCAAGTCAACCGAAGAGAACTTCATGTGCTAAGTTCTCTTCTAGGACAACTCCCTCACACCATCAAGACTCAGCTTTGGCCAGATCCCTTGATGTGCTTCAGTTTCCTAAGTCACGTATAGAAACGTGCACAGACCTAGTCAGCTGTAATAGGGTTGAGTCGGACACTATCCAACACCTTTGGGCAGAAGGGTTATCCTATCTTCCCCAATCACAGGCTACTATTCTGCTCATTCTACTGCACTCAGTAGTCTGAAACACCTTTGGGCAGAATCAAACCCAAGTACAATAGGATGCCTAGTGACCCTAGTGGAAGCCCTCCAATCCGACTACCCACAATCTCCATGAGTCGCCTACCTTTGGGCAAATCCGACTCATTTCGAAAATGAGCCTCAGACGGTCACTTGGTCTTCTCTAAACCCCATAAAAGACCTAATATATAGTATAATGCCAATATATACCCAATAGGGTGTGGGTTCAATGGCAGCCATCAACTGTCAATTGCATATTATGTGTGTGCCTATTAGCAGGAAGCATGAAACCTTTAATATCATCAGAGCACATTTACAATTGCAGCATGACTACCTTACACATGTGATAACATCAATAATTTGAAATTGGCACAAGATGACATATTGGAACATTAAAAATATTTACTATTTGTACCATATATGCGTCAAGTTATAAAACAGTCCGAATTTGTGAAATCGGACCATACCGATGTGTCCGAAATGGCTCAGTTAGTCAAGATCCATATATGGATCGATCAGATTGGACACCGATAAGGCCTAAAATCACAGAACCATGATAGACGGCTCAGATTAAGCCTAACAGTCATATACATTATTGCTGAAAAAAAAAGATCTGGGCCTAGTCCTAGGCCTGCCTGAGCCTGGGCTCAGGTCTGCCTGGATCTGGGTTCGGGTCTGGGTCGGCCTACGACTTGGGCCTGGGCCTGGGCCTGGGCCTGGGTCCGAACCAATGTTTCGGGTCGGGTCTAGGGGTAATGTCGGGTTCAAGCCCAACTAACCAATCGGGTTTACCATCTTAAGGAGTTGGCGGGTCGGGTAAAAGGCTGTCGGGTTTACACCCAACGAGACCCGAAAATTGATGAACCCTGTTCATCTTCCCCAAAATAATCGGGACAAAACCCTAACCCGCCGCCACGGTCCCCCATGCCCACACGCAGCCACCGCCTGCGCGCCGCCGGAGCTGGCGGCCGCTGCCGCTGCGCGCTGTAGCCGCCGCCGCGCCCGCTATGTGCGCCGGAGCCAGCCGCCGCGCCCGCTGCTGCTCGCACGCCGGAGCCCGCCGCCTGCGCCCGCGCTGTGCGCCGGAGCCAGCCGCCGCGCCCGCTGCCGCTCGCACGCCGGAGCCCGCCGCCTGCGTCCGCGCTGTGCGCCGGAGCCAGCCGCCGCGCCGGCCCGGGATCTCCGACGGGATCAAAAAACACAGGGTCATGTCCGGCCGGCACGGATCAAAACCGGGAAGAAATTTGTATAAAAAATTATGGAAGATATTCGATCTCGAAACAACGATCGTCATCCAAAATCGACGAACAAGGTCTAAAACCTGGCTCTGATACCAATTGTTGGGTTTTCTACACGAGAACAACCCCGATCGACAGACCGAGATCGTCGTCTTGGATGAAGAACATACCTTCGTGTGACGAGAGAGATCGTTCGCAATACCGGGTGAAGATCTTCCACACGCTGCCGTCTCCCGCGGATTCGATGGGTCCTCCTGAATCCCTCTGGATTCACAACGGCGACTCTGAAGACGTGCGTATGGGGACTTCACCCCTGCACATCTATTTATAATAGATGTGTCCAACCGGTAGACGCAACCCATCAGGGCATCCACCGGTAATTGGGTGCACATGAGAATGAGGCTAGGTTCACCACCAACCCTGTCAAGCCTCTTGGTTGAGTCGCCCGGTCTGACCAGGACCGCGACAACCAACCCGGTCCACCTAGTTCAGTAACTCTCCCGTAAAGGGCCATCAAAAAACCAACAGAGTCGAGCTTTTGGATCTGCAGTTGCAGGGCCCACCAGATCCGTCAACGTCGAAAGAGATGAGATCTCCAATCGTCTTGCCTTCACAGATTAGGAGCCGAGGAATCCATCTAGGGCTCATGCTGGCCTCAAATCTACTTGGTCAGCGACGAGAAGTAGCAGCCAACGATGAGAAGCTCTAATCTGCGCGAGATGAGAAACTCTGATCAGTGAATGTTGGACGGTCAGTTGCAGCGAATGTCGGCCTGAGCTCAACGGGAGAGCTCCGATCGACGTGAGTGAGAGCTCGAAAGGAGGCCTTTGTAGATCACCAGTAGATCTCGTCAAAAGCTGAGATCTCAGTCTCAGATCGAAGGCATCGACCACACAGAGATCGTCGGGAGGTCGCAGGTCCGGTTGGAGGCTCGTCGGTCGGAGGTGGAGCTCGATAGGAGGCCTCTGTAGATCACCAGCAGATCTCGCAACAAAAGCTGAGATCTCAGTCTCAGATCGAAGGGAGCTGGCGGTGAGCTCTGCAGGGGATCCTGAGGATCGCGCGCAAGGTCGCCGGCCATATCCGGATCTGGTGCACAGGGAGTCCAGCGAGGCAGTGGCAGCTCCAAGGAGGTAGATCCGGCGAGATATGGACCTGATCTGGAGGGGAGAAGATCTGGCGGTGAGACAGCGGCAGCTCCGATGAGGATCAATGCTCTGATACCATGTGACAGGGTTGCCTAGCATGAAGAGAGAGAGAGAGAGAGAGAGAGAGAGAGAGAGAGAGAGAGAGAGAGAGAGAGAGAGAGAGAGAGAGAGAGAGGCTAAAGATTTTGGGGAGAAGGATTAATCCTCTCATTAGGCCAAGGACCAAATATATAGAGATACAAAGAAGGGTATCCTATACAAAAAATCTATGAGTATATATATCTCAACACTGTACACTATCACTAACACATATTACATCCCATGAACACCACATAGATGTTTTTTTAAATATGGCTAGGAATAAAGGGTTAGTTGGACGTTATCGGGGCAAATGTGAGGATAACCCCTAGCTTGATCTCGTGGGATTCTGGAGCCAAATCTACCATATATGCCAAGATTCTCTCCGATATATTACAAGTAGGCCCTTATACAATGAAATTAAGGTATGCTGAAACATCTTTCTCCCTCCTTCTACTTTGAAGGTTGATCCTTGATCCAAATTGAGCGTTAGAGGGATCTTGGTTCGAAGATTGCCCAAGTCTTCTTGCAAGTACCTTCAGAGGATTCAACGAATGAATCACTCATCTACTTACGTTGGGGGGTGGGGGGGGTGTGGGGGAGTATCCACACACTCGACCGCCACCTTAGGTAGTTGCCCTTCTTCCCTTTCTTTTTCCTCCTCCATTTTCCCTCTTTATCCTCCTTGGAGATGTGTTGGTACCAACCGACATGGTATGGAATTATTCCTTGGATAGTGTTAGAAACCTTCACACCTTAAAACCCAAGTCATAAGGGTCGGGAGGTCCACAATGGGTATATTAAGCGGCCTATGGGTGTCCCCCCTATCGATATGGGACTATTCGTCAACACTCCCCCTCACAGAGGGCATGCGTGGCGAGGCACAATCGGTAGGGGCGCACCGGAAGCAGCGCACATGAGAGGAGGGTGAGCCACCCAAGTGCACGACCAGATCTTCTTGTCGATCGAAGCCGATTCTGATACTATGTTAGAAACCCTCACACCCCAAAACTCGGATCGTAAGAGAAGTTTAACAGAGCGTATATTAAGCGGCTTATGGGTGCCCCCTCTATTGATCGGGAACTATTTGTCAACATATAGGTTGTTCTTCAACGCCGACAATATCAATTGATATTTACTAACATAGTGTAAAATATTTGGTTTCCCACCATGTCAACCAATGGCGACCGACACGTCTCCGGAAAATAAGAGGAAGAGGAAGAAAAGAGGAGGAGGTGTAGGATGAAGAACAACGAGAGGAGGAAAGCGGGGAAGGACGGCGACGGCTGCAGTCGAAGTGGGGAGGAGGGAGGAAGGGATAAGAAAACGGAGGGGAGGGCGAAAGTTTACCCTTATGTCTGGTGCCATATCAAAATGGGGTCGTAGTTAAATATTGGAATCGGATTGGGGTGCCCCTATCAATATTGGGGGGTCTAGTAATTTCTTAGGTGCAACTGCCAACACCCATATATAAAAGATTTTTTTTTTTGGTAAGCTAAAAAAAAAGATTTTTTTTTTTTTCACTCAATCGCCAACGCTCCTGACAGATGGTGGATGCTTCGCATCACTGCAGAACTGTTTCTAAGGCGAGAACATTTTTGCTACACGATTCATTTGCTGCACTTGCTTACGGCCGAATCGTCTGCCACATTGTCCATTACGAAAGGGCATAATGGACAAATAGAGTTGTAAGTGTAATCTCCATTATGCCCTTTTTATTGGACGATATGGCAGCCCACGGTTGCTGCGCTTGTTCTGAAACGCTTTTCTTGTTCATCTTCCACCTGAAAAAACATGTTCTGGACGACATTTCTTTGTTGGGATTCTTACAAATCGATCCTTGGCATCTCCCTTATTTGCGTATAAACCCTTGTCAAATCCATGTTAAGTTGTTAACATATAAACCCCTCAATTTATATAAATCTTGCATATCGACCATTATTTTTTATTTTCTGTTTTACCATACATTAAAAGTGAGAATAGTTCGGGTTACGTCCAAGTTAGATTCATGCTAGGTTCAGGTTATATTTGGGTTATGTCCGTGTTCAACAAAGATTGACTAGTTTAAGTAATTAAAACTTAGGGTTAATTGGTCATTTTCTATTTTGGTTATTGAAATAACAACCAAATGGAGGAATATCATAGGAATGTTCCCTCATTTTGAATTTTAGCTAATTGGATGGGTCAATACGTAAGATATATACAATTTAAAGCCCTAACTTAGTCGTCCCCTTCGGGGTCCGGCCATCGACACCTGCTAGTTTCGTCCTTTTGGATGGTTCTGGATTGTTGAGATCTACAGGCCACCGAGAGAACCCCAGGGGGCTCCCATCAAAAGGGCCAGGTGATCAAACGGGTGGAGACAGGTGTCGTTGGCTGGACCCCGAACCACGTTGATTCTGTGGTCCGGGGCAACTGTTTTAAGTCATTTGTATACAATTTGATGGAGTTTATGTGAATGTTTATTTATATAGGCTTGCACTCATTAGACCCGGGCCGATCCGACCCGTTGATTTTATATATATATATATATATATATATATATATATATATATATATATATATATATATATATATATTTTCTCATTTGGTCGTGGGATAGAGCCAATGAATCATTTTACACAAGAAGTCAAGATTTAACCCATATTCATGAGAGCCTACTTAAGAATTTTTTTTTTTGGTGCCTTAAGATCTTCCTCTATGTAACGATGCACATGGCTTCGGCGGGTAAGTCATAGGCCCTAAAATCATCAGGCAGGCCTGCGTTGGGACGAAAAATCTAGGCCCGAGTCAGACCGGACTTGATCTAACCCGTGAAAACTTAGGTCCGGCCCGGCCCGGCCCATGTCCACCCTAAGATTCATTCTTAGTTCCAGCCCGAAGCGGCCCAACGGCGATAAAGCCCGGTTTTCAGAACGCAACACAGTAGTCCAGAGTCTGATGGTAACTACATGATGACTGCAGGCTACTCCAGTGCACACACTTGCTGCTGGGACCGGAGCTGTCCAGGGGGTGATCATGGAGATAGTCCTCACCTTCTCCCTCCTCTTCACCGTCTACGCCACCATCGTCGACCCCAAGAAGATCGTCCCCGCCGGGCTGGGCCCCTTGCTGGTCGGGCTCGTCGTGGGCGCCAACATCCTGGCCGGCGGCCCCTTCTCGGGGGCCTCCATGAACCCCGCGAGGTCCTTCGGGCCGGCCCTGGCCATCTGGGACTGGACCGACCACTGGGTCTACTGGGTGGGACCCCTCGTCGGCGGCGGCCTCGCCGGGCTCGTCTACGAGCACCTGTTCCTCGTCCGGACCTATGAGCCTCTCGCAAGGGAGGAAGAATTCTGAGGGTGTTGGGCTCAAATCAATGCCTTACGGCTCAATTTGTGGACCTTAAGCTGGTTGTTTATCTGTGTTTGTACTCTCTATTCTCTCATATGTTGGTCACTCTCCTATGTACTCATCCCTTATGGCCCATGCTGTATTTAATTAAAAAAAAGGCTATATAGGCCTTTATGTACCTTATGAATGTTTTAATTAGCTTCCGACGCTATCGGGCTCTTGTCCGAGTGGTACTTCCTCTTTTCTTTGTTGGAGAAGTTTCATGTTCGACTCCTGGTATGGACACTACGGAGCAAACTTTTCCCCAAGGCAATTGTTACCTTGTTTGCACCTGCGAATTAAGCGGCCTTCTTGTTTCGATATCCGCCCTGTCGCCCGCTCGCTATTGTCGCCCGACCCGCCGATATCCGCTGGCATTGGTAAATATTGTCGGTCACTCCTAACAACCCGTTGTCGACCATCGTCATGGTCCATTGTCGCTTTCGTCGGTCACTCATCAAAATGTCACCTTCAATTGCTATCAGTTGGCCGCGCGCTGCAGCCTTACTCTATCGGTAGTTAACGAGCCTATGGGCCAAGATCGGTATCGTCCATTAAACCTACTTTGAGGTCTTCGAATTGGCCGGTTTTTTGTGGGGGATGTGGGTGCAAATTTTGACCGAGACCCTGCGACGGGACCCACCAGCCCTGCCTGGGGGTCCATGAGACGACAGCGGGACCCACTAGCCCTGCCTGGGGGTCCACAGAGACGACAAGAGGACTCACTAGCCCTGCTTGGGGATCCACAGAGACGACTGCGGGACCCACCTGCCCTCCGCCGAAACCTAGACGAAGACGGCAGAAACCGCCTTCTACCCCAGTTTCTTTCCAAAAAACTCTATAAATTGCAGGCCCAGCAAATGTAACGGGATCGAATATCTGATTTCTGAATCAGACTTCCGAAAAATCCAGAGCTCTGACCTTCCAACCTTTCGATCTTTTTTTAGAAGAGAAACCGGTGACACTCGGCCTGTCTAGGTCACTTCAATCCAAGTGTTAGTGAATTCAGGTTGCTTCTTATAGCACGGAGACATATGTTTCAGCTAAACTTCAAGATCACACCTCGTGTTAGCAATCTTTCGACCGTTCAGAAGTTCAACTCAAAGACTTTGATCTCCAAACATGCAGACTAAACAAACATTCGATCAGACATTCGACTCGACTCGACTCGATTGACTGGTTGAGCGGAGTTTTCGGGTCGGCACGGAGATCATCCCCCATAAGGGATGCTCACCATGCCATAGATGGCATATTCACAAAAAATCAACCGATTCAAAAACCTCTAGGTACGCCAAATGTATTATTAACCGTTCATTTTAATCGTTGATTTGAAGAGCACATTTAATGGATCCAGAGGCTTCAAAATCGGCATTAAGTTTTGTCCCCCCTTCCCAACCCCAACCCAAAAAAAAAAATGCCAATTCTGAAACATCTGCGTAGGTTTAGTAAATGACATGTCTACATATCTTGACCATTGAAAATATAAAATAATAATACGAATTAGGGTTTGGGCTGGGTGAGAGATTTAATCGCCCATATTCGTTTGAAATTTTAATTTTTATAATGATGGAAATTTTCTATCAGGCCTAAAGGTGTAAATGGGTTGGACTGTCCAAACTTGTGACCTTATCAAGTAGTCAGGCTTGGTCCGAGTCCGTCTAAGCCCAAATCCGATCGAGTCAATCCCGAACATTTTTCTCGGCTTAGACCTAAATCTTCATCTTTTTTTTTTTCTCTTGTTCAAATCACAAAAGGGTTTCTCTTGTTCAAATCACAAAAGGGTGGAAGGGCTTTAATTTTCTTTGGCATTAGAATGAATCTCAAGTCGATCATTGAATATGAAGTAGAAGTGTCTAAAATTTCATATACATTGTATAACTATTTTGGTCTTTAGGCCAGGCTTGCCCAAGCCCGATTCGAAATACTTTAGGACTTGAAAGTTTAAACCCAAACCTACCCAAGGCCTGAGCTAACTTCACCCAAACTGGGCTCAAACTAGGTCCAGCCCGATAAGCCTTAGCTAGCCCGGGGACCCATTTACAGCCCTAGCAAGTAGCAAGTCTCATTGATCATGATCATAGTTAATATTTACATCATGGCATTCTCTAAGTACAACCGGACTAAAGAATCAAAAAATGATTCGCATATCCAAGCTTTAGATTTCCAAGTACAATCGGATATCCTTTCGTTCCTCCCCCCCTCCCGGTTCCCTGGTGCTCAACTATACTCAACTGAACACCCATGCATACTTTTTATCAACTGTGCTCAGTTATGAAAAATTGAGCACCTCATGCTTAGCTCTATTTAACTGAGCACGCAAAGGCGTCGCAGATGGGCTGATGAACCCATTTGTTGGCGAGGGTGAGGGTAGGCCACTGGCATGCTATCGAGGTCGGCGAGTAGCGTCTGGGCAAAGAGATTGTTGTTGAGGAAGAGAACGTCGAGGTCGAGTAGGAAGACAATGGGAGGGGAAGAGGTTGAAGCAGAGATTGAGGAAGACAAGCTGGCTCATGAGGGGGAGGGCCTTTCACAACCTAAAGAGCCACAAACCATCACAATAAAAGTAAGATACACTGCAAGTCTTCTTCACCTTTGGAGTTCTTGTCGTAGGAGGAGAGTCCTTGCTGATCTTAAAAGAATGTGGAATATATTTTGTTTTGTGATTTGTTGGTGTATATGAACAGAGCGGAATTTCAGGCTATTCAACAACAAACACTGTCCAACGGACATGGTTATTGTGAAGATCAACAATTTGGTGAAGCTTTGGGGTACAGTCCTACATAAAACTTGACGGGATGAAGTTTTATACTTTTGTGGTTAATTTTGTAGCCTTTTATTTTACGGATCTGTAATTGTAATTAATTTCTTTGCTAATAAACGGGCAGGGATCTACACCAAACCCTTCTCCATGAAATAAGGATTTCTCAAAAATAGAAGTAAGAAACACCTCATTGGTAAGGATTAAGGGTGTCAATTAAGTTTTTTTCTTAATATTTTGCTCCTTCAAATTTAAAAATTTGGATTAGTAGTAAAATAATCATTATCTAAACCAACTCAACTCGACCCACCAACATGTACTAACCTATAGGCTCGGTTTTTTTTTTTGTTAACAACATTTATATAAAGAGAGGCTACAAAAAACCGAAGGCTTGGGTGGTAAACCCACCCAGCCTAACAGGGGTCATGTACAAGACGAGAATAACACGAGAAGCCCATCTCCTGCTATGCCGCAACTCGGACTGCCGTAGGGTAATCCTCCTGATATAGGCCCGGTTTGGAGAACACGTGTTGAAAGTTGGGTTAGATTGGGTTGCGGGTTGACCTCTAACCCGACCCGACCCGACCCGACCCGACCCGACCGGCCCGAGTTGCAGCCCTGACTCTTCTATACAATCGTGGCCTGGCCTGTGCGGTTAGACGGTGATCTCCCCTCTCTTCCGGCCGACCATTCCACCGTCCGCCGCGCGATCGGCAACCAAACCCTCCTCACCTTCTCCTCCTTCGAGCTGCTCCCCCCACCCATTGATGGATTCTTCGAAACCCTAAACCTAGACAGGCTTGTGATCTCCGACACACACCTGCCCCCCGGCGCAGCGAAGAACCTCGACCCACCTCCGCTCCAACCCCCGCCGCCCCCCGACGCCGAAGCCTGGTCGGAGATAGAGACCGAGTGGCTCCCCTTCATCCGCCCCGCCTTGCTCTCCAACAACCTCTTCTTCTCCATCTCTTCTTTAATCCCGGCAACCCTCTCGTCCGGAAGCCGCGACTCCGGGGCCGCGACCTCCCCGGCGGCCGTCGGGTCCGAGCCGGCGAACCGCTTGCTCGACACCATGTGAAGCATTTCGGAGTTCAGCGACATCAGGTCTGAGGAGTTGACGTCGCTCCACCGGTTCCTGAAATCGACGCCGGAGACGACGATCCTGTGCCTGAACTTGTGCAGCAGCTGCCCGCCGCCGTCTCCCCCCTCGGGCGCCAGCAATACGTCCTTCTTCTCCTCCGGGCCGCTATCGGCCTTCCGGAAGCTGCCTCCGATGCTGAACCGCGACGAGCCGTGGCGGGCGCTGGGCTCTCTCTCGACGAACAGCTCGAGGTCGCCGCCGCTGCAATCGGACGGGTGGCGGAGCAAGGACCTGGATCCTGCGGCGTCCTCGGCGCCGACCTTGGAGCGGCAGAGGGGGCAGCTGGAGTGGCCCTCGAGCCAGCGGTCGACGCAGGCGACGTGGAAGGCGTGCTTGCACTTGGGGAGCAGCCGGAGGATCTCGGCGTCCTGGAAGCGCGAGAGGCAGACGGCGCACTCGAGGCCGTCGCGGGAGCCCCGGAGGGAGGAGAAGCGGAAGCAGGGGAGGGCCCGGATGACGTCCTTGTCGATCCCGGAGCGGCGGTGCGGCGGCGAGAGGGGGCCGCCGGTGAGGGCGGTGCGGAAGAGCTCCGCGGCAGCGGTGTGGCAGAACTTGGCGTAGACGAGGAGGAGGAAGGTGACGGTGAACATGATGGCGAAGACGCCGATGACGATGGCGACGCTTGGCCGGAAGGAGACGGTGACGTCCCGCGTCGAGGGGTCGGCCGACTGGGCGGCGGCGGTGGCGGCGGCGGAGGCCAAGACCAGGAGGGCGGAGGGATTCATGGTATGATGCTTGGCGGGTGGCCGGTGGTTTATGGCTCGCCGGAGGCGGTGGGAGGGGACGTTGGCTTAAAGGGGGAGCCATTGGGGTTCCTTGTTGCTTGTCTTTTGTTTAAGGGTTTCTTCTGCCGGACTGCCGGCGGTGGTGCCTTTCATCTGTTGTTAGTTTAGTCTTTTTTCTTTTTTTTTTATATATATATATTGTTAGTTTATTATTGATTAATTAATTAAAACAGTATTTTGTTTTGTAGTTTACAGACAGTATAAAGTATAAACTGTATCACAAAAAAGAACCTTCAATTTTTTAATTTTTTTTTGTACGAAGTGCTCCAACTCAGCGACACGAGCTAAGGGCCCCATCTGGCCCCAATAAAAAGTCGCCATATCACGAACATCGAGAAGACTCCACACGAGCAGAAGGGCAAACCACCACACGAGCAAAGCAGAGGTCCACATGCCTCCTTGGGACCCCAAGACCAAGGTGTTGTAGCCTGAATCGGACCCAGGGTGAGTGCCCGGTATGGGTGGTACCGCTACCAACTGGATCCGTCTATTCGTGCACCCATGGAATTAACGATGGCAAACGAATCTTTCTTGGCCCCCAACTCATTTCGGCTTTCTAGTATTGACACTCATGATAACCCTGAAAATGCCCCCCTTTTCTCTCAGGCCCCTACCGCCGTACGTCCATGTCCAACCGCCTATATCACGCTCTGCCTCAGACGCTACTTTTTCCTTTCGAAGCCGCCTCCTCTCTCTGTCCTTATCCTCTTCCTCCTCCCCCCTCCTCCTTTCTCCTCCTTCTTCCTCGTCCTCTTCTTCCCCGTATGAACCCTAACCCAATCCGGAGTCTCGATGGATACAAACCGACATTGTCATAGCAACGTCGGTGGATATATACCGACATTGCCATTGCAATACCGATTGAAACCCACTGGCATTGACATTAGGGAAAGGAAATCCATTGTCGGTGGCTACATGCCGACATTGTATATTCATCGATATTGTAATGACAATGTCGGTCTGTATCCACCGACACCTCTGGGTTGGGTTAGAGTTCAGACGCGGAAGAAGAGGAGGAAGGAGGAAGGAGGGAAGACAAGGAGAAGGAGAAGGAAGGAGGGATGAGGGAGGAGGAGGGTGGCTGAAGGCGGCTTCGAAAATGGGCAGCAAGGTGGGGACGCCAGGGAATGGGTGGTGACTGAGGAGGTGGCAACAGCCGAGGCGGAGGGAGATGCAGCCAGCATCAATGGTGACTGGCGAAAGGTTGGGGATGAGGATAAACAAGGAATAAAAAAACAATTTAAAAGATTTGGGCGATATCACTAATTCTATGGGTGTAAATAGACAGACCAATACCAACTACTCTAGTCCTTATGTTCGGATTTCAAAGCATCTCCAATGGGCTCCTTGGGATTTCATCCTTGTACCGAAAGAAATGAAGAAAGGGGTAAAAACGGAGCTCCAACAGGCTCCACCAGATTTCTTTACTTTTATATTTTCCTATAGTTCTCACTAGGGTAGGCGGGAGAAGTAGGGAAACCTATGAATAATAGGCCCCATTTTGAGTTTTATTGACTTTTTTATTTTTCCGAACAGCCCTTGTAAATGTTGATTTCATAGGTCCTGATTTGATCATTTTAAAAAAAATAGGGAGCGATTGAGGAGCCCGTTGGAGTGCTATTCATTTCCCACCCCATACTTTGCCTGTATGGCAGTTAAGAACCCCAAAAATAGAGAAAGAACCTAGGAGTCCGCTGGAGATGCTCGTTATGACGCAATTTCTACACTGCTATTTAGCCATCTAGTTTTCCATCAGGATCTAGTAATCTTGATGCGGCACCTGAATCCTAATCACAGCCGTCCCTTTACCTGCAAGTCTGGCTGAGCACAATTCAACGGTCAGGACTGGGCACAACAGATGGAGGCTAAGTAAGATGCACTCATCACCCATCACCATCGGGGATGGGTGCCATGCAAAAATCCCAAACAAAAAAAATTATGGCCAAGCTTAACTACACAAAACTTGAAGATTTTCACATTTGGGTTACAATCTGGAAGTAACTGCATTCAATTACAGAGGTTTCATAGGTTTGCAGCTGCTTCATTTTTCCGGTGAGTTCGATGAAGTCCGGCGATAGCAAAACTAATGCAGGATAGCCGTCGATCGTCGTCGCGAGAGATAGGAAGAAAGAAGAAGATAAAAGAGGGGGCCTCGCACCCTTGGCCTCTCGCCAAATCCGATCTCACATCGGCATTGAATCTCTCACTCGCTCTCCTCTCACAGGGGAACTCGTGGCAAGGCGCACATAATTTTTTTTTTTCATTCAATCATTCAGTGTCTTACAAGAGGAGATTATATCTCCTTAAATAACCAAAATAGAGATAAATGTAGTCCCATATAATTTGGGCTCACAATCTTCCAAATCTCAACTTCCCATCATAATTTAAATTACCCAATATTATCTAATTAATTTCCTAATATAAAAGATTTGAATCTATTCAAATCTTACCTAAAAATCAGATTTTAAAATAACCATAACTAATAAATCCGAAATATACTATTTTCATATTAAAATAATATTTTCGGAATAAAATATTTATCTTATTCCGAAATTAATATTTTATTTCAAAAATACTAATTTCATAGATTATTAATCCGAAAATAATTATATTATTCTTATTCAAGTCTCGAGATACATGTAAGTCTCGAAACGTGTGCTCATCGATTCTGCTCCCGCATCAAAAACACAATGCAAGTCCATCTGTAATTTATCTGCCAGCTTTCAGAGAACCGGGCAACCGAAAGACCACTAAACCTCGTGTTCATGGCGGTGCTGGGTTGGTTTGGAGAAGAAAGTACCATGGAAACCATAGGGCACTCTCTGCGGCAACGTTATCTTGGCAACGGGGTCTCCCTCGAATCTTTTGGTGTCGATTATGTGAACCTGCAAAAAAAAAAACATAAATCATAAATTGCTACAAGATGGGTTCAGAGTGCATTTTATTATGCAGAATGACATTAGTTTTATTTGTTAAGCTTTTCGATCTTTTATTATGGCATCGGTTATGAATTATGAGTGTATAATAAATTTTTTTCGGTTAGTCGAATAGGTTAGGTAAGAACTTCAATGGAGCGGGTTTGGCGGCAACCCCATCCCGACCCCAATGCTTTGGGTGACTTCGAAGCATTTCGATGGTTTTCGGCGAGTTTCGGTCGAAAAGCAAGATTTCGATGAGATTTGTGGGCTCGAAAATGAGATCTTGTCGTGGCTTTCGGTGACTTCCGGTGAGATTCCTTCCAAAATCACGTGGGCTTAAAAATCAAAGGCATCTTTCTAACGGATTTTGGGTTTATATAAATATATGGTGATTATCAAGTTTAGTTTATTGGTATTCCATATTGGTTATCATGGTCCATGCATGCTTACTATGTGTTTGGTGTGTGTTTTCTTCAAAACACTCAAGTAAATATGCATGTACAACTATAAGACATAAATTTATTATTTTTTTAAAAAAAAATTACAAATTCGATCCTTTCCATTTCAAATTTTTCTAAAATTTTGGTTTCGGTCATGATCGAAACCAAACACGAATTTGAAATCTCAAACCTTGATTTGTAAGCATGTGAAATGTGGTATATAATCAGGTCGAAATCCGGATGGGACGGGTTAACCCTATGAAACGAGAGCGGGAGGGAAAGAGTAGGATTTAGAGAGAATACTCCTTGGATTGATAATTCATTATACTAGCACTACCGCTCCCTATACAGGGAGAGAACGCACACCATTACATTTCCATAAACCATATGGGCCTAATACTACCACAATAGCACTACATCTAACAACCTGAATTCGACCGTGTCTATAAAAATTTCAAACCCACCCTGACTCATATATAACCATCTCAAACTGTCTCAATCAGGTCGGGTGACCAGGATATGAGAGAGAGAGAGAGAGAGAGAGAGAGAGAGAGAGAGAGAGAGAGAGAGAGAGAGAGAGAGAGAGAGAGAGAGAGAGCAGGAAACTTCATTAAATCAGTATGTTCTTGTTGATACCCTTTCCTCCACCCAACTTGATTTTTTTAATTGTCCCAAAAAACACCTTATTTCCTTGACATTTTACATTACTTGTACAATGTCAATTATGCATAACTTATTGTCAATTTAGGGAAAACACCTCAAGCATGGATGTGGACCCCAGAGAACCAAGATATTCCTAGGAGAACTAATTCATGTTTTCATCTTTTACATGCCTGCCTTAGACTAATTGGACCCAAATGTTCTCATGATCCTAGGACCTTGACCAACCAATCCCTACTAACTGGAGGATTGGTCCTGAAGAGATTTTGAGTTTTGTTGAGCAACCTTCTGTTACCTGCTTAATAAAGGATTTTATAGTGGTGAATTAAAGTGTCCCCACCTGTAGAACCCAGTTTCTAGGTATCCCATGAGGTTCAAACCTTTCATTATCTCAAGATAAGACTTGCACTAAACCCCAGTTAACCCCGTAATTTATGCCAAACTTGGCCTTCAATTGCTAGGTTCTAAAAAGCTCTTTCACAACTCAAAATCTTCGAATTTGATGCTACCCGTGAACTGGAGTCAATCGGGAGTTGTCGAAGCTTCCTATGGTCTAAATCCTAACATGGTTCAAATTTTCTCATGGATCTAATTCCCTTATTAATAACTTTTTACAAGTTTTCAATTGTGTGAAAAGTCTCAACACATAAGTAGGCTGTATAAGGGGAACTTCAGCATTATAGGTTGAAGGACTGGGAATTAAATTGGTGGACAATGTGGATTAACTACTCCTAGGCCTACAAAGGGACTGGTTATCAAATTTCCCTATATTTTTGTGTAGGTTTTCATGCTGCCTATGATCCATTACTAACTATTTGGCATATAATCATCTAAAATTAAACAAACCATTGAGATGTTTCAGTTCAAGGTTCGAACAAGATATACACTGGAACCAAATTCCAAAGCATAATTATCACAAAAAAAATTTCCCAAAGCTTAATTGATGGACTTAAGCCTACTGACTTGTGCTTATTCCTTTAGGTCTTCGTCCTAATCAAAGTGATTGGCTTTTAGGATGCTATAATCACGGATTTAGAGTTAGTTAAGTAGGATATGATTATTCACACTCTAAACAATGGATCTATCCTTAGTTGCACGGAGCAGCAGACAGAGCAGAAGTGAGGAAGCGCACATTTCTATAATGTCAAGTACTTGGAGAACTAAAGAAATAGTACTACATATAATTTCATGTACAAAGTGCAAACATGCTAAGAAAAATTTTAGACTAAATATGATGGTCCTTAAGTGAGTTTAAATAAATCTTAGACTTAAGTATGCACATTAATATTCAATTTATATGGGTTATAGTATGCTTTGACTAATTTTCATATAACTTTGAATTATAAGCTAAAAAATAAATGATATAACAAGTTATTGCCTTGATGAATGCCCGATTAAATTATAATGCTTTTATAGCAAAGTTCGCATGCATCTTATGAAATCATCCATGTCAATATAAATCCATGCTACCAAATATTAGGAATCATGAAAGTAAAATTGGAGCATTGTTCCCATCTTAGATTGCCCTCCCATCTTCGTAGGAGCGTGTTCCTTCAAGGGTTTTATTTAGGAAGAACCGAATTGGGTTTTTGGAGTGGGATCATCAGGTGGTTTTTAAGCAACATACAACTAAGCTTCTATCACTAATCATAGCTTAAAGGCCTATATCTTCAAAGGCACAACCTCTTATTCATTAAAGTTCAAAGCCAACAATTATAATTCACCCTTGTTGACCCATTAACCCTTGACTTGTGCCTTTATAGTGCTTCTTAGTTAGTTTGATACTTTGGTGTTCCATAGCTAAATCTTAACTATCATTAATTGCTCCCCACGGAGCAACTTGACAAACTCTTATATGTTACATTATATCCTTATATTGCTCCTTATTGGGCTTGAAATCTAACGATTTTTTAGGGCGTTATACCAGATCGGGTCAAAAAACCTAAATAAATATAGTGTCGGACCTCTTTCCAAACTAACTACCAAATAGGACCAAACAATGCCAATATTACTTTTTTATGGCATTTTTGTATATATTTTAAAATGACCAGACATAGGAAATGACCATATACCTCTTTTTAAATGACCAAACATATGTCAGGACTATAGAGACATATTTTTAACTTATAGAATCATATTTAGACACTTGAGACTAGAGTCACAATAGATTCTAAGTTTTGAAATATAACTATGTACATTGTTAATTTGCCCCCATAGGTTGACAGTATGATTTTAACTTGGGAGGGCTAAAATGGGCATTGCAACTATCCCTTTTGCTGTTTTGTCCGGTTTTGTGTTTTGTTTAAAAACTATATGTTTTGATATATACTTTGCTTTTGTGGTCCTGTCTGGTAGTTTTTTCGTTTTCTTTACAACTATTTAGCGTTTTTATAGTTTCTCCCTAGGAAGCACGGACACTTCCCCAGGCCCCCTTACCCGTGTCGGACACCGATACTCGTCGAACACTCACCGGACACGCATGTGCCGTGTCCCACGTGCTTCCGGGAGCCAAACACGGCCAGACACGCACCGGACACGGCAGGTTGACAAGCTGTTTGATATAGGGTCGGGTCACAAGCTGTTGTGATTCAGTTTTGGCTTCAACTTATTTGATCCTTTAAAGTTTAAATCTCAGAGGATCAGATAGGTTGAAGCCAAAACTGAATCATAGTCGTTCTTTTGCATGTCATTTGTGCCTGAGTATAATTCACTTGTCAGGCTGGTTGTAACAGACGGTTACGATTCAGTTTTGACTTTAACCTATCTGATCCTCTGAGGTTTCAGATAGGTTGAGATAAAACTGAAACACAACTATTTTTTTCCATACCATTTAGAGCTGTATGTGATTCACCAATCGGGCTGGGTGTAACTAACGATTGAGATTCAGTATACATTAAATTTTCATTTTAGTTGTTTTCTATGAGGTTTTTTTGGTTATTGAAATATATATGAATTATAAACACATAAAATATAAATAAAAAATATTAATTTTTTTGTCGTTTTCCCGTTGTACCAATGTCCTTTTCTAAAATTTGTCGTGTCGGCATACCCGTGTCGTGTCGTCACCGCGTCCCCGTACCAGTGTCAGTGCTTCTTAGGTTTCTCCTTATTGGAATTGTCATGTAGGCTTCTTTCATTTAAGCCATCAATGTACTTTTGAGGCTTAATTACTTTTTAGTGGGTAACAGTTAGGTATTCTTAGTGAACCTTGGTTACTTATCTTAATCGTATTAGCATGCTTGACACTTGGGACTTCCATAGATCTACTTTGACTGCCTTTATTGTACAAATAGAAGTCAACCCCTAAGGAGATTAAACCAACTTCTTAGATTGACCATTCTAACAAAAAAATCATCGTTGTCCTTCTATTAACCACTGTTAGACCCAAAAAAGGGAAAATGGAAAAACAAGAATTTGGGAGTAAAGGCTTCTTTTACTCAATGGGGCAAATGCCCTATATATCATTATACAAAGGATGGGGTCACCAAAGGGTGAGCATACCCAAAAGGAACTAAAAAAGCCTAAACAAGGATTAAGAATGAATCTACACACTCTAACACCCCCCCCCCCCCTCCCTCAAACTCAAGGTGGATCATACACACAGAGTTTGCCAAGGAGATATCGAAAACGCTGAGTGGTATGTGTCTTCGTAAAGAAGTCTGCAAGTTGCTCTGTAGAAGACACATGTGGAAGTGAGAGCGTGTCATCCTTATAGCGATGTCAAACATAATGACAATCCAGCTCAATGTGCTTTGTGCGCTCGTGAAATACTGGATTGCTAGCTATTTTAATAGCACTCCGATTGTCACAGTGGAGGGGAGTCGACGAGGTCAGATGAACACCCATATCCTCGAATAGGCGACACAACCAAACGACCTCACACGAAGTGCGTGCCATAGCACGATACTCGGCCTCGGTACTAGATAGCGAAACAATCTCCTGCTTCTTGCTTTTCCAGGAGATGAGCGAATCACCTAGAAAAATACAGAAGTCAGTGGTGGATCGTCGATCAGTTGGATCGCCCGCCCAGTCTGTATCAGAAAAGGCACGAAGCTCCAATGAAGATGACAAAAATAGTAAGGAGCGAGTTACCGTGCCTCGAAGATAGCGAAGAATCCTCAATAGTGCGGTATAGTGAGCGGAACGAGGAACGCTGACAAACTGACTAAGAACTCGAACGGCATGTGCAATGTCTGGGCGAGTGATAGTCAGATAGACAAGAGCACCAACAAGCTAGCGGTAGCACGTGGGATCTGAAAGCGGCTCGCCATCAGTGGGACAGATCTTCACATTATGCTCCATCGGTGTATCCACGGTTCGTGAATCAAGAAGTGCAGCACGACTCAATATATCAAAAATAAACTTCTGCTGAGAGACCAAGTATCCCTGGGGAGATGAAGCAATCTCAAGGCTAAGGAAGTAGCGAAGCGGGCCAAGAACTTTCATCTCGAACTATTGCTGGAGGTGCCACTTCAAAGAATCGATAGTAGCAGTATCGTCACCGGTAATGCTCATATCAACATATAGAAGCAATATCGCATGACCATGATTAGAGGTGTGAGTGAACATACCATAGTCATTCATACTCTCTGTAAAGCCGGCTGCAAGCAGAAGCAACTGCTAATAGAGTCCGGACAGAAGTAGGTTTGGATTCAAAAGACCAGGAGGAGGACTCATGTAGACCTCTTCAGAGAGATCTCCATGAAGAAACGCGTTCTTCACATCCATCTGGAAGAGTGGCCAGTGACGAGCAGAAGCAACTGCTAATAGAGTCCGGACAGAAGTCATCTTTGCAACAGGAGCGAAAGTCTCCTCGTAGTCAATGCCATGCTCCTGAGTGAAACCATGAGCTACTAGGCGAGCCTTGTATCTCTCAATCGATCCATCGGAGCGAGTTTTGATCCGATAGACCTAGCGACAGCTGACAGGATCCTTCCCTAGAGGAAGAGGAACGAGCTCCCAAGTACCAGTCTGCTGAAGAGCCTGCAACTCCTCGGCCATAGCATGCTGCCAGTGCGGAATTTGAACTACCTCACGATAACTTTGTGGCTCCTTAAGAGAGTGAATAGTCGCAAGGAAGGGCTGAAAATGGGACGAGTAAGAAGCAATCTGAGAAAAGCCATAGCGATCAGGTGGATGCCTTTCACGCTCAGGATAGCGCATAGAGGGAGCAGAAGACCCAACGTCACTAGCACCTGGGAATGGCAGCGAAGGTGATAAACCTGAAGTGTCTGCAGCAGAAGTGGTAGCAAGCGAATCTGGTGGAACTGGTGAGGCTGGCAGTACAACTGGAGCAGGCGCGGGCTGGCAATGAGTGTAGGTGTAAATAACAGGTGGGTGTGTGGGCTCAGACACTGGAGCAGGAGCAGTGGTAGCATCAGAAGGCATAGGGGTAGGGCAGAGACCCAAAAAGGAACTAGGATTCTGAAGGAATGACAAATCTAAAGAGGAGGATCCTGAGAAGAAAGGTGTGTCCTCGAAGAAGGTCACGTGTTGAGAAATGCGGATACAACGAACGGATGGGTCATAGCAACGCCACCCCTTGTGCTCAGAACTGTATCCTAAGAAGACACACTTGGCCGGCCGAGGAGAAAGCTTTGTACGTTCCCCAGGTGGAAGCAAGACAAAGCTGGTACAACCGAAAATCCGTAGAACTCTATAGTTGGAAACAGTAGAATAGAGCAGCTGAAATGGGGACTGATCAGAAAGAAGGGGGGAAGGTATCTGGTTAATCAGATGAATAGAAGTAAGAACAGCTTCAGCCTAGAAGTGGCGAGGAACTGAGGCAGAGAACAAAAAAGACCGAGCAGTCTCAAGAATGTGACGATGCTTCTTCTCGGCAACCCCATTCTGTGCAGGCGTGTAAGGACACGACTGCTGGGGTAGAGTACCGTGAGAGAAGAGAATGTCACGAAACTCAGAAGAAAAATACTCCCGAGCACCATCTAAGCGAAAAACCTTAATCCGTTTTCCAAACTGATTATGAACCATACTAGTGAAATCACGATAGACCTGACACACATCAGACCTACGACGCAGCAGGGTCACCCAGGTGAACCGAGAATAGTCGTCAATGAAACTGACATAATAGTGAAAACCAGACATGGACGAAATAGGTGATGGTCCCCAAATGTCAGAGTGCACAAGGTCGAAAGGAGTAGACACAGGCTCACTGGAGGAAAAAGGAAGAGCCGAGTGCTTAGAAAGCTGACAACTCGTGCAGGGAGACGGAGGAGTGAAGGAGATATTACCCAAGTGTCCGGACTGAAACATGCTTCGAAGACGCATCGCAGAGGGATGCCCAAGGCGGCGATGCCACAGGTCGGCAGTGGAAAGAGCAACACATGAAGCAGCGGAGGGTAAGGGAACATGGAGTTGCTCTAAACTGTACAGGCCACCATGTCTCCGTCCTGTCCCAATCTGACGGCCAGTGCGAGAGTCTTCCACCGCACAAGAGAACGCTGAGAAAGTAACGGTAAAACCAAGATCAACTAATCTACTAACCGAGATCAGATTAATAGACACACGGGGTGCATGGAGCACATCCGGAAGTGAAAGACGACCACTGGGGTCAGAAGATGTGGAGATAGAGCCAGAACAAGTGATGTCAAAAGGAGACCCATCGGTAGTGCAAAGCTGCAGCTGAGGAGCAACACTGGTACATTCGGTGAGAACAGTAGCATCGGAGGTTAAGTGATGAGTAGCTCCTGAGTCGAAGATCCAAGAACCACTGGAAAGACTCAGATGACAATGACCATGGGAAGACGAATTGGCACAAGAATCCCCAAAAGTCGCTTTGATCGCCATTGCACTGCTCTTAACTTCACTGCAACTCACAGGACTGCACTTTACTTCATTGCATCTCACATCACCTCAATGTACTGCACTTTACTTCACTGCATCTCACAGCACCTCAATGCACTGCACTTTACTTCACAGCACAACACTTGATTTCACTTCACAGCACAACACTGCACTTTACTTCACAGCACAACACTTGATTTCACTTCACAGCACAACACTGCACTTTACTTCACAGCACAACACTGCACTTTAGTCCACTGCATCACTTCACTGGTTTATTCCATAGCATAGCACAGCAAAAAAGAAGAAATCTGAATCCTCTGAACCAGTGAACTAGAAATTGAGCAGAGGTGAACCAGAGTGAAGTAATTTGCTGAACCAAAATGGCTGCTGAACCGAAGTTTTAGACTGACCTGAATTGGCTGCTGAACCGAATCAGTGAACCAATGAACCAAAACTAGCTTCACTGAACCGAATCGGTGAACCAATGAACCAATACTCACTTCACTGAACCGAATTGGTGAACCAGTGAACCAAAAACTGCCACTGTGTAACTTATACAGTGAATCAAAATGTCTAAACCGAACCATTAAACCAAAACTGAACCGAACCGGTGAGATGGCAAGTAAATTTAAGTGAAGTGAATCTGACAGCATATTTGATGGACGGCTGAGATGAGAAGGTTTGAGGTCACCATATATTTAGGGTTTCCCCTTCGTCTCTGAGCCGGTAGTAGATCGGGACGGCGACACAGGACCAGAGCTACAAGGAGCAGCTCAAAATCCTTCAGATCTGACAGCGTCTCAGCGCATTCTTTTTCTCCGTCGAAGTCTGCAGTGATTCGAAGTTCAGATCTAACGAAATAGTTCAGATCTGACGAAATCGTTCAGATCTTATGAGAGTTCATAGCGTCTTCGCGCCTTCTTCCTCTTCGTCGAAGTCCGCAGTGATTCGAAGTAGCAAGGCCGTCGAATAACCTCTTTCTTCCTCTCTGTCGACTTGAAATCTATAGGGACTGATTCCGATGAAGCTTGATGCAGACGACGCTCCAATGAGATCTTTGATGCAGATGAAGCTTCGATGCAGATGATGCAAATGAAACTTCGATGCAGATCTTGATGTAGAGGAGTCTTCAATAAAGACTTAGATGCCGGTGTCGATGCAGTCTGCAAAGGAAGGTCGACTGAAATCTTCGATGCGATGCTTGGATTGAAGGAAGCTCTACCAGAGACCCATTAGGGCTCTGATACCATGTTAGACCCAAAAAAAGGAAAATGGAAAAACATGAATTTGGGAGTAAAGGCTTCCTTTACTCAATGGGGCAAATGCCCTATATATCACTATACAAAGGATGGGGTCACGAAAGGGTGAGCATACCCAAAAGGAACTAAAAGAGCCTAAACAAGGATTAAGAATGAATCTACACACTCTAACCACCACCAAATCCTAACTTTGCAATCTTTATCTAGCAAGAAACCAAGGATGTTTTCAAGCTCTTAGTTATGATGTCTACAATGTTAAGCAAAAAAGGTTGCTAGGTGATCAAACTATCGATACGACACTTAAGTTGTCCTTATACAAAAAACCTCATTGCATAACTATTATTATATTAGAGCCCATGTAGTTGATCAAAACATCTTCCTATCTGTTTGGAGATGACGGGTAGGGTTTGGAGAGAATGGAATAATCTTCATTGAGAGACTAGGCCCAATATATATATACAACATAGAACTCGATCCGACTATACATAGAACCCGACCCATCTATACATTAACATTAATACTTTCCCTCAAACTCTCAGTAGATCATGAACTGAGAGTTTGCAGGTAAAATGCCGGAAGAGAGCAATAGTCATAGGTTTCGTGAGGAAGTCAGCAGTCTGCTCCATTGACTCATCTAGTGAATGAATTGTAAGGAGATGGTGTGGGCAAGAAACTCCTGACGAACATAGTGGCAATCAGCCTCAATGTGTTTGGTGTGTTCATGAAAGACCGGGTTGCTAGCAATCTGAATAGCACTCCAGTTGTCACAAAATAGAGGAGTAGGCTCGGAAATCACAAAGCCCAAGTTGAGAAAGAGGCGGCGTAGCCAAACAATCTATACTGTGGTGGAAGCCATAACTCTGTATTTGACTTCGGTGCTAGAGCGAGCAATAGAATCATGTTTCATACTATGCCAAGAAATGAGAGAGCCATCAAGGAACACATAGTAGCCGGTAGCAGAACGACGAGTAGCAACATCTCCTGCACAATCTACATCGGAATAAGCATGCAGACCAGCGGAGAGGTGGAGGAAAAAAACAGCGAACGGGTGATGGTGCCTCAAAGATAATAGATGATCCGAAGGACCGCTGCATAGTGAACAGTGCGAAGAGCCTGAACAAACTGGCTGACAATCCCAACAGCATGCAATGTCCGACCTAGTCATGGTGAGATTAACCAGCATCCCAACCAACCGTTAGTATCGAGAGACATCCTGGAGAGGCTCACCATCTGCAGAAATGAGCTTCATGTTGAGCTCTAAGATTTCTCCTGCGGTAAAGGCGACGACGATGACATCTCCTCCGGCACCGGCATCTCATCCATCTTCTCCAGTTACCATACCTTCTCCGGTCTCCCCTCGCCATCCGGTCACCAACCGGCCCCCCTCCCCTCTCCGGCCTCCACTCACCCCACCCGGTTCTCTTCACCCGATCCTCCACCCGACCCCTCCCCTCTCCTCTCTCATCTTCGGCCTCCCTTCTTCGCACCCGACCCTCCTCTACAGCCAACCCCCACCCGGCCCTCTCCCCTCCCCACCCGACCCCCCCCCCCTCTCTCTCTCTCTCTCTCTCTCCACCCTGCAACCCTAACCGAACCCTCTCTCCACCCGCCCCCCCACCTCTCCATAACATTAACACTATCAAATGCAACACTTGCGTAGAAAAACCATTGGTTAAACATTCTAAAGTCGAACACTAATATTTCGATTTTCCCAAGGGAACCCTAAATGTCCTACCATTATTCGGTCAACCACCATATTTGTCCCTATAGGTGACCATAGGTCCATAACTCTTACCAATTCTAATTAAAAAATCTTTGTTGTCTTACCTTAATTAGTCAGAGCCCAAAGTCGTCTATGAGGTTGTTAGATTGTTGTTCTGATGCTATGCGCCCTTCCCAAAAGGTAACCCAAATTGTCATATATATATTAGGTCAAACACCACAATAGAACTTACATGTAATCAATTCTTATCTCCACCGAGAAGTCTTAGTTCTTATTTTTCTATGTTAATTGATAAGGTGGCTTCTATTGTTAATCAAACCTATCCAACATGGTAACCATAGGTTCAAATTTCTATCCTTTGCCAAAGCGAAGCTAGTCCTCTTTCACTATATTTTAAGGGCCATATCCTAATTCTTCCGACTCTTCCTCAAATCACTATATCAATAAATTGTTTGGCTTCTATGTCCTTAAATCAGGCTTCGAACTCCCATGACCCTAAATTGGTTGTTCGTGGAGCACAACCATGTCTTTAAACCACAATATGACCTCCATGTCTCTTAAGTTGAAACCCTTACATTTTCAACTGCTCTGATATTTCGCTCCCTCGCGTTTGTATATATCCACCATAGATATTGTAATTCATAGCATGTATCCTGATAACGATGTAAAGCGAAATAGTCATCTTAAACCGGAAGCAATTTGTGCTCCCCATAGTTGTCAAGGCGCAGTGAGGCGCACGCCTCAGGCGCGCCTCAAGGCGATTCAACCATATGCGCCTCAGGCGCTTCCTGGTGAGGCGAGCACAGCAAGGCGTGGTTCAGGCGCGCCTTTCAGCGCCTCATGAACCAGGCGCAGGGCGGGCAGGGCGCGCGCCTTACTGTGTTTGATTTTTTTTTTCGGTTTTTTTTTATTTTATTTTTTACCAGTTTGTTGAAGAAGAAGCGTCTTTTGGAGATGCGAATGGCCATGCCAATCAAGATGATGTGGAGGGTTTATTTGATGATGATGATGAGTGATTGGGTGGTTTTATGATTTATGTCCTTTGCTTTTTTTTTCGAGCGTGTCCTCTGTATTTTAGTACTTGTAATTCTTGATCTATTTAAATGGTTTAACTATTTAAGAATTAAGACAATGTTAACTTATCATGGATCATGGATGATTTTTTTACTCATTGGTTACGAGGTCACTTATCAATTATCACTTATGAGTAATGTATCCCTTCATTTTATGAATATGATGTTGGCATGTTGCCTATAATAAATTGTTGATTTGATGACCACACTAGTTATGACTTATGAGTTAGTGTATACCTTGTGGCTTGCATTGATTTAGTTGAATAATAGTCATATTTTTTTTTTTTCATAAAATATATCTTTTTTATAATTTTAGAATTTTTTGACAATTATTATTAATTTTTAAATCAAAATATATATTTTTGCGCCTTACACACAAAGGCGTGCGCCTTATTTGCGCCTTGCACGTCAGGCTCTAGCGGCCCCTTGCGCCTCAAGCGCACCTCATCGCCTTGACAACACTGGTGCTCCCTCTGTACTATAATTCATCGATGATAGCCCTACACCCATGCTCCACTGATGTTAAAAATGATGCCTTAACTGCTAGTAAGTCATGAGCTCGCAATGGAAAAGCCCTCGTAAAAGGTGAGTTCATGAGTTCACACATGACTTGATATAAAGACAATTACACCCAAAAATTGGGAGATTGACGAGACGAAAAAATGTAATTCCTATTATATAGACATAGGAATAGAACTTACTTGGGACATATTTGTGTCTTCATCGTGAATAAAAGAAACAATCCAGCCTTCGTCTTCCTCAGGACCACCATGTCTTGGGACAAATGCTGCTCCTGAACAGAACTGGTTTCTGCCAAGCTGGTGATGCTCCACCTTAATCATGTCAGCAGTGTGTTTTTCCATCTGAATCAAGAATATAAATATAGTAACTAGTATACAGTAACAAAGAAGGACAGAAACAGCTTATATCTTAAGAATAGTGAAACATTGCTTACCTTAGAAATCCTATCAGCTTGTTCTGCTAGGTAGAACTTTGCTAGGCTCCCATACTTGGGCAATGCTACAAAAGTGTAGATAAAAACATCAAGCAAATAATCAGTCTCATTTTACCACAAATACAACATAATGAGAGAAAATTAACCAAAATTGTTGTCTTATTACCACAAATAGAGCTTGCTACAGAATCCACCACTTGTCCGTACGCGTACTTATTATACAAACCGCTGAAGTGGTCGTTGATCATTGGGAAATCTACCGAAAAATCAGTTCCTGTTAAATACCTCTCTTTAACATTCCCCGTTTTCATATTTAATCTCCATTCATACAAACGCGAGGAAAAGAACCCTTCTTCTGTATGATTAGCAACACCCTCTTCCTTTTCTACCTTGCGCTTGAATCCTCTAGAGAACCATTGGAATTTATCGTGTCCCAAGTCTGGTCCTGGGATGATTGAATCAAGTGCTCGACATCCCCTTACAACCACCTATTTCCAACAAGAACTTATAAGTTGGCATAAACAAACCTTCATAATGTGAACCAAATAAAGATTTTATATTGATGATTTAAAAAAAAAAAAAAGGAAGAAAAAGAAGAGCACATCCTGTTCTTTTGAATTTTCTTGATGTTATTTGCTCCCTCTGTGCAAGAACCAGTAATACTGCTATTTTCCTTAACAAATGTGAAGCCTCAGGAATACATGTATATGCAAGAGTTAAAGGCCAATGAGCAGCCATGAGAAACACCAGGTAATCAGGCATGACTAACGGCTTCTGTTCATGATCATTACCTCATCTTCATTCTCGAAGCAATTGATGATGTGGAATACGCAATACGGTTCTACTTCAAACCACTTGACTGAATCTGAGTCCCCATAACGGGGCATTACCCCGATTCTCGCATAACTTTCCTTATCATACTTAATCAACCTATATGCACAACCTGAATCATCAGCAAATCTTAAACATCCGTAGATCTTTTTTACTTCCCATGAAAATATTACCATTCTAGAGATACTCACGGGCCTCCCTTGATAAGTCTATCTGAATCTATAGTAAGTGGCATATCCATGATTATATTGTACCTGCCAACCAAATATAAGGTTGAGCCCCAAATAGTACCAACTTTGTATATAGATGTATGTTCCTCTTTCTTTCATATAGATGACATTATGATTACAGTTGACCCATATATATCATGTATCGTATTATTTCATCTGATGGTACATACGATTAAATCCATGACCTCAAACTACCATATAAAGATAAACAATGAGCTTATTATAATAGAGTGAAAATAGACTAATTTTATCTTACATGTTGGTAACTCCTAGGTCATGGCAGAGGGTGCTTCTCTTTAACTTGACGTCAACCTTATGTGTTAGTTTCTTCCCATCAGCTGGAAGTGAACAATAAAATCAGAACTATGAATGTGGGAATCACAAATGAAGCTGGTTTTCAGCTATCTGATGCTAATACATTGCATATCTCAATGTTATGGTAAACAAATATCCTAGTTGAAGTCGATACGAATATGGCGAGTAACCTGAAATGATTCCCAAAACGAGGAAAGGTTTCTTCGCGTCAACCCCAAAAATTACAAGCTCTCCCGATCCTGGAGCTCTCTGTCATACAACATAATCCATGTGGAACTTCAGGTAAACTCATTTTCAGTGGATACCGAATTCAAGACACATCAATCTTGAGATTCTTTTTAAGCAGTAAGGACTAAAAAAACCTTTGGGTGGGCAGTGAATGGCCGATCCCATGCTCCACCAACATCCCAGTTACCCCAGGTAGCAAGACTAAATATGTCAATCTCTTGAGGTATGTGATTCTCTGAAACTGAAAAGAATCTCCCTGAATGTTCAAAGACATTGGTATTGCTGATGTACTTGTTTACTTTGCCGAATCTTAGCTGCCAGAAACCATAATGATTCATAATAATTGGTTTATATGAGCATAAAATAATCAGCCATAGTATATAGAATTGAACTTGTTTACTTTGGCGAATCTTAGCTGCCAGAACCCATCATGATTCAGAATAATTGGTAATATGAACTTACACTAATCAACCATGATAGATAAAACTACCCACCGAAGCCAAAAAGGAAAATCTCAAAATATTAGGATGAGCAAGTCAAACGAAGTAGAAAACAATGTTGCCGCAAGGGAAAACAAGGCAAAGTGCTTAATGAACTTGCAGCACATTCATTTTGACAAAATGGAAAAGGATGCACTGGGTTTGGCCAAACATATAGCCAAATAATCATTCATCATCCAAGTCTTATCCCCCCTAACCGAACCCCTCTCCACTCAGCCCCCTAACCGAACCCCTCCATCCGACCCCCCCCCCCCCCCCCCCCAACCCACCCACACACACACACTCTCTCCTCCACCCAACCCCACCCCCCCGGCCTTCTTCCCTCTAATACTCCGATCCCCAACATCTCCCGGCTCCAATCCGATTGGTCATCCATCTCCATGGCGTTTATCATTGTGCCCTCCGTCGTCACGATCTCACCACCACTGAAGGCGGTTCCTTTTCAGTTGACCTCAGCAAGTGACTGGCCTGATTGGTCGCTCATTGTCGAGGCCGTGCTCTCCAGTCGCGATATATGAGGTCACATCACCAGTGAGAAGTGAGGACCCACCTCCGGCTGAGTCCTCTGGCTCCTTGGTCACCAGTAGCACCGTTGTCAGCAGTGCGTCGCCTGTTGCTACTGCTGCCATGGCTGCTCTTACGTGGCGTCGTATGACAAGGCCATCCAGACTTATCTCCTGGACTCTATTGCTTGTCCACTCTTTGTACCCATCGGTCGCCTTCCTCCAGCACGCGTGCTGTAGGAGCATCTTCGGGACCGGTTCCTTCCACGCAGTGGTGCACACCGGTATCAGCTTATCTGTGACTCACAGTCCGCTCGTCAGAGGGAGCGTACGATTCAGGACTTCTTCAGCCTGATTAGTGACTACTAGTATAAGTTGGCCTCTCAGATCCCCGAGTAGTGTACTTCCCGCGCTCCAGGGATTTTCAGCGCTACCTTGACGAGGGCCACCTCCACCAGTTCCTGACCGCACTTAGACCAGAGTTCACTCTCATTGTTGCTCAGCTCCTTCACTTTGAGCCTTTCCCTCGGCTAGAGGATGCCTTGCTAGCCTTGGTCGATGAGGAGACTCGCCTTCAAACTCAGGGTCCTCGTCCTCCTTCACCTGCTCCTGGACCAGACAGCGCCCTGGCCATCAACTTCCCTGACAGGCCTATCTTCTATCATTACTGCAAGGAGCCTGGTGATATGAAGCGTGAATGTTCCACACGTCCTTCTCACAACCTCCGCTGGGGACCGGACGAGTGGGAATCACGCCGTGATACTGGTTCTCGTGACGACGGATATGGTGGTCAAGATGGACGGAGCTGTGGCCGTGGTCAATCCTCCTACCGTCAGTTCGATGGTATTGCAGCTGCTACTACAGCGACTCCGGCTTCTCTAGTCGCTACCACTGCACAGTCTCCGCCTGAACCAGATCGTCTTCAGTGACTCGAGGAGCTACTTTTTCTTCACCTCTCCTCCACTGGATCCTCACCTGCTCACAACTTGTCTACCACCTCTGGTACAGTTGCCCCATGGATTTTTGATTCGGATGACTCCTGTCACCTCACCTGACTCTACTGTGCTCACCGACTGTTCTCCTGCTCTCACCCACTTGAAGGTCCGCACTGCGAATGGGACTCTCGTCCCTATTCCGCAGTATGGATCTATTACTTCTACGCTCTGATACATATGAACTAGCAGTCTTACTAAATAAGAAATGAAACGTGATGTTTGCATATGTGCAACAGATCTTTATAGCAACGCCCACTCAAATTGCATGGCCTTCCTAATAATTTCAGCTATAGTGCATAAAGACTAAGCTCCACATTCAGCCCTTATCAAGTAAATCCTTATGGAGCCTCACTCTACATTTCACCGACAAATCCTTACCATTCATAGATCATAGTTATCAAAGAAATATCAATGAATCACTCCATCTACTCATTCACACTCAAATATCTTAGCTAGAGAATATACAGGGTCTGTTGATAATCCATGGGAAGGAACTAACTCTTGAAGAGAGTCTATATCTCATCCCAAGTTATCACTTCTCTTCCGCACTTACTCTTTGATTATTGGATTCTCATCCAACACACTATTGCTAGCCTAAGCAGTTCGTAATGAAAAATTGCACTTTTCTCCTTGTTCCAAGATAGTGATTCAATCCAAGAAAATTGTTTAGTTCATATTCCCATAAAATTCAAAGGCTTCTAATCCAACCCAGGGATGTGGAAAACATCAAAGGGTTCTTAGGAAAATATTTCGATTCCTAAAATTGGGTATCTAAGAAACAGCCTTCACGCTACCACATATTTTTGAAAATATCATCATGCTTCCCTCAGCTTTCTAAACTCCAATTTGGATATAGTTGCTTCCATGATCGTGCACTAAATATAGAGGTGTACGTAGGCTTATTAATGGGTCGTGTTTCACGGGTTTCGGGTTGGGTCGTGTGAGAATATGCTAGACCCATACACAACCCATTAGCTTAACGGGTTAAGTTCATTGACCCAAACCCGAACCGTTTTTTTCGTTAGTAACCCGAAACAACCCATTTAATTCGTTTGCTAAACGGATCGTTTCGGGTTAACCAGGTTGTTTCGAGTCAAATATCTAGTTTTTCCTATAGGAAAGCCGGATTTTGTTCTTCTTTATTGTGCCCGCACGTCGTGCAGTGTGCCTACAATTGCACAAGCCCAAAGAGTCGTTCAACCTTTCACCCTTCATGCTGGTCATTAGTTTCAATCCAAGTTTGGATAACATTTTCAGATATGAGGCCTTAGATAAACGAGTTCGAGTGTAGTGAATTTCATGGGTTATACAAGACTCGTTTTTTTAACGGCTTGAAATAGGTTTCGCGGGTTAAACCGAACACGACCCATTAGCTAATGGGTCTAAATGGACGTGTCAAAAATTGACTCGGCCCGATAAAATAAGACCTGTGAGCATTTTTTCATGTCGTTTTCGTGCGGGTTAAATGGGTCGTATCAAAAGTTGACAGACCTAGGTGTATGCTATGTAAAAAATGCAAACTTATCCAAATAAGTGTGATTCCATTATTACTTTTACCTCGTACCTCCACAGATCACGGCCATTATCGTTGTTCTAAAGGATTGATGATCTCATGCAATTGGTCATCTATTTTCTTTCCAACCGATCAAACCTCACGCCACATCTTCTTCTCAAGTGTGCTGACTCTAGCCCCTTTGGTTCAGTTTATCGTTATGGTCCTCAGTAGCACAAAATGATTCCCAATGTAGTATCTTTCCCTCTGATACCAATTTGTAATAGATGTAGTGTTTGTACTCAATATCAAAAGAAAGTTTGAGAGTGCTCAGAACAACACCATATGCGCTAAATATAAGAATCAAACATGAAGTTTGTCCAAAGAACAAGGAAAAAGGAGTGGAAATAGTTCATAAGAATCAAACATGAAGTTTCCCCCCTTGAAGTTTAGCTCAAAAACACTTAACCCCCCTGTAGTTTATTTTGTTCCAAATTGCTCCCTAAAGTTTGAAATGTTAGCACAATACCCCCTTTTGTCCACTACTAAATTTCCTCATTTGGTAATTTTTATCTGATCAAAACTGAATTAAAGGGCGCAAAATGTATTTTTTAACTATAGGGGGGTTTAGTGTTTTTGAGCTAAAGTTCAGAGGGGCAAGCTGTAATTTACCCAAGAATCAAACATGATCTGTACAGAGGAGTTGGAGGGGGGGGGGGGGGGTGGGGGGGGGCTCATACCTGGTTTAACAAGTAAGCGGCTATAACGGCGGGGGAGTCGCCTTCGATGGCGGGGAGGAAGCAGGGCCGGCCCCTCTCCCTCTCGAGCGCCAGCGTCTCTGTCTCCACGTACCGGTTCTTGTACGACACCCTCCAGGAGGCGGCGCCGCCGCACCCCTCCGCCGCCGCATCCTTGGTGAAGTAGAGGGCATGGAGCATGCCCTCTCCCTCCACCCAGATGTGGCTCGACTGCCCCAACACCGACTGCGTCGTCTGCAGCGCCCCGAACAGCGGGTTCGACCCTGCAGATAATCCCCCCGATCTTGAGATTGGTGGCCGTACAGGTGGACTTGTAGGACCGTGTCACAAATTTGATGGCTGTGCTCATCGTGTTCTGGCCACGGATCACATAGTCCACGTGTGCTTATTTGAAGTTTATTCCAAATCCGCTGCATCTAATTTGGTGGGTCCCATCAACGTTAGCAGGGGTGACAATCCTTGACCCGACCCGCCAACCCGACCCTAACCCGACCCGAAGTTAGCGGGTTTGGGTTTGGCCTAAACGGGTTCGGGTCATAAACGGGTCGACCCGATTGACCCGTTTATTTAATGGGTCGGGTTCGGGTTTGTACTTATAACCCGATTGACCCGACTTGACCCGTTTACCAAATGGGTCGTGTCAACCCGACCCGACTAGACCCGAGCCAACCCGAACCGACCTGACACAACCTGAACCAACCCGGCCCAATCCGACCCGTCTTGACCCAACCCGACAGGTTTACATGGGTTCTCTTGACCCAAACCGAGCCAACCCGATCCGACACGACCCGACCCGACCTGTTTAGTAAACGGTTAAACGGGTTGGGTTTGGGTTTAAGTTTTTGACCCGTTTATTAAACGGGTCGGGTTCAGGTTGGGTGTTTTGTTACCTATATCTCAACCCGACCCGACCCATTGCCACCCCTAGTTAGCACCCCGACACCCTGATTTTAAAAAAAAGGAAAATGCTATTCAGACATCATGTTTTCCATCCAGATGGGGCCATCCTGATGTGGCAGCTGATCGAAGTCGTCTGGTGAATCTCACCAAGCCCAATTGACAGGCAAAATGGGTGGGATCAATAGCCACTTCAAGATGATGGCCTGATCAATATGGGAAACTGGATGGCGGAATAGCGGCTCTCCCAAAAACCTGAGGGAGGATAACTAGCAATGGAGATGGAGAAGGAAGTTTTTTTGCTCCAACAAACTGTTGCTCCAGATGCTCGGTGATTCTCCTCCCCTGGGGTTCGGATCTGGGTTCCCCCCTGTAGATAGGGGGTTTTGGTGTTCCTTGTTTATTCTCCTCCCCCTCTGATGGGTTTTTTGGGTGTGCTTTGTCAGCGGCCTCGTTGGAGATGCCGCTTTTTTTAGGTTTTATTGCTTCTTCCGGAGACGAGTGCTCTCGGGTCCTGCAGCGCCCCCTCTACTATGCGGAGATGTGGCCTGGTATAATCAGTGTGGAAGAAATACATGACCCTCTCATCTGCTTGATGTGGTGGTTTTCCGATCTCGGCATGGGGCAACGTCTTCTTGCTCAGCTCGACGCGGTGGTTCCAGCGAGTCGATCTATGGTTCTATATCGGCATCTCGTGCGTCACATGGATCCATTTGCTCAGCTTGGTGTGGCGGCTCTGGTGCGCTCCTGCTTTGTGTGTTTGTGTATATACTCTACCCCTGTGTGTACATTTTTCCTTTTTTTGTGGTTGTGTGGGACTTTTATTCCTTGTCTTTCATCCACCGATGTGGTGGCTTTTGTTTTGTCTTTCATCCGCCGAGGTGGCGGCTTCTAGTAAGGTCGGCGGTGGGCTGGTTCTGTTGTTGCTAGCGCTGGGTTGTCGCTCCTCTAAGGTTTTGTTGTGACCTCCCCCATGAATACCAAAAAAAGAGGTGGGGGGCCTCATAATTATCTATATCTATATCTATACTATATACTAAAACGGAAGCCTCTCTCCTACGTTGTGACACGTGGACGTCTTTTATAGAACCATAATCATTCTTTCATGTGTGAACACGGCTCGGTTTTAAATCCTATTAAAAACCTACCATAAAGATAATAAAACACTCATTCAATGACATTTAATTCTCATTTGATGTTAATCTCTCTTCCTCTCTCTCTCTAACAAGTGAATCACACTCACTTTAGATTTCATACTTTTTCGAACATTTGTGATATCATCTGTGCCAAATGGCTGTGCATCAAGCTTATCTGGGCATTGCCCGGGTTTCTTACTAGTATATACTAAAACGGAAGACTCTCTCCCTATGTTGTGACACGTGGACGTCTTTTAATGAGCTAGAATTCTTCTTCCATGAGTGAACACGATTTTCTTTTAAATCCATTTAAAACCTACCATAAATATGATAAATTTTCATTTATTGGCATTTAATGGTCATTTGATGTTATAATCTCTCTCTCTCTCTCTCTCTCTCTCTCTCTCTCTAATAAGCGAATCACACTCACTTCAGATTTGACACTTCTTCGAACAGTTACGATGTTCTCTTTGTCAATGGCGTGCATCAAGCACATTCGGGCATTGCCCGGGTTTCTTACTAGTCTATACTAAAATGGAAGCCTCTCTCCCGTGTTATGACACGTGGACGTCTTTTAAAGAGTTAGAATTCTTCTTTCGTGTGTGAACGCGGCTCTCTTTTAAATCCATTTAAAAACCTACCATAAAGATGATAAATTTTCATTCAATGGCATTTAATGGTCATTTGATTTAATCTCTCTCTCTCTCTCTCTCTCTCTCTCTCTCTCTCTCTCTAACAAGTGAATCACACTCACTTCAGATTTCACACTTCGTCGAACAATTGCAATGTCGTTTTTGTCAAATGGCATGCATCAAGCATATTCGGGCATTGCCCGGTTTCTTACTAGTATATATACTAAAATGGAAGCCTCTCTCCTGTGTTGTGACACATGGACGTCTTTTAAAGAGTTAGAATTCTTCTTTCGTATGTGAACGCGGCTCTCTTTTAAATTCATTTAATAAAAAACCTACCATAAAGATGATAAATTTTCATTCAATGGCATTTAATAGTCATTTGATGTTAATCTCTCTCTTTCTCTCTCTCTCTCCCTAACAAATGATTCACACTCACTTCAGATTTCACACTTATTCAAATAGTTGCGATGCCGTCTTTGCCAAATGGCGTGCATCAAGCACATTCGGGCATTGCCCGGGTTTCTTACTATAGCCCTTTCTCCCCCCTCTCACTCTCCCTTTCCTCTCACTCTCCCTTTCTCAGGTTGTGTGTTATATGGCGGTTAGGGCCGCAAACAAGATGAGCCGAGCTGTTGTTTTGTTTGAGCTCAGTGGTTAAAATCTTGGTTGTTCAAGCTTGGGCTTGGCTTGATTAGTAATTGAGTCTAGCTAGGCTTTGCTCTATTTGAGTTTGGCTTGTTTACCCACGAACTTAAACTTCAGGTTTGGACTTGGGCTCGTTTAATACTTGAATGAGCTCTAACTGAGATTGTTCGTTAACTACATACTAAGTCCAAATCTTGGACTATAACAACCGAGCCAGTCTTTGGTTTGTTCGATCTCGACTCATTTATCAAACGAGCCCGAACTCTTAACCTTGGGCTTGCCTCATAGTAATCGGAGAAGCTCGAACTAGCCTTTACCGAGCTTATTTGTGCTTGTGCGTACCGTTTCTGATGTATACACCCTCAGGAAAATCATCCGGAATCTCCCCTTCGATGCTCGCGATCACCACTGCATCTCCGATCTCCCCGACAGGCGTGAAGTTGCTCTGCTATCAAAAATTTGAATCCATTAGGCTCGAACAAGGCCAGTGGCATGTATTGATTCAATCAAACACAACAAGTTCCAACTAGATCGAAGCCTGCTGCCATTGCACGCTTTGGTTCACCTGAGAGGGGAGAGTTGGCTGATCAGCAAACCGGAATGCCGAGTCCACCAACGCATCCAACAGCCGCTTCGATGCAACCTTGACGGTCCTTAAGACGTCGGCCCTCATCAGAATTTTCGGTAACTCCTTCGAGAACGGCTGTGTAACAAAGGGAACCATTAGAGGGAGAGAAGAGAAGGTTGGGGATAACAAAACAAAAGCATACCTTCAGGTTGGTTGTGGGTGATGGGCTCAGTGGATGAAGAGAAGGTGAAGGTATGGGGGGCCGTCCCGAAGACCCGCACGAGCGGAGCGCGAGGCAAGTGGAATCCATTCTTGAGTTCTTGGGCCAAGATGATGTCTTCTTGAAAGTCGATCGCTGCTGCTTCTTCTTCTTCCTTCTTATTCCTTGCTTGGTGATCAAATTGTTTACATTTCAAGGAAACTCGTGACGTCGGCATGAGTATTTAACTAAATAGAAAATAGCAATAAAAGGCCAATCCTTGGACAAACCCTCCAGCATCTGGGAACAATAAAAGGGGAATCTGCCCTTTAAACCCAACCAAAGATGATGAGCTCATGGTGGATAAATTTGGCCAGATGGACTGATTGCTTAGTGCAGAACTTGTGATGCTAATTCAGCTGGTAAAAGTTTAGGTCAGGCCGACTTAAGATCATCTCTCTCTCTCTCTCTCTCTCTCTCTCTCTCTCTCTCTCTCTCTCTCTCTCTCTCTCTCTCAATTAATTACTAAAAAAGATGGCAAGTCTATGGACACAAATATATTAGTTGGGTAAGCCAAAAACTATATATTGACACCTTCGCATAGTACTAATACTAATAACTAGAAAACCGTCACAAATCTCTGACCCTATATATATATATATAGGGAAATAGGTTCCTGGTACATTGAACGAGGGTGTTCCCTGTGACAAGGCATCATAGCCGTTTAATCTCAGGGGAGAGCGCAGAAGGGTGTAAAACCCTCGTTGCGCGTTCGTTCATGATCCCCCTTTCCCTTTTCATCCGCGACCCATTATCACCACCTACCACGTGGTGTTCGTCGCCGGAGTAGGAGAAGTAGACAGTGGTCACTGGCAACCCACCCCGACCGGTGAATCTCAATTGGCACTCCCCCCCCCCGAAAGGTGAATCGCACTTGAACCTCTGAATGGTGAATCTCACTCACCCCCTTCAGCAGTCTCCCCCCCCCCCCCTTCGGTAGATCCCTGAATGATGAATCACACTCGGCCCCATTCCGACAGCACCACCAAATGGTGAATCATGCTCGACCTCCTTCCGGCAGCACCGCCAAACGATGAATCCCACACGACCCACTCCAGCAGGCTCCCCCGACCGGCGACCACCACCCCCTTCTCCTACTTCGGCCCCCAACCGGCGACCACCACCTCCTCTCCTACTCCAGCCCCAAACCGGTGACCACCACCTCCTTCTCCTACTCCAGCGACGAACACCCGGTGTGACGCAAGGTGGTTGATGGTGATAGCAGGTCGCAGACGAAAGGGAAAGGGCTATCGTGGATGCCGGAAGAAAGGGGAAAGGGGGATCACAAACTAAGTGAAACAGGGTTTACACGGAAGCCTACGTGCTTATGCGCACTTTCCCGTTTGGATCAGACGGCTATGCTGTGTAGTCACAGGGAACACCATGGTACAGTGAAACAGGAACCCGAGACTCTCTCTCTCTCTCTCTCTCTCTCTCTCTCTCTCTCTCTCTATATATATATATATATATATATATATATATATATATATATATATATATATATATATATATATATATATATATATATATATATATATATATATATATATATATATATATATATATATATATATATATATATATATATATATATATATATATATATATATATATATATATATATATATATATATAGAATACGGGGTATGAGCTGACAGCCTATTTGGGCATTTGGGCTGTCAGCTCACAACCCTCCGATTGTGATCAGCGACCATCCGGTTAAAAACAAAAAACAAAACACCTAACCCCCGTGATCAGCGCCCGACACCTCACAGCTCTCTCTCTCTCTCTCCTTCGCGCTCTAACCCACTCTCTCCCTCTCCGTCTCTCTCGCGAGCGACAGCGGCAGCCGGAGGGGACCGGGCTGGAGGCGGGAGCGGCAGTGGCAGCGGCAGCCGGAGGTGGCCGGGGGCGCAGGGGTCGCCGGAGGGAGCGGCAGCGGCAGGGGCCGGGGGCGCAGGGGTCGCCGGAGGGAGCGGCAGCGGCAGGGGCCGGGGGCGCAGGGGTCGCCGGAGGGAGCGGCAGCGGTAGTTGGAGGGTCACCGTAGCGGGTACGGGGTCGCTGGAGGGATCGGGTCGGTGGTTCGGGCTGTGCAGAGAGAAAGAGAGAGGGAGAGGGGTAGGGGGTAACACAGTTGTAACAGCTGTTTTTTATTTTATTTTATTTTTTATTTTTTTAAGGGACGGTCCGATCATTGGGATCGGACGGCTGTCGGTGACAGCTCAAATGGGCATTTAGGCTGGCAGATCACCTCCCGTATTCTCTCTCTCTCTCTCTCTCTCTCTCTATATATATATATATATATATATATATATATATATATATATATATATATATATGGGAAATGAGTTCCTATGACATGTCATAGGGAGTACCCTATGACATATGGTGAGTTAGTAACCCTAGAATATTTAGAATGTTCTGAATTTTGTTGAGGATGATCACCCTATCGTAGATAGGACCCCCGCAAAAAATCGGCTCATTCTAAAACTTCTAGCGACATCAAATATGATTTTCAATTTAACGGTTAAAATGGATGACCGATAAAGCTTCTAGCATTTGATGCCCCAACAAGTTTTAGGAATGCTTTGATTTTTTGTGGACATTTTATCTAATGTAAGGTGATCACCCTAAAAAAAATTCAACACATTCTAAACATTCTAGCATTACTAATTCACCATATGTCATAGGGCACTCCCTATGACATGTCATAGGAACCCAGCCCTCTATATATATATATATATATATATATATATATATATATATATATATATATATATATATATATATATATATATATATATATATATATATATATATATATATATATATATATATATATATATATATATATATATATATAGGGAAATGAGTTCCTATGACATGTCATAGGGAGTACCCTATGACATATGGTGAGTTAGTAACCCTAGAATATTTAGAATGTTCTGAATTTTTATGAGGATGATCACCCTATCTTAGATAGGACCCCCGCAAAAAATCAACTCATTCTAAAACTTCTAGAGGCATCAAATATGATTTTCAATTTAACGGTTAAAATGGATGGCCGATAAAGCTTCTAGCATTTAATGCCCCAACAAGTTTTAGAATGCTTTGATTTTTTGTGGACATTCTATCTAAGGTAAGGTGATCACTCTCGAAAAAATTCAGTACATTCTAAACATTCCAGCATTACTAATTCACCATATGTCATAGGGTACTCCCTATGACATGACATAGGAACCCAGCCCTCATATATATATATATATATATATATATATATATGGCTGTTACATTGAGCTGTGGGCTGCCGGGGGGGAAAGTGAGCTGCGGGTATTTTGACCCCCAAAGAAGTTATGGAATTTGATCAAATTTGGTGAGGTTGTTGCTTAAGATAAGATGATCATCCTCACCAATTTTCATCAAATTCCAAAACTTCTAGGGGGTTCAAATGGTCGAAGCAATTTTAACGGTGACTGTGGACAGCAGAAATTGCTTCAACCATTTGACCCACCTAGAAGTTTTGGAATTTGATGAAAATTGGTGAGGATGATCATCTTATCCTAGGCAACAACCTCACCAAATTTTATCAAATTTCATAACTTCTTGGGGGGTCAAAATACCCGCAGCTCACTTTCCCCCTCGGCAGCCCACAACTTATTGTAACAGCCATATATATATATATATATATATATATATATATATATATATATATATATATATATATATATATATATATATATATATATATATATAGCGGCCGGTAATGTGCGGCCTTAACGTGCGGCACCCCCCTTCCGGGGCATTTTGGGATTTTTTTTTTTTTTGGGGATTGATCACCCACCCTTGGATAGCACACACAAAAAATTTCAGCCTGATCCAAGCCCCGTAGGCCGTCCAAATGTGTTGATCAAAATTACAAAAAAAATGAACGACCGATAAAAGTCGATCACATTTGGACGGCCTACAGGACTTGGATCGGGCTGAAATTTTTTGTGTGTGCTAACCAAGGGTGGGTGATCAATCCTCAAAAATAAATTTCCAAAATACCCCGGAAGGGGGTGGCCGCACGTTACCCGGTCGCAATGTATCACTACTATAATATATATATATATATATATATATATATATATATATATATATATATATATATATATATATATATATATATATATATATATATATATATATATATATATATATATATATATATATATATATATATATATATATATATATATATATATATATATATATATATGGGGGCGGGGAGCCTGCACCTGAGGTGCAGCAACAACGCTGCACCGCCCCCTTGTTTTACCTACCTAGAAGTTTTTGAATTGGATGAAATTTGGTGAGGGTGTTGTCTAGGGTAAGGTGATCATCCTCACAAATTTTTTATCAAATTCCAAAACTTCTAGTGGGGTCAAATGGTCGAAGCAAAATCAGCCGTCCGCAGTCACCGTTAAAATCTGCAGATTTTGCTTCGACCATTTGACCCCCCTAGAAGTTTTGGAATTTGATGAAAATTTGTGAGGATGATCATCTTACCCTAGACAACACCCTCACCAAATTTCATCCAATTCCAAAACTTCTAGGTAAGTAAAACAAGGAAGAGGTGCAACGTTGTTGCTGCACCTCGGGTACAGGCTCCCCTCCCCCTATATATATATATATATATATATATATATATATATATATATATATATATATATATATATATATATATATATATATAGAGGTATGCTTGGTTGCGCTGTGCGCTGCCGAGATAAAACACGCTGCGCAGTGAGAGCCGTCCGATTCGGGACGATCAAACGGCTCCGAATCAATCCCGCTCCCGCTCCCGCACCGCACCGCAGGCTGCACCGCACCGCAGGCTGCACCGCACCGAACAACGATCCCGTACCGCACCACAGCCGACCGTCCGATCCGGTTTGGATTTGAGATCCCGCACCGCTCCGCACCGCTCCCGCACCGCACCGTTCCCGCACCGCACCACAGCCGAACCGTCCGATCTGCCCACCCGTCCGATCGAGCGGCAGTAACAGATTTCGCTGTTACTGTAGCGGCTACAGTAACAGCGAAAATTGTTACTGGCCGTCGATTCCGTTTTGATCGAACGGCCAGAAACAGTTTTCGCTGTTACTGTAGCGGCTACAGTAACAGCGAAAACTGTTACTGGCCACTCGATTCCCTTTAATCTTTTCGATCGAACGGCCAGTAACAGTTTTCGTTGTTACTGTAGCCGCTACAGTAACAGCGAAATCTGTTACAGCCGCTCGATCGGACGGGTGGGCAGATCGGACGGTCCGGTTGCGGGTGCGGTGCAGCTGTGCTTGGTGCGGGAGCGGGAGCGGGCGCTGGATGAGTTTCTGCCGTTTGATCGGTTTCGATCGGACGGCTCTCACTACGCAGCACGTTTTCTCTCGGCAGCGCACAGCGCAACCAAGCATACCTCTATATATATATATATATATATATATATATATATATATATATATATATATATATATATATATATATATATATATATATATATATATATATATATATATATATATATATATATATATATATATATATATATATATATATATATATATATATATATATATATATATATAGGGGGAGGGGAGCCTGCACCCGAGGTGCAGCAACAACGTTGCACCTCTTCTTTGTTTTACTTACCTCTTCCTTGTTTTACTCATATATATATATATATATATATATATATATATATATATATATATATATATATATATATATATATATATATATATGAGTCCCGGGTTCCTGTTACACTGTACCAGGGTGTTCCCTGGTGACTACACAGCATAGCCGTCTGATCCAAACGGGAAAGAGCGCATAAGCACGTAGCCTTCCGTGTAAACCCCAATTCACTTTATTCGTGATCCCCCTTTCCCCTTTCTTCCGGCATCCCCGATAGCCCTTTCCCTTTCGTCTGCGACCTGCTATCACCATCAACCACCTCGCGTCACACCTGGTGTTCGTCGCCGGAGTAGGAGAAAGAGGTGGTGTTAGGATTGATGTGTTCTAAGCTTGTAAAACTTTAAGTTTTGGTATAATAAAGATTGATAGTTATTATTATATGAGATGCATATAGGTACGTAACATAGTTACGTGTTCTTTTAAGAACAGAGAGCCATGGTTATGTGGTAGTCCACTGAGTTGAAGACTGAGTGGATTGGTCTCGTATAATCTAAATCAGTTCGCAGCTATGATCAGGTTGGTCGCCTCATCATGATAAGATGTTGGCGATGACAGTTCATGGGATGTCTTCACCATGGTCATCACCAGGCACAGTGTCTGTGGCTGAACGGAACTAACACGGTGTACAGATCAGTGAGCAGACACTGGTACACTAAGCCGTGTTTCTGCTTAGGGTAAAACGGTCCTAAACCCTGAGGAACTACGTCTGAGGGACTAACCAGTTGCGTGGTGCTCTGGCGCACCAATATGTGAGGATCCATATGCAGTGATCCAAAACCACGGTGTACTGGGTTACCCGGCTGGCGTTGCATTAGTGTGTCACTCCTGTAGGCCATCCACACCCCTGAAGGGAGGTGTGTTCCTTGGTGTGACTTACACTGTACCAAACCCAGGCCTGGTGGTCATCAGTTTAACTGTTGACCGGGTTCGATTACTTGACGGGGTAATCAGAGGTACGATGTATAGGTCAACCTAGAAGGAACCAAGTCATATGATCATTCGAGTCTGACGGTAGTCTCCACCGCTTGAAGTGAATCATGGCATCAAGTGGAGGGACAACGAGTTTACCACTACTAAGCGGAAAGCAGGGGTATGATGGAGAACATAGTAAGTCTGGGTGAATTGGAGTGCAGCCTGCGTCGCACTCTGGGTGGCTACGCAGGTTAACTCAAGCTCAGAGGATCGATGGTACACTCGGGTAGTGTGTGTCGATCGAGCTTGAGTTGGAAGCCATGAACCTCGGTCCCTGATGGTTCCACATTATCAACATTATGTACGGTTCTTGAACCATCTCCTCGGAACACCTTAAGCACTAAGAGGAAGAAAGAAGTATACTCTTCGTGTGTGCTTGGCACTAGAGCACGGTAGATGCGTAACTACGTGCGAGTACTAAGGGGTATGCTCGAGACTAGTACAGATCCGCACGTAGTAATCCCTAGCCATAAGTGAACTTCGTTGCATAGGTGCGATGCATCGGTGTATGTTGCGAGTTGACTAGTTGACTTTGCTAGAGGCACCCTCCGGTGGCCTCAGTTAATAGTAAGGTAATTAGTAGAAATCACTTAAGTAATGGCCACTAGGTATCGCACGCTAGAAATGGTCAAAATGAGGTGTTAGGGCGTTTTGGTAAAAACCTCACTCTGCCGGACCTCACTCTTGGCCGACCCTAGCAGTGGGAGACCTTGCTAGGGCCGACCCTATGTTGTAGGGATGAGAATCCCTCATCTATAGGGCCGGCCATATGGATAGGGATAAGGGTTTGAAACGGTCAAATCGAGCCCTAAAAAGTAGGAAAACGGATAAATGCAAGAAGAGATAAAAGGGTGAGATTGGAAAGATAATTGTGGGAGGTCTTTATCCCATTGGATCCTTATCTAAGGGGGTAGGTCGGCCCTATATATAGGGCTATATGGGGCCGTCCATATGGATGCCAAAACCGAACCCCCTTCCTTTCTCATCTCTCTAGTTCTCTCCCTAATCTCTCTCCCGTTTCTCGCTTGCAACTTCGTCTTCCTCGTGTGGAGTTCTGAAGAAAGAGAAGGGTCGTTCTTCGGAGGCACATAGAGATCCGAGAGCGATGTTCCGTGCATCGTGTGAGATCGGGTGAACAAGAAGGCAACGTCTCCATTCGTACCATCGGCATCTTCGCGAACGATCTTCCATCTCCATCGACAAAGAAGACAATTCTCCGCGGTTAAAAGATCCGTATGAAAGGTATGTGCAATCTAACATGTAGATCTAGCGAGTATTATGATTTGCATACATGCTAGTTAATCATTACGCTAGATTGCCATTAGGGTGTTCGATTCACGTGCATACACATGCACACATATGTAGATTAGTTTCGATGAAAGTTTAAATCGTGTAACGTGCACCATGAACAGTCTTTCGACCGCAAAATCCTTTCCGCTGCGAGCCTCTACCATGGAATTATTTCCAACAGGTGGTGATCGCCGGTTGGGGGCCGGAGTAGGAGAAGGAGGTGGTGGTCGCCGGTTGGGGGCCGAAGTAGGAGAAGGGGGTGGTGGTCGCCGATCGGGGGAGCCTGCTGGAGTGGGTCGTGTGCGATTCACCGTTTGGTGATGCTGCCGGAAGGAGGTCGAGCACGATTTACCATTTGGTGGTGCTGCCGGAATGGGGCCGAGTGTGATTCATCATTCAAGGATCTACCGAAGGAGGGGGAAGGCTGCTGAAGGGGGTGAGTGAGATTCACCATTCAGAGGTTCAAGTGCGATTCACCTTTCGGGGGGGGAGTGCCAATTGAGATTCACCGGTCGGGGTGGGTTGCCGGCGACCACTGTCTACTTCTCCTACTCCGGCAATGAACACCACGTGGTAGGTGGTGATAATGGGTCGCTGATGAAAAGGGAAAGGGGGATCATGAACGAACACGGAACGAGGGTTTTACACCCTTCTGCGCTCTCCCCTGAGATCAAATGGCTATGATGCCTTGTCACAGGGAACACCCTGGTTCAATGTACCAGGAACCTATTTCCCATATATACATATATATATATATATATATATATATATATATATATATATATATATATATATATATATGTATATATATATATATATGTATATATATGGGTCGGGATCGGCTGACCCAGCAAATTTTGACCCAGCAATAACCCAGCACCCTTTGATGCACCTAGATGTTTTAGATTGAGCTGATTTTTTATAGGGATGTTGTCTATGGTATGTTGATCATCCTCACAAAAAATCAGCCCATTCTAAAACCTCTCGGTACATCAAATGCGCACTTCAAATCAACGATTTTTTACTGTCAATTTTAACTGTTGATTTGAAGAGCACCCTTTGATGCACCTAGAGGTTTTAGAATGGGCTGATTTTTTGTAAGGATGATCAATATACCATAGACAACTTGTCTACCAAAAATCAGCCCATTCTAAAACCTCTAGGCGCATCAAAGGGTGCTGGGTTATTTGCTGGGTCAAAATTTGCTGGGTCATCCGATCCTGACACTATATATATATATATATATATATATATATATATATATATATATATATATATATATATATATATATATATATATATATATATATATATATATATATATATATATATATATATATATATATATATATATATATAGAGGGCTGGGTTCCTATGACATGTCATAGGGAGTACCCTATGACATATGGTGAATTAGTAATGCTAGAATGTTTAGAATGTACTGAATTTTTTTGAGGGTGATCAACTTACCTTAGATAGAATGTCCACAAAAAATCAAAGCAGTCTAAAACTTGTTGGGGCATCAAATGCTAGAAGCTTTATCGGCCATCCATTTTAACCGTTAATTGAAAATCATATTTGATGCCTCTAGAAGTTTTAGAATGAACCGATTTTTTGCGGGGGTCCTATCTAAGATAGGGTGATCATCCACATAAAATTTCAGAACATTCTAAATATTCTAGGGTTACTAACTCACCATATGTCATAGGGTACTCCCTATGACATGTCATAGGAACTCATTTCCCATATATATATATATATATATATATATATATATATATATATATATATATATATATATATATATATATATATATATATATATATATATATATATATCTATATATATATATATATATATATATATATATATATATATATATATATAATAATGATACATTGCAGCGGGTAAAGTGCAGCCTTAACGTGCGGCACCCCAGCTTTCGGGGGTATTTTCAGATTTTTTTTGGGGGGGGGATTGATCTCCTACCCTTGAATTGGACACACAAAAAATTTCAGCCCGATCCAAGACCTGTAGGCCGTCCAAATGTGTTGATCAAAATGGCGAAAAAAATGAACGACCGATAAAAGATCAGCACATTTGGACGGCTTACAAGATCAACACATTTGGACGGCCTACAAGTCGTGGATCAGGCTGAAATTTTTTGTGTATCCAATCCAAGAGTGGGCGATCAATCCCAAAAAAAAAAATTCCGAAAATATCCCGAAGGGGGTGGCCGCACGTTAGCCGGCCGCAATGTATCACTACTCATATATATATATATATATATATATATATATATATATATATATAGAAGCCTCTCTCTTGTGTTGTGACACGTGGATGCACGTCTTTTAAAGAACTAAAATTCTTCTTCCGTGTGTGAACGCGGATCTCTTTTAAATCCATTTAAAAATCTACCATAAAGATGATAAATTTTCATTCAATGACATTTAATGATCATTTGATGTTAACCTTTCTCTCTCTCTCTAACAAGTAAATCACACTCACTTCAGATTTCACACTTCTTCGAACAGTTGTGATGTTTTCTTTGCCAAATGGCATGCATCAAGCATATTCTGGCAATGCCCGAGTTTCTTACTAGTACTATAACATAAGCCAAGGTTCCTAATTTGGCACCCACCTTGATGAGAAAACCTCATCTCTCTCATCCCTTCAAGATGCCATATGGCAAACTCAAGAGATGGAATGCTCGCTCTTAAGGATGGCAATGGGTCGGGGTCGGGGTCGGGGTCGGGTTTTAAATTCCTGTTATAAATGGGGCGAGTTTGGGGCAGGTCTATTGAAAATCATAAAAATCAATTCCCAAACCCGCCCCATTGATCCCTACTCGCTCTCTATCCAGAACCGCTCGTTTCTCTCTTTCTCTCAATGTTACATTATTTCATGGCACGAGATCATATATGTGTTGTAGCTCGTGCGTCCTGAGCGTGGATTTCTGTATTAACATTAATAAAGATGACTTTGGTTATTGCTTTAATTAGAATACTACTTTGGTATATGTTAATTCACATAAAATAAAAGGACCCTAGGGAACACAGTAGGCCACTGAGGAGCATGGTGGATCCATGCATGGGAGACTCAGTGGACCAGTTATGTATAGACCTAGAACTAGTTCACAGCTTAGGTGATGCCGGTCGCTTCACCGAGAACAAGCTGTCGGCAGGTGGAGGATGTGGTGAAGTCTCCACCACGGGAACGTGGGATTCCCATTCACCTGACCAAGCACGATGATCATGTTAAACAAGAACCAAGACAATACACAGTTCAGTGATTCAGACACTGGTTTATAAACCATCTTACTACTATAGATAATCTGTCCTTAACCCTGAGGGACCATGTTCACTGGGCCAACCAGTTGTGTGGTACTTTGATGTGCCAACGTGTGCGGACCTTCCATAGTCCAATACCACGGTACGTTGGGTTACCCGGCTAGTGCTTGAGTGACATGTAATCCCTACAGGTTATCCGACGTCCAGTATTGGATGTGTGCGTTTTGATGAGTCAATCTGTCCACACAATTAACCCAGGTCTGGTAGTTGTCAGTATGACTGACAACGTTCCGGATGCTAGGTATAGCACCGGAAGGTGTATGGTGTTATAGATGACAAGTCATCAAACCCTAGTCAGATGATCGATTGGGATCTGACGGTGCTCCCCACCGCCCAAGTCGTATCATGGCATCAGTAATAGGAGGGACTAAGGATTATCAGAGTATAGTAAAGAACATCGTTACGAGGGAGTAATATAAGTTTAGGATCACTAGAGTTCAACTCTCGTCGCACTCTGGGTGGCTACGTGGGTTAATCGGATTAGAACTGATTAACGGAACTTTCGGTGTGTCACCGGAACAGTTAATCAGGGATCCGGTTGGAGCTAAAGATCCTGAATCCTGAAGGTTCCACCCTGTTGTTGCATATAGGAATTGTTTCCCGACCTGGTTGGATACGTTGGATACGATGTAGCGCGATGTAGCGCAAGCCCCGAGCCTAAGAACCTAATTCACATATGTTAGGGGCTGTAGGGGTATTTTGGTAAATACTGAAATATAGCTCAGAACACATTTAATATGAATCTTAGAATGAGCATAATAATTTTAGGAGCTCATAGGCGCTGACGGAACTCGATTCCGAGTAGCGCACCTCACTCAATCTCTCTTTCAGTTTTTCACTTTTCGTGAAGGGCGTTTTCGTCCAGGCTTCACGATAGACACTTGAAAACCCTAAAACTGACCCCCCTTCATCCTAATCTCATTAGGGCCGGTCCTAGCTTACGCATGGCACTAGGATACCGGCCCTATATGTAGAATGGAAGGGGAGGGGCCGACCTTTAGTGCTCCCCCTCTCCAAAAATCTGAACCTCTCTCCCTCTCTCCCTCTCTCCCTCTCTAAGGTTTCGGCCAAGGAAGAAAGAGGAAGAAGAAGGAAGAAGAAGGAAGAAGAAGAAGGAGGAAGGAAGGAGAAGGAAGAAGAGAGAAAGAGGAGGAGGAGATCTCGCGGCTCGGCATCGTCTTCGCAATGAATTCCTCCATCGGCTCGTAGTCCTTGCACTCAGAGGTAGGACTTCGAGAATTCCTCCATTCGCAGAGGACAATGTGCTATCTGATAGCTTCCCTTGCAATTCACGTGCGGTTCATCATCGTTTCGTTCTCTCCAGATTATAGATTCACAAGGTATGATGATTCTAAACACCTAACTAGATGCATACATGTCTTCCGTAGATCGTAGTATGCCTCTAGGGTGTCCGCACATATGCTAAGATCATAGATTTGCATGTAGATTGTTTTGTAGAATTAATTGTAATGAAACATACACCGTATGATCTTCGGATCTATCTTTTGCTTCCGCTGCGACTCTGATAAGCGGATCCAATTTCAACAATTGGTATCAGAGCATGCTTTGGTGTATGTTTCATGCATGAATTCGTGAAAACATCATGTGAATATATGATGGCATATGTTTTCGTCAGGGTTCGATGTAGATCATGCATATGGATTGTACTATGTATCGTCTTTTTTGCAGGTGTCACGCTAAATAGTAATCTGTGATTACATGCCTCCGGGGGTCGGATCCTGGATTTATTTTTTGCATTGATTATTATTGTGCTTGTGGATTTTAAGGCTCTAGATAGGCGGGGGTGGAGGTTGACCACCCTCGGTTCCCTGGCCATGTTTCTAGGATTATTTTCTTTTCTTTCTAGCGAAATTATACACGAACGAGCACTTGCTCGGAGCGTGTTAGTTTTTCGGTCACAGGAAGAAGGAGATGATGCTACATCCACCGTTCGGGCAAGCGGTACCATGGCGTGTAAAGACCCAGCGAAAGCGTGCACGTTGGCGATGATCGGGATCATCGTCAGAGATTGTGCAGAACAGAAGAGCAGGATATCTCGGCTTTGTTATTCAGGTTCAGGGGTCGAACCCTGGACTTGATTCAGTTTGGATATTTTTTATGTTGTTTCTATTTACTTAGTGTTTAGAGAACCCCAATGATAATTGTAATTATCTCTCTTGCTTGTGAGTTAGTCTCTAGATCAGGCTTAGGATTAGTACTAGCTTATGGATTCATCGATGTCTCTATATGGTTCTAACACGTGCGAATCCGATGGCTAACTAAAAGGAAATGTGGTAACTGCCCTCGTGGTAGTTCAGGTAGCCAAGTACTGTGCACCGAGATAGACGCAGTGTTAGATTTGTTAAGAGATAACTAATGTCCCTATAAGAAGTATTGTAACCTTAGTGGGATGCCCTTTCCCCACGTGGTCCTAGCGACCAAGTTAGGTTAGGATTTCACTTTGTGATATCCGTTTCTAGATGACGTTTGATGGTAGTATGAACTCATCACGATTTGGTTATTCCACTATTAGGTTGAGGTCTAGCGGAGGTTGTCGGATGTCCCTATTTGGCCAGCATCGAAACCTATAATGAGATGAGGTCTACTATGACATCAGGTATCAAATTGTGAACGAGGCATCATTCTAGTGGGAGTACTTTCCACGTTGACCTTAGGCTAGGCTCCAGATCTTAAGATTATGGGCAAACTAGTGAAGTATCAGAATCTTTGGAATCTATGTAATGTGATCCTTGCAAGAAAGGCGAAAGCTGAGTATTCGAGGTAGGGACTATGATATTTTCCAAGGATACTAATGCTTTGCGAGAAGGTTTGTAATCCTAGTGGGAGCACGATAGACCAGGGTCTAAGTCTAGGAGGTCGTGACCTTTCTACATATGCATAAAACCTCATAAAGAAGGGATGTGTAAGAGGTTCCCTCCAAAGGGGAGCCCCTGGCCTCCACAATCAACCGGCTATGGGTCTGGGTGGGAGGTACGCAGTTCGATATTCCCACCGGGTGAGAGCTGTGTTTCCTTCTATATTGGTTCGCCTAGTGGTTTTCTTCGGGACATGGAGGATATCGGTGGCAGTGGGTGACGGTTTTTTCCTGCATAGTGGGAGCCTATGAACCCCCCTACCGACACCACCTAGATTTATGGAAAGCATCCAAAAGCTTGTGTGAAGCTGCCATTGCTGCGCACGCAGGTCACATAAAGCTAGCCAAAAGAAGACTGGGAGGTCTTTCAGTTTGTCATAGGTAATTCTGATGAAGACTGGGTCGTAAACACCCCGTTGGCATAAGCGGTTACATGCTCTCACCGAGATCCTGTCTCCAATTAAAGGCCGATAGTCTCAGTGCTCCAGTCCAAGGAATTTAGATTTCTGGATGTCTCCACTTGAGGTAGTGAAGACATAGCGACTGGAGTAGACTTATCTATTTCTAAATTCCATGAAATAGATTGTAGTAAACCCTAATTTTTTCTTTGAACCATTGTTTACAGAAATCATGACCAAGCTCGACTTACGGGACCAAACTACGAGGATTGGAAGCGTAACCTGATGCTCGTCCTAAGGGTTGGCAAACACACAATTGCCCTAAGTACCCCTCAACCGGCCATGCCGGGACCAAGTGCTACTGAAGCCCAGTTGAAGGAATGAAAAGACTGGCTAGATACTGATGAGATGTGCAAGTGCTATATAGTGGCATCCTTGCATACCGTCCTTCAGAAGCAAGTCGAAGATATGACCTTCGCTTCAGACATGATGCTCTATCTAAAGAAAATGTTTAAGGGTCGTAGTCGGGTAACTCGTTACCTGACCATCAAGCAATTAGTGTCCACAAAGATGGCAGAGGGGACTTTAGTTCTGGATCATATGCTTAAATTGTTTGGCTATGTGAATAAGCTTGGTTCCTTCGATGTTATCTTGGATGCAGAGATCCAGACCGATATTTTCCTCGTGTCTTTGTCAGGAGCGTTTGAGGGCTTCGTTACCAACTTTAATCTTAACCGGTTAAAGATGTCTAACACAGAGCTCCTAGCGGGGCTCTATGCGACGGAGGATAGGATAAAGGCAGGAGCTCAATCCCTGAACGTAGAGCATAATTCTTCTTTGAAAGCCAAAGGCAAGTTTCAGAAAAAAAAGTCTAAGAAGCCCATGAAGAAGAGCCAAGTACAGTCGCAGGTTCCTAAGCAGAATGGTCCGGCGAAGCCCAAAGGAAAATATTTCCGATGCGGCAAGAAGGGGCCCTAGAAGGGTGACTACCGCGTAGCTCCCAAGAAGGCTGAGACAGGTATATCTCAAATCCATATAGTGGAATCCCTTGTAGCATCCAGTTGTTCTCCAGTTTTATGGATTATAGATTCTGGTTCCACTAACCATGCTTGCAATAATTTGCAGGGGTTCAAAGAGACAAGAAAACTGGGTGATAGGAAGATAATCCTAAGCATGGGAACTGAGGTCGTGGCAGAGGCTGAAGCAGTTGGAGATGTCGTCTTGCAGATTCTTGATGGAAAAAGTTTATTACTTAGAGACATACTTTATGTACCGTCCTTGAGACGAAATTAAATTTTTGTTTTCTTATTGAATAATGAAGGTTTTTCAGTTTTATTTGATGCTTCTGGTGTGTCAATTAAATTGAATGGTTCCTTTGTTTGTAAGGGAAAGACACATAATAGTCTCTATGTAATTAACTCCAATCATAAGTAGGATAACATAACTGAAGCATGTGTGATTAATTCATCTAAAAGAAAAAATCCCTCAAATAATCCAACACTCCTTTGGCATCTAAGGCTTGGACACATAGCCTCAGACAGGATTCACATGTTGGTTAAGATAGAACTTTTAAGTCCAGATATTTCAGAAAGCCTATCGACGTGTGAGTCTTGCCTGGAAGGCAAGATGACTAAAAGATCTTTCCGAGCCAAAGGTAGCAGATCTCAGGAGGTATTAGAGTTGGTACACACTGATATATATGGGCCTATAAGTATCCATGCCATAGGAGGATTCGAGTATTTCATCACCTTCATGGATGATCACTCGAGGTTTGGATACATATACCTAATGTGGCGGAAGTCTGAATCCTTTGATAAGTTCAACGAGTTCATAGCTAAAGGAGAAAAGCAGACGGGTAAAAGTATCAACTCTCTTCGAACGGATCGAGGAGGCGAATACCTATCGGATAAATTTATTGGGTACCTGCGTGAGCATGGGATCGTATCCCAATTGACTGCACCAAGGACACCGCAAAAAAATGGTGTATCTGAGAGTAGAAACCGAACTTTGTTAGACATGGTTCGGACTATGATGAGTTATGCAACATTGCCACCTAGTTTTTGGGGATATGCCCTAGAGACGGCAGCATATACTTTGAACTTTGTTCCATCAAAGTCAGTACCTCTAACTCCTTGGGAGCTGTGGTTGAAGTGAAAGCCAATCCTATATCACTTTAGGATTTGGGGTTGTCCAGCATATGTACGAAAGGACAAGCGAGATAAGATAGAGTCAAAGACTAAGGTATGTCTGTTTGTTGGGTATCCAAATGGGACAAAGGGTGGTTTATTTTATGATTCTAAGGATAGAAAGGTTGTCGTCTCGACGAACGCCGTATTCCTGAAGCAGGATTATTTAATAGACCATAAACCCACCAGTAAAGTAGTTCTTGAAGAATTGCTTGGTACTGATGGGAGTATGCAGACAGAAAACGTAGTGGGAGCCGATACCACTAAGATAAACGATATTGTAGAATCGACTCCTTTGGAACCACCACAGGCTCGTCGTAGTGGGAGGACCACAAGTGCTCCTGATAGATACATTGGAGAAGCCTTCATGGTAGATCCAGAGTTTCAGGAGGATGATTCTCTGAACTATGACGAAGCGATGGTATCCTCTGACTATGCAGCATAGCAGGAAGTCATGGAGGCAGAATTGACATCGATGTCCCAAAACTCGGTCTAAACACTTGTAACACCACCTCACAATATTAAACATATTGGGTGTAAGTGGATGTACAAAACAAAAAGAGGTCCAGATGGTACTGTTGAGACTTATAAAGCTAGACTAGTCACTAAGGGTTATACCCAACGAGAAGGGATCGACTATGACGAAACCTTTTCGCCAATGGCTATGCTTAAGTCTATCTGGATTCTCTTATCCATTGCAGCCCATTATGATTGGGAGATCTGGCAAATGGATGTCAAGACTGCATTCCTCAAAGAGGATTTGGAAGAAGACATCTATATGTCTCTGCCTCCAGGCTTTGTCACAAGAGATCAGGAAAGTCTGGTGTGCAAGTTGCAAAGGTCCATTTATGGACTGAAGCAAGCATCCAGAAGTTGGAACATGTATTTTGATCAGGCTATCTAGTCTTATGGATTTGAGCAGAACGTGGATGAACCATGTGTTTATAAAAGGAGCGATAAGACTGCAGTAGTTTTTCTAGTGCTTTACGTAGACGATATCTTGCTCATTGGAAACGATGTTGGAACGTTGTCTACAGTGAAGATGTGGTTATCCTCTCAATTTGACATGAAAGGCCTGGGTAAAGCGAGTTACGTTCTGGGGATCAAGGTAACTCGAGATCGCCAGAACAAGACTCTCTCGCTGTCACATTCAACCTACATAGATACTATCTTGGTCAGATTCAGTATGCCAACTTCAAGAAGGGACTGGTTTCATTCAGACATAGAATGAAATTGTCCAAGGATCAGGGTCCTAAGACTCTTGAGGAGAGGGCAAAGATGCAGAAGATACCTTATGCTTCGGCTGTAGGGAGTCTGATGTATGCTATGCTGTGCATGAGACCAGATATATGCTATGCAGTAGGCATGATGGGCATGTATCAGTCAAATCCGGGTCCAAGGCACTGAACTATTGTGAAAAGAATACTCAAGTATCTCCGTAGGATAAGAGATTATGAGTTAGTTTACTCTTCACAGGAACTGATGCCAATTGGATATACGGATTCTAACTTTGCATCAGATCCAGAATCCAGGAGATCGACGTCAGGGTTTGTGTTTTCATTAGGAGGAAGAGCTGTCAGTTGGAGGAGCATGAAGCAGGGATGCATCGCGGATTCAATGACAGAGGCTGAGTACGTTGCGACATGTGAAGCAGCTAAGGAGGTGGTGTGGCTCAAGAAGTTCCTCACGAACTTAGGATGCGTACCGGGAGCTCAAGATCCTATTGTCCTTTACTGTGACAATAGTGGAGCGGTAGCACAATCTAAGGAGCCAAGATATCACCAGAAGAGCAAGCATATCTAGCGGAAATACTATATTATCCGGGACTTGCAGAAGCGAGGGAAGGTTGCAGTGACTCATGTGGCGTTTACAGATAACATGGCGGACCCTTTCACAAAGGCGTTACCGACCAAGGCTTTTGAGAAGCACGTGGATGCCATGGGAGTTAAGACTGTTATTCCCCGCTAGGCCAAGTGAGAGATTGTTGTAGCTCGTGTATCCTGAGCGTGGATTTTCTGTATTAACATTAATAAAGATGACTTTGGTTATTGCTTTAATTAGAATACTACTTTGGTATATGTTAATTCACATATAATAAAATGACCCTAGGGAACACAGTAGGCCACTGAGGCGCATGGTGGATCCATGCTTGGGAGACCCAGTGGACCAGTTGTGTGTAGACCTAGAACTAGTTCACAGCTTAGGTGATGCCGATCGCTTCACCGAGAATAAGCTGTTGGCAGGTAGAGGATGTGGTGAAGTCTCCACCACGGGAACGTGGGATTCTCATTCACCTGACCAAGCACGATGATCGTGTTGAATAGGAACCAAGACGGTGCACAGTTCAGTGATTCAGACACTGGTGCATAAACCATCTTACTACTATAGATAATCTGTCCTTAACCCTGAGGGACCATGTTCACTGGGCCAACCAGTTGTGTGGTGCTTTGATGTGCCAACGTGTACGGACCTTCCATAGTCCAATACCACGGTACGTTGGGTTACCCAGCTGGCGCTTGAGTGACATGTAATCCCTAGAGGTTATCCGACATCCAGTGTTGGATGGGTGTGTTTTGATGAGTCAATCTGTCCACACAATTAATCCATGCAAGCCTGGTGGTTGTTAGTATGACTGACGATGTTCTGGATGCTAGGCATAGCACCGGAAGGTGTGTGGTGTTATAGATGACAAGTCATCAAACCCTAGTCAGATGATCGATCGGGATCTGACGGTGCTCCGCACCACCCGGTCGTATCATGGCATCAGTAATATAAGAGACTAAGGATTATCAGAGTATAGTAGAGAACAGGGTTACGAGGGAGTAACATAAGTTTAGGATCACTAGATTTCAACTCTTGTCGCACTCTGGGTGGTTACGCGGGTTAATCGGATTAGGACTGATTAATGGAACTTTCGGTGTGTCACCGGAACAGTTAATTAGGGATCCGGTTGGAGCTAGAGATCCTGAACCCTGAAGGTTCCACCCTATCATTGCGTATAGGAATTGTTTCCCGACCTGGTTGGATACGTTGGATACGAAGTAGCACAAGCCCGGAGCCTAAGAACCTAATTCACATGTGTTAGGGGCCATAGGGGTATTTTGGTAAATACTGAAATATGGCTCAGAACATATTGAATATGGATCTTAGAATGAGCGTAATAATTCTAGGAGCTCATAGGCGTTGACGGAACTCGATTCCGAGTAGCGCACCTCACTCAATCTCTCTTTCAGTTTTTCACTTTTCGTGAAGGGCATTTTCGTCCAGGCTTCACGATAGACACTTGGAAACCCTAAAACCGACCCCTCCTCATCCTAATCTCATTAGGGCCGGCACTAGCTTATGCATGGCACTAGGAGACCGGCCCTATATGTAGAATGGAGGGGGAGGGGCCGGCCTTTGGTGCTCCCCCTCTCCAAAAATCCGAACCTCTCTCCTTCTCTCCCTCTCTAAGGTTTCGGCCAAGGAAGAAAGAGGAAGAAGAAGGAAGAAGAAGGAGGAAGGAAGGAGTAGGAAGAAGAGAGAAAGAGGAGGAGGAGATCTCGCGGGTCGTCATCGTCTTCGCAACGAATTCCTCCGTTGGCTCGTAGTCCTTGCACTCAGAGGTAGGACTTCGAGGATTCCTCCATTCGCAAAGGACAAGGTGCTATCCGACAGCTTCCCTTGTGATTCACGTGCGATTTATCATCGTTCTGTTCTCTCTGGATCATAGATCCACAAGGTATGATGATTCTAAACACCTAACTAGATGCATGCATGTCTTCCGTAGATCGTAGTATGCCTCTAGGGTGTCCGCATATATGCTAAGATCATAGATTTGCATGTATATTGTTTTGTAGAATTAATTGTAATGAAACATACACCATATGATCTTCGGATCTATCTTTTGCTTCCGCTGCGACTCTGATAAGTGGATCCAATTCCAACAATAGGTTGACGCCAAAACCGAATCATAATTATCCGTTACACCCAGCCCGACCAGTGAATCACACTCTGTCCCAAATGACATGCAAATGAATGACTGTGATTCGGTTTTGGCTTTAATCACCACCACTAGGTACACCTAGTCCAACCGGTGAATTACACCCAGCCCCAAATGGCATGCAAATTAAAGAATAATTGGATTCAATTGGGCTTCAACCTATCTGATCTTCTAAAATTATTTCTTCTTGGAAGCATTTCTAAGAATCTCCACAAGTGCTGATATTGTTCCGCTACAAAGCAAAAACACAAAGCTGAAAGATTTAGGAAGATTCCTTTGCGTGTTTTCTAGTGCTCTTGTCCTTCTTCCTTAACAAATAGTTTCTGGGTTACCAAATATGTATCACCATCCCTAGCCCCTTTTTTTATGAGAAATGAAGTAAACAAAAGAAAAAATATGGTGACATCAGATATGGTACGTGTATGCTGAAAGTCATGTTGGGTATCCATCCTTATGAGGTCATGACCCAAATTCGGTATCGCGTTTGTTATCGGATCAACCTTGCAACCGGCCACTATGTGGAATCAGTGCTGTAGGGGCTGATATTTGAACATTTGTAGCAACAATTGGAGTTGGAGTTTAACTCAGCTGTCTATATGGAAATTGTAGAGAGATTTTTAAGCTTTCCAACGGTTTCAGAATCGTAGGATTTTAACTCTGTATGTCGATGTTATGGGCGAAAATGACCTGATCATTTGATGGTGTTTGGTTCAACTTTCGGGAGTAAGTTCGTTGGGGCTGTCATTGCTCTAATGGTTGGTGCATGTGTTATGCATTGATTTGGTGCTTTGTCCCATTGAATGCTCTTTTGCATGGGTTGGTATGAGCAGTAAATGGTATGTGTTATTTCCTATGCTTAGTTGACTATTCTTTGTATGGGAAATCCATTGGTTGCTTGGGTTTTGTTCATGCAACAAGGCTTTGCATGTTGTTGAACATTCAATCAGTTCTCTCTCTCTTAAGTGTTTTGTGTGTGTGAAGGAAGGAGAAGAATAATACACCATCTACTCCAGTGATGGGTGCGACATCCCGGTAATCTGATCTTGTTCGACAGAGTTTGTTTCTTGGTGATCAACCTCTACGATGAAGAATCTTGTGTATCCAAGGGAGGTTTTTCTCTTGAATAAATTGGTGATCCTCTAGCATGGCCTAGAGAAGAAAAATCTTGTAATCCCATTTGAAATATAGTGGAAGTTGCGGTGGGTCTTCGGACTGTGGTTTTTTCCTCTCCACCTTGGAAGGGCTTTCCATATAAAATATTTGTGTATGATCGTTTGTGATTGTTTTTCTATTGCTTGCACATGGGTGGGGGGAGGGGGGGTGGAATTTAGTTTTTTCCAACAAATTAGTATCAGAGCCAAGGTGTTCGAAGAAAGTTCTTGTGCGAAACTATAAAGACATCTTCTAACAACGTTCGTATGATCACTTTGAATGGAAAGAATTGGATGATATTGAAATAAAAAATGGAGGATCTTTTGTATTGCAAAGATCTATTTGCACAGGTTGAAGGAAATAAAGTCAAGCCCGAGAGCATGTCTGATGATGATTGGAAGAATCTCGATCGAAAGGCGGTGGGTTTCATTCGGCAATGGCTTGATGATAGCGTGTTCCATCACGTGTCTACCAAAACCTCGACACAATCTCTATGGAGAAAATTGGAGTCTTTATGAATAAAAGACGGCCGAAAACAAAGCATTCTTAATCCAGAAGCGCGTAAATTTGAAGTTCAAGGAGAATAGCTCGATCATCGAGCACCTGAATGAAGTTTAAAGTATTGTGAACCAACTCGCATCCATAAAAATGATACTTGAAGATGAGTTGCAAGCCTTGTTACTCCTACGTTCGTTGCCCGATAGTTGGGAGACATTTGTGGTATCGCTTCGTAATTCGGCTCCTGATGGCATCATCACTATGGGTCTTGTAACCGCTAGTTTGCTGAATAAAAAAAACAAGCATGAATGCTTTGGGTTCTTCTTCTTCACACTCTAAAGCATTTGTCATAGAGAAGCGGGGGAGAAGCAAGAGTCGGAGGCCTAACAATCAAGAAGAATCTAAAGAAATATCCAAATGTCAAAATGGAATATCAAAGAAGAATATTGAGTGCTACTATTGTCACAAAATGAGACACATGAAGTATGAGTGTAGAAAGCTTAAGAGAAATAAAGAGAAAAGAAAAGATGTTAAAAAGAAAGAAGATAAAGTTACGATTACCGCTACTTCGAATGGGGAAGTCATTATAGTATATGACTCCAACTTTGTTGGTCTTGCTTGTGATAACAGTGCTAGTTGGCTTGTGGATTCCGACGCATCTTTTTATGTTACTCCACGGGCAGACTTCTTCTCGTCCTATACATCTGGCGACTTTGGCCATATGAGGATGGAAAATTAAGGTATTTTTAAGATTGTTGGCAAATGAAAAGTATGTTTGAATACTAGTATTGGGTGTAATTTGGTGCTCAAAGATGTGAGGCATGTCTCAGACATCCGCCTCAACTTGATCTTCACTGGCAAGCTTGATGATGAATGTTACATCAATCATTTTGGTGACGGACAATGAAAACTTACGAAGGGCTTGTTTGTTTGTAGCAAAAGAAAAGAATGATAGCTCTCTCTACACTACTCAAGTAAGCTTATGCAAGATGGAAGTGAACACGATACAGAAGAAGACATCCATAAATCTATAACGCAAGAGGCTCGACCACATGAGCAAGAAAGGTATGCAAATTCTTGCAAAGAATGAGCTTCTACCCGATATCAGTGGCACGTTACTTGAGACTTTTGATTAATGTCTGGTCGATAAACAACATCGAATTTTTTTCAAAAGAACTTCTCATAATACTTGGTAGTGTACTTTATTTTGTTACTTTTATTGAATATCACTCTCGAAAGATTTGGACTTATGATTTGAAGTCCAAAGATAGTGTTTTGGATATCTTCAAACACTTTCAACCAATGGTCGAAAGAGAGATGGAAAGAAAGCTAAAGTGCATCCACACCGACAACGACGGAGAATACTTAGGTCCTTTTGATAGGTATTGTACCGAACAAGGAATAAAGCATGAGAAGATGGTTCCCAAGACACCTCAAGAGAATGGGGTAGCCGAAAGAGTGAATAGGCCTATTGTTGAAAGAATTTGGTGTATGTTACGACATTCCAAGTTACCAATTTTGGGGTGAGGCAATGAGGATGGCAGTTGACTTAATCAATCTTTCTCCTTCGGCTCCTTTGAATGGGGATGTTCCAAAAATTGTTTGGACATGAAAGAATATTTCCTACAAGCACTTGAGAGTTGGTTGTAGGTTTTTTGTCATGTTCCAAAAGATAAGAGGTCTAAGTTTGATGACAAGGGAAGGCAATACATCTTCATTGGTTATGCACATGAAGTATTCGGCTATAGCCTATGGGATCCGGTTGATAAGAAAGTTATTAGAAGTAGAGATGTGGTTTTTCTTAAAAATCAAACTATTGAAAACTTTGAGAAAGTGGAGAAGTCCAAAGTTTCCAATGGCGACATGCATCATTGACATGGATCCAATTCCTACTCCGGTGGCTAATGATGATGATGGGGGAGATGTGCAAGACACCCCAAATGATATGGTTGAAGAACAGATGCCTACTAGTGATGGTGATCATGGATAACATATGGAGCATGTGTCATGTTGATCCTTAAGTGAGAGGGTCCACTAGAGAGCATCAACCCTCAAGAAGGTATTCTTCAAATGAGTATATGTTAGTTACCGACAAGGAAGAACCAAAAAGCTACGAAGAGGTTTTAACACATAAGCACAAGGGTGAGTGGTTAAAAGCAATGAAGGAGGAGATCAAATCTTTACATAAGAATTACACTTATGATTTGGTGGCTTTGCCAAAAAAAAAAGGCACTAAAAAATAAATGGATGTTCAAGTTGAAAACCAAAGATAATTGCTCATATCCAAGGTATAAGGCAAAGTTGGTTATGAAGGGCTTCGGGCAAAAGAAAGAAATCGATTTTGATGAAATCTACTCTCCGGTTGTGAAGATACCTTCAATCCGGATTGTACTAAGTATGGTAGCTAGCATGAATTTGAAAATTGAGCAACTTGATGTGAATATGACTTTTCTCTATGGTGACTTAGAGGAAGAAATTTATATGGATCAACCGGAAAAATTCAAAGTCAAAAGTAAAGAACATCTTATATGCAAGTTGAGAAAAAACTTATAAAGTTTAAAGCAAGCTCCACGCCAATGATACAAGAAGTTTGAAACATTCATGAATGAACAAGGCTACTCGGGACGGTATCAGATCATTGCGTCTTCATCAAGAGGTTAGCTAGTAATGACTTTATCATTCTCTAGCTTTATGTTGATGATATGTTAGTCATTAGGCAGGATGCTAGCAAAATTGCATGTTTAAAGTAGGAACTTGCAAGTCATTTGCTATAAAAGATTTGGGACTGGCTAAACAAATTCTTGGCATGAGAATATCCCGAAATCGAAAAGAATGCAAGATTTGGTTATCTCAAGAGCGGTACATTAAGAAAGTACTTGAGGGATTCCACATGGATAAGGTAAAGCCGGTTGATACTCCACTTGATAGTCACTTCAAGCTTAGCTCCAAGCAAAGTCCTACAAGTGAGACAGAGAAGAATGACATGAAGAAAATTTATTACGCATTGGCGGTTGTCTCTTTGATGTATGCAATGGTTTGCACAAGACTCGACCTAGCTTATTCGGCCGAAGTTGTGAGTCGGTTCCTCTCGAATCCGGGCCAAAAACATTGGTTGGCAGTGAAGTGGCTCCTACGGTATCTCAGGGATTCTTCGAAGATGTGCTTGTGCTTTGGTCATGGCGAGCCATTGCTACAAGACTATACGAACTCCAACATGGTGGAAGATGTTGGCACACGGAAGTCCACATTGAGGTACTTGGTGACATTTGCGGGAGAAGCAGTCACTTGGAAATCAAAGTTATAAAAGTGTGTGGCATTGTCAACTACCGAGGCTAAGTTCATAGCAGCGACGAAAGCTAGCAAAGAATTATTATGGATGAAGATATTCCTATGTGAACTAGGGCACAAGCAAGAGAGCTATGTTCTACATTATGATAGCCAAAGTGCAATACACTTTATTACGAACTCGAGTTTTCACTCAAGGACTAAACACATTGACTTGCGATATCATTGGATCCATGATGTTGTAGAACACAAGAAGTTGCAAGTTGAAAAGATCCATATCAATGATAATGGATCAGATATAATGACAAAACCAAGGAAAAACACAAAATTTGTACACGTATGGCGGGGTTAGTGACTTCCCTTGGTTAGCCAAGAAGATGATATATAGAGATCTCTCCTCATAGGTCTGGTCGGGGAGTTTGTTGGATATTCATCTCTAAGAGGTCATGACCCAAGTTCAGCATCACATTTGTTCTCGGATCAACCTTGCAACCAGCCATTGCTTGGAATCATTTCTGTAGAGGCTGATCTTTGAATATTTGTAGTACCAATTGAAGTTGAAGTTTGGCTCAGGTGTCTACATAAAAATTGTAGAGGGATTGTCAAGCTTTCCAACGGATTCAAAATCGTCACATTTTGACTCTGTATGACGATGTTATGGGCTAAAGGAACAGGATCGTTTGATGGTGTTTGATTCGGCTTTTGGGACTAAGTTCACTGGGGTTGCCATTGCTCTAATGGTTGGTTTCATGTACTATGCATTGATTTGATGCTTTGTCTCATTAAATGCTCCTTTGTATGGGTTGGTATGAGCAGCAAATGGTACGTATTATTTTATATGTTAGGTTGACTATTCTTTGCATGGGGAACCCATTGGTTGCTTGGGTTTTGTTCATGCAATAAGGCTTTGCATGTTGCTGAATATTCAATCAGTTCTCTCTCTCTCTCTTGAGTGTTTTGTGTGTGTGAAGGAAGGAGAAGAAAAGGACATCATTTACTCGGGTAACGAATGCGGCATCCCGACAATCAGATCTAGCTCGATAGAGTTTGTTTCTAGATGATCCACCCCTACGGTGAAGAATCTTGTGTATCCAATGAAGGTTTTTATCTTGAAGAAATTTGTGATCCTCTAACATGGGCTAGAGAAGAAAAATCTTCTAATCCCATTTGAAATATAGTGGAAGTTGAGGTGGGTCTTCGGACCGTTGTTTTTTCCTCTCCACCTTGGAGGGGTTTTCACATAAAAAATTTATGTATGATCTTTTGTGATTATTTTTTCATTGCTTGCATAGGGGGGAAATTTAGTTTTTCCCAACAAGTTAAACCCTCCCTCTTTCATGTAAATATATACTAGTAATGTCTATGCCCGTCGGCATAGCCACAGCCGCCTTTGGCAGTCATGACCCCGCCTCCGGCAGACTACCCCCGCAGGCAAAGGGAGCTTGTGATTGGATGCCAGTGCCACACCATTCGGGTTGAGCTTTCGGGTTAAACGCTTCGATTGAACCGCATTGCTCCATTTCAAGAATTTTTCTCTTCTTTGATCCCTCATGCTGATCTTTAAAAAAGCATCAAAATTTGAAATTAAAATAAGAAATCATTAAATCCTAATTACTCAATTTTGGCAATGGAAACTCGAATGGCATTCCGAGTAATTTGAATAGCATTTCTAGGTGTAATTAGGAAAGCTTTTATGGACGTTAAGAAAGCAAGTGTTCACATTATTGAGAAAACAATAAACCCTAATTACTCCATCACAGCAGTGGAAACTCAAATGACATTCCTAGGGGTAATTCAAATGGCATTCCTTGGCATAATTAGGAAAGATTTTAGCGGTAATGTATGATAGGTCCCTCTGATAGATCAATTTTAGTGATAAAGACAACCAACATGGTTAAGTAACGTTAGGTCCTCCCGATAGAAAAAATGTCTCTTTGACCCCACCCCTGTGGCCAGCTGTACATGTGAGCAAGACTCCTACATTTAGCTATACATGTGGGCACTAGTCCGAGCCTAACAAAAGCACTATAGCAAAAGAGTAACAATCTTCAGAAATGTTACTCTTTTGCTACAGTGAAATCACTTGTAGCATTTTTTTTTTATAAAATCTTGCCATAAAAATATTTTGCTACTGTGAAATCACTGAAGCAAAAGTGTACGTAACAATTTGCACATATTGAGTAACAATCAGCGCAAATTGTTACTCTTTTGCTATAGTGAAATCAATGTAGCAAAGTTTTTCTTTATTGAGAAATCTTGTTAAGAAAAAAAATTGCTATATTGAAATCACTATAGCAAATTTTATTTTTTGAGAAATCTTGTTGAGGAAATTTTTTTTGCTATAGTGAAATCATTGTAGCAAAAGAGTTACAATCTTTTCAGATTGAGTAACAATCTTTGTAGAGTAACAATCTGCACAGATTCTTAATCTTTTGCTATAGTGAATTCACTATAGTAAGTATTTTTTTCGTGAAATCGCGTCCCAAAAAAAAACTTGCTACAATAAAATCATTTTAACAAATCCGCCTATTGAGTCCTATATCGACAAGGACAGAGGGGCAAACTCTAAGGGGCATTTTGGCCGTTTAAAAGGGATAAAAGCCACGTGTAGGACTTGCTCTAGCTGTATCATTTTCGGGAGGGATCTCGTGCCATACCATCTTGTTAGTTGTCCTTCCCCTTAAACCAATCTCTTGTCATGGTCCGTTCACTAAGTCTTCCAAGATTTTATCGCTAGTAAAGTTGCATTTTTCTACCCAAAAAAAAGGTTGCATTTAATTTTCCTAATGGATAGAGCCTAAATATTTGAATAGCATTACCATGATTAAAGAAAAATTGTAAAAGAAAAATATTGTAATGTTTGATGCTTGAATCTCAACCATCCTATGATGGGGACGATCACACCATTGTTTTTATCTCCATAGGTTATCATGCAAACCTCTTTAAATACATGTTCATTCCCATGATATACATTTATTTTTTTCTAGCCATTCTTTGCCTCTCTCATTAAAACACTACTTTAATCAGTTACTATATATGGAGGAGAGGTGTGAATCACATTTATTATTGGGCATTTGGTTCGACAATCCAAATATATCTTTTATCTTATGTTATATACTAGTGCATGCCCGTGTCTGTCGGCACTGCAGCAGGCCGCCTTCGACGGTAACACACCTGTTAGCAATACAGCGGGTCGTCTTCAACAGCAAAACACCTTCCGGGCATCACTACCCCACCCCCACCATCGTATGCGACGATAACACACTTGACTGTTTTCGGCATGCCCATGCCGATTGGCACGAAGCGGAAGCCTTCGATGCGATGACAACACACTTGACCAAATAACAATTAAAGAATCATATAAGGCATCAAAGCAAAGTAAAAGAACCTCTACTTGGAGAAATATTTATCTGTCATATTTGTGAGTGCATGGTTCTTTGTAGATGAACAACCATCATCATACGGTATTAAATAAAGATATTCCGGACTAAGAAAATACAATGGCAGGACCTAGGGGTGGCAATGGGTCGTGTCGTGTCTAGTTTCGGGTCGTGTCCAAAATCCCTAGACCCAGATCCGACCCGTTTAACTAATCGTGTCTAGATCCTAAACCCATACCCGACCCGTTTTTAAACGGGTAGACCCGATAAGACCCATTAGACCCGTTTACCACACGAGTCTATTCAGTTGACCCGATCAGACCCAATCCAACTCGACCCGACCTGACCCGATAAGACCCGCTAGAACTACATTCTACAGTATCGGATTGCGGGTAGACCCGACACGACCCGTTGAATTTTAGACAGGTCTTCCCGAGTCTACCGTGTCCAGACCCCAAACCCGGACCTGACCCGTTTATTAAACGGGTCTATTGTGTCGACCCGTTTACGACCCGAACCCATTTAGGCCCGCTAACTTTGTGTCAGGTCTGCCGTGTCGGGTCTAGAATTGCCAGCCCTAGTAGGACCCATATAGGATCATCTACTCGACATTATTGCTTCTATTATCGGAGAATTGTGCGATTGTTATTGTTTTTCTCTCCTTTTCTTTTATCTCTAGTAAAATTTACTATTATATTAATAAAAATGGTAGGAGTGTAGGACAAACTCTCCCTCCTATATCTAGAGGAATTTCTTAACAAAAAATAAATAAGGCGCAAGGTATATGGCACCATTAATAGCCCTTCTCAATATCTTGGTTGCATGAAAAATAAGATTAGATGCACGAGATATTATAACACCAGATCGCAATAGCTCGTGATAAAGGGATACGAAGATCCTGCAATAACATGAGCAGCCAAGCAAATCTCTGCGATAGTTTCAGCAAGACATCTATATTCAGATTCAGTAGATGACCTAGACATAGTAGCTTGTTTCTTCACAGACCAAGAAATCAAATTAGAGCCCAATAAAACACGAGAGCCACTGATTGATCTCTTGTTAGAGATGTCACCAACCCAGTCAGCATCTACGAAGGCTTGAAGAGTAAAAGAATCTTTAAAAAACTGATGACCGAGATGTAGAGTCCCATGAACATAGCGCAGAATTCGTTTTACAGTAGAAAAATAAACATAGGGTAGGATTATGCAAATGCTGCCAGATAATATCTCTTTATTACGCCAATTAAACTGGCGTAATAGATAACCCTAATACGCTAGTTCAACTGGCGTAAAAAGTCTTTTTTGACAAATTTAAGACTATTAATCTGTTTATTAAAATATTATTATCATTGGGTCTGTTTTTTGAAAAAAAATATATGTTAATTTTTATTTGTAAACTCCTTGGTCGCCTATTATCTTTTGTAGAATAAGCAACTTCGGCAATATCATCAATCTTAGCATCTGACATAGTTGACTCAAGTAGATCAATTTGTAGCCATGACTTGTTCATTCAAGTACATGCACATGCCTGTCGGCACTGCAGCGGGCCACCTTCTTGCGGCAACACATCTGTCGGCACTGCAATGGGCCGGCTGCCTTCGGCGGCAACACACCTAAATGCCTTCGGCAACAGAACACTTTTGACGATAACACCGGCATTCATAGGGACACCTATTTCCTCGCTTGTACCGATTGGCATGAAGCGGGCACCTTCGGTGCGACCAACTCCCTCTCCCCCTATAACTGATCAATCACAATTGTTTCTATCCGAACGGATTCCTCGAGATCGACCCGATGATTTGGGGCGGCCGAAATTTCAGTAAGCGGGTTTATAGCTTTGATGTGAATCACGATCACGGGATGAACGGTCAGGTTTAGTGCAATTTTAATGGGCCGAGATTTTAGGGGTTTAGTGCAGTTTAAATGGGTCGGGAGTTAGTTGACGGGGAAATAGAGATGGTGCGTTGATTTTTGAATGAATGATTAGATCTATTCAATTCATTTTTGTCCAGTCAGCTTGTCCTAGTCAGCTTTCGTTTTGTCTAGTCAGCACAAAACCGACGTGCCATGTTATATATAATATATGGGTCATATGCCAAGTCCCCTATTGGCACTGTAGCGCCCCTCTCTCTCTCTCTCTCTCTCTCTCTCTCTCTCTCTCTCTCTCTCTCTCTCTCTCTCTCTCTCACGAGAGCGAGCGAGAGAGCGAGCAAGGCACCTCCAGCGGCCCTCACCGTCTCCGGTGAACTGCCCACGAGAGAGAGACTCCTCTGATGCCACCACCTTCAGCGGCCTCCACCTCCGATGGCCCCGCTCAATATTTTTATTTAATTGGGACCTTCTTTTTATACAAGGTCTTAGAGCATTTCCAACCATCCTCCATAACTCCAAAATGGAGTTGGAAACCTCTTCAACCGTCCTCCACTTCCACCTCCATTTTAGAGATCATTTTTGGCCTCCATATTTGAAGGTTTGGAAGGATTTGGAGACCAACTTTCATAAGACTGTTCTTCATACTTAATGTCAAAAACACCCTCTGTTTTATTCCCCTTTTATCCCATTTGACATTTGTGTTCCAAATGAAATATATACATAGAATTTTTTAATATATAATGGGGATATAAATTAGAGTGTTTTAATATAAAATAGAGAGAAAAAAAAATGGAGACTTGTTGTTGGAGTGCATGTGCCTATAAATTAACTTTATCTCCATTTTGGAGGTCATGTGGCCTCCAAAATCGAGTCCACCGTTGGAGATACTCTTAGGCTATTTAGATGGTTGTGGGTCTTGAATGCCTTTTGTTCACATGGGGCCTTAGGCGACCATCTTCATGGCCTTATGGTCGAACCAGCCATAAGCGCGCAAGAGAGAGAGAGAGAGAGAGAGAGAGAGAGAGAGAGAGAGAGAGAGAGAGAGAGAGATACATGCTGTGTTAAAAATCAAAGCATGAAAAACTAATAGGTAGATGCATACAACATTAAAAACTAATGGGAGAAGATAGAACAAATCATAGCCCTTTTTATCCATCTCCAAACCAATCCTAGCCCCTCATTATCTCAAAGTGTTTCTCTGAAAACCGTGCTTTATCATATAGATAACCTTGACCGAGTTCTTTCTCGAGAGGGGCACTGAATTTGGAAATCAGGTGTAAAACCAATCATCTATACAAAATTGAGAATACCATGCGGAGGGTACAGCATTAAAAACCAACGAGTCAATGACCTTATGGATAAATTTTCCCTAGGAGAGAGAGAGAGAGAGAGAGAGAGAGAGAGAGAGAGAGAGAGAGAGAGAGAGAGAGAGAGACTCCATTGTGAAATTCTTCATGCTGTTGTAAATCCATGAATGTTTCTTCATATTCAACCAATTACACAAAGTGCCAACTAGCTCAATCACCACAACCAATGCCTCTGTAGTTGTCACAGCCTGCTTTGAAGCAATTTCAGATCTCCGAGCAGTTTGGTGCAAACATTGCATCTTTGAAGTTTGATCATCTCTCAGTTGATCATCGTTAGGCCAGAAGCTTTGCAAGCTCATCCACTCTCAGGCTCCCAGACGGTGCTACACCTGAAAGAATTTCCCTCAAATCTTCCCTTCTGCGACTCCTAGGGTTCTTCCTCTCACTCCCTCTCTTTTCCGGAACCGTGACAACTTCGACATCCACCTCCTTGAATTTCTCAATCTTCTCTTCTTCAGCCTTGGCCCTCCGAACCACAGTTTTCCTGATTCTCTGCTGGAAGGCCGGACCACACGGAGCTGTGTTTGCAAGAGCAACAGACCTCTCGTAGACAACATTAGCATCCAAGTATCCATCATCCAAGACGAGCGCACGGCCACTCTCAACAGCCTGACTCAGAAGAAGCATGACTCCATCCAAACATGCACTAGACCTCATGGCACTCTGGCATGGTAAACCGTCTGTCGGTGTGATTTCTGAACCATCAGTGATATCGACACTCTCTGTTCTGGTACCTACTCCATTGTTCTCGATCAGTGTCGAACCCCCAGAAGAAGCCGGTAATAGCTGAGGTTCTCTGTCTGGAAGCGAAGCATCCTCGCTTACTTCTAAATTCAGACCATTGTCGCTGGAAATGCTTTGGCGAGGTACTACCATGCATGAGTCCTCGTCTGACCAAATCTTAGTTGAAGGAATCAACAATGGCTGATCCATCGTTTCCAAATTGGAGGGACCATCAGTTTCTTCTATTCCCACATCTTTAACCGGTGCAGCTTCCTCGTTGGCATCGAGTTCATTCGAGCAGTTTCCTGAGCCCAGTATTTGCTGATTATTCAATAATGAATTGATTCCGGTTGGAGTGGTTGGCGGACCATTAGCAACAAGTCCCACGGATTCATCATGATTGCCTTCCAGTGGTGGGAGCGACGATTTCCAATCTCTCCCTCTCCACATAAGTATATGCTCATAAGCAAACGATAGGAGGACACATGGCACAAGACCCTGCAAGGCCAATTTCAAGAAACTCTTAAAATAAAAACACCCAAAAAAAAAAGAATACTGTTGTGGCCTTAAATTTTACCAACCTTGAGTTTACCACCTATTTTCCTGTAGTCACTTGGGTTCATATCCTTACAGTTGATCCGGACCAACTCGCATTCCTCAAATGCTTCTCTTACATGTTGAACGAGGTGAGAATAAAGGCCGTTTTTTCCTGTTAAGAGAGTTTATAGAACAACTACTCAGCTTCCCTTGGTTTCAAGAAGATTGTAAAGAATGGAACCAACGACTCCGATTTCCGAACAGTGATCGGTTTTCATGAATTATGAGAAACTAAAGGTAGTGATCAAACCACACTGCTAATAGAGTAGTACTACCAACAAAGGGCGAGCAAATCAAAAGATTAGTAAGATAAACTGAATAGAGCAGAAAAAGGGTGGAAATGGTTACCAAGCTTGCGTATAGGAGGCAGTGTGTGCCCTTTCTTTCGCATCTCTGTCGCTTCTTCCAATGTTAATCCTTCTGGAACCTGCTGTACCAACCTTGGATATACTGGTGTAATAGGTTTCCAGAGCATTAGAGGATATCTGCGGCGGGTCCTATAGTTGTAGTTTCGACCACGGAATAGGAAGATCACTCCGCCTTTGTTGTATATAATCTTGCCTCCGGTTTTCTCCTGTCAAAACATGAAAGGAAATGTCCGATGTATGAGATGTAACTTAATTGAGGAAGACAACATTACAGTTTCTCTAATTCACAACAATCTGAACCAGCCTCTGGCATGTCCTCACTATAATAGGTTCCATATTAAAAGTTAGAATTAGTACTGCTTCTATTCCATTCACTAAAATAGGCAAGTATCACCCTTCATGATAAGGAACAAATAGCGCATACTTAGTGTCGTAGTGACTTTTTTTTTAATGCAAATACCATTGATTGTAATATTCAATTATTACCGAGGGGGTAGTCACGAGATCCCACAGCAAAAACCAACAACCAATATTAGACGCACGATTTACGTGGAAAAACCCACCATAACATGGAAGGAAAAAACACCACGAGGCCCGGCAAGCGAATCTACTATCATCCAAGATCGGTTACATTTACATTGTTGCATTCTCACTTCTCAAGTGTAATGTACAAAGGAGGTTCAAGGTGTACCCAGTCGTGACGGTTGAAGCAGACTGGCCGGCCCATCGGAGGGAAGATGGTCGACCACCACGGTCGTCGAGAACCTCCTAGGGCCCACAAGCCGGCCCACCTACTTGGCGCTTAGGCCGGCTACACACATGTGTTCACACATGTACATCCATTCACACACGCACGGGCCTTCGGCCTCCGTCATCTCCGAGGTCGTAAGGGTCATTGCCTTCGTTGTTGTGCACCGTCGTTGTCATCGGGATCGATGTCGCCCTCCGTCATCAAGGTCGTTGCCATGAATCGATCAAGAAGAAGAGCAGTCGTCTGCACCTCCTTCCGATGGAGTCACACACAGCAAGTGATTGGGTGGGGGAAGGGGTCGGAGCCGCGCCCTCCCTTGCTGGTGGTGCTAACAGACTAAAGGATAGGGAGGGAGGGGGTCGGAGCTGCACCCTTCCCTGCTAGTGGTACTTGCCGACCAAAGGAAAGGGGGGAAGGGGCCAGAGTTGCACCCATTCCTACTGATGATGACGTGCCGCGGCAACTGGCCGAAAACGAGGGGGGGAGGAGGGGGTGGCGACGCCTCCTCCCTCTGCCGCTGGCCCTGCGGCTGGTAGGAGATGAGGGGGGAGGAGGGTGGCGACCCCTCCCTCTATAGCTGCTCCTGCAGTTGGTCGGAGACGAAGTGGGGGAGGGGCCCTGGGCTGCCCCTCCCCTCAGCTACTCCCTATGGCCGGAGATGAGGTGGAGGTGGGGGGACTAATGTAGGCGTGGGAGAACCTACACTAGCTTTAGGAGGGATTTGAAAAAATCTGAAAATAGGAGAACCATGGGTATTTTTTCTTTTCAGGATGTTCAGTTTTTCAGATCTGGACGAAAATTTGTGAAAGTGAGGGTCTTGATATGAGGAAGGAATGATTTGAAATTGAGTTTGATCGGGTCACTGGATCTAACGTTATGACCTAATATGTATGCAGATTTTATAAAAAAAAGGTAAACAGATTTTATCTAAAAGTGTTATTGGATCTAAAATTATGACCTAATTTGTATGCAGATTTTATAAAAAATAGTAAGTAGATTTTATGTAAAAGGCTAAAACAATTATACAAGGGCCATGACAATCCAATTAATTATAATAACGATTAGGGCTATTAATGGGCTTCAAAAGGAATGAATATGGACATTTAATGGTTGTGATGCGAAGCAGAGGTAAAGAAACAAATAAAAGATGACGCAGAAGCGAAAAAAGGGGATCAAAGTGAGGATAGATAATGCCTGAATGATTCTGTCATGGATCGATGAGAGAATGCGCCGATGATAACGCTCAAGGTGCAAGGTCGGACGTTGAAAGAGGTCGGATCCTTTGGAAAACAATGTGAGGCATTCTTGAAGAGAAATCGAGGCGTCAACAAAAATCAGGGACTCGAGTCTCTCCTGGAAGCTCTCAGGAAGATGCAAACTTTCATCAAAATCTGAAATCTTCTTTTTCTCTCATCCATTTTATATATCTAGGGTTTGCCATTGAGGGTGGAGACCGCAAGGGACATAGGAGTGGAGGGCATGGATAGAGAAACAAATAAGGAAAGAAGAGAAAGAATAAGAGAGAGAAAGAGTGAGGGTTCACCTGTAAAGAGGAGAAAGATAAAGGGGGCCAGTACGGTTGTACGGCAAAAGAAAGGGGAGGGGGCGGTGGGAAAAGAAGCATGTGTTGGGCTTATCATAAAAGCCCGCTAGGATTTTATTTGAAGCCCATATTAATGCCACGTCATTTAATGTTTAAGTCACAATGATCCGACTGTCGGATTTGAGCTTCTAATCTCGACTGTCGGGAGCCCTGCAAATACATGCTAGCATATTTATTCTAATTAAAAACTGAAAACACACCCTAAAAATATCCGGAATTATCCAAAATGCTCTCGGATGAGGTTACGGACATTCCCACACGACGAGGCATTGATTACCAATTATAAATAAAACATAAAATGGTCAAAAACATGAAATAAAAGGTTTATAAATCCTAAACTCTAAACCCCTAAACCTCGAACCCGAAACCCCAAACCCCCAAACCCACCTAAACCCTAAACCCTAAAGCCCTAAACCCTAAACACCCTATACACCAAATCCCCTAAACCCTAAACCAAGTAATAAATAAATATTTTCAGCATAATAAAGTTAGATTAAAAAAATATCCTGATGCAAATTAGGTATGTATCAATCGCTTTCGCTGAAAAAAAACTCGCCCTCGAGTTTATGCCAGAAGATGTTGTCTGCAACAGAAGGAAGACCATCACCGTAGGATTGTCGTTGGGTCTAAATCTAATGATGAATCCCCATCAGATGGTGTCACGGAATACAAGTATCCTTCGGATCCCTCGCGAAGGAATGGCTGACATCGAGCGAGGGTCGGAGGCCACTTAAGAACTGGTGTAGAAGCATGCGAGTAGATTTCTTCTCCCTATAAATTTATGATAACCAACCCTCTTATCCTTCGTTATTTAATCCTATAATCAGTTATTCAAGTTGTAAGTAAATTATAATCCAAATTATTCTGTTTAATTCCTTTTCATACTTATCCAGTTAACAAAAAAACCCAAATGCACCCGCTTTTGATCCAAAACTACATCTAAGTCCTAATTTAATGGAAATAATCCAGAAATTTTTAGAAAAAATACTAAAAAAATGTAAAAATATCTGGAACCAATAAACTTATATAATGAGTCTAATGACTTGACTAGACTCATCAATATCACCTAACGATACCCAACGGCACCTACTCGGGGCTCCAATTGACCTTCTTAATACAAAAGTTGTCACTTTAAATACTATATAGATGTTACTACATTAGTATTCCCCAACCTTTTTTAATTAATTACCAATGATCAATCACTAATTGTTACCCATGCATCTTCTCAATGGACAAGTGCATTCAAGAACTTGACATAGAAAGAAAATATTCTTGTAAAAAGAATTGACAAAAAAATCCACAACATGAATTTAAAGAAACTAACCTCTAATTGTTGCCGAACCTTATCCATGTCGACAGTGCACACTCCTTTACATTTTATCTTACATATTCTCTTTCGTTTCCAATGAGCATGTATATTTTCCAACATGTTGTGCGTTAAACCATCTCTACCTGCAAAAAGACATAATAGAAGAAACAAAACGAGAAAAAACACAATGTCATAGATCTTAGAAAAAAAGAACACATGTGATAGCTGCAAATAAAACAGATTAACAACCATCTTGGCAAAAGAGCAATTAGAAATGACACTAAACAATGCAGACCACAAATAGCCTCTCTTTTCTTTCCCAGTTACAAGCACCATCGTCAACTTGAGATTCCAACAAAACACATGCACACGCACGCGCGCACACACATGTGCAAAAAAGAAAAAAAGTATCAACACCTCAACCAACCTGCTAAGCAGCTGAAGGCAGCGATGAAATTGAATTTTAATAATTTTGTGTAAAATTTCAAAAGGTGGCTCACTTAAATCATAACCCTTTAAATTATGATATTTAACTGTCTTTTCATAATACACACACTGAACAAAATAGGCTTGTAGGAAACAAAATCTGATTGATCCTGTATTCCTCAATCACAGGATGCTCTGGCCAAGAAAGGTACGGAGCCTAAGATCCCAATTGCAAGACATATGAGTACATTTGAGCCGCTTTTGCCTTCAGGAATTAAGGATTTATTGTTATGGGTCAATAAACAAATTTTGCAACGCATTAACCAGTCATGAATGCTTCACATTCATGGGATGAGAACCACGTACCAAGATGAATTCCAGTGGACAAAGATAGGGTAGTGAACAGATAGGTATGACCATATGCGCCTAGACTCTAGGAGACCTTTGCGCCTCATGTGCGCCTTGAGCCTTTCAGAACACTGTGATAAACGAATATACATTTACATATTCTGTGGATATTTGAAGGCTTATTGTATCCAGATCCATTAATTGCACGATTAATTGGATACAGAACCATTTACATCCGGCCAATTTTGTTCAATGGTCAACAAAACCCAGGCAAGGTTGGTCTAATTAACACGTAATATCACACTTTTACTAAATACTTATATTAATAAGGAAGAATAATTCACTAGATCTTGATATAAATTCTATACATGATTGATATTGTGCTCAAACAATAAAATTCAAATTAAACAAGGCAAAGGGCAATGCATTTATCGTTTAGTGGCAGAATTATTTTCCTACGGAAGTAAGAGTATAACAAAAATTAGGTCAATTCCATTCTCATACTACAATTACTACAGCAATAATGTATTTGGGCATTAACATCACATCTTAACACCTTTGAGAGTTAAAAAGCCTTATGGTTTCCCTTTGCTGTTGTATGATGTGGGTATGTGGGAGCTAGGTTGTGCTTTCAATAGTATATATGATCCTCCGCTTTCATCTTATACAATGACTTTCATCGTCTTCTTCTTGATGCTTCACTGCCTATAAGCATGAACCTTCAAAAATATCGATATAAATGCATCATAAACAAGAAACGAGAAGAAGGGTTGTGGTTGTCGCTGTGAAGACATAAAATGTATATGTAAGGCTTATACAATTCCTTAGTCTATATCTTCATAAATACAAAGAATATGTATATGCAACAATATAAAGGTAGATGATCTTAAATGGAGTGGATGTGGCTCATGTCAGATAAGATTATTGTCACAATCCCTAGCATGGAGAGGATGGAGAGGGAGAGAGAGAGAGAGAGGCTAGGGTTTTGGGAGAATGGATTGACCGTCTCATTAGGCCAAGGGCCAAATATATATATGGATACAATAAGAGAACCAAAGGGTATCCTATACAGGTATCTACGGGTATCTGTATCTCAATGCTATACACTATCTCTAACAGCCCCCCTCAAACTCAAGGTGGGTCATACACCATGAGTTTGCTAAGCAGAAACTGAAAGCGTGGAGCAGGATGTGACTTCGTGAAGAAGTCGGCAATCTGTTCTCCGGAGGAAACAAAAGGGAGAGAGATGGTCCCGGCCTCATACTCCTGGCGAGAGTAGTAGCAATCGAGCTCGATGTGCTTCGTCCTCTCGTGAAAGACCGGGTTGGTGACAATCTGTATAGCACTCCGATTGTCACAGTGAAGGGCTGTAGGTTCAGAGATCTGAACCCCTAGATCTCCGAGAAGTCGTCGCAAGTGAACGATCTCTTTGGTAGTAGAGGCCATGGCTCGAAACTCTGCTTCAGTACTGGACAGAGAGACAACGCTCTGCTTCTTGCTGCGCCATGAGATAAGAGAATCTCCAAGAAATAGGCAATAGCCGGTAGTCGAGCGACGAGTGGTCGGATCACCAGCCCAGTCGGCATCCGAGTAGGCACGCAGGACCAGAGGAGAAGTCGATGATAGGAGGAGCGACCGGGTGATGGTGCCTCGGAGATAACGAAGAAGCCGGAGACGGGCAGCATAGTGAGCAGAGCGAGGGGCTTCGACAAACTGGCTGATGATGCTAACGGCGTGAGCAATGTCGGGCCTGGTGATGCAGAGGTAAACCAACTGGCCAACGATCTGTCGGTACCGAGTAGGATCTGAGAGAGGCTCACCATCGGTGGGACGAAGCTTCACGTGAAGCTCGAGAGGGGTGGTAGCGGAGCGATCATCGGAAAGTGCAGCTCGACTGAGTATGTCGGCTGTGTACTTCTGCTGAGATAGCAGAATCCCTCACTCACTGTGGGCGATCTCTAGCCCAAGGAAGTAGCGAAGAGGACCTAAATCCTTCATCTGGAACCGGCGCCGAAGATGCTGCTGAAGGAAAGTGATGGCAGCTGAGTCATCACCTGTGATGATCATGTCATCAACGTATAATAGGAGAATCGCCCTGCCCTGAGGAGATGACCGCACAAAAAGTGAGTGGTCCTGCGAGCTCTCAATGTAGCCGATCTCGGTGACGGCTCGTCGGAAACACTCAAACCAAGCTCGAGAGGCTTGCTTGAGTCCGTAGATAGCTCGACGGAGGCGACAAACATGCTGGGGAGGAGTATGCAAACCAGGGGGTGGCTGCATGTAGACGACCTCTGAAAGATCACCATGGAGAAAGGCATTATTCACGTCCATCTGGAGAAGAGGCCAGCGACGGACTGCTGCAACTGCCAGAAGTGCACGAACGGAGGTCATCTGAGCTACAGGTGCGAAGGTCTCCTCGTAGTCTATTCCGTATGCCTGAGTGAAGCCACGAGCCACCAACCGAGCCTTGTGCCGCTCGATGGAACCATCAGGTCGCCGCTTGACCTTGTAGACCCACCGGCAACTGACAGGCTCAATACCAACAGGAAGGGGGACGATATCCCAAGTCTGAGTCTGCTCAAATGCCTGAAATTCCTCGCTCATAGCCTGTCGCCACTGAGGGGACTGGACGGCCTCCCGGTACGACCGAGGCTCCTGGTCTGTGTGAAGGGCTGCAAGAAAGGCTGTAAACTGAGGCGAGTAGGAGGTGACCGTGGCAAAACCAAAACGGTCAGGTGGGCCAGAGCTAAAGCTGAAGCGATCAAGTGGGTGGTGCTCGCGCTGAGGGTAGCGGGGCGGCGGGCGAGGATCCACGACCGGCGACGTCTGACTGGGCGTAGCAGGCGGAGTACCATGGACGTCGGGAGTGTGAGGAAGACCTACGGAAGAAATCAGTGATGGAGGAGAGGAGGGGACGGAGGAAGACTCCGTGGAAGAATCACTAGAAGCAGGGGGGAAGTGGAGCTGGATGAAAGGGGTGATGGAATGGGCTCGAGAGTCGGAGATAGGGTGGTAGGAGTCTCCAAGAAGGTGAGATCCTGAGCTGTAGAGGAGTAGTAAGGAGCATCCTCGACGAATGAGACGTGTCGAGAGATACGAAGACAACGAGTCAAGGGGTCATAGCAACGATAACCCTTGTGCTCGGCGCTGATGCCAAGGAGGATGCATTTAACTGCTCGTTCGGACAGCTTCGTGCGCTCATGGGGTGGAAGGAGAACGAAACAGGTGCACTCGAAGGTACGAAGCATACTGTAGTCAGGGGTAGAAGAGAAAAGACGCTCGTGGGGAGATACACTACCCGGGAAGATAGAAGAAGGGGTGATGTTGATGAGGTTGACTGATGTCAACACAGCCTCAGCCCAGAAAGTGCGTGGAACGGAAGCAGAGAGAAGAAGAGCACGCGTCGTCTCAAGGATATGACGGTGCTTCCGCTCGGCTACTCCGTTTTGCTCGTGTGTGTGAGGACAGGAGTGCTGGAATAAGGTCCCATGGGACTGAAGGAGTGTCCGCATAGCAGTAGAGAGATACTCGAGGGCGCAATCAGACCGAAAAGTCTTAATGCGACAACCGAACTGTGTGTGAACCATCGAGGTGAAAATCTGGTAGACCTGAGGAACCTCAGAGCGGTGCTGAAGAAGGTAGACCCAAGTGTATCGGCTGAAGTCATCGATGAAAGAGATATAGTAGCGATAGCCACACATCGAAGAAAGAGGTGCAGGGCCCCAGATATCAGAGTGTACTAAGTCAAAGGGAGCAGAACTCTGAGAGATACTAGAAGGAAAAGGTAAGGCTGTAGCTTTGGCAAGCTTACAACCGGTACATGTAGATAAAGAAGAAGAAGAGCAACGACCTAGAGCTCCAGTTTGGAATAAGCTCTTAAGGCGAGACTCAGAAATGTGGCCTAGTCTTCGGTGCCATAGGTCGGCATCGGAAGAAACTAAACTACAGACACTAGAAGGTGGAATGAGGGGAAGGTGGAGATGCTCGAGATGGTACAGCCCGCCTGACCTACGACCAGTGCCAATCACCCGTCCGGTACGTGGATCCTGCACAACACAAGAAGAAGGGGAGAAGGTCACAACATAGCCAGAGTCACAAAGACTGCTAATGGAGATGAGCTGCATGCGAAGCTGGGGTACATGCAACACATTGGGTAAAGAGAGACGACCGCTCGGTTCTGTAGTGGCGGTGATCGATCCACACTGTGAGATGGCTAAAGAAGAGCCATCTGCAGTGTGTATCGATGGGATGTGCGATGCCGGTCGGCAGTCGGTAAGCAAGGAAGCATTGGAAGTCATGTGATGGGAGGCCCTAGAGTCCAGAATCCAAGTGTCGAAGGTACCGGGAGTGGCTAAGTGAGCAGAGGAACTGAAGGCGCTGGAAGCCTCGGCGGAGCTGAAGCTCGCCTGCTGGTCTAGGCGGAACTGAAGCTGTGCAAGCTGCTGCTGAAGGAGCTGAGTAGCGTCAGGTGATGATGGAACCGTGCGAGGAGAGAACGGAGCAGTAACAGCAGCAGCAGTAGAGCCATTGGGTCGACCACGTCTTTGGGGTCTCTGCCTTTTCTCGGGATGCAGCTTCCAACATGTGGCGACAACGTGACCTGGTTTGTGGCAGTGGGTGCACACAAACCGATCACGACCAGAGGTAGCCGGGACTGCAGCGGGGACGCCAGTGTGGCTGGAGGAGTCGGCCATGGTGGCTCACTTGGTGCCGGAGTGGGTTAATGCAAACAGAGAGGAATCCGGCGAGGTCGGAGTCGATCCGGATCCGACGAGGTGCTGTGGGCAGGGTAATATGCACGAATGTGCTGCTCAACGGAAGCGGTAGGGACGTGCGAGATGGCCGCTCTTGTTCTTCATACCAAGCACCAAGAAAGAAAGAGGAGTAATCCGGACGGCTGGGATGTAGATCCGGGCAGATCTGGAGGGTCAAAGCTGCCGATCCGATCAATGAAGAATCCAGAGGAAATAGGGACCCAGATCTCTTCTTCTGTAGCGTCGAGGCTCGAGATCTCTTCTTGATCTCTTCAAATGGCAGTGAGTGCACACATAGCCCAGATCGGAGGTCCAGATCGGTGGGTCGCAGGGGAGGAGTCCAAGGTCCGGAGCTGACGCCGGAGATGACCAGATCTGGAGCAGATCTGGTGGCCGGAGTTGCTGATGCTGCACCACGCCGGAGATCAGATCTGATCTAGGGTACGATCGCCGGGGGAATAGAGAGGATCGCCGCAGAAGAAACCCTCGAAACCCTCGAAATCCGGTCGTGGTCGTGGCTCAGATCCGTCGGTCGGAGGTCCAGATCGGTGGGTCGCAGGGGAGGAGTCCAAGGTCCGGAGCTGACGCCGGAGATGACCAGATCTGGAGCAGATCTGGTGGCCGGGGGCAGAGGAGATCGCAGATCGGATCGGAGCCGGAGGAGATCGACGTCGATCTCAGATCTGATCTGGAGAGGAGAGGAGAGCTCGCCGGGAGGGACCAGATCAGAACCGGAGAGGAGAGGAGCGCTCGCCGGGTCAACCCGGATCGGGCTGTCGGACGGCCTCAGTTCGCCGGAGGAGACGGCTCAGATCTGGACCGGAGGAAGCTGGGGATCAGATCTCGTCGGAGGTCCTCGGGATCGAGAGCTCTGATACCATGTCACAATCCCTAGCATGGAGAGGATGGAGAGGGAGAGAGAGAGAGAGAGGCTAGGGTTTTGGGAGAATGGATTGACCGTCTCATTAGGCCAAGGGCCAAATATATATATGGATACAATAAGAGAACCAAAGGGTATCCTATACAGGTATGTACGGGTATTTGTATCTCAATCAGTGTTTTAAAAAACTCGCCCCGGGGTACGCCCGGGGCGCGCCCCGGGGCGGGGCGGTCCTAAAACGCCCGGGGCGGCTCAATCTGGGGCTTTTTTCCTGTGGGGCTTACGCCCGAACCACTGGGGCTTACGCCCCGAACGTCCGGGTACGCCTTTTACGCCCCAATGGCCTGGGCTTACGCCCCACTGGACTTTGTCTGCATAGTTGAAAAAAAATGATTTGATTGCTACCGTGTGATCTTTTATATGCATCTTACTCTCTTGGATGACGATTATGACATTTTGAAACTAAAGTTGTTTTAAATTGGTTATATATCATGTATAGAATGATAGAATCTATGGAATATAAACGTAGATAGTTTGAATTTTGGTTAGAAATTTAGAATTTGATCTTAAATGATGTTGAAAGACAATGATAAGTTCATTTTTATTATCATTTTGTATATATTTGTGTTTTATCAACCAATTTTGTAGGCTTAAATGTTTTGTTTGTTCATAATATTTTTTATTTTTTTTGTTTTTAATCTATTTTCCCTATTTATATAATATGTTTTATTTCTATATATTTTTTAAATTAAAAAATAAAAAATTCGTGGGGCTTACGCCTCACGCCCTGGGGCTTACGCCCCGCCCCACATCAAGCAAAACGCCCCGCCTTACGCCCCCCCCTCTGAAAACACTGTCTGGTAGGCATCCCTAGTCACCAAGGCACGTGAGGTGCATGGCTGGTGGCGATCTCGTAGGTTTATAGTCATTGGGCGACTTGGTGAAACCTACCAGCGACCATTGACGACCAAGACATGAATTGTGAACAAGTACTAGCGATCTCGTAAGTCCAACCATTGGCCGATCTGGCGACGCCCACTAGTGATACGCGATGGCTGAGGCACGCAAGGGGCGCAACATCATATGCTGAACCATTGGGCGACCTGATAAGGCTCATGAGATCTTCAATAGATTCACGAGTCTTATCTAGAGCTTGGTCAAACTGTATTATGCCCCCGAATTGGGTCTTATCTAGATTTGGTTCATATCATTATTCTATTAGTTTGAAACTTTGAGTGATATATGTAGTTGGTAACTATTCCATGATTTATATATCACAAGATTTGGATTTGAAAGGACCGAACCAAATAAATTAGACCCTAATTTCTGATTTTTTTTTCTTCTATTTTGTGATATTTTTGGCCATGTATCACAGGATTTGGATTTGAAACGACCGGATCTAATAAACCAGACCCTAATTTCTGATTTATTTTTCTATTTTGTAATATTTTTGGCCAAAATAGCTGAACCGACCCAACCCCAACCGTAATCCGAACCCGAACTGATACGTTGTTTGCTTCGTCCGAACATGGCCCCCAATTGCAAGAAATTTATGGAAAGCCCCTAATTGCACAAAATCTAAGAAAAAATATCAGTTCTAATTGTGGCACCAAACCTCGATACCCTCCTTTCGTCCATGGATCTAGCTAAATTCTTGGTTGGATTTTGAGTATATTAAGCTTTGTCTAAAGCTCATGAAGCTTACTTTGAGTTTGGCCCTTTATGGTGACCCGGAGCCTTCTGATAATCTCCTCAGTACTTGAATTATACAACTGGGTATTAGTACCTTTGTTTCGGGCTGTCAATGGAGTAGATGTTAACCGTGATTTGCTCCTCATAACTCTCTCCTAAGCGGGCTTCATAAGGTTTATTTACTAATCGTTCACAATATGATCTTTATAAAAGGTCTATTTAATAATTGTTAGAGATAGTGTATAGCATTGAGAGTCACAACCAAGACAAGGTCGGGATGGGGTAACGTCATCCCAAACCTGCCTTGTTGTCATCCCTAGATGGATGGAGTAAGGCTTGATATTAATGACATATTTTATATATATGAATGTTGCATATATCCTCCCAATTGTAGATGTTTTTTTATGTAAAATTCCATTATAATCTACCTTATTTTCTCCAACCAAGAATCCTAAATAGTTCGACAAGATCAAAATCCAAAAGATGCACACTAATTGGATCAAAAAATCAATTTAAATCGATCTAAATACAACCACCTTTCAGCCGCTTTCCCCAAAGCAAGCCAACACCATTAATTCAACAGACATTGAATCAAAGGAAGAGTCGCATAGACATCATTTACATCTGTTTTCATCACAAAAGCCATTGTAGGAGAAATATCATTTGCAGCAAATTCAACTCCATGAGATTCCAGTGGACACATTGACATAAGATAGATAAAAGGTTTTAGATGCTTTTAAGAAAGGCATCAGCATCATCCAAGCCTTATCCCATCAAGATGGGGTCGACATTAGAGCACAGGTCTTATTGAGAAGGCACCAACAAAGATTTACAAGAATTTTACGACCATGTGTCAATCTGACGTCAACCCTCTGAGATTGGTATCGAGACCAGACAAAGGCAACTTGGCAAGAGAGGGGTCCTCCGAGAAACCGGAAAGCCCAGTTGATGGGTAGAGAGACCTACATTGCTTGTTTCGTGGTCTCGAGCAATCAGGGAGCAACCCGAAGAGGGTAGGAAGACAACATTTTACATAGGGAATTACTACATGATTATAGGCCAAAGAGCTAAAGTGAATAATATTCTTACTTTTAGAGATGAGAAAATAATAAATTTCAGCACTGACCCATATTCAACTGTCTCCTGGTCTTCAAGGAACCCTTGATCAGAATCTTAAGCTCCTCTTCCGTCAGTGGGGCTCCCAGTATCTCTTCCCTTGATGCAGCCGTGTACTTGGGCCCCGACCCCGCTAGGAAAGGCCCCGGCGCCTGAACCGGCTTCACCCCCTTCTTCCCCGGCGGTGGAAGCTTAAATGAGTCGAACTCTGGTAGCTTCTTCTTGCACGCTGGGAGCGGGGCCCGCCCGGTCCACGGCCGAGGCATTGTGGCCGGCCCGAACGGCGAGAACGGAGGCTCCCGCATGCCCAGAGGCATCACCTCGGGCGTCTCTGTGTAGCTGTACTTGAAGTGGAACGGCGCGTCCTTGAACCGGTACGAGACACCTTCCTCTCCCACCGAGATCCCAGTCTCGCCGTCCGGCTCCGGTGGGAGCCTGCCACGGCCGGTGGCCCTGGCGATCCGGCGGAGGCCGGGGTGCGAGGAGGAGCGAGAGGATTTAATGGGGAGCTCGGGTTTGGAGTACTTGGAGGCTTTGCCAGGGATGGAAGGGGGGGAGGGGGAGGATGGCGTGCCGCGGGACTTGTAGTCCACGGCTGAGGGCGGCGCGGCCGCTCCCGAGGCGGCGTCCTCGGGGTCCTCGGCGATCCTGGCGGCGGAGTGGTGGCGGCGGTGGAGGCGGATGTCGGCCTCGATCTCGTGCTGCTCGCGCTGACGGCGGATGAAGGGCTGGGCGTTGGCGTTGTTCCACCGGGAGAAGCGAACTTCGGTGGAGGAGCCGTGGTGTCGGGAGGGAGGCAGGATCGCCGGGAACATGGGGAAGGGAGAGGAGATTCTGTGCGCCATGTGGGGACGACAGCGCCGGAGCAATGGCCGGAGCGACTGTGAAAGAAGAGAGGTGTGTGCTATCACTTATCTGTTTCTCTACCCGCACCCCACCGTTCTATCCTCCACCCCCCACTTTCATGCTTTGGACTAAAATATCCTTTCGGATCGGGTTTCAGGCTGAGCTACGGGCTCAGAGGGTTAGGGATGGACCCGCCCGACCCGTGGCAAGTTCGGGTCGGGCCGAGGGGCTTTTTATTACACCCTACCCACTCTCTCTTCTCTAGCAGTGATCATCGTCCGACCACGTACCCCAGCATCCATCATCAGTATGTCCTAACCATACATAGCCCCCGCAGTCATCCATCGTTGATCGCCACCCCCACCATCGTATTCCTTGTTTCTCCTCCTCCTCATCGTCCGACCACGTACCCCAGCATCCATCATCAGTATGTCCTAACCATACATAGCCCCCGCAGTCATCCATCGCTGATCGCCACCCCCATCATCGTATTCCTTGTTTCTCCTCCTCCTCCTCCTCCACCTCCTTTCTATGCGTCCTCCCTCCTCCGTCAGAGAGGTACTGGTGAGGAGTCCGAGGGAGGGGAAGGGTGGTGGAAGCAGTGGGGGGCAAACGGGAGTGACTGAGGTGACATGATTAGTGGTGGCAGCGACATCAGTAACAAGGTGGGGGTATTTTGGAGAAATAAAATTTTGGTGGGTGAGAGAGGACAATGAGTGAAATTAGCAAGTTTCTTTTCCGTCTTATACATAAAATAAGTGGGAGGATGTTGGTGTGAGATTTTCTCTATCCCAAAACCTAGGTATTGAGATGGTCAGGGTCCCATCATATTTACAAGAATCGTGTTTCCGCCCTCTACTTTACCAAGAAGGGACTAATCCTCCAAGGACTAGCATGTTATGAGAAACTCCAACCAACTTTGGGGGACTTGAACTTACTATGTTAGTCTTGAAGAACTTCAAAGTTTTCTCGTATAGAACTCAAGTTCCACCAAAATAGATAGAATTTCGTAAGGCTCTCGTGACATGGGTTTCCAACCATGAATCCCAATTCCGAACAAAAGATTTTCTCAAGACAGGGTTGATGGCATGGATTTTGGAACTTGAATCTTGAATTTGGATTGAAGATTTTTTTCAAAACAGACCTGATGGCATGGGTTTCATGCCTTGAATCCATCTTGAGATTGCAGTACGTATTTTGGGGTTGTTCAGTTGTACAGATGCCCATCTCGACAGTCCCCTCTAGAGGGTGACATGCCTATGGAGGCTGGAAATTCACTAGCGATCGGACGCTCCAATCCTGTGCAAACACAAACAAGAAGAGGTAAACAACGGGGATGATTGGTCCTGGATTCCTTCTCCGAAGCTCAAGTCAGACGCTGAAACCCTCTTTCTCTCTCTTGTTGAAAGTGAAAAGATCAGTTTATTCTCGAACATACCTGGGTAATAGGGGTTGTCCCCTATTTATAGGATTCGGCAGATGTAAGCAAGAGAATAATTGTCGTGCCAACGTGTCATATCAGCTTGCAATAAGCTGTCAGCAGTTGTAATGAGTCGGCAATCTTGGCATGGCAGTTACGTTGTGAATGTAACAATCTTGTAACGGAATATGCAAGGGTCCCCTCAAAGTCATCTATTGAGGTAGTTCCTATGCTTGTTACCCGCATGGTCTTAGGGTCGGCCATAGATATATCTTCAGACTATATCTTTGAAATAGGCTTGGGATAAGAATGTTGAATTATGTGGAATGAGATAAAAATGGAATACATCTTTAGCTATAAGGACCCCTGTGCCTTTGTTCCCACATAGGCACTTTTCCTAGGAATGAATGGATAATATGCCTCTGCATAGAGGTTTTGCAATTGCTAGATTATTCCAAGTGTTGAGAAAAAAGGAAGATTATCATCATCCTCAGCTGACATCTTGTATCCTCGGCTATTTTGATAGGCCGAGGTTAGTTTATCTTCAGACTCTCTAAGCTTCTGTTGTCGGTCATCCCATATTCATTACCGGAAAGTCTGATAATTGGGTCCCGCGTATCCTTTTTCAATCTATATTGAGGATCATAGCTAGAATCTTACCACGTGGAGTATAATTTTTATGCATCTACAATGCCTATTTTCTGTTTTCCTCTCGTTTGTTGACTATCTGTTAAGGGTGAGTCAATGGGTTGTAAACCTTTTGCACGCTCACCCCTCTCAAGGGTGAGTTTAGTCGTCACACAGTGTTGTTAAGACACCTAGAGCTTGTTTGGCTGCTGTGTTTTCAACATGTGATTTTGAAAACACATGTGCAAACAATTTAGGATTGTTTGGTTAGTAGGATGTGATGTATGTAAACAAAGACACTTTCTAAATTTGTACAGCTTTTGCACATAAAAAACTGTGCAAATAAAGTTTTACCTAAATACATGAAACTTTAATTGAACATATCACATGTGCAAAGAGATATATGCGCATAATTTGCACAGCAACCAAACAATCCTCTAGTGAACCCCTCGCCCAATCAGTCGCTTGCAAACTACCCGATGCTATTGGCACCTCAAAACCCAAACCATCATCTCTAACCAATCCCCTGACACTGACCTATCTCTTCTTTCAATTTCCTCTCTACTCAGGATAGTTACTTATGTATCTTTGTTCATTGACTTTCGCTTAGGACTTGAACATGACGATCTGGCTTACAGCAAATTGAAGGCCAGACAGATCGAAGGCCAGGCAGACTAAGTGTGGACTGGGCTGAAATAGTTCTTCGCTTCAGGGTTGTCCCTTGCTTGATTTGGATAGGGCAAGTGCTCTCGCTTTTAGTTGTACTACTAGTTAGATATTCTATATTAGTGTATATCATCCCCATGCATATTCCCCCAACAGATCTTGTCTTCCCCATCATGGGTTTGTGGTCAAGGGGCCTTGGGCCTCCTATACTCTCCGCTAGTGTGGCGGTTTTTGGTTTGCGTCGGCCTGTGGCTCCTCCTAGAGGTTTGATTGTGACCTCCCCCTTGCAATAAACCAAAAAACAAAAATCTTATGTGTAACTTGTTGGTTTAGTACACTTGTGTGTACAAGGCAAGAGTCTAGCTCTCCCTTTGCCACATGGTTTCAGTGAACGCCCAGTTATGGCATGTTTACCGTGTAATACCACTACTTACTCTTTTCGTCTATTCACTTGGTGCATTTTTCAAGGTCCAGCCGAAGTGCATTTATAAGTTGTTTTTGGTTGCTAATAGGGGGTAATCCATAAAGGTTTTGCGGATCAACAATTTTAATCTAGACGGACTCAACGGCTAGCACAGGATCGTGGCATAACCACATTATGGGGTGTTTGGCATCAATCCGGAACCGCCTATTTCTATTACTAACAGCAAGTTTTGTGCCGCGAGATTGAAGATTTGGAAATGATTTTTTCTTATTCCATGTGTTTCTCTACCAATTGAAACGTTGAACACTTAATTTAAACTATAAAATGCATTGACGAAAATGCCCCCTACTGGATGAGGTTTAAGTGGAACAACTGTTCCGCATACCAAACACCCCCTTAGTTTCCCTTCCTATTAGTTGTTTTGTATACTATCACGGGGTTTTGGTCAAAGTGCACAAGGGTATACTTGGCATGAGATGGTTAACAATCCAACTGGACTTTGACCCGATGGACTTGACCTAAAATGGTGTGTGATTTTGTGATATTCCTTGAGTAGCCATTGTCCTAGCCGATGTCCATGCTGATTCACGGGAAAAATGTACCGATATAGTTCCGACATATGACCTACTCGTAGGACACACCTAGCATGGCCCGGTAAGTTAGGGGGAGTTTGGCATGAGGAACCGTTGTTTCGCTTAATCCTCAACCATCAGAGGGTATTCCCTTCAATTGTGATTTCTAGTGTTAATTCGGTGGTTCAGCGACAGGTTGGTAGAGAAACGCATATAGTAAAAAAATATCGTTCCCAACTCTTCATTCCACCAGAACAAATACTAGCCGTTACTTTTAAGATCTGGAATGTAAAATAGAAACGGGTGGTTCCGGATTGATACCAATCACCCCCTTAGGGTTCGTTACAGTGTTGTGGACCGTTGTTGTGGCCCGGAGTTTGAGGAATGGTTGTGCTGAGTTGAGACAACTAGTTTAATTGGATTGAACAACCCTAGTTTTATGGTAATTGAGCCCTATATATGTTTTTCTAAGTTGTAACCTTCCGAGCAAAGCATGTATCGTTGCCTTTTAGTTGTGTCGGACTACTTTGATAGTTCCGATTGATCAACTTGTTTTTGTTGGACCACGTGGTGTGGGCCGAGGTCTAGTTTAGACGTATTTAGGACCAATAGGCATTTTATTTGTTTTGGTGCTTGGGTTTGGACCCATGGTAGCAGTAATTGATTAGGAAAGTATCACTAAAATAATTTATTAACATGGAAAAACCACTTAGATGTATATACTTCCACATCAATTAGTGAAATGCTCATATAACATGTTTTTGGATATACACATATGTTGGATTCTGGCACCAAACATAATTCTATAAAAATCTCATGATTAACTTAATACACATGTGGTAGTACCAACGTTCGAAATTTTCATTTTGACCAACATTTTTACACCTATATATGAAAATATTTCGTGGAAATATTTCGATTGTGTGAAAATATTGCAGTTTTATAGATGTGGTATCACCAAATTTCATCAAATTCCATAACTTTTTGGGGGGTCAAAATACCCACAGCTCACTTTCTCCCTCGACAGCCCACAGCTCACTGTAACAACTCTCTCTCTCTCTCTCTTTATATATATATATATATATATATATATATATATATATATATATATATATATATATATATATATATATATATATATATATATATATATATATATATATATATATATATATATATATATATATATATATATATATATATATATACAGAGAGAGAGGGCCGAGACGCTACCCCTCAAAGCAGCGTTTTTGCTGCTTTGACAACCAACCACGGCCGCGCTGTTGGAATTGGATCCGCTTATCAGAGTCGCAGCGAAAGCAAAAGATAGATCCGAAGATCATACGGTGTATGTTTCATTACAATTAATTCTACAAAATAATCTACATGCAAATCTATGATCTTAGCATATGTGCGGACACCCTAGAGGCATACTACGATCTACGGAAGACATGCATGCATCTAGTTAGGTGTTTAGAATTATTATACCTTATGGATTTATGATCCGGAGAGAACGGAACGATGACGAACCGCACGTGAATCGTAAGAAAAACTGTCGGATAGCACCTTGTCCTTTGCGAATTGAGGAATCCTCGAAATCCCGTCTCTGAGTGCAAGGATTACGAGCCGACGGAGGAATTCGTTGCAAAGACGATGGCTAGCCGCGAGATCTCCTCCTTCTCTTTCTCTCTTCTTCCTTCTCCTTCCTTCCTCCTCCTTCTTCCTTCTTCTTCCTCTTTCTTCCTTGGCCGAAACCACAAAGAGGAGGAGAGGGGGGAGGTTCGGATTTTCTGGAAAGGGGAGACCTTAAGGCCGGCCCTCCCTCTCTCTATTACTCTTATAGGGCCGGTCCCCTATTGCTTCAAGGAAGCTAGGGCCGGCCCCTAGTAGATAAGGATAAGAGGGGGGCGGTTTTTAGGGTTTCAGGCGTCTATCGTGAAGCCTGGATGAAAACGCCCTTCACGAAAAGTGAAACACTGCGAGAGAGATTGAGTGAGGTGCGCTACTCGGAATCAAGTTCCATCAGCGCCTACGAGCTCCTGGAATTATTCCACTCATTCTAAGATCCATATTCAATATATTCTGAGCTATATTTCAGTATTTACCCAAATACCCCTATGGTCCGTAACACATGTGAATTAGGTTCTTAGGCTCCAGGCTTGTGCTCCATCACGCTACTTCGCATCCAACGTATCCAACCAGGTCGGGGAACAATTCCTATACGCAATGACAGGGTGGAACCTTCAGGGTTCGGGATCTCTACCTCCAACCGGATCCTTGATTAACTGTTCCGGTGACACACCGAAAGTTCCGTTAATCAGCCCTAATCCGATTAACCCGGGTAGCCACCCAGAATACGACGCGAGTTGAACTCTAATAATCCTAAACTTATGTTACTCCCTCGTAACCCTGTTCTCTACTATACTCCGATAATCCTTAGTCCCTCCTATTACTGGTGCCATGATACGACTCGGGCGGTGGGGAGCATCGTCAGATCCCGATCGATCATCTGACTAGGAATTGATGACTTGTCATCTATAACACCACACACCTTCCGGTGCTATGCCTAGCATCCGGAACATCGTCAGTCATACTGACAACCATCAGGCCTGGGTTAACTGTGTGGACAGATTGACTCATCAAAATGCACCCATCCAATACTGGACGTCGGATAACCTGTAGGGATTACATGTCACTCAAGCGCCAGCCGGGTAACCCAACGTACCATGGTATTGGACTATGGAAGGTCCGCACACGTTGGCACATCAAAGCACCACACAACTGGTTGGCCCAGTATACATGGTCCCTCAGGGTTAAGGACAAATTATCTATAGTAGTAAGACGGTTTATGCACCAGTGTCTGAATCAATGAACTGTGCACCGTCTTGGTTCCTGTTTAACACGATCATCGTGCTTGGTTAGGTGAATAGGAATCCTACGTTTCCGTGGTGGAGACTTTACCACATTCTCTACCTGCCAACAGCTTGTTCTCGGTGAAGCGATCGGCATCACCTAAGCAGTGAACTAGTTCTAGGTCTATACACAACTGGTCCACTGGGTCTCCCAAGCATGGATCCATCATGCGCCTCAGTGGCCTACTGTGTTCCCTAGGGTCCTTTATTATATGTGAATTAACATATACCAAAGTAGTATTCTAATGAAAACAATAACCAAAGTCATCTTTATTAATGTTAATACAGAAAATCCACGCTAAGGACACACGAGCTACAACAATCTCCCACTTGGCCTAGCGGGGAACAACAGTCTTAACTCCCATGGCATTCACGTGCTTCTCAAAAGCCTTGGTCGATAACGCCTTTGTGAAAGGGTCCGCCATGTTATCTGCAGACGCCACCTAAGTCACTGCAACTTCCCCTCGCTTCTGCAAGTCCCGGATAATATAGTATTTCCGCTCGATATGCTTGCTCTTTTGGTGATATTTTGGCTCATTGGATTATGCTACCGCTCCACTATTGTCATAGTAAAGGAAAATAGGATCTTGAGCTCCCGGTACGCATCCTAAGTCCGTGAGAACCTTCTTGAGCCACACCACCTTCTTAGCTGCTTCACATGCCGCAACGTACTCAGGCTCTGTCGTCGAATCCGTGATGCATCCCTGCTTCACGCTCCTCCAACTGACAGCTCCTTCTCCTAATGAAAACACAAACCCTGACGTCGATCTCCTGGATTCCGAATCTGATGCAAAGTCAGAGTCCATATATCCAATCGGCATCAGTTCTTGTGAAGAGTAAACTAACTCATAATCTCTCATCCTACGGAGATACTAGAGTATACTTTTCACAGCAGTCCAGTGCCCTGGACCCGGATTTGACTAATACCTGCCCATCATGCCTACTGCATAGCATATATATGGTCTCGTGCACTGCACAGCATACATCAGACTCCCTATAGCCGAAGCATAAGGTATCTTCTGCATCTCTGCCCTCTCCTCAGGAGTCTTAGGACTCTGATCCTTGGACAACTTCATTCCATGTCTGAATGGAACCAGTCCCTTCTTGGAGTTGTGCATACTGAATCTGACCAAGATAGTATCTATGTAGGCTGACTATGACAGCGAGAGAGTCTTGTTCTGGCGATCTCGAGTTACCTTGATCCCCAGAACATAACTCGCTTCATCCAGGTCTTTCATGTCAAATTAAGAGGATAACCACACCTTCACTGTAGACAATGTTCCAAAATCGTTTCCAATGAGCAGGATATCGTCTACGTAAAGCACTAGAAAAACTACTGCAGTCTTATCGCTCCTTTTATAAACACATAGTTCATCCACATTCTGCTCAAATTCATAAGACTGGATAGCCTGATCAAAACGCATGTTTCAACTTCTGGATACTTGCTTCAGTCCATAAATGGACCTTTGCAACTTGCACACCAGACTTTTCTAACCTTTTGCGACAAAGCCTGGAGACTGAGACATATAGATGTCTTCTTCCAAATCCCCGTTGAGGAATGTGGTCTTGACGTCCATTTGCTAGATCTCCCAATCATAGTGGGCTGCAATGGACAAGAGAATCCGGATAGACTTAAGCATAGCCACTAGCGAAAAGGTTTCGTCATAGTCGATCCCTTCTCGCTGGGTATAACCCTTAGCGACTAGTCTAGCTTTGTAAGTCTCAACGGTACCATCCGGACCTCTTGTTTTTTTGTACACCCACTTACACCCAACAGGTTTAATATTGAAGGTGGTGTTATAAGTGTCCAGACCGAGTTTTGGGACATCGATGTTAGTTCTGCCTCCATGGCTTCCTGTCATACTGCATGGTCAGAGGATACCATCGCTTCATCATAGTTCAGAGGATCATCCTCCTGAAACTCTGGATCTACCATAAAGGCTTCTCCAATGTATCTATCAGAAGCACTTGTGGTCCTCCCACTGCGATGAGACTGCAGTGGTTTCATAGGAGTTGATTCTACAGTATCGTTTATCTTAGTGGTATCGACTCCCACTACGTTTTCTGTCTACGTACTCCCATCAGTACCAAGCAATTCTTCAAGAACTACTTTACTGGTGGGCTTATGGTCTATTAAATAATCTTGCTCCAGGAATACGACGTTCGTCGAGATGACAACATTTCTATCCTCAGGATCATAAAATAAACCAACCTTTCTATCCTTAGGGCAATTGTGTGTTTATCAACCCTTAGGACGAGCATCAGGTTACGCTTTCAGTCCGCGTAGTTTGGTCCCGTAAGTTTGTTATCATTAAGTATGAAGGCAAGGGGGGCGAGCTTGGTCATGATTTCTGTAAATAATGGTTCAAAGCAAAATTAGGGTTTACTACAATCTATTTTATGGAATTTAAAAATAGATAATGTTTACTCCAGTCGCTATGTCTTCACTACCTCAAGTGGAGACATCCAGTAATCTAAATTCCCTGGGCTTGAGCACTAAGACTATCGGCCTTGAATTGGAGATAGCATCTCGGTGAGAGCATGTAACCGCTTCTGCCAACGGGGTTTTTACGACCCAGTCTTCATCAGAATTACCCATGTCAAACTGAAAGACCTCCTTGTCTCTTTTTGGCCAGCTTTATGTGACCCGCGTGCGCAGTAACGGCGGCTTCACACAAGCTTTTGGATGTTTCCCACAAATCTAGGTGGTGTCGGTAGGGGGGTTCATAGGCTCCCGCGGTGCAGGAAAAAACCGTCACCCACTGCCACCGGCATCCTCCATGTCCCGAAGGAAACCACTAGCCAAACCAGCATGGAAGGAAACATAGCTCTCACCCGGTGGGAATATCGAACTGCGTACCTCCCACCCAGACCCTTAGCCGGTTGATTGTGGAGGCCAGGGGCTCCCCTTTGGAGGGAACCTCTTACACATCCCTTCTTTGTGAGGTTTTATGCATATCTAGAAAGGTCATGACCTTCTAGACTTAAACCCTGGTCTACCGTGCTCCCACTAGGATTACAAACCTTCCCGCAAAGCATTAGTATCCTTGAAAAATATCATAGTCCCTACCTCGAATACTCAGCTTTCACCTTTCTTGCAAGGATCATATTACATAGATTCCAAGGATCCTAATACCTCACTAGTTTGCTCATAATCCTAAGATCTGGAGCCTAGCCTAAGGTCAACGTGAAAAGGACTCCCACTAGAATGACACCTCGTTCACAATTTGATGCCTGATGTCATAGTAGACCTTATCTCATTATAGGTTTTAATGCTGGCCAAATAGGGACATCCGACAACCTCCGTCGGACCTTAACCTAATGGTGGCATAACCAAATCGTGATGAGTTCATACTACCATCAAACGTCATCTAGAAACGGGTATCACACAGTGAAATCCTAACCAAACTTGGTCGCTAGGACCACGTGGGGAAAGGGCATCCCACTAGGATTATCATACTTCTTATGGAAACATTAGTTATCTCTAAACAAATCTAACACTGCGTCTATATCGGTGTACAGTACGTGGCTATCTGAACTACCACGAGGGCGGTTACCACCTTTTCTTTTAGCTAGCCACCGGATTCGCACGTGTTAGAACCATACAGAGACACCGATGAATCCATAAGCTTAGTACTAACCCTAAGCCTGATCTAGAGACAAACTCACAAGCAAGATAGATAATCACATTATCATCGGGGTTCTTTAAATACTAGGAAAAAGGAATCAACAGAAATAGCATCCAAACTGAATCAACTCCAGGGTCCGACCCCTGAACCTGAATAGCACAGCCAAGATATCCTGCTCTTCCGTTCTGCACGATCTCTGACGATGATCCCCATTATTGCCAACGTGCATGCTTTCGCCGAATCTTTGCACGCCATGGTACCGCTTGCCTGAACCGTGGATGTAGCATCATCTCCTTCGTCCTGTGATCGAAAAACTAACACGCTCCGAGCAAGTGCTCGTTCGTGTATAATTTCGATAGAAAGAAAAGAAAACAATCCTAGAAACATGGCCAGGGAACCGAGGGTGGTCAACCTCCACCCTCGCCCATCTAGAGCCTTAAAAAACACAGGCACAATAATAATCAATACAAAATTAAATTTGGGGTCCGACCCCCGGATGCATGCAATCACAGATTACTATTCAGTGTGGCACCTGCAAAAAGACGATACATAACACAATTCATATGCATGATCTACGCCGAACCCCGACGAAAACATATGCCATCATATATTCACATGATATTTTCATGAATTCATGCATGAAACATACACCAAAGCGTGCTCTAATACCAATTGTTGGAATTGGATCCGCTTATCAGAGTCGCAGCGGAAGCAAAAGATAGATCCAAAGATCATACGGTGTATGTTTCATTACAGTTAATTCTACAAAATAATCTACATGCAAATCTATGATCTTAGCATATGTGCGGACACCCTAAAGGCATAATATGATCTACGGAAGACATGCATGCATCTAGTTAGGTGTTTAGAATCATCATACCTTATGGATCTATGATCCGGAGAGAATGGAACGATGATGACCGCACGTGAATCGCAAGGGAAACTGTCGGATAACACCTTGTCCTTTGCGAATTGAGGAATCCTTGAAATCCCATCTCTGAGTGCAAGGATTACGAGCCGACGGAGGAATTCATTGCGAAGACGATGGCTAGCAGCGAGATCTCCTCCTTCTCTTTCTCTCTTCTTCCTTCTCCTTCCTTCTTCTTCCTCTTTTTTCCTAGGCCAAAACCACAAAGAGGAGGAGAGGGGGGAGGTTTGGATTTTCTGGAGAGGGGAGGCCTTAAGGCCGGCCCTCCCTCTCCCTATTACTCTTATAGGGCCAGTCCCCTATTGCTTCAAGGAAGCTAGGGCCGGCCCCTAGTAGATAAGGATAAGCGGGGGGCGGCTTTTAGGGTTTCAGGTGTCTATCGTGAAGCCTGGACGAAAACGCCCTTCACGAAAAGTGAAACACTGCGAGAGAGATTGAATGAGGTGCGCTACTCGGAATCAAGTTCCATCAGCGCCTATGAGCTCCTCGAATTATTCCGCTCATTCTAAGATTCATATTTAATATGTTCTGAGCCATATTTCAGTATTTACCAAAATATCCCTACGGCCCGTAACACATGTGAATTAGGTTTTTAGGCTCCGAACTTGCACTCCATCGCGCTACTTCGCATCCAACGTATCCAACCAGGTCGGGGAACAATTCCTATACGCAACGACAAGGTGGAACCTTCAGGGTTTGGGATCTCTACCTCCAACCGGATCCCTGATTAACTGTTCTGGTGACACACTGAAAGGTCCGTTAATCAGCCCTAATCCGATTAACCCACGTAGCCACCCAGAGTGCGACACGAGTTGAACTCTAGTGATCCTAAATTTATGTTACTCCCTCGTAATCCTGTTCTCTACTATACTCCGGTAATCCTTAGTCCTTTTTATTACTGGTGCCATGATACGACTCGGGCGGTGGGGAGCACCGTCAGATCCCGATCGATCATCTGACTAGGAATTGATGACTTGTCATCTATAACACCACACACCTTCCGGTGCTATGCCTAGCATCCGGAACATCGTCAGTCATACTAACAACCACCAGGCCTGGGTTAACTGTGTGGACATATTGACTCATCAAAACGTACCCATCCAACACTGGACGTCGGATAACCTGTAGGGATTACATGTCACTCAAGCGCCAGCCGGGTAACCCAACGTACCGTGATATTGGACTATGGAAGGTCCGCACACGTTGACACATCAAAGCACCACACAACTGGTTGACCTAGTGTACATGGTCCCATAGGGTTAAGGACAGATTATCTATAGTAGTAAGACGGTTTATGCACCAGTGTCTAAATCATTGAACTGTGCACCGTCTTGGTTCCTGTTCAACACGATCATCGTGATTGATCAGGTGAATGGGAATCGCACGTTCCCGTGGTGGAGACTTCACCATATCCTCTACCTGCCAATAGCTTGTTCTCGGTGAAGCGACCGGCATCACCTAAGCTGTGAACTAGTTCTAGGTCTACACATAACTGATCCACTGGATCTCCCAAGCATGGATCCACCATGCGCCTCAGTGGCCTACTGTTTTCCCTAGGGTCCTTTATTATATGTGAATTAACATATACCAAAGTAGTATTCTAATGAAAGCAATAACCAAAGTCATCTTTATTAATGTTAATACAGAAAATCCACGCTAAGGACACACGAGCTACAACACGCACCACATGTGATCTCCGGCTAGAATCAACATAAACAACCTCCGATCACCTCCACTAGTGATCTCCGCTGACACCACCTATCGGCTTCCACCAATAGAAGACTTTGGTGACTACTTCTATTGTGAGCCGTCCATTCATCACCCGATCTCATCCGGTAACCTCCGAGGACATCCTCACTTGGCAACCACCTCCGGTGACTTCTAGCACCTCCCGATTATAAGTTCGAATAACCTTTGTCGTCGTTCATGGCTTTGATAGCCATCGGCGACCTATCAAAGCAGCGAAGAGCGTTGTTTTCGAAGATAGCATCTTGTTTCTCATATATATATATATATATATATATATATATATATATATATATATATATATATATATATAGAGAGAGAGAGAGAGAGAGAGGGCTGTTACAGTGAGTTGTGGGCTGCCGGGGGGGAAAGTGAGCTGCGGGTATTTTGACCCCCCAAGAAGTTATGGAATTTGATGAAATTTGGTGAGGTTGTTGCCTAGGATAAGATGATCATCCTCACCAATTTTCATCAAATTCCAAAACTTCTAGGAGGGTCAAATGGTCGAAACAATTTCAGTCACCGTTAAAATTGCTTCGACCATTTGACCCCCTTAGAAGTTTTTTTTCGCCAAAGACGGTTTTATTTTTGACCACGGGTGCCCCACTTTTTTTTTTTTTTTTTTTTTTGACATCGGCGGGTGTCCCGAAATCTTTCGGGCAATGGCCCACTTCAGGCTCGGACTAATCCCTCCGGGAGTGAAGCCCGACCCACTCGGCAATTCCCACTTCACTCCTGGGTAAATCGAGGGGAGGAAGAGTTGAACCCACAACCTCATCACCAAAGCATCAGTTGCTTTGCCAACACTCCAACACTTTATTTATACACCACAAGGTGTTGCAAGACAAGTCCGGAATTCGATCCTGTGATTACCTTATAGGAAAACAATGGGGTTAACCACTGGACACAACATTAGTTGTGATTTGGGCTCTCACTTATCAGGATGTCAATGGACACAATGCACCAGAATTGGTGCATTGGATCATCAATGCCCCAATTTGGGGCTTATTGCTTGCAAGAAAGATGACTGACCCTTCCACTGCTCTTTCTTGTTCGGTCCTCTCTCCCGGTAAGCGCCGAACACGTCTCTCCTTCGAAACTGGCACACATCACACACGCGAAGAGAGAGAGATGAGAGAGAAAAACGGGAGAGAGAGAGATGAGAGAGAGAGAGCGCGCGCGAAGAGGAGAGAGAGAGAGATGAGAGAGAAAAACGGGAGAGAGAAAGATGAGAGAGAGAGAGAGAGAGAGAGAGGTTTCCCAAATCTGCGCAGCCGCGTCCAAATCCGAACCCCTCATCTGGTTCGTGCTCGCTCGGTGACGAAAGACCGGGAAGGAATTCCGCAATAGAGAGCAAAGAGCCATTTGTCAACCATCTGGGCCCCACATCCTGGATAAAGCTCACATGCTGTGGGACCCGGGCCGATCTAGATAGCTATCCTTCCGGTCTCGCGGAGCGACCGAGCTCCTCTGCTCGAAGCCTTTTGCTCTGCTTTCCATATAAAGAGAAACCCTTGCGTGATGCACTGTAGCGAGGGGGTGATCTCCTCTGCTGCCATTTCCGACCCCCCAATACAGAGCCCCCCCGACCTGGGTTTCCTCTCCCTTGGCTATCCGCATAGCCTTCGGTGCGCCGATCCTCGATCTGGGTCTCCTCTGTTTGGTCTATAGCGAGTGATCTCCCCTGGCTTGCTGCCATTTCCGGCTCAATACAGACTCCCCCGACCTGGGTTTCCTGCCCTTGGCTCGCCGCACAGCCCTCGGTGTGTCGATCCTCGATCTGGGTTTCCCATGTTTGGTCTATTGATCGTTGTTTTGGGTTTGCTGGGCGCCATTTGATCGTGTGGGCATGGGTTTTGAATCTGTGATTTGGGTTTTTGCTCTTTTTTGCAGCTTGTTCTGTGCCTGCAGATTGGGGGCTATCTGGAGTCTGAATTGGTAGCAGTTTCGGCATTTCATTGATGGATCGGTAGCGCATAAATTGTGGGTTCTCTGCAGCTTCATAGTTGGATTTCTTACTGGTTTTGATTCTAGTTCCAGTTCATGTCCTCAACTTCTAGCACCTGAGATCTGTGAATGACTTAAATGTTGTCAACTAACCAATGGGTGACTTCTCATTTTTTCATGGAACTTCTCCAAGTCCCAAATGCTGACTACTTCCAAGTTACTAGCATTACAGATGTCAATAGAGAATTTTGCCCAAAGCTTGGGCTCTAGTAATTACTGTCCTCATGCCTTTGCCTTCGTCAGCAATAGGTTCTTTGGATCCTTCCAACTATTTGTCGCAAATTGTGGAGTATGTTTGCATTTAAGGAAGATAGGCATAACGTTACGCATCAGTCAAAATCATATTTATCACACTTGTAGTGTTCATTTGAACCTGAATGGTTCTTTTGCCAATTCGAACCATAACACCGTTGAACCTGGAGCGATTCAGATTTTGGTCGATTCGAACCAAAACACCTCCCCAAATCCGAAATTTGTCTTGGTTAGGATCTGGTCTTACATAATCAGCTGGATCAGATATTTTTTGCCAATCATATTTTATCAAAACATTTGTTTAGTATTTAGTTTAATAAACCTCTTTGTCATGCGGCTCGAATCGTTGAACGAGCAGTTTGAACCGGTTTGGACTAGACCAGAGGCCTTTTCGGTTTGCCTTCCGGTCCTTTTTTTAACATTGGCTTATAACTAATGTCGTTTCATTCTTTTAGCTGACCATGTTTCCCAATTTTGCCTGCGCTTGCTTGGCAAGCTCACATTTACTAACTGAAGTGTAAATGTGTTTTTGCATGCTCTCACGAATGTGTCTTTTTATTCTAGTCTGCGGCTATGCTTTGAGAATACATAGTCTTGATACACGTGCACCATTTTTGTGGCTAATCTGGGACATGCCATCTAGGAGTAAATCTTAGAGTTGTATATTGGGCTGATGCGACAATGAAATTTGTGGCTTCTGATGTTTTAATGAAGATATATCATGATTGGTGGGCAAGGTGGGTTCTTCAGGCCACCTACCCCCCCCCCCCCCCCCCAACACACACACAATCATTCTAAGAGTTATCCACAGACCAAGAACAATATAATTTTTTGTTGAAAAATACATTAATTAAGTCACAAAACACAACATCAATAGCTTATCAATATTTCCTTTTTCGCTCTAATACCAACGCCTGTAAGTAATATTTTAGAAGAAATGAATGTTGATCATGTGCCTTTTTTATTAGGTTCAATCTGATCCTGCGTGGAGTTGAATATTCTTCCTCGGTCCTCTTCATCTAGCACATCAATGGACGATTATTTTATTCGTCTTCTCAAATTGGCTTCATATGTAAGTCGCCGTTTCATTCACTTCATTGGTGAGTTATTCTTCCTTAATGCAGTAGTGGATCTCAATTCTATCTTTATTTTTAAGATGCCATTTCTCATTATACATGTTGACGAATAGCCCCACATCGGTGAGGGAGGCACTCATCACCTGCTTAATATATACCCCATGTGGACCTCCCCTTATGACCCGGGTTTTGGGGTGTGAGGGTATCTAACATGGTATCAGAGCTGGTCCGTCTCTTGCTCCTGCTCCCGCTCCCGCTCCAGGTGCTCCCCACCGATCATGCCTTGCCACGCTTGCTCCGCATGGGAGGATCCTTGCCATGCGTGCTCCGCGTGAGGGGGAGTGTACGAATAGTCCCACATCAGTGAGGGAGGCACTCATCACCCGCTTAATATACCCCTTGTGGGCCTCCCCTTAAGACCCAAGTTTTGGGACGTGAGGGTATCTAACATGGTATCAGAGTTGGGCCCGTCTCCTGCTCTTGCTCCTGCTCTTGCTCCGAGTGCTCCCCACCGATCGTGCCTTACCACGCGTGCTCCGCATGGGGGAATCCTTGCCACGCGTGCTCCGCGTGAGGGGGAGTGTTGACGAATAGTCTCACATCGGTGAGGGAGGCACCCATCACCCGCTTAATACACCCCCTGTGGACCTCCCCTTATGACCCAGGTTTTGGGGTGTGAGGGGATATCTAACAATACATGAATAACTAATAATCATTTTTTATATTGCTCTATGATTATTTTTTATTTTAGAATCTGTGCTTTAGATTTATAGATTTTGACTGCTCATCCGAAGCTTTTGTGCTGCTTGCCCAAGGTTTTGGATGCTTTGCCGCTTAGGCAAGGATGACAATTTTGTTTTTGCTTCCACTCCTGCAAGCTCAATTGCTATTGAAGCTTCATGACCTTGCTTTCCCTTGGCTGAATGGTGAATGTGTGGATGTAATCTACACTTTTGGGACAGTCTTTACTGTTTTTGATAGATCAAATATTTTTTTCTTCCTGTTTAGGCAATGTATTACCGAACTGTTAAATTTAGTTACGGGTTTGACTGGGATTACATGGACACCGAGAAATATCCTTTCTATTCTATTTCTGTGAAACAATTACCTAAAGTTTTAGGTATCTGAAGTTCTGAACCTATTTCCTCTGTGGCAATTTGCTGATGAACAGCATCACGCTTCATATCCTGTGATTGCTGGCCCAACTTGTTCCTAGATTTTTTGTAAAAAATCTCATACCTTATTTACATGGTCTACTAATTTCATTAACCGAAAAAACTATAAACTATAATTTTTTTTATCACAGTGATGCTCTGCTCATCCAGATTAGCTTAACCAGGTTTAGAATATGTTCATATGTTCAAGCTCGTTAGTGTTTCAGATTGATGTTATTATTTTCTTGCTTGGAGTGCTTGTAAAACTACTACGTGACATGTACCCTATAAATAATGTTGCTTAAACTATCAAATTTTCATTCTACTGTGTCAACATTGCTTAATGTATTGTTCTTGCAGAGGATCTTGTGTTCAGAGATGTTGAAAGACTCTCGCGAGATCCAGAGGTTTCATTTTCTGGACGCCATGGAACATCTATTCCTAACAGTTACCATTTTTTTCGTGGGGATTGTTCAATGTCTTCTAGACCTTCCGATATCGGTGCTCTTTTGGAATGTAATAGCTCAGCAGACCAAAAGGAAAATCCATTTGTAAATAGAAGTTCTGGAAATGTTGGGATAAGGAAGGCTCAGTCTATCATTTGTCAAGGGTTAGCTTCCTCTCATTCTCTTTGCTACCATTGAAATTTAATTAGAAGTTATAGTTCTCTTGACAATTATGATATGTTAAAAGTCCAAAATTGCTCTACTGGGATCAAAAGAATGAATTGTCTCCCTTAGATATGAGTTTTTTAAATCATAAAACAAGTCATGATTGAACTTCACATGACCTTGCTTGCATTTCATTTCAACTCTTACTCAAGCTATGAATTATTGAAGGTATAATTTTTCATTGATGAAGTTCCGTATTTGTGATGTTGATCCACGAACTTCATTTCCAATTCATCTTTATGACAATCTCATACAGTGTTATGCTTATTATTGTAGCACTTTGCAGCTTTTTATAGCTTCATGCTTTCCCAATGTAGTTCGTAAATACTGAAAGGAAGAAAGATCCAATGTTAGGTAAATAGTTATCAAAATAAACAAGGGAAATTCTAAGCGATACGGGCCATATTTGGTAAGTTGAATTTTTAAATATGATATATGAATTTGGGAAGTAATGTGATCAATGTTTAAAAGCCTGTTCGAGTATCTGGTATAGATGGAATCATTCCCTTTCCTTTTCTGGTTTGGCGGAGCAATATTAAGAACATGAAAACCTTCTTAGACAGTTCCTTCTTTTATGAACCAATGTAAATTGGATGGACCTATAGTTTAATATAAACTTACCAGTCCATATTGAAAGACATAAAACTAACTTTTCAAGTTAGTTCTTTCATATTTTTTAAGCAAATATTTATTGCTGTAAATTAGTCTTTCTCCTTTATCTAACCTTCAGATGTATGATGCTTTTACTTGCAATCCCTCATGTTTCTCCTCTTATCTTTCATTAAAAGAAAATTAATGGTGTAGCTTCCTGTCTCCCTTATATCTCCTTCCACTGTACCATACTTGTAGAAGAAAGGGCACCATAGTACTGTCATAGTCTCCTCTCTTTTATTTCAACTATCTGCATAGAAAAAAAAAATTGAAACTATGCTCTCTATCTTTAGGGATTTAATTTGGTTAGGATTTGTATAAGGATTGGGTTATTGAAAAATTGTTGAATGACTTTTGGAGCAAAAGTACAATTGTTTTGGAATTAGGGATCTATGTTGTGAAGAAATAGAAAGTTGTAAGGAGGCAAATCCATTTTAACTGGCCTCGTACTTCCATCCTAATATTCCAAAGAATAATATTATTTATTTACTTCAATACCTATTTCTTGTCCTTTTTAACGGGATTGAATCAATTTGCTTCGTATAGCAAGTTATTACGAATCTCATTTATAAGGATTAGAATGGGTACTAATCATGACTCACATAATCACCTTTATTTTTTATATTATTCTCTTACCTTTCAAATGTTCATTCATGTTTCTTCATATATTTCCAAATTTTGTATGTTTCTTTTTATTGAAAATTAACGAAATTTCCCACTTCAAGCATGATTGCTACTTATAAGTTCTTGAACTAATCATTCATCTTATTCGAGAATCTTGACTTTCTAGAACTTGCATGCAATATCAAATTTATGAGTAGGAATAGTAATGGAATGGTCATTTAAATAGGTAACAAAAACGTTGATACCAATTTCACTCTATGCTTGAAGGTCAATTGTCAAAACTCTATTGTTTTATAGTTCAGGAGAACATTATAAAAAGCGAGATTTTTTTGTTTGGTGCCTTGAGAAGTCATAGGAGAGAACAATAAAGATTTAATTTGTTATTTAGTGAAAACAGGCATCTAATTAAAGACGTGAAAGGCAGAAAATGAGTGCAAGGGGGTAATAAATATGAGTGCTGTATGTGGGAATAGTCACGAGTCGCCATTGGTAGTTGCCTAGTTGGCATAACATGATGTGTGATCCTAAGGCCTTCTCTATGAAGTAAGAGTGATTAAGGCAATGGTAATTGAAGAGGACCTTTTTTATGTTTCATATGGATGATATGGTGTCACTTGATGAGACCAGAGTAAACATAGATGGCTAGATTGGAATTTAAAGGGAGGGATTTCTTGATGTATAACAGTTGAATAATTTGAACCAAAGCAACACACATGGCATGTAAATATATATCATGTAGAAGATGCTCTAGTTGAAATTGATGATCGTAAGAGATAGCTTGAGGTGATTCATCTGTGTAGCTTGGCCCTATTACAAAGTAGAAAGCGTGTTACATTGTTTTCCATCACGATTAGAACGAGGTGTAAGAAGTGAAGATGTACCATATTGTGTATGGTGCAAATGCAACATGCCATAAGATTTATGGATTTCTGTGGACCAATAAAAAGGATAAATATGCTTTGAGGCATAAAACATTGGGCCATAAAGCGAGTACATATGCATGAAAAGAGAGTAAATTATCAGTCTATTGGTGTTGTTCAAAGTGAATTAGGAACAAACAAAAACACCTTTGAACCACAATTTCACCTTTTATAATTAGGGCCTAGCACAAATGAATTCATGACTCTTGGGGGAATTTGTTGTATCCATGCTGTAATCCATAGGATTAAGATTAGATCATTAGTATATGGATGGCGTCTTAGATTAAAATTATTTGGATCTATTTCTTATTTCATTTTTTGAGTCCTTATGTGCAGGTTTTAAGTATAAGGTTTTTTTTTCCATTAATGTTTTAAATTAATGTTTGAATTTAGAAGCGAAGAAAGGCTTTCATTAAGTGCTATCTGAGAAGGCTTCACAAAATGGTTGACAAAAATTTTCATAATGTCAACCTCACCCCAACCTCATAAGATTTCAGCCATAATCTTGACCAATGTCAGTTGGCAAAAGAGGGGCCTACCAAATAATCTAAAAGGCCAGTTGACGGGGAGGGAGACCTATACTTTGAAAAGTTTGACAAAAATTATGAGCTAAATCAGACCTTAGAATAGGTCAACCTTCTTCATGAGAAACCCGAACAACAGAAGTATGAAGTTATTCTATCAGATTTTCGTAAAGCTCTTCCCCATTTAGAGAGTATTTCCCCTCCTTCCTGGTTGTCCTGATGTGAAAGCTTTAAAGAATTTAATCTGCAAGAAACTTATAATCACAGAAAACAAAATTTGTTGTGCCTCCCCAAAGTTTTTCCTACAAACATTCTAGAATTCATTTCCTTCAAAGTTCAAATTCTTGCTTCAAAAATCATATATGCAATGTTGGTGCAAAACAACTGCATCTATTTTATCTGCAATTCCATATGCTTAATTGAAGCAAACAAGGTTTAACTTAGAATGTAGGTTAATACCTACATGGCTAAATCTTCATTTTCGATAAAAGATTTGTTTTCCTTGTAATTCTAAACTTTGATTACTTGTCTTTAGCGACTCTAATGCAATGCTGAATCTTGGCCAGGTTGATGTTCTCACTATATGGTCTCAAACTGGGATGTAGATTAGCATCAAGTTGCTTTAGATGTTTCTGCATATATGTTAGACATATTCAAATGCATATGCAAGGGTAAGAGAGTTACATTTACATTTTCAGATGGTAATGCATAAGACTCATGACTATGATGTTGTCTCCCACCATCTCTTTTTGCTCCATTGGGCATTCTTTTTTTCTAAGCCATACATTTTTTATCTGCTTGCTAAGCCGTGTTATCCTTTTGCATTTTGTGCTATAGGTTCTTAGGTCGGGTGAGCAGAACGTTGAAGGGATCTTCTGAGGATATTGGGTGGTTGCAGAAGACCGAAGGATTACCTCCCGTGGTGGATGGTACAGCTCAATTCATGGAGTTACTTCGTGACATAAGGTATTTGTCCTTTATAACTATGATAATATTTTCAAATATTGAAGATGACAATTATTTCGGATACCTAGGAAGGATTATTCCGTTAATGTGATAGGCTGACTTTGGATTTTATCTCTTTCCAAGTGCTGGTTGTGATCAATGCATGGGTGCAATCATAATTCCTTCGCTGCAATCTATCTCTAAACTATGAACACATGGAGATTTTTATTATTATTATTTTTTTAATTCTCAAAGCTGCCTCTTTTGTTAGATTCTAACTGCTACCGACATCCATATTTGGTATGGAATATAAAGAGTTCTAGTGACATGGTCTAAAAGAACAATTGGTGTTATTATTGTGGCAAATTCACTCTCTTCTGAAAGATGTTCAGAACTTGTATGTGATCTCTATCAAAATGAGATGAAGGTTTCTATTTCATGATGGAAATAAGTATAACCTGCTTGATTTGGTTTATATTTGGAAGGAAAATGCTATTTACCCTGAAGCTCTAACCGATTCATTCACACATAATGATGTGTCTCGACCACAGCCGTCCATTTCACCCATCCCCGACCAGTGAATCGCACTCAGCCCGGAGCAGCAGGCAAAGGGATGCTGTGATTGGATGCCATGTCATTCTGTGTAAACGAATTGGTAAAAGCTATCGGTATGAATACCATTTCTCTATTAGGAAATATCCTGGGAAATTCAAGCATTGTCATATGCAAGGTATCTGAAGTTTTTATGGTGTGGTTCAATACATTACCAAACATGTGCCATCTTAAACAGACTTCCATGCTCAAATGGTAAAGTGGTTTAAGCAAAAATGCTAATGCTAGAAGGCCCAGGAGATTATTCTTGTTTGATGGCTTCAAGGAGTTGAATGAACTTCAATCTATTGGGACTGTACAAGCTCTATACAAGTTGGATTTACCATGTATTTTATCACAATTATATCATTGTGAAACTCTGGTTGACATCCTTGATCATCCTACAGGAAGTGCAACAAATATCTAGAGATGGAAAAAAGAAAGGACATTGTCATTAGTCAAAATTATAAGGTGCCTAAATGAACCAGCAAGATGTACGGAAAAAGATAAGAGTGGAAAATCAGATAGTCTAGTATCCAACAATCTTACAAGAACTGTTCCACCTCTTAAATACAAGCATTATTATTCTTAGAGCTATATATAATGATGTCACCTTCTTTTAGTAAGATTTCATTACTGTGAACATTGAATTGGAGGTTGGTCACACAGCCAGTTGCTTAGTGGTTTCTGTTGATACATAAGGAAGGACTTGCTTAATAAACCATGTCTCTAGCTAAAAACAGATCAATTTGTTACACAAGTGTAGAGATTAATTATGTTTCCTGTTGTTTATGCATTTCAGAAATGGTGAACATCGTCTGCCTAATACTCTGGTTTATTTATTAATTCCCGGTGAGATTGTTTCCTTTGTTGACCACACAATGTTCTCGAGCATTTGGTTTGATTTGTACCTGTAATAATATTTTTATCTCTCTTCCACCCCGATGATTGTATGGCAGGCCTTTTTAGCAACCATAGTTCATTGTATTTTGTGAATACCAAGAGATTCTTTTCGAAGATGGGTCTAACTTGTCATATTCCCAAGATCCACAGTGAGGTAAACACATTATCCCACAAACAACCTAGATTGTGATATAAAAAAAAATCACTTTCCTTATTATTGCATGTTGTACATGGTAACTGAGTATGAATAACAATGATGACCTTTTATCTTTAAAAATGGGCCACAGACCCCAACTCAAAACAGTTACAATGGTTTGTTGAAGAATTTAATGTCATTTCATTTCAAACAATGTATATTGCATGAAACGATCTTTTCCTTCTAACGACTTTTGAACTAACAACAAATCATATAAAGATACCGAACAATGAGAGGGGGGGTGGGGGTCCCCATCCTAGCTTTTGTCCACCATGGGTGGCATATGACCTATTTTAGTAGTAGCTATTGAGTTCAAACTATGACGACGGTTAACGCTTTGATCCATCTTGTAGTATCATTACATCATTCATGACCTTGTAGGTGTTATTGATGATCGTTAAGCATATTGATATACAGCCTATACTTAATCATAAATATGAATTTAACATTGATGAAGATTAGAAAAGTGTATTACTCCCTCTATGCAATTTTAATAGCGTGTCAAATATTTCTATCAGTTTGATTTTTGTGATCAAATTTCCATTATTTTATCCAAACGGTCGAAACCGAACCTGAATGTATTCAATTTAGCCAAGCCTAGCCAAACTGTAATCTCAAACCTTGCTCAGATTGAGGTTTTCCTAAACATCTTAGGTTTATGCCTAATCTCCGTCTTCAGGCTGCGGTCGAGAAAAATGCATGGGAACTGAAGCAATACATTGAAGAGCTATACTGGGGATCCGGGAAGCGTGTGTTGCTTCTCGGGCATAGCAAAGGCGGGGTTGATGCGGCAGCAGCGCTGTCCATGTACTGGCCTGACTTAAAAGACAAGGTCGCCGGTCTAGCGCTGGTCCAAAGCCCCTATGGCGGCTCCCCCATTGCCTCCGACATCCTTCGCGAAGGCCAGATTGCTGACAAGGAGGCACGCAGGATTATGGAGCTCATCATATGCAAACTGATAAAGGTATTGATTTGTTAGCATCGAAGTACCGACTAGATTTGAGAACTCAATGTTCAGTGTTCATAAAGCTGATTTGCCAAAGCTGGGTCACAGGGCGATATGAGAGCTCTCGAGGACATCACATACGAGAAGCGGAAGGATTTCATCGCAAAGCACAGGCTTCCTTCGGAGCAACTCCCGCTGGTCTCCTTCCACACCGAAGCACGTGTGGCTCCTGGAGTTCTTGCTACGATGTCCCACATTGCGCACGCCGAGCTCCCGTGGCTTCCCCTCCCTTGCTTCTTCACGGAGCACGATGAGGTCGAATCCATGCGAGCAGGGCGGAAAGTTCCTGTGATCATCCCTCTAGCCGCCGCAATGGCTGTGAGCGCGCTGCACCTAAGGCTGCGGTACGGGGAGAGCAGCGACGGGCTTGTGACGCGCTGTGACGCAGAGGTACCGGGGTCGGTGGCCGTGAGGCTGGAGCGGAAGCTTGACCATGCATGGATGGTCTATTCTTCACTGAGGAGGGACCGGTTGGAGGCCGATGCTAGTGAGATGTGCGAGGCTCTATTGACCATGGTTGTGGAGATTGGACGGGCGAAGAAAGACATCGCGGCTACTGTCTAAACGACTATCGATTTTGTTATGTGAAACAATCGAAGCAGAAAAAGTTTTATGGCATGGTTGGATCGTAGGATCTCTGAAGCAAAAAAAAGAACAGTTTGCGGAAGAGCATTGGATTTGTAGTAGTCAAGTGCCTAATGAAATTTGTGGGTTTATTCTGTGTTCTTAGCTATCATAATTGAGACTTGTATTTTTTTTTTTTCCTTTTTTCATTTAGAATGAATGGTTGTTTGTTCTACTCTTGATTGATCCTGTAATTAAAGGATCGAGATGGTCCGAGACAACATGTGATTGATCTTAATACGCTGGATTTAGCGGCATAAATAGATTAGTCTGGAGCTATTCATGCAATAAACTGGTTTTTTAATTTTATATATATATATATATATATATATATATATATATATATATATATATATATATATATATATATATATATATATATATATATATATATATATATATATATATATATAGTAGTGATACATTGAAGCAGGTAACGTGCGGCTCCCCCTTCCAGGATATTTTTGGATTTTTTTTTTTGGGGAAGGGGGATTGATCACTCACCCTTGGATAGCACACACAAAATTTCAGCTCGATCCAAAACCTGTAGGCCGTCCAAATGTGTTGATCAAAATGACGACAAAAATGAACGATCAATAAAAGTCGATCACATTTGGACAGCCTACAGGTCTTGGATCGAGCTGAAATTTTTTGTGTGTGCTATCCAAGGGTGGGTGATCAATCCTAAAAAAAATAATTCAAAAATACCTCGGAAGGGGGTGGCCGCACGTTAAACCCACAAGTTACCGGCCGCAATGTATCACTACTATATATATATATATATATATATATATATATATATATATATATATATATATATATATATATATATATATATATATATATATATATATATATATATATATATATATATATATATATATATATATATATATATATATATATATAGGGTCGGGATCGGCTGACCCAGCAAATTTTGACCCAGCAATAACCTAGCACCCTTTGATGCACCTAGAGGTTTTAGAATGGGCTGATTTTTCACAAAAAATCAGTCCATTCTAAAACCTCTAGGTGCGTCAAATGTGCTCTTCAAATCAACGATTTTCGACTGTTAATTTTAACCGTTGATTTGAAGAGCGCATTTGATGCACCTAGAGGTTTTAGAATGAGTTGATTTTTTGTGAGGATGATCAACATACCTACAAAAAATCAGTCCATTCCAAAAACCTTTAGGTGCATCAAAGGATATTGGGTTATTTGCTTGGTCAAAATTTGCTACGCCATCCAATCATATATATATATATATATATATATATATATATATATATATATATATATATATATATATATATATATATATATATATATATATATATATATATATATATATATATATATATATATATATATATATATATATATATATATATATATATATATATATATATATATATATATATGGGGGCGGGAAGCTTGCACCCGAGGTGTAGCAACGACGCTGCACCTCTTCCTTGTTTACCTCCCTAGAAGATTTGGAATTTTATGAAATTTGGTGGCATCCTCACCAAATTTTATCAAATTCCAAACCTTCTAGGGGGGCAAATGGTCGAATCAAAATTTACAGATTTTAACGGTGACTGCGGATGGCTGATTTTGCTTCAACCATTTGACCCCCCCCCCCCCTAGAAGTTTTGGAATTTGATGAAAATTGATGATGATCATCTTACCCTAGACAACACCCTCAACAAATTTCATCAAATTCTAAAACTTCTAGGATAGGTAAACAATGCCTGAGGTGTAGCAACGTTGTTGAGCCCCAGGTCCAGGCTCTCTTTTCCCTATATATATAAAGAGGAATGTTACAATGAGCTGTGAGCTGCCGGTTTAGAAAGTGAGCTGCGGGTATTTTGTCATCCCTAGGAGTTTTGGAATTTGATAAAATTTGGTGAGGGTGTTGTCTAGGGTAAGATGATCATCCTCACCAATTTTCATCAAATTCCAAAACTTCTAGGAGGGTCAAATAATCGAAGCAAAATCTGTCGTCCGCAGTCAACGTTAAAATTGCAGATTTTGCTTCGACCATATGACCCCCCTAGAAGTTTTAGAATTTGACAAAATTGGTGAGGATGATCATCTTACCCTTGACAAGACCCACACCAAATTTCATCAAATTCCAAAACTTCTAGGGGGGTCAAAATACCCGCAGCTCATTTTCTCCTACCACAACTCACAGCTCAACGTAACAGCCTCATATATATATATATATATATATATATATATATATATATATATATATATATATATATATATATATATATATATATATATATATATATATATATATATATATATATATATATATATATATATATATATATATATATATATATATATATATATATATATGGGGCATGCTATGCTGCGGCATGCGGTACGTGCGGCATCGCACCGCAGCCGTCTGATGCACGTGCTGCGTGCATCGCATGCACGCAGCGGTGCATCAGACGGCATGCGGTAGGTGCCGCACTTATCGCATGCCGCATTCTAGCATTTCTCATATATATATATATATATATATATATATATATATATATATATATATATATATATATATATATATATATATATATATATATATATATGGGAATGCTTAGGTGCGGTCTGCGGTCCGCAGCTCATTACCCTTTTTCTTTATAGAAAGAATACCTCCATTCTCTTCTCCTTTTCAGAAAACGCTATCCTTGTCCTTCCATACTCCATCCCTTACGAACCTTCATACCCTATTATCTCCTAGCGGGCACATCCATCATGGCATACATCCGACACTCTGCCGTCAACTTCCGATGTTAGCGCCTTCAACACGCATCTCCGACGCCGACACCTTCTCCTCTTCTTCCTCCCTTCTATTTTTTCATATTCGGCACTGAACTGCCGAACACGTTGGGCGACAAGGAGGGGAAGAGGAGGCAGTGACGGATTTGGCTTCGAAAACAGAGGAGAAGGGTGGAAGGGAGGCGACAACGGCTCTCGTTGTGGGCAAGGAGGGGAAGTTGGGGAGAGGAGAGGATCCAGATGGGGTATGAAGAAGGGATATCAGGTAGAGAGGATGCATTTGTGATATGTTATCTATATCAAATAAATGGAATTCTTTCTTGATCATATACAAATTTTCTAATGAGAAAATGGTTCATATTTATATTGTGGAGCAATGTGGTGGTATTTAGTGAGAAAGTTACTTTACTTTGCCAAATGCATGGAATGGATTATTTGAAATGGCGCCCAAACTGATAGCTCAGTTGGTGCGGCATCTCGCCCCTGTGACCTGTGGTCACGGATTCAAATCGCGCTATGGGTACTTCCGCTTAGTGTTGTGGATGCTCGTGGTTGCCTCCAAGCTGTGACACTTTTCTCTGTTCATGTGGCGACTCTCGATTAGGGGTGTAAAACGGGCCGGGCTGACTCGGGCCTAAAATACTTCAGGCCGGGCCGAGAGATGTCAAGCCCGGATAGGTCCATCGGTCTGAGCCCGGGCCCGGCCCGGATATATATATATATATATATATATATATATATATATATATATATATATATATATATATATATATATATATATATATATATATATATATATATATATATATATATATATATATATATATATATATATATATATATATATATATATATATATATATATATATATATATATATATATATATATATATATATATATATATATATATATATATATATAGAGAGAGAGAGAGAGAGAGAGAGAGAATACGGGGTATGAGCTGACAGCCCATTTCTTCATTTGGGTTGTCAGCTACCAGCCGTCTGATTGCCATCATCAACCATCAATATTTTAAAAAAAAAAACACACCCACAACTCTCTCTCTCTCCCTCTCTCTCTCTCTCACTCCCTCTCGATCTCTCTGTGTCGCAGTGAAGCCCCCCCACCGGCCAGCCTCGTCCCCCTCCGGCAGCCACCCAACCCCATTCGGCAACCCCCCGACCCCCTCCGGCACTGGCTCCCACTCCGGCACCGACCACAGCTGCGATCCGGCCGACCACAGCTGTGGGGGAGGATTTCGGCCGTCGTACGTGACCCTCCTCCAACAGTCGATTAAAGGTTTGACCCTTCGGGATGTGGCGCGCTTCGAAACGCAGAGTTGTGACTTGCTAGGCTATCACATAAGCACTATAGAGTAGAAAGATAGAGAAAGAGATGACACAGGATATGGTGACGAAATTCGGCCGAAGCCTACGTCTCCGTACGGTAAGACGCAACCTTTGAATCCACTATCTCTGAGTAAATAGTAGAGCTACTCTCGACAGGCCGAGGAGTACTTCTTACAAGTAATCAGAGGGTGGAAAAGGAGTCTGAAAACCAGAAAACTCAGGGAGCTCTAGAAAACAGAAAGTGGGTTTCAGGTCTGGAATTTCGGATCTGGATTATTTTACAGGCTTTGCTATTTATAGTAGTTTGGTTCATGTAAGGAATATTCCAAGAATATTCTTTAGAGTATCCGGGTTTAGTAAATTTCCGGGGGGATTTACCAAACCCCAGATAGTGCAAGTGGGCCCCAGGCAGGGCTGCGGGTCCCACCGTCGTACTCATGGGCCCCAGGCAGGGCTGCGGGTCCCACTGTCGTACTCGTGGACCTTAGGCAGGGCTGTGGGTCCCACTATTGGACTCGTAGGTCCCAGGCAGGGCTGCGGGTCCCATCGCTGGGCGTTAGCCAGATTTTGCACCCACAGTTACCCCCTCCCAGCTAGATAGGTGTTAACCTAGCTGGCTGGGATTTCCTGGTGCAAAGCCGGTCGCTCGTCTGCCGACCCTCTATCCGGGGTTAGCCGTCGGGCCCGCCGACCCCCTGCCAGGGGTCGGCCGAGTGTGCGTCTGTCGACCCGCTGCACGGGGCTGACCATCGTCTATCTGCTGACCCGTTACGAGGGGCCGACCGTCGTCAGTCTGCCGACCCCCTGTCCGGGGCCGACTACTGTGTGTCTGCCGACCCGTTGCACGGGGCCGACCATCGTCTGTCTACAAACCCGTTGCGCGGGGTCGACCGTCATCAGTCTACCAACCCCCTGGCGGGGCCGACTACTGTGTGTCTGCCGACCCATTGCACGGGGCCGACTGTCGTCAGTCTGCCGACCCCCTGGCGGGGCCGACTACTGTGTGTCTGCCGATTCGTTGCACGGGGCCGACTGTCGTCATTCTGCCGACCCCATGTCCGGGGCCGACTACTGTGTGTGTTACCCTCCCAGTTGGGTAGGTGGCAACCTGGTTGACTGGGATTACAGAAATAGTCACGCGCAGGACGGTTCGGGCCAAAAATATTAGGGGTAGGAGGTTCTGTGCAAAAAACACATGGCAGAGGGGTTTGTGTGTAAAAAGTTAGGGGGTAGGGGGTTCGGTCCAATATTCTGGAATGAAGGGGTTTTTTGAAAAAAAATTCTTGGCTTTCTGTTTATTGTCAAAATATGGTAACAGAGGTTTCTGGGTAGCAGTTATAAGCCTGGGTTTTTTTTTACAAAATCCCAGTTTGGGCTTTTAAGGTGTCGGGTTCCTACTGGGGGTCGAATGGTGGCCACACGATTAATATCGTGATGGGTGTATTGCACTCACCCGAATCGATCGTTGGTGATCGATCCGTGATTGCCACCGGATATCTCTTCTCTCTCTCTCTCTCTGTTGCAGGTGGCCGGCCGGGGGGGGTTGTCGGAGCTCGGGCGCGGGGAAGGGAAGGTCGGGCGGAGACCACCCGGGGTGGTCGGGCGTGGGGTGGGGGTTGTTGCAGCCGGGGGAGGGGGGGGGGGATCGGCCGTGGGTGGAGACGGAGACGGGGGGGGGGGGTGTTCGGGTTGTGGCAGAGGCGGCGGCGGCGGCGGCGGAGGGGTTGCAGCGGCGGCCGGCGCAGGGAAAGGAGCGGCAGCAGGGGGGTCGGGCGTGGGTGAGAGGGGGTCGGGCGGAGAGCACCCGGGGGGGGGGGGGGGGGGGGCGTCGGGGGGCGTCGGATCTCGGGGAGGAGGGGCTCGGGGGTAGCGGACGCGGCCGGGCGCGGGTAGCGACGGCGGGGCGCAGCGGTGGCGGCGCATGGGTCGGGCGCGCGGGGGGTCAGGTGGCCGGGCGCAGGCTGTCGGGCGCGCGGGGGTGGTGGAGGCGGCGCCGGGTGCGGGGAAGGGGGGGTGGCGATGGCGATGGTGATGATGGTGATGGTGGAGGTGGTGATGGTGGATGGTGGTGGTGATGGTGATGGTGGAGGTGGTGGAGGTGTTGGTGGTGGTGGTGAAGATGGTGGATGGTGGTGGTGATGGTGATGGTAGAGGTTGTGGAGGTGTTGGTGGTGGTGATGGGGCGGCGGGAGGTGGCCGGAGGTGGCGGGAGTCATCGGATGGGTCAGCAGATAGATGATGGTCAGCCCCGTGCAGCGGGTCGACAGACGCACACCCGGCCGACCCCTGGCAGGGGGTCGGCGGGCCCGACGACTAACCCCGGATAGAGGGTCGGCAGACGAGCGACCGGCTTTGCACCAGAAAATCCCAGCCAGCTAGGTTAACACCTATCTAGCTGGGAGGGGGTAACTGTGGGTGCAAAATCTGGCTAACGCCCAGCGATGGGACCCGCAGCCCTGCCTGGGGCATACGAGTCCAATAGTGGGACCCACAGCCCTGCCTAAGGCCCACGAGTACAACAGTGGGACCTGCAGCCCTGCCTGGGGCCCATGAGTAAGTGGGCCCCAGGCGGGGCTGCGGGTCCCACCGTCGTACTCATGGGCCCCAGGCAGGGCTGCGGGTCCCACTGTCGTACTCGTGGGCCTTAGGCAGGGCTGTGGGTCCCACTATTGGACTCGTAGGCCCCAGGCAGGGCTGCGGGTCCCATCGCTGGGCGTTAGCCAGATTTTGCATCCACAACAACTGCGATCCAGCCGGCCACCTCTGCGATCCGGCCGGCCACCGCTGCAATCGGTCGGCCACCCCTGCGATCCGGCCGGCCACTGCTGCAATCGGTCGGCCATCCCTGCGATAGGCCGAAGGGGGCTGCGACGGCGCCCCCCGACCCCCTGCGATCCGGCCTACCACAGCTGCAATCCGACCGGCCACCTCTGCGATCCGGCGGGCCACCCTGCGATAGGCCGAAGGGGGCTGAGACGACGCCGGAGGAGCGAGAAGGTGGCTGCAACGGCACCGGATCGTAGGGGGACTGCGATTGGCCGAAGGGAAAGGGTGCCGCTGGTGGGCGTGCCAGAGGGGGAGCAGGTGCCGATGCCGGAGGGGGTCGGGGGTTGTCGGATGGGGTCGGGTGGCTGCCGGAGGGGGACGAGGCTGGCCGGGGGGGGGCTTCACTGCAGCATAGAGAGATCGAGAGGGAGTGAGAGAGAGAGAGAAAGAGAGAGAGAGAGAGAGAGAGAGAGAGAGAGAGAGAGAGAGAGAGAGAGAGAGAGAGAGAGAGAGAGGGTTGTGGTGTGTTTTTTTTTTTTTAAACTGATGGTTGATGATGGCAATCGGACGGCTGGTAGCTGACAGCCCAAATAAAGAAATGGGCTGTCAGCTCATACCCCGTTCTATATATATATATATATATATATATATATATATATATGGGAAATGAGTTCCTATGACATGTCATAGGGAGAACCCTATGACATATAGTGAGTTAGTAACCCTAGAATATTTAGAATGTTCTGAATTTTTATGAGGATGATCACCCTATCTTAGATAGGACCCCCGCAAAAAATCGGCTCATTGTAAAACTTCTAGAGGCATCAAATATGATTTTCAATTTAACGGTTAAAATGAATGATCGATAAAGCTTCTAGCATTTGATGCCCCAACAAGTTTTAGAATGCTTTGATTTTTTGTGAACATTCTATCTAAGGTAAGGTGATCACCCTCAAAAAAATTCAACACATTCTAAACATTCTAGCATTACTAATTCGCCATATGTCATAGGTACTCCCTATGACATGTCATAGGAAACCAGCCCTCTATATATATAAATTTTTTAAATTAAACATACCTTGTTTTAAGCCCAAATCAGGCCCGAAATTCCAAATATATATACCCGGGCTCAGACCCTCGGCCTGAGGCTTGGCCCGGCCCGAAGTATTTTAGACCCGGTCCGGTCCGGCCCGGCTCGCTTCACGCCCCTACCTACCACCAAATAAACAAATAATTTTTTGCTTGAAATGACTAAAGCTTTCAGCAACCCACTGCAGATTGTTCATCTGCGATTGCAAAGCAATCACATAAATTGTAGGGGGTGCAACTTGGGTCCGGTAAAACCGAAAACCGAACCACCCCGGCCTAAGTCGGTCAGGTTGGTTCGGGTATTTTGACCAATTGGGTCGGTTCGGGTATAAGTTTTGTGGATCCAATTAAATACGGGTTGGTTTTGGGTTGCGGCAAGAGTAGAACCCACCCAAACCAAGAACTGAACTGATATATATTTGTCCACATATATATGTCACGGGTTTGGAGTTGGGGGCTACACCACACTAGCACATGAGTAACTGTTTGTTGTTGGCTAACGGTGAACCATCTATCAAGAGAATTTTACATGTGGCTAATGCTTAAAGCCCAATGTGGACATCTAGCTTGCTAGTAAATAGTCATTAATTGCTATTTTTTTTAGACCAACTACAGATCCGAGACCTGACCCGACCCAACCATAGTATGGGTCGGGTTAGTTCGGGTCTATGACCAATTTGGATTGGTTCAGGTTTCAATATGATAGAACCTGACTTGTTCGAATCGATATCAGTTCCGGGTTGACTCAAACCCAAACCAACACGACCCGAGTTGCACCCCTAACAAATTCTCTAGAACCACCACTATGGAAGTCCTAGAAGAGGGTCAAGAGATCAGAGAGCATGATTAAGCTCGCAACAAATTGCGTGATCAACAAAAATAACTTTAAAACCATGGTGGATCCAACCATCGACACCTGTCCCCACCCGTTTGATCACCCAGCCCTTGATATGGTAGCCCCCTGGGGTTCTTCCGGTGGCCTGTAGATCTCAACAATCCGGAACCATCCAAACAGACAGAAATAACAGGTGTCGATGGTCGGACACCGTGGTTCGGGGCGACTAAGTTAAGGTCTTTATTTCCAAACCCTAGCGTACATTTTTGCGCAAATTCAAGTAACGCATCATTACTAGTAACACTCAATTTGAGACACCTCCAAAAAGAAGTTTCTAAACCGCTCAGAAGCAAAGAGCGGTGAACGAGCGCAGAGCCTTTCAATTCTAAAACAGTCGGTCTCTCCCGGAAAAACGAAATAATGCCGGTAATGCTTTGGTTTGTGTCATTGAACCCAATTCTCCATCTGACTTACCTTCTCAATTCAATTATAAGATTAGAAGACTGTAGTAATGGTCAAAATTATCCCAAATAAACAAAGTGAAAGAATCCCAACCATCAGCTGTAGACAGATGTCACGCAGCCAAAGCAGGGCAGGAGGGCCAACAACGAATGTGGAGCAGACCTCAGCATTATCACTGCTGTGTTTGAAGTACGAAACTCCGTTTCAATAGTAATGTTCTCTAATCCAAATCGAGACATCAGATTCTCTGGGAGCATCAAAACTGAATCTCTCTGAAAAATACAACAGTAGTACTTCACACGCAACTACTGAAACATAAGAATCGAGAGAACGATGAAAAAAAAATCTCAAAGCTCGAGCATCAAATAATCTAATAAGCATCTCTCTACATCTGCTTAATTTAGCTGCTGCTGCTGCTGCTGATGAACCTCCATGCTCAAAGTAATGGAAAGAAAAATATCACCACCATACTAGGCTTGGCAACTCAAAACATTACTCTAGAGACGGACGAAGAAACTCTTGGGAGTCTGGAGGCCTTCATGTATCAAGTAAGAGGGGTGTTGGGCAAAAGCCTACAGAACGATGTGGCACAAAAAACGATCAGACTGCGGTTAAGTTGGAAGGAAGATTACATCAAGCAAAAAGGACACGGAAGACCTGCTCGTAAAATCCCTTCGTTTGGCGCCTTGTATGCATAATTACGTCAATCATCGAGGTAGTAATAGGATCCAGCGGATTTCTGCTCCCTATCTTTGGTGGAGTCCAACTTATTAATCCTCGGCCTGTAATTAGTCGGATCTCGTCTGAAAGTAATATCAAGATGCTGCATACAGAGTAAACAGACGGGGAAAAAAATATAAGAATCTCATGTCAGGTAGAAGAGTGTAGCTGAAAGGGGTCAGTAATGTCAGATGAATTGGACCATGCAAAATAGAAGGAAAAAAAACCTAATCCAAAGCATCGAATCAAGCGAGGATAATTAAGTTTCAAAACAGGATCTAACAGTTAGTACGTAAGCTAACGTTGGGGCTTTGATCATATAAATGTGATACATTACATTGTCTTGCCTCAAATTATTTCTATAAATTAGTATTGGGTAAATTACACATTTACATGTTACACCCCTGAAGTTTAGCCCAAGATCACTTAACCCCCCTGTAGTTTTTTTTTCCCCCACCAAATCTGTCCCCTACACTTTTAAATGTTAGCACACTACCCCCATTTGTCAACTTCAAAATTTCCTCTTTCCGTAATTTCTATCTAAACAAATCTGAATGGAAGGGGGCAAAATGTAACTTATTAACTGTATGGGGGTTAAGTGATTTTGGACTTCAGGGAGGTAACGTGTAATTTACCCTTATTTTCTTCATAAGCTTGTAAAAGGGTAGTAGCGTGATGAATGATGTCAAAAATAAAGTATATGTATGGATTGCATTAGGTGAATTAATTGTATTCCAATTTATAGAAGTCACTCCACGAAATATTACCAGAAACATATATCGATTCACACTTAGTGAATTCATCACAGGAATAAAAGCTTCAGACCCTTAACACAGTTGGAAAACTGTGAATCAGTTAGTGTCTTATTGATCTATTCCCTTGGATCTAACACCTTCATACATAATTATATTCTCCTGTTAACGCCTTTTAACAAAATACAGCAGAAAGAACTAAAAAACTAGATCGCGTGCTAAGATATATTAAGCATCACAGAATGAATGGTCGATACACTTACAGATAAGAAGAGATTCATCCCAGATACCAACGATTGAGGTGCGTTGGCTATGCAATCAATAGATGGTTGCCCCTCATACACGATAACTTTATCAGCAAGGTATGTCGCCATAATGAAATCATGCTCAACAACAAAGGCTGTTTTCTTTGCGTGAAGAATAAACCTCTTTATCACCTTTGCGGCAACAATACGTTGCTCTGAATCAAGGTATGCACTCGGTTCATCGATCAGATAAATATCTGCTGGCTGCAAGAATAATGATGATGCAGAGGAGCATTAGAGAATATCAGGTGAGGTATTCTGAAAACATGCACATTCACATCTTGCTTCATTATAAATTTTTTTTTTTCGGATTCTTCCATATTGAATCACCAAATCAGAAATCGATTCCATTTACATACAAAATACAACCAGAAAAGCTACCAAAAAACCGGTGAGGGGCATAGCCTCAACTGAAGTTCGGTTCTCATTCTCATTTCTTAAGGCTAGGCATTCCTATGGTGCATGCCATGAATTATTTCTCAAGCCTTGATATGGCCATGAGTTTCATATAGGGAAGACAAACACAACATTTCATGAGTGTCACAGAGGGAAGACAAACACAACATTTCAACAAACATGGAGAGAAGACTATCTTCGCTTCTTTTAGTATATGTGATAAAATACAAATAATTTCTAGTGACCTCAGCACTCATGAAATCCTTACCGGAATACTATATAGATCAACTTCTACAATGAGTGGTTTGTTATATATTATGGTATTTTGTTTGCATATTATATACTTGTATGTTATACTATCTTTTATATGTTTTGAACTAGAAAATAAAAATCAATCATAATTTTATTGCAAATGTATATATTAATATATATAAAAAATTCATTGCATCCTTGTTGTATCTGTATCCTAGTTTTTCAAGATTTGTCGTGTCTCGTATATGTGTCCATGCTTCCTAACTGACGCACCAAGGCTTACCTTTAACTACAAAGTTGTGCCCTACTACCAAGTGACCGCTTATCTTCTGAATTCTCAAACTAACATCCTACAAGAAAACCTTGCATCTACCTTACTAAATGATTTGTGTCTTACTACCAAGTGCCCCTCAACTTACCCATTCCCAAACTGATGTCCTGCAAGAAACCTTGTATATTTACTGCCATCTTAAAGAAGTCAGATCAAAAGAAATAAGTGCATAATAAAATGTGTGGATTAAAGGATGTAAAAATATTAAAGGGATAAGATATTCCCTTAAGAAATTGTTTGCATTATATTCATTTAGCAATGCAAAAGAAAGTTAAAAGAACATTCAAAAATACGCTAAAACATTAAAGCAAGATAGATAAAGTGGATGTGCATATGCAAATTCATTATTATATATCACAGAACATTAAAGTTATTATCTGAATTAACGCCATCTCTGTTGCATGAACACGAAAATCGAGAAAGTAGAGCATATAAACATTGATATGTGTGCAAGATGAGGACATTGGGATTGTCATCGAAATAGAAAGGACTGAAAGAAATATGGAATATGAGAAAAGGCAGGGTATATCACCGACGAATGACAAAGTGGGAACAAATCACTCGAAATGGACCGGATATGTGCAAAATTGGAAAGTAAGCCCCTACAAGAAGGGTGTCTAATAATCTTGTTGGAAGGTCGTCAGATTACATGAGAGGGCAAAGAAGGATAGAATGCAAGTAATGAAGGCATAGAAGATATTTTCGATTTTATACGACTTGCACCTTGGATGGAGTAGGAATTTCATAAGGCACCCTTCAATTTAATGAGATATGACTTTCTGTTTATGGTTATGCATTTCACATTCAGAGATCCAGATTCCAGATAAGGTGAAATAATTGGTTTGTGTAGGCAGTAGGCACGTGAAGGGATGTTTTAAAAAGGATACTCTCATCTAAATCAACATTTATATGTCAATAAGGCATTTTAAAAAAGGATACCCTCACCTAAATCAACATTTATATGTCATTAAGGTGAATGGCGAGTATTTATGCCACAAGGATTGGATGCATTTTAAGTCTGTGGTGTTGCTGTCTAATTTTCATTTCCCCTTTTCAGATAAATATAACCAAATCAATTATCTTATTTGATAAATAAAATCTTTGCAGGTACATTGTAGCATCAAATGAAAAAGTATTCCTATAGCCCAAAAAAAGAAAATGAAAACAATAGTTTAGACAAGTACAGCAAAAGGAAAATCAGGAGCCAAAACATACCTTTCCGAGACATAAACATAATGCAACTCTTTGCAATTCCCCACCAGAGAGATTTACAACTTCTTGGTCCATTAATTGCTCAATTTGTAAGGGTTTCATAACATCGGATGTAAATTGAGGATGCATATAGGAATCTCGAATTTTTTGATGAAGCAAGTGTCTCACAGTATTTTGAAATTTAGGACTGATTTTCTGGGGCTTATATGAAACATTAAACTCGGGTATTTCGATATCTGAACCTTCCACCACATCAGGCTTCAATAATCCAGCCTACAACCATAAAAATAAAGACGAGTATAAGCCAACAGATCAAGCATAGTAAAGATGGTTACACTGCAAAGAATTTTAAAACAGAATGTTAAATGAAATTGTTGACAAAATACAGAAAAATGATAAAAATATAGACATGCTCAATAAAGAACTCAGATAAAATCTTCTACATGTATGCTATAATGCATGCATGTCCATTTGTATGTACATATGCAGGTCAAGAAAAAGACAAAAAAATATACCAGCATGCGAATAAAGGTAGTCTTCCCTGTTCCATTCTCCCCCAACATTACAATAATCTGAGAGTCAGTAAATTCACCCTCAATCACTGAAAGCTTGAAATTACCCTGAGTTTTACTCATGGTAGGATACCTATATCGCTGATATGTCTCAATCTCCTCAGCACTTTCCTGAGGAGTTTCAGCAACCTGGAAGAAAAAGACAGAATAGCATATAATAATAGTGACACACAGAAACATACCATATGTTCACCACAATACAAGTTTGTCACCTTAAATGTAAGCGATTCATCTCGGAAACGGAGATTTTCTGTAGGAACAAAACCAGCCAAGAAAATGTTGATGCCTTCCCTAACAGAAAAAGGTAAAGTAACAACTCCATAAGCTCCTGGTTTCCCGTATAAGCAACAGATAAAATCTGATAAGTAATCGAGGACACTAAGGTCATGCTCCACGACAATCACGTAACTGCAAAAAGGAAAAAGAAAACAGTAAGTTCCACTAACAAAATTGTTGTAAAGAAATCTTAACAAATATGGAAGCTACTTAAACCTGTTAGGCCTGAGCAATGAACGGATGACTTGTGCAGCTTTAAGCCTCTGTCTCACATCAAGATAACTTGATGGCTCGTCGAACATATATATTTCTGCATTCTGTACAGCAACCACAGCAATCGCAAACCTTTGTAACTCTCCACCAGACAAATCTCCTACATTTCGATCAATGACCTGATTCAACTCGAGATCCATACAAAGTTCAGCCTTCACATCTCTCTCATCCTTTTGGGTAAGCACCTGCCCAACATTCCCCTGGACAGCTTTTGGAATGTGATCAACATACTGTGGCTTGATGATTGCCTGTGAAGTGCCATATTAAGTCATTTGCATAAAATAAAGCCGTGTAACAAAGCGTTTTCATGAACTATAGCAAACTGATAAACTGAAGCATGTTTTTTACAAATAATAAAAGTTTCAAGGCCTAAATAGAAGTAATCATTAAAACATGACGAATATAAAATAATTTAATAAAACCAAATAAAAATTTTAAGTATTAGTTTAGGTTATTTCTGCACAACTTTAGAATGGTAATTGTTTCAATAACGTAGTAATGATAAACATGTCCAAATGCATCCATCAAAGTTGAACTAGGAATCAACGTCGTCATCATTAAAGCTTTATTCCATCAAATGTTGGGTGAATTATGGAGCTCACAACCATTAAAAGAAATATAAAAACAAAACAAATAAATAAACACGAATAGGGAGCTCCACAAAAGGATTGAGCAAAATATGTATGGCCGGTTGTCAATATAAAAACAACCTTCAAACAGATAAGGAGAAAATATTTAAAAAATAAAAAAAATTAATTTGTATACATGTAAGAGATAGATTGCAATAAACAATAGGAAGAAAAGATTATATGTTCAACTAAATGTTACAAACAAGATAGAAAGAATAAAACAATTATATCAGAAAGGTAAAATAAACAAAGAGCAATCAACAATGACAATTAAATAACCAAAAAATTAGTGATGTTAATTAAAACCTGAACAAGGAATAAGACGTACAAAATTGGTTTACAACAACATGGCAACCAAACAAGAACAACAAAGTTTTTGAACGTTGTTGGCCCTAAAACCAATTGAATCGATGATGTAAATCATTTTATGGCATGGTTTATTAAGCATGGACTAAACATGTATACCGGTTTCAGGCCCACATTTCCCTTAGGCACACCAAATAAGGAACATGAAATTGTTTGGTCATATCATAAACCACTTGTTACTCAACCTCATGCCAAAGTGGAATGCCATGTGATTGAGAAACATATGAATGCTTTCAAACAAATAAGAGCAGACAATCACCTCTTTATTAAAAGTATGATATTCAGCATTATAATGTCTCACCTGAATTTTTTTTCATCATAAGTAGATAAAATAAAGCGTTCAGATCTCCTCCAGTCAGTCGGCCTCGGTCGACAGTTTTTTTTTTTATGCTCTGTTAACAGGACCCTTTAGCGATACTCATTTGGCGATAAAAAAGAAAAGAAAAAAAGGGTGTTGCTTCAGTCCCTGCCCGCCTCCGCGGGTCCCCCCACGCTCTCCTCTCTCGAGTCTTGCTCGCCGAAGAGGAAAGCCGATCAGCCTCGCCACCCACTGAAGACCCCTAGTCCCCCCACCCTGTCTCTCGAGTCTTGCTCGCTGGAGAAGAAACACGATTGGCCTACACCCTTCCTCGTCACCACATCGAAGGTCCATTCTTTGTTGAAGGCGATTCCACTCCCCTTTCCTGAGTTACTTGAGAGAGGAGAGACAGGGTGGGGGGATTCGGGGTCTCCAGTGGGTGGCGAGGCCGATCGGCTTTCCTCTCCGGCGAGCAAGACTCAAGAGAGAGGAAAGGGTGGGGGGACCCACAGAGGCGGACGGAGACAGAAGCAGCACCCTGTTTTTTCTTTTCTTTTTTTTATCGCCAAATGTGTATCGCTAACAGGCCCTGTTAACGGAGCATCCAAAAAAATAATAAAAAATTGTTGACCGGACCGACTGGAGGAGATCTGAACTCTAAAATAAAGGAATGACTAATTATTACTTTAATGTATACATAAAGTGTAAGCAAAGCAAGCACTATTTCTTGAAATAAATCCTCCAAAGCTTGGCATTTATGAAATAAATAATTTATCAAAATAGTGATAAAATTTAATATAGGTGCTAATAATAGTAAATATATCAAGTGACTAATAGCATTGATTGGTTCAGGTTATAAAATAATAGCAAATGTATAACGAGTGATTAGTAGCATTTGACTGGTTTATAGATTAGATATTTCACTTATCATGCCTAACAATAACATTGAAAATATCAACCTTCAGATTGTCCTCCAATATACGAGTAAAGTAGTTTTGGAGCTCAGATCCTCGGAAGTATGTCAAAATCTCCTGCCAGTCCGGTGGATTCTGCAAAGAGATTGAAAATAAGGATAAAACAGATACACCCATCCGGAAGCAAAATATAAATAGAAGGTTAGAATTACCTTAAATCGACCCAAGTTGGGTTTCAATTTCCCAGCCAACACTTTAAGGGCAGTTGACTTCCCTATGCCATTGGTTCCAACCAAGCCAAGAACTTGTCCAGGTCTCGGAACTGGCAGCCTGTAAACAGAATTTCAGAAATATGCATTCGAGGCGAAAAGCAGGTGATCTCCTATATTAATATAGCAAGCTAAACAAATCTGCTAACCTGTGCAATTTGAAAGTATTTGGCCCATAACGATGAGTTGTATCTTTATCCAAATCCTTCGGTAGATTGATAATCTGAATGGCCTCAAAAGGGCATTTCTGTATTCACAAGCATTTTTTTATTTTTGGTGGATCATTTCACATGCAATGCAGTCAGGTAAGAGTTCACTCGATATAACCATACACAAAAAATAAAGAATAGTAACAGATAAAGGCAATACTACAGACCTTCACACAAATACCACATCCAATACATAACTCCTCTGAAATGAAAGCAATCTTTGCGGAAGGAGTGACCTCAATACAAAGTTTTCCTGTGAAAGCATAGAGAAGCCAATCATAAAGCATTTGAAAGACGTGTGCATCTTGCATAAACATAGTTTATTTGTAGACGCTTCTTTTAGTATTCTACACTAGATTTAGAAACTAAACATAATCAAGAAACTATTACGCAAAACATTAGAAAGGAAGAAAAGAACTCCAAGACAAGGCGAAGAAAAAGATTCATAGAAGGCAATGTAAGATATACAGAACAAGAAAGAAGCAGTGCCAAAGCATTCATGCAGCCAATTTTGACGAAGACAGATATAAGTATCCGTTTAAGATTTTAAACTAGATAAATAATTGAATTGAATCCAGAAACATGTATGCCAAAGTTCAAAGAAAAATCTTCCTGGGCTAGCAGAACAGGATCAAGAAGAAATAAATGTCAAATTTGCAAGACTTCACAATCAAATTTTAGTTGAATAATCTGTGGTAAAACCGTAAGGCATCCAATTTCCTATAGAATGTCATGAAGCTCACGGGAAAATCCTACGATATCTCCAAGAATAAAGGAGATATTGAAACCCAAGATCACAATTAGAGTTTTCCGATAATCCTGCAAATGCTTTGCGGAACACAGCAATCCACCGATACTCCCTGCTACCATACTGCTTCTAGCATTGAATGCAGCCATGATGGTTAAAATGTACAGTACATATTATTATCCAATAAAAAAATCAGCAATTAGACAATCGTAGAGTAATACAAGCCTTTTAGGTAAAGAAGCAAAATAGCATGAACCTAAGAATAGATCAAATTTTTCTAAATACCTGTAGCCCGATCGGAGGGCTACGTGTTCATGCTGCTTAACAATTGATCACAAATCATCTTCATCACGTAATCGACAAAAAGTAATATATTCTAAAAATTCTCGACAAAGTTCAAGTCTTTCTCTTACAAGTTACATCCTTTGGTTACATTAAGGATTCAATTAAAATTTCAACATCCCACTAGAATCGGCCCCTCGAATCGACTCCACGTACTCCTATCGGAGGGCTACGTGTTCATGCTGCTTAACAATTGATCACAGATCATCTTCATCACGTAATCAACAAAAAGTAATCTCTTCTAATAATTCTCAACAAAGTTCAAGTCTTTTTCATACATCCTTTTGTTACATACAGGATTCAATTAAAATTTCAACTTCCCACTAGAATCGGCCCCTCGAACAAACTCCACGTACTCCGATAGGAGGGCTACGTGTTCATGCTGCTTAACAATTGTTCACAGATCATCTTCATCACGTAATCGACAAAAACTAATGTATTCTAAAAATTCTCAACAAAGTTCAAGTCCTTTTCTTACATCCTTTGGCTACATAAAGGATTCAATTAAAACTTCAACATCCCACTAGAATGAGCCCCTCAAACCGACTCCATGTACTTCGATCGAAGGGCTACGTGTTCATGCAGCTTAACAATTGATCACATATCACCTTCAACACATAATCGAAGAAAACTAATCTATTCTAAAAATTCTCAACAAAGTTCAAGTCTTTTTCTTACATCCTTTGGTTACATGAAGGATTCAATTAAAATTTCAACATCCCACTAGATTCGGCCCCTCAAACCAACTCCACGTACTCCAATCGGAGGGCTACATGTTCATGCTGCTTAACAATTGATCATAGATCACCTTCATCACGTAATCGAAAAAAAAACTAATCTATTCTAAAAATTCTCAACAAAGTTCAAGTCTTTTTCTTACATCCTTTGGTTACATAAAGGATTCAATTAAAATTTCAATATCCCACAAGAATCGGCCCCTCGAACCGACTCCACGTACTCCGATCGGAGGGCTACGTGTTCATGCTGCTTAACAATTGATCACATATCATCTTCATCACGTAATCGACAAAAACTAATCTATTCTAAAAATTCTCGACAAAGTTCAAGTCTTTATCTTACATCCTTTGGTTACATAAAGAATTCAATTAAAATTTCCAACATCCCACTAGAATCGGCCCCTCGAACCGACTCCACGTACTCCAATCATTGTTCTTCAGCGATGCAAATTGTCATAAGATCCGACTAACCCAAACGCGAGCACGCACCCAAAAAAAAAACAATTTCTGCTCAAAACGATTGATTTCTGGATCCAATTCTGAGAAAAACAGCAATTTACTGCCTTTCCATAGATATCAATATTTTAAAACTATATATATATATATATATATATATATATATATATATATATATATATATATATATATATATATATATATATATATATATATATATATATATATATATATATATATATATATATATATATATATATATATATATATATATATATATATATATATATATATATATATATATATATATATATATATATATATATTAAGCACTAATGAGAACCGGCGAGGGATTTGGCGAAAATATAACGGTGCCCTCTGGCAGGGGGGGGGGGGGGGGGGCAGTGACCTGTTTTGACGACGGGGCAGCTCTTCTTGCATTCCTGACGGCACTTCTTGGGTTTGCAGCGGTCGGAGCTGACGATGGCGATCCGAGTGAGGCGATCCGACATCGCTTTCTCTGTTGGAGGAGGAGCAGATCGATCGAACGGACGAAACCCTAGCGCCGCTCTAGAACAGATCCCAAGAAATCAGAAGAGCTGAGGAGAAAAAATCTCAAGAGCCGATTCAGGGAGGAAGGATCGGGGGGTACCTCTATCACCTCCTCCAGCTGCGGGCACCAGCAGAGGAAACGGAACCCTAGAGCTAGACCTGAAAAGGGCAAATAGCCCACACGCCCGGATGGCTTTACACACACGCTTCACACGCGCCTAGGGCTCATACGGTAGCAGGAAAGCTATAAGTAAGGAAGGAGGGGGAAAGGGAATGCTGCGTCGGGGAATAGGATTCCTCTCTCGGTGAAAGAGAGGAATGTGATGCCCCACGATTTTCCCACGAGTTCAGATCTCCTCCAGTCGGTCGGCACCGGTCGGTGGGCCCGGCGCGTATCACAGCCGTACGATAACTGGCGATCCAAATGTGAATCACACTTCAGGAGCCACATGCGGTTGTGATTCGCGACGGGCCCACCGACCGGGTCCGACCGACTGGAGGAGATCTGCACTCACTTCCCACCGGTTGGATTCTTTTCTGTAAAATGGGAAATTTTATTCATACCCCATAAATCTGTAATTAGCCCCCATTTCTAACAAACTTGAACACACCCCATTTTTTTTTTCATACCCCATTCCTATCCCAAAAATACCCTTCCCCTTTACACCCCACCTTCAATACACCCCAGTTAAATGGCCCGCCCCAACTTGATTATACCTCAATCAAACACATACCCCCTTAAATATATCCCAATTATATGCACTCTTGAATACACCCCACTCTTAAATAAATCCCATGCAGTTGGCTGATACTTGAAGGCACAAGTAGAGCTGCAACTTGGGTGGGCCAACCTGAACCCAACCCGAGTCCAACCCGAACACAACCCGAATTTGGGGGGGGGGGGGGGGCTAATTCGAGCCCAACCCGAATTATTTCTCCTCGACCCGACAGGACCCGACACGAAATTAGCGGGTCTGGGACAAGGCTAAACGGGTTCGGGTCGTAAACGGGTTGACACGATAGACCCGTTTAGTATTCAACGGGTGGTGTCGGGTTGGGTCGGGTCGGGTCGAGTCTACCAGCAATCCAATACTATAATATATAATACCAGTGGATCTTTTGGGTCAGGCCGAGTCAAGTCGGATCGGGTCAACTGAATAGATTCGGGTGGTAAACGGGTCTTGTCGGGTCTTATCGTGTCTACCTATTTATTAGTGAGTCGGGTACGGGTTTAGGATCTAGACACGATTAGTTAAACGGGTCGGGTCCGGGTCTAGGGGTTTTGGACACGACACGAACCCGACACGACACGACTCATTGCCACCCCTAGCTGCAACTTGGGCGGGCCAACCCGAACCCAACCCGACTTTGGGCGGGTTAACCCGAACCCACCCCGCACAACCCGGCCAACCCGACGGGTTGGGCTTGGGCTAAGTTTAAACAAACATTGGGTTGGGTTGGGGATACAAAAGACGCTGAGCAGCGGCTTTGGGGTTTGGGGTACAAAAAAAAAAAAGGGCATTGTTGGTATTAAAGGATTGTTGAGTAAGCTATTGAGAAACGCTAGGGATACGGGGGCTAATTACAGATTTTTGGGGTATGAATAAAATTTCCCCTGTAAAATACTACATTTACTTTTGGGGTTATTAACAAGTGTGGCAATGGGTCGGATCAGATTGAGACATAGGTATAAGATTTTTTTTTTTTTGAGAGGTAGACATAGGTATAAGATTGAGAAATAGGTACAAGGGCAAAACATTCAATCCGAACCCGATCCATTTAATAAACAGATTAAAAACTTAAATCTAAATCTGATCCGCCTAATAAACGGGTTGATCTGGCCCGACCCATTTAACCCGTTTAATAAATGAGTCGGTCGGATCGGGTTAGCTCAATAGAACCCATATAAAACGCTCATGTTTGATATGGTTGGATCGGGTTGACACGACCCATTTGTTAAACAAGTCAAGTCAGGTCAATCGGGTTGTAAGTACAAACCCAACCGTTTAATAAATGTGGCAGCCGCGTCAACCCATTTATGACCCGAACCCATTTAGGTCAAACCCAAACCCGCTAACTTTGGGTCGGTTGGCGAGTCAGGTCAAGATCTGACAATATGACATGATAGTGATAATTCGAATCCTTGTCTATAATTTTTATTTTTTATTTTTTATTTAGAACTAGCAAGTGATGTACTGATCGTGAAGTCCCTTCTTAATAAATAGAAAAATAAAAATTAAATCCAAAGTATGTAAATTTTTAAAGCTTGTGACTTAAAAAAAAATACATCGTATTAACAATATTCCTTAGATAACAACAATTTTCTAATATGAATGAAATTGAGAGCGCGTGCGTGCAAGAGAGAGAGAGAGAGAGAGAGAGAGAGAGAGAGACCATATTTATTCATTGAGTTGATCAAAGCCATTGAATTTATTACAATTCATTATTGCTACTATTTTGACACCACTCGCACAGTGTTGTAAGATATTGTAACATCTTCTATATAATTTAGATATATCTAATAAACAATCTGACATAGTGGGATTTTTTCAAACATTGTGTGTGTCGATGCATGGATAGAAAATAGTAAACAGAAGCTTGCGCAGTGAACATGTGCATATTTGGCTAATAAACAATTGGGTGTGATGAACTTCAGTAAACACATTGTACATTCAAATAGTAAATCTTACAAATTGACAACCTAACGACGATAGTTGAGGGTTCAAAATTTACCCCACCATGAATTGCAAAAATAATAGAAGGAAAAGATATATAATTACACTTTTTTAGAGAATGAAATATAAAATGTAAGAAGAAACTTTGAAGTTCACGGAGCCTTTGAGGAGGTCATTATCCACTATGAGTTGTTTCGGTTGAGGGTGACTCTTTCAATAGTGCAATTAATATTTGTTAAACGGAGGCTTGACGACTGGAGCATTGTCCATCTCTCTACTCTCGATTAAATTCTGAAACTTTTGAGGAGTTCATTATCCACTATGAGTTGTTTTCGACCGAGGGTGATGCTCATAAACACCCTACAGTTAATTTGGTCCAATGTTTGTGACAAGAAGCTCTCAGTCATGAGGAATAGCAAAGGACGACCAATACCTTAGTATCTAGGATAGTCAGCATCAGGCATGTGGGAACACGTGGTGGGTTTGTTCTATGGAGTGATGATGCCACCTCTGCAATCAAAGGAGAGATACCTGACCTTGTTAGGTAACCAAAGTATTGTTTGTTGAGAGAGAGAGAGAGAGAGAGAGAGAGAGAGAGAGAGAGAGAGGGAGAGAGAAAGAGAGAGAGCACATTAGTTACCGAGATGGTGGTGGTGATCAGTGATCCCTCCGATGGGAGGCTTCCCCCCTCCCTCCTTGCATTCAGAATGGAGGGATGGAGTTTGAGTGGGCGAGACTAAGGCTTCGGCAAGGGGTTGTCAAGTTGCTTCCCATTTCGATCGGGTTGAAATCTGTTCTGAGGTGGGCTCGGATCTTGGTTCAGATTGTGAGGACCATGGCAGCTACTTCGAAGTCCTCTAGTTCAGTTTCTATTATGAAGACTGCGAGATCGGCTAAGGTGGAGAGCTCGAGAGGGAGTAATGATGGAGAGGGTTGTGCGGTTGGTGCGACTGATTTTGATATGGGAGGAGAGGCGCGAGTCTCAGCTTTTAGATCTGCTGATGATGGTTCTGCGGCCTTGGATTCCGAAGCCTTGGTTGGAGATGGTTTTTCCCCTTTTAGCTTTGCCCCTCAGCCCTAAATCTCGTGGGGAGGGGCCTCTTCTTCATGAGGATGAGAGATAGAGGGGGGGGGGGGGGGGGGGGGACCGGCTTTCTTTGGTTTTGGCTCGAGTTCAGCAAGGCCTAGGTGCGCCTACCAGGTGTTTGGTCTGGTGCCTAACCCAGGTATGTCTTCTTTAGGCAGGAGTAGCAGGGGTGTCGATTTGGGAATGTTTCGACTTTTGGTTGGCAGTGAAATTATTGGGGGAAAGAAACTTGGTGGGGATTTTGTAGGGGATTCTTCTGCACAGCAAATGCTCGTGGGAAAAGTCCCAACCAAGGCTAGTCAATGTTGTAGCTGGTTTTGGAGGAACTGCAAGGTCTCATAGAGTACATGATAGTATCTCATGGAGTCAGGTGTGTGGGCTCTTCTAAGCCTAAGAATTTAGAGCTTTTTGAGGTTTGTGGAACCTACAGTGGTGGATTGGAAGAAAGTGGCAATATTTCATTCGGCGGAAATTGATAAGAATCTAAAAGAATGGGAAATATCATTAGTGGGATCTGTGGTGGGAAAAAAAAAACGTTATTTTTTCCATATGAGGAGTGCTTTAGTGAGGTTGTGGAAAACCTAAAGGAAGTTTGGAGTTGTTCTCGAGAGAGAATGGGATCTTCATAATCTGATTTGGAGATGAGGTTGAGATGGTGAAGGCACTAGAGGGAGGGCCCTGGCATTTCGAAGGTAGACCACTTGTCCTAAAAAGGCTTAATAAGGATCATTATTGCAAGAGGGATTTGCTTACAAAAATTCCTATTTGGGTGCAATTCCCCTTTCTAGAGGTGGAATTATGGTTGGAGGAGTTGTTAAGTGGAATGAGTAGTGTATTTGGTCATCCATTATATGTAGACGAGCCCACTAAGAGGAAGCAACGGTTGGCGTATGCACGATGTTGTGTGGAAGTGAGTGTTGATATAGATCATCCAGAGGGGTAGAAGTTAGAACCGAAAAAGGAGAGCTGATCTCCATGCAGCGAGATATGTACGAGTGGAAGCCGACCAAGTGCAAGGAGTGTAATGTGATTGGTCACCATATGGATAATTGCACCCTTCACCAGAGATTTAATTCCAGGTGGAAGGATAATAGTAAGAACTTGAAGAGGGTCTAGCAAGAGAAAGGGAGGGCTAATCCTAAGAGCATCTCCAACGGGCTCCGAGCGGGGGCTCTGAAGGCCCACGTGGCACGCGGAACATTTTTGGGCGCTCCAACCGGCTCCGAGCGAATCTCCCAAGGCCTACGTGGCATGCCACGTAGGCCACGTGCGGCCCGGACCTCCGAAGCCCTCCACATACAACAGAGGTCCTTCGGAGCCTCCGAGCGAATAAAAAATTATGGTTTTTTTTAAAAACCCCCCCGGACCTTTCATAAATTATGTTATATATATATATATATATATATATATATATATATATATATATATATATATATATATATATATATATATATATATATATCAAAACATCACTTTTCAACGGCTAATTTTGATCCAATTGAGGAGCAACGACTACGAGCAACGGCTACATTTTGGACCATTGCCCCCAATTCCAATGTTTGTGATTGTTTTAAAATAAAAAAAAAATATGTTAAAAAATTCTAATTTTTTTTTTTAATCTATAAATACCCCCTTCTACCCATCATTCTTCATCCTCCCACCATTCTTCATTCTCCCACCCCATTTCAAAATAAATTGTGACTTCTTCCACCCACCTACTAGTATATGGATCCGTATCAAAATTTTTCTTACTCCCAATTCCTCACCGGTGATGAATCGACCTTCAATGCATACATGAGTAGCGATCGAGTCAATGGGAACCCGATGTTCTCAATTCCGGAGAAGAAGCCAACGACGCAAGAAGAGGCATCATCCGAACAAGCATCGATCGTGGGAAAGAAGAAGTCTTACAAGCGGGGAGGAAACTGGACCATCCCCGAGGATAGATAGCTTGTGTCCACATGGCTCAACACGAGCCAAGATGCAATCCAATGTATCGGTCAACCACGACTTCATTTTTGGGCAAGAATTTTTGAATATTACAGCAAGTACAATACCCATTGTACGATCGAACGGGCCCAAAGCCAAATGATGCATCGATGGTCGGCCATTCAAATATCGGTCAACAAATTTTGCGGGTATGTTAGCCAAATCGAAGGACGACCGAGATCTGGTACCAGACTTGTTGACCAGGTAAATACTTATTAGCGAGTGATTTTGTTTAAATAGTTATACCGTCTATGGTTTTAACTTATTTTAAATTATTTATGTAGCTAGCAGATGCAAAACTTCTTTACAATGATCTCTACCACGAGTCATTCAAATTCGAGCATTGCTGGGTGGAGCTACGACATCAGCAGAAATGAATACAACAAAAACAATCCTGGAATCAAGTAAGGACAGAGCCGAGGAGAGGGAAGGAGTCTGATTCATCACCAAACACCTCCTCTCCGGCAACCCCAGATGTTATAAGCCTCGGGGATGACGATGACGGGCCTACCGAGATGCAAAGGCCGGATGGGAGGAAAGCAGCAAAATTGATAAAGAAGCATAAAGGTCATGTGGTAATCGATGGAGGAAGTAGCGAATCCGCCTCCGACCTATTCAGGGAGGCATTCGCATGGATGAAGATGGATAAGGAATAATCCAGGAAGGAGAGGAAAGAGAGAAGGGATAAGAATACCGAAAACGCAACTATGGTCGAAGTCGCAAAGTTGCAAGCACAAACCGAGTCTCAAAAGGAAGCACGAAAGCAACAGAAATTTGATGATGCGATCATGATGAAGGATCTCACGGGACTCTCACGGGAAGAGCGAGAATATTTCAAACTACGCAAGACTGAGATTCTAGCTCGGAAAGGGTTATGATTTCTTTAAAGTGTAATATGTAGTAGTTTTAATTAGAGATATGACTTTCTTGAATTATTTAAATTATGTAATTTTCAGTAGATTGTATTAGGTGCTGAACTCTTTTGACACTCAATAAAAGTGCTTTAATTATTGAAATTGAAAGCGCGTACAAGAACTCGAATAAGTTTGAGACAATTATATTAAAATAAAAAAACATAATCTTAAACTTGAGACCCCTTGAGTTGCCACAAATGCTTGATCAAATCATTTTGAAGTTGGTCGTGGGTTTCCCTGCTCCTTATCCGATGATAGTTCTAGATAAACTCCATCAGATGCATCGTGTGCTCGTGAGAAGCTTCTACAGTTGGCGTTACATCGGGGACGTCAAAGTCGAGATCGTGGTGAAGATCTCGTTCATCTTCAACAATCATATTATGCATTATAATGCAGGCTGTCATGATGTCTATAAGCACATTCGGCTGTCAAAAACGTGCCGGTCCTCTTACTATCGCAAATCGGGCTTGCAACACTCTGAAAGCTCGCTCGATATCCTTCCGTGCCCCCTCTTGCTGTTAAGCAAAATACTTATTTTTGTTTCCTCGAGGTGCTGGGATGGTCTTCACAAATATTGACCATGAGGGCTAAATCCCATCGGCGAGATAGTATCCCATATTATAGTCATGGTCATTGATTGTAAAATTACATGGGGCAGCTTTTCCCTCTGCAAGTTACCTGAAGACCGGTGAACGATCGAGGACATTGATATCATTGTGCGACCCTGGCAGCCCGAAGAAGGAGTGCCAGATCCATAGATCTTTGCTAGCTACAGCCTCTAAAATAATTGTTGGCTCATGAATATGGCCAGTGTACCTACCTTGCCAGGCTGTTGGGCAGTTCTTCCACTTCCAGTGCATGCAATCAATGCTTCCGAACATGCCTGGAAACCCTCATTGTTCACCTTCTGCGAGGAGTTGTGCAACATCTTCGTTATTGGGTGAACGAAGATACTCCTCCCCAAAGACTTGATGACCGCTCGAAGTAACCTCTGCAAGCTCTCGATCGAAGTACTTTCTCCGATCCGAACGTAGTCATCCACGGAATCGGTGGATGCTCCATACGCGAGCATCCGCATAGCGGCGGTAATCTTTTAAAGACTGGATAGTCCTAATTTTTCAGCATTGTCCCCTTTTGGACGAAGTAGTTGTCGTGGTCCACGATTGCATCGTGGATCCGCACGAAGAGAGGACGACTCATCTTGAATCTCTGTCGGAACTGGTAAGGAAGGTAAGTTGACTGATCGACGAAGTAATCCTGGAATAGCCGATTATGGCCTTCCAGTCTACTACGACCAAGCACGGCGTGGCCTGGTACAGAGCCGTGTCTTCTACGTCGGTGTGAACTTTCAGCTTGCTGCTCTTCCTCACACGCGGTGGCTCCCAGAAGAAATAACATTCTACGGGTGGAGCTATCGTCGCTGCTGCTCGACGTATTGTCGGTGGGGCTCAAACTGGATATAGTGTTTTGAGAGTGGATGGTTTGGACAAAGTTTGAATTTATGATGGTATGATAAGAGGAGTCTCATCTTTATATAGAAAAAATTCCAACGGATAGATATCTATCCGTTGGTGGTGATAATGCGTGCCACCTCGCTTGTCGTGCCCAACGGATAGAAATTCATCAGTTTGGCTCTTGAAATGCGAGCCACCTCTCATATCGTGCCCAACGAATAGAAATTTATTAGTTTGTCCCTTGAAATATGTGTCATATCGTAGATCATGTCCAACAAATAGAAATCTATCTATTCGGCTTTTGGAATGTGTGTCGATTCGTAGATCGTGCCTGACAGATAGAAATGAAATGTTTATGGTGGATATGTGAGCCGCGTTGCGGATCATACCCAACGGAAATAAATATAACCGTTAAAAGTATTATATATTTTTTAATAAGTTATTCATAATTTTTTTATAATTTTATATATTTTTTTAATATTTAAATTGATGCGTGGAAAAAAAATTAAGGTGGGTGGGGTTTGGAGTAAATTTGGAGAGTTTGGATAACTTGGAAATGGGTAGGGTGTTTGGTGCAAAATGGCTCGGACATCCGGTTCGGAGGTCGTTGGAGCTGAACCTCTCAACAAGGAGGTCTCCGATGAGGTGGCAGCAAAAAGCGAGCGTGCTCCGAGCTTCAGAGCCCGTTGGAGATGCTCTAAGGGGGCTTGCTACCAAGAAGGATGTAAAGACCAATACTAGTGTAGGAATTTCAACTATGGTTTGCCCTCTTATTGATGTTATTGCAGGCTCTTCCAGATTCGGGGCTTTGAAGGCTAGAGCAGTGTTTTTCGATGATTTTTATACAATAGTTGATGTGGATCAGGTCCATATTAAAGAGGAATATTTCGGCAAGGGTTTTTATTGCTAATGATGGTGCTTTTATGTACAACGGGTGATGTGGATGGGACTTGCTTTGTGGTTGCGGCTTCTGGGGTCTCGTTGGGCAACCAATACGGGGTCTTAGAAGAGGAATTTTTGGGTGAGAATGAACCGACTGATTTGGATTCTCCCCTTGTTGCGGTTTCTCTTCACGAGGAACTGGTGATTAAAAATGTTAATGATGTTGGTGCTGTTGTCTGGGATGCTGATTATCAAGTAGCTGAAGCAGATTTTTCAGCTGAAAAACTGAATATTGCTTTGTGGTTCTAGGGGGGAGCATTCCTTCTTCCAAAGGGATCCTTGCTAGTCAACAGATATGCAGGTTGTGCTGTTTGAGGGGGGGGGGGGGGGGGCATACTCCAAGTTCAAGCTGTTTTGGCTGTTGACCTCGAGTATTGATCGGCTTGTTCCTGAAAGTACGGTAGCATTGAGCCATTTGGAGGAGACGAGATTTGTGGTGGAGGAAGTGCATTGTGTTGTTGATCCTCTATGGGTAAAAAAAGAGATTATTGTTATTTCTGAAGTGGAGGCGGCTAGAGAAACTAGTGAAGAGATTTTAGGAGATACTCAAGAGGTTTTAAGGGATGTTGTTGGTATGGAGTTCCCCGAGGAGTGTGTGGATGAAAGCTATCCAAATCCAATAGTTGATGAGGAGGATACAACTTTGGGTCCTTCCATTACAACCATCTCGGAATCGTCATGACTTCTTGTGACGACCAAGATCCAATAGACAAGAGCCAAGAACCAAGACTCCTAAGGCTGTGATGTTAAAGATGGATGAGGTGAGGTGAGGTGTCAAAGGCCACCGAGTTAGCCCCACATCCTCTGAAGAGAAGGAGATCATGAGCTACTTATAATTTATCCTCCCAAATATAGAAGACGCATTTTAAAACCGTGTGTGTGACGACCAAGATCCAATGGCCAATAGCCAAGTGCCAAGACTTCTGAGGCTGGGATGCCAAGATAGATGAGGTAAGGTGAGGTGTACAAGGCCGCAAGTTAGCCCCGCATCGCATGGAGAGAAGGAGATCATGAGCTACTTATATAATTTCTCCTCTCAAACATAGAAGACTCCTTTTAAAACCATGAACCACTACGGATTTCGTAAGAACTCCGTAGTTAAGCATACTCGGGCGAGAGTAGTACTAGGATAGGTGACTCCCTGGAAAGTTCTCGTACAGGCATGGGCAAAGCAGACAGTATCTTATGTGTTTTGGGGCGGATCTTACAAAATAGTTTCAGAGCCAGTTCTCCTCGCAGTAGGGGGTCTAACCCTACACGAGGACGTGTAGCCCTAAGAGGGTGGATTGTGAAGACCAAGATCCAATAGCCAAGACTCCTGAGACTGGGATGCCAAGATGGATGAGGTGATGTGAGGCATACATGGCTACGAGCTAGCCCCACATCACCTGGAAAGAAAAAGATTATGAGCTACTTATATAATTTTTCCTCCCAAACATAAAAGACGCATTTTAAAACCGTGCGCCACTATGGATTTCGTAAGAACTCCGTAGTTAAGCATGCTCGAGCGAGAGAAGTACTAGGATGGGTGACCCCCTGGGAAGTTCTCGTACGGGAACGGGCAAAGCGGACAATATTTTGTGTGTTTGGGGCGGATGTTATAGTGTGCCACTACGGATTTCGTAAGAACTCCATAGTTAAGCATGCTCGGGCGATAGTCGTACTAGGATGTGACCCCCTGGAAAGTTCTCATATGGGCATGGGGAAAGCAGATAATATCTTGTGTGTGTTGAGGTGAATGTTATAAAATGGTATCATAGCCGGTTCTCCTCGTAATGGGGGAGGGGTCTAACCCTGCACGAGGACATATAGCCCTAAGGGGGTGGATTGTGATGACTAAGATCCAATAGCCAAGAGCCAAGACTCCTAAGGCTAGGATGCCAGAATGGATGAGGTAAGGTGAGGTGTACAAAGCCACGAGTTAGCCTCACATCATCTGGAGAGAAGGAGATCCTAAGCTACTTATATAATTTCCCCTCCTAAACATAGAAGATGCGTTTTGAAATCGTTTACCACTATGGATTTCGTAAGAACTTTGTAGTTAAGCATGCTCAGGAAAGAATAGTACTAGGATGGGTAACCTCCCTAGGAAGTCCTCGTGTGAGCACGGGCAAAGCGGATAATATCTTGTGTGTTTGGGGCGGATGTTATAGAAAGTGACATTGGAAACCAATATTCCACATACCGATTTTACTAGATAAAAAATTTCAGCACATAGTTGACATGGCGGTCATGTGACGGACTACTTTTGAAATTAGAAAAAACTACCACTCAAGCTAACCTACTCAAAGTATATACCAAATCAGACAAGGGTAAATAGTGTAAAAACTTATACATATGAAGTTCCACTCTTACCCTCTTATAAAAGCCACTAATTCAGACCTTCGTGGTTCACTTTATTTCTTGGTTCCTTTGTTGTACTTCCCTCCCTCCGTTCTCCGGCCTGCTTACCTCTCCAGCAAGTCCCTTATTGTCAACCCATTTGATTTGCTTGTTGTACTTCCCTCCCTTTTGTTCCTCTCCGGCCTACTTCCCTCCCTTCCATTCCTCTTGCTTGCTACACTTCCCTCCCTTCCGTTCTTCTCCGGCCTGCTTAACTCCCTTCCCTTTCTCTCTAGCCTGCTTCTCTCTCCGACAAGTCCCACATTGTCAACCTATTTGATTTGCTACATGGAGTGATATTTTAGGGCACACTACCAAACCGAACCAAAACAGGAGTGATATTTTTTTCAAAATTTTACATTTATGTTACCATTCCTAAATATATTCCTAAAATTTCACATTTATGCTCACATCCTACATAAATACGACTATCTATGTTTCCATTGATTTCTTCTCTAAAATTTCACATCTATATTACCATTAGAAGATATATTCCTAAAATTTCAAATCTATGCTTTTATCCTGCAAGTACGGTCATCTATATTCATATCTATTTTATCTCTAAAGTTTCACATCTATCTGACCATTTGTAGATACATTCCTAAAATTTCACATCTATGCTCACATCCTATAAGATACGGCTATCTATATTCATATCTATTTCATCTCTAAAATTTTACATCTATGTTATCATTACTATGCATTCATAAAATTTCACATCTATACTCACATCTATTTCATCTCTAAAATTTCACATCTATATTACCATTAGAAGATATTTTTCTAAAATTTTACATCTAAGCTCACATCCTATAAGTACGGTCATCTATGTTCATATCTAAAATTTCACATCTATGTTATTTCACATCTATATTACTATTACTATATGTATTCCTAAAATTTCACATATATGCTTATATCTATTTCATATCTAAAATTTTATATCTATGTTACCATTAGTAGATGCATTCTTAAAATTTCACATTTATGCTCTTATCCTATAAGTACGACCATCTATGTTTATATTTATTTTATTTATAAAATTTCACATCTATGTTATCATTACTATATGCATTCCTAAAATTTCACATCTATGCTCACATCATACAAGTATGGTCATCTATGTTCGCATCTTTTGTATCTTTAAAATTTACATCTTTGTTACTGTGGGGGAGGATTTCGGCCGTCGTACGTGATCCTCCTCCAACAGTCGATTGAAGGTTTGACCCTTCGGGATGTGGCGCGCTTCGAAGCACTGAGTTGTGACTTGCTGGGCTGTCACACAAGCACTATAGAGTAGAAAGGTAGTAGAAGAGATGACACAGGATGTGGTGACGAAGTTCGGCAGAAGCCTATGTCTCCGTGTGGTAAGACGCAACCTTTAAATCCACTATCTCCGAGTAAACAGTAGCGCTACTCTCGACAGGCCGAGGAGTACTTCTTACAAGATGACAGAGGGTGGAAAGGAGATCTGAAAACTAGAAAGTTCGGGGAGTTCTGGGAAACAAAAAGTGGGATTATGGTTTGGATTTTTCGGATCTAGAATCATTTACAGGGTTTGCTATTTATAAGGGCTTAGTTTATCTGGAGAATATTCCAGGAATATTCCCAAAAATATCCAGGGTTTGGTAAATACCCGGAGGGATTTACCAGGCCCCAGATAGTGCAAGTGGGCCCCATGCAGGACTACGGGTCCCACCATTGGACTCGTGGGTCCCAGGCAGGGCTGCGGGTCCCACCGTTGGTCTCGTGGGCCTCAAGCAGGGCTGTGGGTCCCACCGTTGGGCGTTAGCCAGATTTTGCACCCACAGTTACCCCCTCCTAGATAGATAGGTACTTAACCTAGCTGGTTGGGACTTTCTGGTGCAAGGTTGGTCTGCTTGTCGATCCTCTGTTTGGGGTCGACTGCTGTCTGTCTGTCGACCCCCTGTCCGGGGCCGACCGTCGTGTGCCTGCTGACCCGTTGCACGGGACTGACCATTGTGTGTCTGTCGACTTGTTGCACGGGGCCGACCGTTGTCTGTTTGTCGATCCCTTATCCAAGATCAACTGTTATATGTTTGCCGACCCCCTGTCCGAGGCCGATCGTCATGTACCTGCCAACCCGTTGCACAAGGCCGACCGTTGTGTGTCTACCGACCCGTTGGGCGGGGCCGACCGTTGTCTGCTTGTCGATCCCTTGTCCGGGGTCGACTGTTGTCTGTTTATTGACCCCCTGTCCGGGGCCGACCGTCGTGTGCCTGCCGACCCGTTGCACGGGGCCGACCGTTGTGTGTCTGCCGACCCGTTACGCGGGGTCGACCTTCACGCCCGCCGACCCCCTGTCAGGGGCCGATCGGGTGTGCGTCTGCCAACTGTATGCATAGCCTTGCCCAACCAGCTAGGTGGTAACCTAGTTGGTTGGGACACCGTGGTGCGAACGGGTCGGCACCTAGCCGGCAGGGGTCGGGGGTTCGATGCCGACAGAGGGGTGGAGTCATGCTGAGGGGACCCCCTGGGGTCAGCGTAGGCGAAAACTGCCCAAGGGGGGTCGGATGCAAACAAAGGGGAATGGGGGGTCGGTTACAAAATGAAAAAGGTTGGGGGGGTTGATTGCAAATGTAGGAAAAAATGGGTGAAAAATTACGAGCCGGAGTTACGTACGACGAGACATAGTGGTTGCATCCGGGATCGAAATTCATCGATTTCAGAGTCAGTGCGATCCTCGTATGACCCTTTACAAGGGCATCTAGAGTTGAGGGGAGAATGAAGCCGATGAGCCCATCATTGCGCGATGGGAAAACATGATAAAACACGAGTTAAAAACTCGAATGACGGAGAAAAAAGATGTGAAATCGCGACCCGGAGCCATGTACGACGAGAGATACCGTGCGTATCCGAGCCCGGAATTTGTCGATGTCAGAGCCCGGGCGATCCTCACATGGCCATTTGCAAGAGCATCTAGAGTTGAGGAGAGAATGAAGCTGATGAGCCCATCATTGCGCGATATGAAAACAGGATAAAACATGAGTTAAAACTCGATAATTGATTCGGTCCGGGGCACCCTTCATGCGGTTGGCCGCAGGGGTGAAGGGGAGGAGGGTCTCGTATGGGTGTGTGTTCCCCTCGGGGTGGGAGGTTGGGCATGTAGTGCACCCCCCAAGGGGGAGCTGGGGGCGGCCTCGGTTTAAGGGGCAAAGGGGCAAGGGGGGTTTGGCTGGTCGGTTTTGGTGTCACTGCCAAAACCGACCAGGCCAAACTCCTGGTCGGTTATTATGTGGTGGTCTGGTCGGGTGGGGGGGAGAGGTGGGGAGCTGGTCGGGTTTGAGAAGGGGGCGGGGGTGGGGAGGTGGGGATCCAAGCACTGAGGTACCGAACCATCTCACTCTCTCCTCCTCTAAGTCTCTCTCAAACTCACTCTCTCACTGTCACTCTCTCTCTCTCACTCACTCTCACTGTCACTCTCTCTCACTGGTCGGGCGCCGGAGCAGGGGAGTCAGTCGGGTGGCAAAGGGAAGGAGCTGGGCGGCTGGTCGGGTTAGGAAGGTGGTCGGGTGATGGTGGTGGTGGTCGGGTGGTGGTGGTCGGGTTTCAGGGGAGAGAAGGTGGTCGGGTTTGAGGTGGTGAGAGAGGGTGAGATGGGTGGTCGGGTTTGGGAGTTGGTCGGGTGGAGGGGGTGGGAGCTGGTCGGGTGGAGTGGTGGGGATGGTCGGTTTCTCTCTTTCTCAACCTCTCACTCACTCTCTGAACCCCTCTCACTCACTGTCTCTCATCCTCTCACCCACTCACTGTCACTCTCTCACCCACTCTAAACCCCTCTCTTACTCCCACTCATTCCCTCACTGGTGGAGTTCTAATGGTGGTCTGATGCTTTAGTGCTGGTATGATCGCACCGTTGATGGGATCCGATGCTATAGTGCTGGTATGATCACACCCGTTGATGGGATACGGTGCTATAGTGCTGGTATGATCGCACCCGTTGATGGGATCCGGTGCTTTGGTGCTGGAGTTCTGATGGGATCCGATGCTTTAGTGCTGGTATGATTGCACCCGTTGATGGGATCCGGTGCTATAGTGCTGGTATGATCTCACCCGTTGATGGGATCCGGTGCTATAGTGCTGGTATGATCGCACCCGTTGATGGGATCCGGTGCTTTTGTGCTCGAGTTATTATGGGATCCGATGCTTTAGTGCTGGTATGATCGCACCCGTTGATGGGATCCGGTGCTATAGTGCTGGTATGATCTCACCCGTTGATGGGATCCGGTGCTATAGTGCTGGTATGATCTCACCCGTTGATGGGATCCGGTACTATAGTGCTGGTATGATCGCACCCGTTGATGGGATCCGGTGCTTTGGTGCTGGAGTTCTGATGGGATCCGATGCTTTAGTGCTGGTATGATCGCACCCGTTGATGGGATCCGGTGCTATAGTGCTGGTATGATCGCACCCGTTGATGGGATCCGGTGCTTTAGTGCTGGTATGAATCCCTCCCTCTTTCTCTCTCTCTCATCCTCTCACTCACTCTATCTTCAGGGAGAGAAGGTTGGTCGGGTGGAGAGGGTGGTCGGGTTTGAGGAGGAGGGGCTGGTCAGTTTGAAGGCTTGATCTCTACAAGTTAGACAACAAAGTCAACAAACTAACCACTGCACTATAAGTTAGACAACAAAGTGAACAAACAAACAAAGTGGTGGTCGGTTGGAAGGCTTGATCGCTACAAGTTAGACAACAAAGTGAACAAACTAACCACTGCACTACAAGTTAGACAACAAAGTGAATCAAACAAACAAAGTGGAGTGGTCGGGTACGAATCCCTCTCTTTCTCATCCTCTCACTCACTCTATCTCTGAGCCCCTCTTACTCTCTCATCCTAAACCTCTCATTCACTCTCTCTCTGAACCCCTCTCTCTCTCTCTCTCTCTCTCATCTTCTCACTCACTCTCTCTAACTAAAACCCAAGACTAAACCTAAAAAACCCCTAAATCCTAAACCTAAACCCTTCCCCCTAATCCTAAAACAAAACCTAAGAATTTCCTACCAGCTGGGCAACTCTCTCGGTTTGCGTGAGCGCTAGAGAAAATTTTCCTGTTTTGTGAAAATTTTCCAGTTTTTCTTGAAGATCTTGCTGGGTGATGTCATCGAGGTTATAAATAGAACTGAAGGAGCTCTCACATGTGTTTGTTGAGAAATCTGTCTGAAGCCTCTGAGCTCTCAGATTCTATGTTTCTGCTTGTTTTCTACGTTGGATGCCAGATGAGAGTGCTTCTGGGTCGATGGGGAAGAAGGGTGTTATTCCTCGTCTGAAGAAGGGTTTCAAAAGCTTTCTGACGGGTTCATTGGAGACCGAGGGCTCGATTCCTCACCCGGAGGGAAGGCCTCAGGAGGAGGGCCGATCTTCTCGTTCTGAGTCGAAGGCTTCAAAGGGAAAGAGTTCTAAGCCGGCTCCGGCTGCTAAGGAGACAAAGAAGACAATAAAGAGGTGTCCTACTGGGGGGCGACTGCTCCTTGCAAGTCTGCGCAAGTTCCTCGCATGCCGTTCGAGTTGGGGCCTCTGGTGCCGATTGATAAGGAATCCCTCTTCATCCACGACAAAGGCCTCCACCCGACAGAAATGCGACGTAAGGAGTATGTGAAGATGGCGCGACTATTCAAGATGCACGCTCATATACCGAGCTACCCGGCGATTTGCAAAATGTTTGGTATTGATCCTAAAGTTGTCTTCCTCAACAACATCAGCAAGGAGAATTTAATGGGGATGATTGTTTCTTTGGGTCAACTTAATTGCGGGATGAGGCTACCCCTTCTACCGTTTGCTGCTCGTTTGTTGAATACCTCGGGCATCGCTCCTGGGCAGATAGAAGGAAATGTATGGCGCGTGATCTATGCATTCTGCCGTATGGAGTCAGATCGGCAGGCTGAGCTTCGAAGTTGTTATTCTGGTTTGCGAGAGGGCGAGGTAGCACGTATTGAGCTGGGCTACTTCTTTTTTCATTACAGGTGGGTCTTGAGCAATGTTAAGAGGTCCACCTTCTTCTACCTTAAGGGCATATCTGCGCTGAGGCCAATTGAGTGTCTACCCGATTCTGACGAGACTTTTATGGAAGGTCCCTTCTCGGTATCGAAGAAATGGTCGCCGCTGGCTGTGCCGGAGTTAATGCGATACGAGGCATCGGAGGAGGTGAAGAGTTACCAATCGGGTGGAAATTTTAGTTGGTCGTCACAACGTGCAGCGGTGATCGGCAATATATTCTTGTAGCTGACGTGTGGTAGTAGGTTATGGAAACAGTTTCGCTTCTGCCCTGTGCACTTCGGAACGAAGAACCTACTGCATCGTCTCTCGACTCGTTATGAAGATAACTAGACCGTGTATTTCGATTACGGGAACGACGGGTGGAATCGAAAGTGGGCGAATGTTGCTGGGCCTTATCTGGTGGAGAAATCAAGGAAGTTGATCATTGATCCCAAGATGCGTGGGCGTAAGAAGGTGGTCAAGGGTGGAGATAAGGCAGTTCTTGCTACTGTCCCTTTTCATTCATCATCTCAACATTCTCTTTCAGTGGGGGATACTTCTAGTGCCAGCGACAGCGAAGATGAAGATGAAGAGCAGGAGAAGGAGCAGCAGCAGAAGGAGGAGGAGGAGGAGGGTGGTGAGCAGAGCCGTGTGGAGATCCCAGTTCCTCCTTCGGTAGAGTTATCCCATGGTCATGGCAAGGGAAGGATGTCACTTGGCATGGTAGCCTTCGCTTGCCAATTGGAGGAGGAGGAGGAGGAGCGAGAAGATGAGAGGCAGCAGGTGCCTTTCGAACCTGGTTATAATTTTGGCCCATTGATGACAGTGCCCAAAGGCAAAGGGAGACGGTCTCCGAGTTCAAAGTCGCATTCGGAAACAACATATGGGCTTGCCCCGGAGCTGGAGGCTTCTCATGTTGGCTTGGCGGCTGCTTCCGAGGCACGTCTCCAAGCAGTGAAGGACCGACGTAAGAGGGGAAAGTCTGCCGCTGCTACCGTAATGCACTCCCTGCCGGAGTCTATTATGGTGCCTGCAACGGAGAAGGATAATTGGGGTTCAGCACAGCCTACATCAGGGTGGGCCGAGTGGAACTCGATGCAGCCTGCAGTAGGGGAGGCCGATTGGAGTGTGGTGCCACCTATCCTTACTACTCCAAGCGTCATTATGATGTCAGGACAAGTGACGACGTTATCCCCTCCCCTAAGGAGGGGTAAGAAGAAGGCTAGAAGGGAGAGGAGGTCTGAGGAGTGTGAAGTGGCAGCAGCCAGCGAGAGGCTGATTAAAGGTTTAGATTATGGAGACTATCTTGGGATGGCTCGACACGTAGTAGATGCATTTAACGTTCCTACCGATGTTTCCTTTGATCGCTGCTTGCGGACGGTAAGTTGATATTCATGTTACTTGATTTTAGTTTAACGTCTTAAGAGTTAACGCATTTCCTTTGTTTGTAGATGGGTGCGGCAATTCAGGTTGCTCTCCACGGCTTCCGTCTCGAATGGAAGGATGAACGGGAGGGATTCGAAGCAACGATCTCCGAGCTCAGGGCCAAGCTGGAGGAGGTGAAGAGAGAGGTTTTGGAGGCTGGCAAGGCACATGACCAAGCCTTGGCGAGGCTCTCTGATCGTTGCACTGAGTTGGAGGCCCTTCAAGCTATGATGCGAGTCTGCATAAGTGATGTTCAGTCTCTGAGGCACCTGGACAGGGAGCAGAAGAGGGTCATTAAGGAGCTCCGATATGAGATTGCGGGCATGCAGAAGACGGTCGACGAGGCGCTGGCGCTGGCCGACTCGAACGCTCAGAGAGGTGCTGGCACTGGCCATCTTTTGTGATGAGACATTGGCGCTGGCTGACAGGTTGATGAGTATTTCGGAGGTTGTACCAAGGGCCGCCGAATGTGGTCGCTTGCGGGGATCTTACTGACTTGTATTATACTGTTATCTTCTCTGTCTGTGCTGTGCGTTTGTCTTTTATTTTGATAATAAAGAACATCTTCGGTTGATGGCGATGAGCGTTCACAGTTCTTAGCATGATACTTTTGTATTGGTCGGACTTAGGCGGAGTGTCTTCTCGGTCGAGCATTTGTCTTCGGAATGTAGCCTTATACCGTTGTAGGTTAGCCGGCCGTATCGCAACGCGAACCGAACTAACTGTGGCGAGGCATTAGTGCATGTGTCCTTACGTGACAACGTGAGCACGTATGACGCCAATGATTCGGAGTACTCAGCGTAGTGCCCTTGTATCGGTTGGACTTAGGCGAAGCACCATTTCAGTCGAACCTATGTATCGGGACACGTAGCTTTGTACTGTTACAGGTTAGTCGGTCGTGTCGCAACGCGAACTGAACTAACTATGGCGAGACATTAGTGTTAGGATTGATGTGTTCTAATCTTGTAAAACTTTATGTTTTAGTCTAATAAAGATTGATAGTTATTAATATATGAGATGCATATAGGTGCGTAACATAGTTACGTGTTCTTTAGGGAACAGAGAGCTATGGTTATATGGTAGTCCACTGAGTTGAAGACTAAGTGGATTGGTCCCGTATAACCTAAATAAGTTCGCAGCTATGATCAGGTTGGTCGCCTCATCATGGTAAGCTGTTGGCGATGACAGTTCATGGGATGTCTTCACCATGGTCATCACCAGGCACAGTGTCTGTGGCTGAACGGAACTAACACGGTGTACAGATCAGTGAGCAGACACTGGTACACTAAACCGTGTTTCTGCTTAGGGTAAAACGGTCCTAAACCCTAAGGAACCACGTCTGATGGACTAACCAGTTGTGTGGTGCTTTGGCGCACCAATGTGTGAGGATCCATATGCAGTGATCCAAAACCACGGTGTACTGGGTTACCCGGCTGGCGTTGCATTAGCGTGTCACTCCTGCAGGCCATCCACACCCCTGAAGGGAGGTGCGTTCCTTGGTGTGACTTACACTGTACCAAACCCAGGCCTGGTGGTCATCAGTTTGACTATTGACCGGGTTCGATTACTCAACGGGGTAATCAGAGGTACGATGTATAGGTCAACCTGGAAAGAACCATGTTATATGATCATTCGAGTATGACGGTAGTCTTCACCGCTCGAAGTGAATCATGGCATCAAGTGGAGGGACAGCGGGTTTACCACTACTAAGCGAAGAGCAGGGGTATGATGGAGAACATAGTAAGTCTGGGTGAATTGGAGTGCAGCCTGCGTCGCACTCTGGGTGGCTACGCAGGTTAACTCGAGCTCAGAGGATCGATGGTACACTCGGGTAGTGTGTCGATCGAGCCTGAGTTGGAAGCTATGAACCCCGGTCCCTGATGGTTCCACCTTATCAACATTATGTACGGTTCTTGAACCGTCTCCTCGGAACACCATAAGCATGAGGAAGAAAGAAGTATACGCTCTGTGTGTGCTTGGCACTAGAGCACGGTAGATGCGTAACTACATACGAGTACTAAGGGTTGAGCCCGAGACTAGTGCAGAGTCGCATGTAGTAATCCCTAGCCATAAGTGAACTTCGCTGCATAGGTGCGATGCACCAGGGTATGTTGCGAGTTAACTAGTTGACTTTGCTAGAGGCACCCTCCGGTGGCCTCAGTTAATAGTAGGTAACTAGTAAAGATCACTTAAGAAGTGGCCGCTAGGTATCGCACGCTAGAAATGGTCAAAATGAGGCGTCGGGGCGTTTTGGTAAAAACCTCACTCTGCCGGACCTTACTGTTGGCTGACCCTAGTAGTGAGGCACCTTGCTAGGGCCGGCCCTATGATGTAGGGATAAGAATCCCTCATCTATAGGTCCGGCCATATAGATAGGGATGGGGCGATAAAAACGGATAAAGTCGAGCCCTAAAAAGTGGGAAAACGGATAAATACGCGGAGAGATAAAAAGGAGATAATGGAGAGATAATTGTGGGAGGTCTTTATCCCCTTGGATCCTTATCCAAGGGGGTAGGCCGGCCCTATAAAAGGACCTATGGGGCGCCAGCCCCATGTGCCAGAAAAACCGAACCCCCCCTCCTCTCATCTCTCTAGTTCTCTCCCGATTTATCTCCCGTTTCCCGCTTGCAACTTCGTCTTCCTCGCGTGGAGTTTTGAAGAAGGAGAAGGGTCGTTCTTTGGAGACACTCAGAGATCCGAGAGCGACGTTCCGTGCATCGTGTGAGATCGGGTGAACAAGAAGGCAACATCTCCATTTGTACCATTGGCATCTTTGCGAACGATCTTCCGTCTCCATCGACAAAGAAGACAATTCTCCGCGGTTAAAAGATTCGTACGAAAGATATGTGTAATCTAACATGTAGATCTAGCGAGCATTATGATTTGCATGCATGCTAGTTAATCATTACGCTAGATTGCCGTTAGGGGTTTTCGATTCTCGTGCATACACATGCACACATATGTAGATTAGTTTCTATGGAAAATTAAATAGTGTAACGTGCACCATGAACGGTCTTTCGACCGCCAAATCGCTTCCGCTGCGAGCCTCTGACCCGGATTAACTTGCAACAATTAGTGCATGGGTCCTTACGTGACAACGTGAGCACGTGCGACGCCAATGATTCAGAGTACTCAGCGTAGTGCCCTTGTATCAGTTGGACTTAGGCGAAGCACCGTTTCAGTCGAACCTACATGTCGGGACATGTAGCTTTGTACTGTTGCAGGTTAGTCGGTCGTGTCGCAACACGAACCGAACTAACTGTGGCGAGGCATTAGGGCATATGTCCTTACGTGACAACGGGAGCACGTGTAACGCCAATGATTCGGAGTACTCAGCGTAGTGCCCTTGTATCGGTTGGACTTGGGCGACGCGCCATTTCAGTCGAACCTACGTATCGGGACACGTAACTTTGTACTGTTGCAGGTTAGTCGGCTGTGTTACAACGCGAACCGAACTAACTATGGGGTTGAACAGGATTTGAAGTTGAATTTAATAAACTTATTGAATCTAAAGTGTTAGCCTTTTTATTGATAGCTTGATGGAGATTATATTCATTGATAAAATTTCTTAAGATGTGATGCATTCTATGCTCTGGGTAGTCACTGTCCTTCCGGCGTCACTAGTCGGTATGAACCTTTTCCTCTGGCCGACTCGACAATATAGGGTCCCTCCCAGTTCGGAGCGAACTTGCCGCTGTCATGCTCTTTTGTGTTTGGGAAGACCGCTCTTAGAACAAGTTCTCCGACGCTGAACTGTCTTCTGCTAACCTTGCGGTCGAAGGCTGACTTAATCTTTTGTTGATAGTTGGCGATGCGTACGGCTGCTTGATCACGAAGTTTGTCTGCGCAGTCGAGGTCGTCGATGCGAAGTTCCTTATTGATATCTCGTTCGATTGTGAGGGACTTGATAGTTGGGCATATGGCTTCGGTTGGCAGAACTGCTTCCGACCCGTAAGTTAGGCGGAAGGGTAAAAATCCGGTCGATCGTCAAGGTGTGGTTCGATACCCCCACAGTACCTCAGGAAGGACTTTCTTCCAAAGCCCTTTCTTGTCTTCTAACTTCTTCTTAAGTATGTAGAGGATGGCTCGGTTGGAGACTTCCGCTTGACCGTTGCACTGAGGGTATCTCGGGGTTGAATAGAAGAGTTTGATCCTATATTCTTGGCAAAAGACCCAAAATTTGCCCGAGTCGAATTGTGCTCCACTGTCAACAATATGCACTTGGGGCGTGCCGAATCTTGAGAAGATGTTCTTCCTGACGAATTTGATGACTTCATCGTTTGTTTCACGGAAGAGAGGCACAACTTCGACCCATTTAGTGAAGTAGTTAGTTGCCAACAGTAGGTACTTCCTCTTGTTGGGAGAAGGTGGGAATGGGCCAAGAAAATCCAACCCCCATTGATGGAACGGCCAAGGACTCGTCAGAGGGTGAAGCTCAAATACAGGGAGATGAATTGATCAAGCGTGCCGTTGGCAGGGTTCACACTTCTGGACGAACTGTCGTGCATCCTTGACCATAGCGGGCCAATAGTAGCCTTGGATTTTGACTTTCCCTTTAAGGGATCTGCTGCCAGAATGGTTACTACAAGCTCCGGTATAGATGTCTGCTAATATCATCTCCACTTGTCCAATGATGATGCATTTGAGAAGGATTCCATTGTGGGATTGGAAGTAGAGATCATCTCCTTCAAGGCGATAGAGAGGGAGTTTTCTTTGTAATCGTCTGGCTTGAATTGGGTCTTTTGGTATTTTGTTGTGCTTGAAGAAATTGATGATTGACCATCTCCAATCTGACTGATCTTCACTTAAGGCGTAAGTGAAATCGGTTGCCTCCAACCCTTTCTTCTGTTTGCCATAGCGATAACTCCGTGTTTCTCAAGGTTTGCCTTGGGCAACTCCTGGTATTCGATGCTGACGTGACGTTGATTGATTGAATCTCCCAACTCTGAAGCAGCATTGGCGAGGGCATCGGCTTTGCGATTGTCCGCCCTTGGTATTTGGAGGAATTTGATATCTGTGAACTGCTTCTTGAGGTGTTGTATGAGGTCGAGATAGTGCAGTATCATTTCGCCTCGTGCTACGTAATCCCTATTGATCTGCCTGATGACCAACTGGGAATCACTATAGATATCGAGGTGCTCTACCCCCAGTGCTTGAGCAGTCTCCAATCCTGAGACGAGAGCTTCGTACTCGGCTTCATTGTTGGTGGCATTGAAACCGAGGAGGATAGCTTTCTCCAGGTGGTCTAGCTCGGGGGGATATCAGAACTATCTCAATTCCTGAACCGATAGCACTTGAAGCTCCATCGGTATAGAGCTAGCTTCCATCGTGATGCGGGCATTGATGGAGCCTCTGAGCTCAGACAAGGGGCCTCAGGGCCTGGACTGAGGCATTCCTCATCCTTGTCGTTGAGGTGCATCTCGGGATCATCTTCAAGGACGATAAAATCTTCCACAGGGAAGTCTGCCAGGAAGTCGGCTATGGCTTGCCCTTTGATAAAAATACGTGGCTCGAATTGGATACCGAGCGAACTCATTTCAATTACCCATTTGGTCATTCGATCGGCTCGACCAGTCTTGTCGAGTATGTCTTTGAGAGGATGCTCAGAAGAGACGGTGACCAGATGGGATACGAAGTAGGGGCGGAGTCGTCGGGAGGCCGTTAGTAGAGCGAAGACAATTTTTTCTATCTTTGAGTAGCGAGTTTCGACCGGCAGGAGGGTGTGGCTGGTATAGTAGACAGGACGTTCGATGGCATCCCTTCTGCTAACCAAAACTACACTGATGGCTTGACCGATGATGACGAGATAGAGCCACAGGGGTTCGGCTAGCAACGGTGCTGTCAGGATGGAGGATTGGGTGAGATAGAACTTGATGCTTTGGAAAGCTTGTTCACAAGTCGTGTCCCATCCTGATGTGTCAGCCTTGCGGAGTTTGTCGGAGAAAGGCTTGCATTTGTCGGAGGATTTGGATACGAATCGATTGAGTGCTGCTAGCCTTCCTGTGAGGTGCTGAACTTCTTTTTGATTAGAGGGTGATGGCATATTGAGTATTGCTCGAATTTGATCGGGATTTGCTTCGATGCCCCTTCTGGTTACGAGGTGACCTAGGAACTTTCCTGATTGCACTCCAAAAGCGCATTTGGCTTGATTCAGCTTCATGCGGTATCTCCTCGGGATTTGGAATGTTTCGGCGAGGTCAGAGAGGTGTTCTGCTCGAGTTTGGCTCTTGGTAAGCAGATCGTCAACGTAGACTTCGACGTTGCGACCGATCTGTTCTTTGAACATCTTCTTGACTAGCCTTTGGTAGGTTGATCCCGCATTTTTAAGGCCAAAGGGCATGGCGTTATAGCAGTAGAGACCATTGTCCGTCACGAAGCATGTCTTCTCTTAATCATCCCGATGCAGGGGGATTTGATTGTAGTCTGAGTATCCATCCATGAAGGATAGTAGCTCGTGCCCTACGGTGGCGTCTACAAGTCTATCTATCCTTGGCATGGGGAACAGATCTTTGGGACATGCTTTGTTGAGGTTGGTAAAGTCGATGCAGACTTTGATCTTCCCATTCTTCTTTGGAACAACGACTATGTTTGAGATCCAAGTTGGATACTCAACTTCGCGGATGAAGCCGACAGCAAGTAACTTGTCGATTTCTTCTTGAACCGCAATCAGTCGCTCTGGTCTGATGGTTCGAGGCTTCTGTTTGATTGGGTGTGCTCCTTCTTTGATCGTGAGCCGATGACATGCGTCGTCCGGATTGATCCCGGGCATGTCTTCGACGCTCCAAGCAAAAACATCGGCATTGGATTTAAGGAATAAAACCATGTCTTGTACTTCTAAGCTGTTAAGGCCAGTGTCAATGAAAGTCTCTCGAGGGGGATTACCGTTGTCGAGGTCAACTCGAACAATTTCTTCGACTGAGGGTGGAGCCTCCCATTCCAGAGGTGCAGGCTCGGGCATTGGGGCTTCCTTGATTGCTATCTGGTCGAGGGACTGGCTTCACTAGCAGAACGCTTTGCTGGCATAGCCTTGGGCGTTGATTGATTTCGCGCGGCCGATGCTTCGCATGATCTTCCCGTTTGTTGACTCCCTCGGATGCATCTGATGCCCTTTTCAGTTGGGAATTTGAGGAGTTGGTGATTAGAGGAGGAGACATCATTGATCTGATGAAGGAAATGCCTACCTAGAATGGTATTGTAGTTTGACGTTCCCTCGACTACAGCAAAACGGACAGACAATCGCATATTGCTACTAAGATTGAGTGTAAATTTTGCTTCACCCATCATCATGCTCTGCTCTCCGTTGAAGCCGATAATGATGGTGGGCATTACGTCAAGACTCTCGTATTTATGACCGAGATGTTTGAAGCAATCAGAGAACATGATGTCGATAGAGCTGCCGATATCGATAAGTATTCGGTTTACTGAGCTTCCATCGATCATGAGCCGAAGGACCAAGGGATATCGGTGGGGGGTGCACACTCTGTTGAGATCTTGATCGATAAAGATGATTGCCAGCCATGGGAGGCCTTTGATGGGCTCCTCATCCAGGAGTCTTCAACTTGAGCGAGAGTGCGAACGTGATGGACACGTCGTACTTGCCGCTCTATCTCTTTTCGAGTCGGAGTTTGATGATGTAGGTTGCCATGGATGCCGTAGACATTCGCTTGAACTAAGATAGGAGTTGCTTGACAAGTGACCGGCTGGATCCAGCATGCCTCCTTTTCCCTTTGGGGAGGGGGAGGAGGAGGGTGTGAGCCGCCAGTCCTATCTGTCTCGGACTTAAAATCCTGGAGGTGGCCTTGCTCTTGAAGGTCTTCCAGGTGATACTTCAGGCTGAAGCACCGAATGGTAGAATGGACGTGGCACCGATGGAAGTTGCAATAGACTGACTTGTCTTGTGTTTGCTTGGTGCCAGGCTGAAGAGGGTTTGGCCTTCTAAGATAACTCTCGTGCTGGATCTGTTCAAGGATAATATCGATGGGCAAATTCCAGCTAGTGAAGGTTGTTCTCCAAGGCTTGGTGGGTCTATCGTCTGCCCTTCGCGGCTTCTTGGAGGACTCCCTCTCTTTAGCCTGAGCATTGTTCGCTCGGGCTGGTGGTCGTGCCGGCTCCTTATCGGAAGGACACTTCCTGAAGTCTCGCCCCTTGTGAGCGACTTGATCATCCTCGACTTCAATTTTCCTCTGGATCTGATCGAAGAGCACTCCAAGGGAATTGGGGGGGTTGCGGATGAGGTCGTTATAGATATGAAGGTCATAGTGCAGAGCATTTTGGAACGCCAATATAATTGCCCCGTCGTCGAGATGGCGCCCAGAGAACGCTGCATGCTCATTCTGAAACCTCCGTGTGAATTCTCGGAGGGTTTCATCCGAACCCATCCGCAGTTGGTAGAGGGAGTCCAGCTTCTTCTCCGGTTTGAGGTTCAACCGGTAATGCTGGACGAAGAGATCCGCTAGGTCTCTTAACAGGCTGACAGAGCCTGTGAGGAGATTGTGATACCAATCCAATGAAATGTCATCCAGGCTGCCGGTAAAGGTGCGGCATAGAACCTGGTTGTCATGGTCGTATGATGTCAATGCTTGTTTGAAGACGAGGACATGGAGTGTCGGATCACCCGTCAGACAATTGAACTTGGGGAGAGCAACGGTCTTCCATCCTCGAGGAAATTGAGTGCGGAGAATCTGCCGGTGAAGCGGCCCTTCTGAGGCGTGGTCGTTCCTTCGATCGTTCCGTAAGTCGAGGAGGCGTCTCGAAGGTTGAGGAGGAAGATGGGGCTCGAAAGTTCTTCCTTCTTGGTAATGATTTACCAGGGCTTGGTTGTTGCTGAGGTGGGACCGAGCTCCGGATTGATGTCTTCTACTACGAATATCCTGGCGACTGCTTGAGTCAGAGGATGATACCAAGTTGAGTGGCTTTGAGTGACGAGTCGACTCGTCGAGACATTCTTAAATGCTCTGTTTAGTCGGAGGAGGCGAGGGTCCTTTTGAGGGAAGCTTGAGGGATCGCCTGGAGGTATCGACAACGGATTGTCTGGATGGAGCGGGGGAGCCGTGGAGCGGCCGGTGGTCATTTGCTCCGTCGTTGATACCAGCGACTGATTATGGGGGATCAGCTCTTCCTCTGACAGCGATTTATCGGAAGGAATCTCTCTCTACCATGAGAGCCGTATTCTGCTTCATGAAAGTGAGGAGCTGGAAGTTCTCTGCGGTGATTTGGTACGACGCTTGAGCATCGGTACCAGGAGAGACATGTGATTTCCCCAAGCGCTGAGGAATTTGGTCGGTGAGTTGAGGTGACCGTCGAAGTTGAGCTTGGGCGGCATGATCAACCGACGGATGACTCCTCGAATTGGCAACGAGTTATTATTCCGGATGTTGGCTTGTTGCAAACCGACGACTCATTGATCGAGTCGTCGGATGTTGAGCATCTGAATGCATGCCGCTCTCCTCTGGCTGGTTCATCGGTGTTTTTGCCATCTAAGTGTAGTGATGGAAAGAGATGGATTACTCAGGCAACCAGTAGCTGCTATTGGAGAAGCTGGGAAACTTAGAAGTTGTAAGTTGATATGATTCAATCCCACAAACGGCGCCAAACTGTGGAGGAGGATTTCGGCCGTCGTATGTGATCTTCCTCCAACAGTCGATTAAAGGTTTGACCCTTCGGGATGTGGCGCGCTTCGAAGCGCTGAGTTGTGGCTTGCTGGGCTGTCACACAAGCACTATAGAGTAGAAAGGTAGTAGAAGAGATGACACAGGATGTGGTGACAAAGTTCAGCCGAAGCTTACGTCTCCGTGTGGTAAGACGCAACCTTTGAATCCACTATCTCCGAGTAAACAGTAGCGTTACTCTCGACAGGCCGAGGAGTGCTTCTTACAAGATGACAGAGAGTCGAGAGGAGATCTGAAAACCAGAAAGCTCGGGGAGTTCTGGAAAACAGAAAGCGGGATTATGGTTTGGATTTTTCGGATTTGGAATCATTTACAGGGTTTGCTATTTATAAGGGTTTAGTTTATCTGAAGAATATTCCAGAAATATTCCCAGGAATATTCGGGGTTTGGTAAATACCCGGGGGGATTTACTAGGCTCCAGATAGTACAAGTGGACCCTAGGCAGGGCGCGGGTCCCACCGTTGGACTCGTGGGTCCCAGGCAGGGCTGCGGGTCCCACCGTTGGGCGTTAGCCAGATTTTGCACCCACAGTTACCACTACTATATATCTTCCTAAAATTTGACATTTATGTTACCATTACTATATGCATTTCTAAAATTTCACATCTATGCTCACATTCTATAAGTATTGTCGTCTATATCCACATCTATTTCATTTGTAAAATTTTATATCTATGTTACCATTATGTTCATATTGTACAAGTATGACCATCTATATAGTAATATTACTATTACTATATATATTTCTAAATTTTTACATTTATGATCACATCGTACATGTCTGACCATCTATGTTCACATCTATTTTATCTCTAAAATTTTACATCTATGTTACCATTATTATATGCATTCCTAAAATTTCACATCTATGTTACCATTACTATGTGCATTCCAAAAATTTCACATTATGCTCGCATCCTACAAGTATGACCATCTATATTCACATCTATACTATCATTACTATGTGCATTACAAAAAATTTACATCTATGCTCACGTCCTATAAGTATGGCCATCTATTCTCACATCTGTTTCATCTCTAAAATTTTACATTTATGTTATCATTACTATATACATTCCTAAAATTTCACATATATGTTCATATCTATTTAATCTCTAAAATTTCACATCTATGTTTCCATTACTAGATGCATTCCTACAATTTTACATCTATATTGATAGTATTATATATATTTCTATATTTAATATGTTCATATTTTTTTTTATTTGTAGTATTCTATTTGTTTCTAGTTATAAGCGATAACGTACATGTTATGATTTGTAAGGATGTACTATATACGTTTAGTACATAGTGACTTATATTCTATATGTTCTCATGTTTATATTTTTTTCTTTTATATACAAATATAATTTTTTTATTTTGATATCTATAGGTCTGATCTCATAACTTAGACACCTTGAATATCAAATCAAGTCAGATATACCTTGATAAAAGATGGTATATCCCTTCACATGCTTCTTATCATTTATGTATAATTTTATTTATGAAAAATTGATATATGTTTATCTAAATTTTTACAGGTCTAAATGGGGTGTTGCGTCCAAAGAGTAGTTTATTTATTTACTAATCTTCTTACACGTGATTTAAAGTTTCTTAAGAGGACTTTTCTTAGTTGTTTATTAGAATTAGCTAATATTCCAATATGTCATAATCTAATAGAATCACTTTTTGAGATATTTGACTATGTAAATAAATATTTTATCATAGCTAATAAGCATTTGTATTTTAGAAAGTATGAGATGTCTATTCTTCTAGGTCTGAAAGTTTTAGATAGGTCTCATAATATAACAAACAATATTGACATTGATGATAATAGATTGTGGAATGCTATTTTAGTGGTAAAAAAATGGTTAATATTTATGATATTGAAAATACTATTTTAAGTAAAGAGTTAGAAAAAAAATATATTTAATTTTTTAAAATTGGCTATGTTGTATATTTTTTTGTGTTTTCTTGCTACCTAATAGAGGGGGCATAGTTGATATAAAATGTATAGATGCGTTTAAGGATTCTAAAATTTGCAATAGTATTCCATGGGAAAAGATAGTGTATGACTATCTATTTCAATCAATTACAACATATGCAATATGGTATAAAAAAGACAAATAAGCAAATATTTCTTGATGGATGTTTATTTACACTGCAAGTTAGCTTTTTTTTATGCCTAATTTTTTTTTTGAACTATGTATATTGATTTGTAATATTGTCTCCTATATCCATTATTAGATTTGGACGTTTGAACACATTCCTTCAACAACATCATCAAAGGCAAGCAATGATATTCCACGTTATTTGATGTATCTCATCTTAACAACATGAGACAAAAGCTACTATGTTGCATCTTTTTGTAATCTCTCAGTAAATATCTATTGATTATTTTAATATATATATATTTATAATAATTAAGTTTTATTTATAAATATAATATTTTATTTTATATAGATTTTTATGTAATAATCAGGTGATCTTAACATTAAAGTTATCCAAGTTTGAATCATCTCATTCAAATGACTCCAGCTCAAAGTCTCATTACGAAAGAAATATTGATAAAAGAAGTCGAAGTGATCTTTATGAAAAGAGTACAAACCAAAAAATATATGCAAAGTTAAAGAAACTACAATATCGTCTTTCAAAGATAGAGGTACATGTAAATATATACAATGTTAAAGTAACTACGTATATCTTTTAATTATAGCTTTTATATTTAAATTAGATCTATATAAAAAAGGAAAAGACAAGCAATCTTTACCAATAAGAGAAGACACATTGATGAATGTGAATCCAAAGAAAGAGAAAAAAGAGATTGAGAATGAGAAAAAGTATGAGGAAGATAATGAAAAACCAAATGATGAACAATCAAAAATAATAAAGATGTTATCAAAGAAGAAGAAAATAAATGACAAATGAAGATAAATGTTCCAATTATGTATGAAGAAAATATAAGCAAGGTTGGAGATAATATTTTATTTAAAAGATTTAGACATTTCTCAAGTACATCGACAGTTATTGTGGCATTTTATCTACTATTGTAAGGTTTAAGATGAATATTTAACACAATCCACAATCTATAATGAATATAAGTAGGTAAGACAAATATAAATTCATATCATATTGATTAAGATCCAAATCCCTTTAATCATGGCAACGAAATACATTTTATTAACTCGAAGGCTGTCCTTAGTTTGAAAGATGACATTTCATTATAAACAAATAAATATAGTATTTTTATATTAAAAACTAACTTTAAACATAATACATACTATAGTTAGTAGACTATGAATGTGTGGGAATGGTTTGCCATCTTGAATGAGAGAGGCAACCCTCTTGAGCGATTATCCACAAATTTAGGCATAAATATTCCACAATCATACCTATATTTTTATAAAAACAAAAAATAAATAGAATAAACAACATTATTTGATATTAAAAAATTTACAAGGTATTTGATTAAATATACAACTTTATCGATTTGTTTGCAATGGGATCCTAGATTGTATCAAATGTTTTCAAGATAAAATCTTAAGTGATATATCACCAAAATTTGTTAGAATGACCAAAAATATTTTATTCTGTACAAAATAAAAAAAATAAATTAAAACTTAAAGTATTTTCAATAATATATGTGAATCAATTCCACATGAATATACTTACCAATACTTTCATTTGTTTACACCAAGAATTTAAATTCCTGTGTCCTAACGAGTCTAGAAGTTCAATGTTTTCCTCTTTAATGTTTAAAATCAACAAAGCCCAATGATAGTTTATCTTGTTGAGGAAAATAAATATCTAAAAATTAAATTAATATAGTAAGGATATTGTATTTTATAAAAAATATCACTATATAGAGTACTCGAGAAATAGAAAATTGTTAGAATACCTTATCATAATCAGACAATTTGTATCCTATTCTTTTTTGATCTATCATTTTCTTCAGGCTTCTATGAATTTTGTATTAACCATGCGAATCACGTTTATAAAATGTCGCATTCCTATTAAACTCATCTTGAAAATATGTCTGCATCATAAACCAACCCTCAAATAGGGATATTGGGCATCATAGGGTGGCACTATACACTTTTCAAATTAAAGTAACATAAAAATAAAATCATACCATGAAAAAGATTGAAAAGAAATGACATTTAGGTTTCATCTCTCCCTATTGTAGTAAAGAAAAATGTGACTCAATCACCTACAAAATATAGGTTATATCAATTAAAATTCAATGTAGTATAAATTGAATTAAAAATACGAAAAATTCACGATGAGTAATACTTCATCATCAAGCCACGTATCCGGTCCAAGGCATTTTAATGACCTAACTGTGATACCTGACCCATCAAGTCGTTTATCATTCCTATCAAATAACCCATCAAGCCTTTTAAATTTTTTCTGATCAATAACAAATCATATATATAATATACGAATAAAAAAAAGGTAGCCCTTCTTTATGTAGATCTGTCAACCGGAAGACTGAGATATGAATTAACAATAGAGTGTTGCTCTTCTTCTAGTGATAACTATAGAGGTAGACCTTCTTTAGAATCCGTCTTCCCTCTGTACAAGTTGAGCATCTATGTGAGTTATATATAAAAAGTCAATTATATCAAGTGTCAAAGCTAATAAAAAATTACGAAGTATACTTTGATCTTCTTCTCCTAGCATAGATGACTTCTATATGACTGATAATCTGAGCTCCAGGTTTAGGTTCTCTCTTTGTGATCCATCTTTCAAAAATAGCTCCACTCTATACAAGTGGAGCATCTTGGGTATCCTCATCTATAGCATGGCCCTATATATAAATATAAATATAAATATATATATATATATATATATATATATATATAAAGAGAGAGATAAATGCTATAACACGGCATGCGGTAAGTACGGCACCTTACCGCAGCCGTCTGATGCATGCAGCGCGTGCATCATACTGTTGCGGTGCGATGCTACACGTACCGCATGTCGCATTATAGCATGCCTATATATATATTATATCCAAGTTATCAAATATGACTACAAATATGAAAAAAAATATAATTTCACTTTCTCAATCAGGTCTAAGCGGTTAGAAAGTGTGGCTAATAACAAGGACTTTCCATCATCACTAACAAGTAATTTATTAATAATTTCTTTTATTCTTGGATTCTGTATTTTAACCTTTGCATTTGCTCATTCAACTTTGAATTTCAACCATCATCATAGCAATTTGAGAGGAGGAGGAGGCTAGCTCATTATATGGTTTTTTTATTAGCATTTATAACTTCTTCTAATATATGAGGAAGAAAAAATTTCTTAGTTGTAGGAACTAAAACATCTATGAACTGTGCACAAATTTAAAAATATCAATAAACACTTGTTAAATAAATATTAATCAACCTGATAGAATTGTAAGTAATTTTATTATACCTCAGAAAAGTCTTTCAACTTCTTCAAGTACTTTTTAGTCATAAAATATTATTTTATTTGCCACTTCAGAAGACGTACCCTTGATTGATATTCCACGTCCAAAATGTGGTATTTGTCCGGCCTCCAACAAGGTATGTGTTCATAAGCCCATATCTATTAACAAAATCGATAGTTAAATATATAAAACGTATTATGTATACAAAATATGATATGGACTTATGAAACTTATGATATGCAAAATATCATATGAACTAATGAAACTTATGATATGATATGCAAAATATGATGATACAAAATATGATATGAAACTTATTAAGTATAGCAAACTTATCATGTATACAAAATCTTATCAAAAGAATATATAGACAACTCTTGATATTGTAGATCTCGCATTCAAACTTGACATGCATTGAGCTCACTTGTAATTCCTCCAATAACTCTTCATATACGATCCATCCCCATGGTTATCGGTTAAACTTAGGAAGATCGTCAACCAAATATATATATTTGGGGTTCAAGGTAAACGAGTTTATTGGGAATAAAAAACTCTCATAATACAAACAACAAGTAGAGTTTTATAAACTTCTCTGTAAAAAGGTCGGGCTTTAAGAGTATATTTTTGATGTACGCATTGGTAACATCTAGGTCCATGTCCTTTACCCTTGTTTTGGAAAAAAAAGTTATTCTAAAGAGATCGACCTCTGACCATCTATATCAATCTCTCTACTGGGTCTAAGGCCTATGATTAGAGCTACGTCAAATTTGGTAAACTCTAGGATCTTTGACACTATCCTAAACAAGTTAAGCACTTTGACCTGTGCATTAGCAATCCAAAGATTGCATGCACCCAATCTAAATATATTACTTTGAAGAGAGGAGCAAAACAAGTTCGAGGTAAGGCATGGCTATGCTCAAGAGAGATATTTTTATTAAAGTCAGCAAAGATCTGTCCCTTAGCCCTAAGCTGATATTTAGGTATTGTACTTATTTATGTTCTCTGAACCTGTATATATGAAAATACATATATAGAGTCAATATTACTATAGCTGAATCTGTAACATAACTTACAACAGAAAATATTAGAAAACTACGGATATAAAAATACATATACAAAGTCAATATTACTATAACAAGAAACACAAATAAAACTACAATATAAAAATATATGCTCCATATTTAATAACAAGGAACACAAAGAAAACTATAGATATAAAAATACATATATATAATCAATATTACTATAATTGAATCTGCAACATAGCTTGCAACAGAGAATACTACAAAACTACATATTTTATAATATCAACTCCAGATTCAATAACTAGTTATTGAATCTGTACACTATAGCTTACAACAAGAAACACATAGAAAACAAGGAATACATAGTTAATATTTTCATAATTAAATATGCATCAATGCTTACAATATGAAATATTAAAAAACTATAGACATGAGCTCCAGATTCAATAATTATAATTGAATCTGCAGCCTATGACTTACAACAAGAAATACTTCGAGAATTACAGATAAATACATAGTCAAGATAACTATAATTGAATATATAGCATAATTTATAACTAGGAATACTAGAAAACTACAGATATGAAAATATCATCTTCAGAACAATATATGGCAGTGATGCACATTCTCATTCATTTACACATATGACAGTGATGCACTTTCTTGTTCATCACACATATGACAGTGATGCACTTTATCGTTCATCACACATATGACATTGATGTACTTTCTTGTTCATTCACAAATATGACAGTGATGTACTTTCTCGTTCATCAGATATATATGACAGTGATGCACTTTCTCGTTCATTCACGTATATGACGACTGTGATGTACTTTCTTATTTATTCACATATGACAATAAGATAAGGAAGATATATTTACTTTATTTTTTCGTTTATTCAAACACAACTCCAAGTTTACAATATACACGTACATTAAACATTACAATATAAGGAAAGGTACAATAGACTTCAATCCTTACAAATCTTCCTACTAATTAAATATTTTAGTAATTATTTTATACATTTATCATCAAAGTCATAAATGTCATCATAATATAAGTCCAAATCTGTATTTATCCACTCTTTATGCTTTCTTTTTATAATTTTGCTATGCTTTGAAGTAGTCGAGTTATGTTCCAGATTAGCAGAAGTCTCACTATCCTATCTTTCAACTTATCCGTCATTAGCGTCTACCCCCAAACTTTACATGTCTAATTGATTATTAATAGTTATTAATTTATACAGATACATCCTAAATAATAATTGAATAATGAAATATTCATAGTTATCTATACTTACTGTTATCGAAACCAAATTGTTCTTTGTGCAGGATAATCTGATTTTTACAGAAAATTCTTCTATCATCCGGTCTATCTCTATATTTTTATTTTGGCACAACCATTTGTATTTGGTTCTTCAATCTTTGAGCTCTGTTGGAGTTTAATCCATTTATCCACTCAGCTAAATCAATTACAATCATTGCAATGGTATAATTTTCTACCCAGGTTATCTTTTGTCTTAGACGTGAATATATGCATCACCTTATTGTAATTATCACAATGACGGTTCTTATTTGGACAATTCTGAACCTAATATCATTTTTTACCGCAAATATAGCAAAGATTTATATTTTGAATATAATACTGAACAATAATAACAATATCATTATGTTCAATATCAATAATTTGCACGTACAAACTAGGGTATAAATAGAGATAGAACAAAATATCTTGCATGTATATATATATAATTGCATAAAGCATGAATATCCATTGCTTTCGAAAATTAATTAGTATGTCCTGAAATAGAGAACAATATCTGAGAGTAATATGATGTAATCATACATACTACAAATAAAATCTAAAATTTAGACGTGCGATCATTATGACCAATATGCTTGTATTTTTTATAATAATTTGTAGATTTATTTTCACCAATTTATTTGATCTAAATTTTTTTCGGATGTCCTGTAAGAATTCGACTATGCGACGGTAAGATAAGTAGATCATCTCGTATGTTTAACCATTAACTCTGATCGACAGTGGGGTATATTACCTCCATGTATGTATCTCTATACTTATCTACAGTAAACCATTCATCACAATACTGATAGCGAGACTCATGCCGATATATAATTACCGGCATTGCATGGATACATAGGATACCCATCATATCAAACTTCCTACAAGAACATCCACGTCTTTGTAAATTGACTTCAAATTGGTTGGACTTACTCTATACTTGAAATACTTACTAACTAGCTAGAATAGGTATAAGCTTATATCGTGCATAATCATAAGTTTTCTTCATATATTTCTCAGTATATGGCGTCATTATAGTCTTCATGTCTTGACCATGAACACCACTTTTGAAGAAATACTCAGCAGTCTTGGTACGAATGGATTCAATCATTAGAGTAATGTGAAGGCTTCTTATGTGCTTTAGTACAGAATTTATTGATTCAGATATATTGCTAGTCAAAAAGAGATATCGTTATTTAAAAAAGTGAGCTCTCGCCTAATACTCGGGTTCTATTTTATTCATCCAAGAGTAGCTATGAGGACAAGACTCACAGAATTCTTTTATGACTACGTTATATTCTTGAATGGAAAATACGCTTGCAACTTTCTATATCATTGTTACATGCCAACTATTGCTTATTTGTTGTGACACAATTTTTAACCAAATACCTCAAGCAATAGCTATAATAGGCATTGGGAAAAACAACAAAAATAGCCTCCATCAAACCTTTTTGCAGATTAGAAATTATAACAAGCTCTCTTTATGTGCCAATAATACGTTCATGTAACATTTGAACAAACCAATTCCATGACGACTGATTTTCAGACTCAACCATGGTAAAAGCTAAGGGAAATATTCTCTGGTCACCATCTACACATGTAGCTATTAAAAACGTACTAAGATACTTCTATCTAATGTGTGTGCCATCAAGAGAAACAATGGGTCGTACCTTCTTGAAAGTAAAAATCTTTGTAATGCATCATCATCTTTATGTGTTAACACCCAAACAGCTTCTGGGTCAATCCGCTGTAACTCCAAGCAATATGATGTTAATAATTTATAAGAAACCTTCCACCCATCTCTGAGATCATTCAAAGCTAACATTTTTGCGATTAATGTTTTACGATAAGAAATTATCACCCCATATTACGTCTGGATCCGACTAATAATTTCACCTAGAGTATAATTTGGATGCTTACTCAAGTGCTCCCTTATGAAACCAGATATCCATTTGCGAGATGCTTGCCGATAATCCCGTCCGTGAGAAGGTCTTGAATATGTATGATCTGATTCAAATATTTTTACTTCAAAAGTTAAACAACCACACAACTTCGCCGTATGTACACGCCAAGGATAAGAAGGCTCTGAGCAAGTAATAGTTATTCTATTAGAACAAGTCCTCAATGGATTCAATTCAAAATTCTTATATATTGTATATTGCTTTAAAAAGTTATGAAATGTATATTTGAATTATAATATATCTTCAACTTTGAGTGATAACTCTTGTCGATGGCTATCAAACCATCAATAGCATCGTCTTCCAGCTCAAGAACTAATTCGTCATTAATTTTCTTGTAATATAATGGATCGAAATTATTTTTTGACCAATGATAGGTTCTTGCATCCCTCATGATGTGGGACATCCCGACAAAGCTTCGTACTTAACTTCATTTCTGAATCTGAAGATAGATGATTATAATCAAATTCATTATAAGATATATTATTTTCCAAAATATCACTTATATGAGGTTCAATAGGGTCCTCTTCAACTAGAGATTCATTTTCATATGTTTTTTCTATGATGTCATAAGAACTAGTGTATCTATCAACATAAAGATAAGTTACATTGAGATTCAAATATCATATAAATACTTATCGTCAACTATGTTTGATTTATACACACCTTACGAAAGAAGGGTTACTCACACTTCCAAAATAATTATATTTTCGATCTCTTGATAAAAATAATAAATTTTGTTCCCGTCTGTCAACAAAATCAAAATATCTGCATTAGATACAAATCCTCTAGCATCTTCAAAATTAAATTATAATGAAAATACTTTACGAACTTCAATGGCCGTGAAAGAGTTATGGTATTTCTCTCCTCACTTAGAGGGTTAAGATCAGTGGCTAATGGAAATACACATTCATTAACCGAGCTGCTTAAAAATAATAATTTTTATTATTACATAAGATTTCTAAGTAATACATATGATATAATTAAATAGAATCATAATAGATAATGCTTACCCTGTCACGCCCCAGAAATCTGAAGACCGATTCCTAGGGTGTGAGGTGAAAAAAGAGAGAGCGTTTTGGTTATGGTTACTTAACTATGCCAATTTAGGGTTCTCACTGGGCTCCTTCTACATTCACACACATGTAGATGAAAGAAGAGGGAGAAACAAAAGAGGATAGTTTGAAACTTGAAAATATTTTTTTTTCCTTTTAGAACTAAAATTTATCAACAGGGAAAAAAAACATTATACCAGGCTCGACTTTTAAAAGGGATATCCTTTCAGTACATGCGACCTAATGGTGTCACTACATACTGACAGAATATCCTCTAAAGGAGCACGAGGCTCAAGCCTCCAATGGCGAGCCAAGTATCTCACCCGCTCCCGAATACTCGGTGCATCTGTCTGGAGGTCCTATCTACTGGACTTGTTAAATTAAGTCAATTCTTCTTCTTATATTCTTGTGGTGATCTAATATAGGCTTGGGACCTTGAGGAGAGGCCTACCCAAAAGATTCAGCTGACACAGTACCCCTAACAAACTCATCATACTATCTAACTAATAAAAACTTATTACATTCTAGTTGATTTCATCGAAAGAAAGAAACTACTGCTTAAATCAACATACTAGAATTAAAAAGAATAAGTTGCAACTCTAAACTCGATCCTGGACTCCTACTGCTGCTCCGATGCCTCCGCTCCTGCAGGAGAGTCTACTCGTGGGAATGAGTAGCCCCCAAAAATATATTTGGGAGATTAGCCAAATAAATGGCTAGTGACAAGCTAACAATTTTAATAATTAACAACGCCCAAATTTTTAGATAATTTTTTGATTAACCTAATTGTCAAGCTATGTTCTCAATCACGTCCTATGTGTCCATGCAATTTCTACAATCACATGCAAATCCTACTGTCACTAGGTCATCGTGTGAACAGTCATACAAATCAAAATTTATAATCAAACAATTACACACTCAAACATGAACCCCGGATATTTTGTTCAACCTGCCCCCGGTCGGGCATTACTATCGGGCCTTTTATTTTGATGTAGAGGGCCAACTCTCTCGCCGTGCATCCACCAACTCCATGCACAATTCACCCAGATGATCATAAGGGGTTTCCCGTCTTTCACGGTGGAGCTCTACCGCCCAACTTGCTTTACTATGGGGACTTCAACTCCCCGGGACAGGGTTGTTAGGCCAATCCCTACTCGAGGGCACCACCTATTGGCTTTACCACAACCCCTGCCCGTGACCCCTAACCTACTTAACTTCGGCTGTACGCGCAGGGTGGTTCACGACCCTTGCGCGCACAGGATCCCTACCCTCTAACCAGGTAGATTTTCAATAATTAACACATCACATGGAATTGAAGGAACTATACAGTGATTAATCATATTCGATGGATTACCTCGAGATTCGCACCCATTCACAACCCAGTATCATAATTAAATATAATAAAGTACTCGCCTAAAATCCATTTACTAGGGTTACCACGCTCCTCTCAGGAGGGTGGGTCCCGATAATTCTTTAATCATTTATATACTCATTTTAATGGAATACCTACCTATGGTGTCCATGCAAATAATAGAATAATTTTTATTAAATTATTAACTTTTTATGCATGCGTCGCCGGACTCGCGACTCCGCATGCAAGGCGGGGTCCACTCGACCACATGTGACGACGTCCAACGGGACCCGCATGCAGCGTTATGGACGCCTACCCTTAATTTCTATATCAACATTATTAATTATTAAAGAAAGCGTGCTGTGTCACCTGGAAAGTGTGCTCGGGCTGATGCTGCTAAGCGCCCTCTGCTCCGCCTCCGACTCGGTCCACGTGCTCACCAACTACCAAATATACCAGCGGCCTATGGTCAATAAGTGCTACTTAAAATATTACCGGTTTAGGTCTGATTGGCCGAGCTGAGAATTTATGCATCATCGGACGTCGTTTATCGGCACACAAATCGATGTGCCTAAGGTAGCGTCATGGTTAGTCGGCGTTGCCGATGCAAAGAATCATACTACAGCTCATATAAGCTATTATGCCTAAACGATCACATTTGCGTCGATGCCGCTACTAGCGTGTTGTCGTGATTTGAGGAGCCTTCAGCATCTTGACCATGGTGACACAGATCAGGTCAAGTCTAGGCAAGGTTTGGAGGTTTGATTCGTTATTTGCCCGAGAAATCATCTGTCTAAGGTACAAAAACACAGTTACTACTATAATTAAAATGAGTCGCACGAGCCTGAGCTTGGATTGACGACCGCCATTACGTCTCACCTAGTTGAACTCAGGGACCGGCAAGGTTTCGTATAAGGGTCGCTGAGCGGCCCACCGCCATTCATAGCACGATGATTCGTATGCCATATAAAAATGGATGTAATAATGGGGGCATCATCCGCAAACAATGGCCATAGATTGTCTGATCCAAACGACATGGTCGAAGGGTTTTATGACCTCGATGATTGCGATTAAGCCATCTAGAATAGTTGGCATCGCTAACAACAATAGTCTTACTACGGTTCGATTATACCAATTTGAGTAGACGGTCGAAACCGTGTCGAGCATACTACTACTAGTATGCCTTTGTGCTCTTTGGCATAAAAAAAAAAAGGGTCGCCAAGCTGGTCTCAACAGGACCAAAGGGAAAATGAAAGGGGGGCTGACCTGTTGATTGGTTAGCATCTGCCGATTGCACAGTCGTCGGCTGGTGGCCATGGCTGCGTTGAAGGCGAATGGAAACTAGGGATGGAGTTGGCCGGATCGTGCAACAAGGAGAAGAGAGAGAAGGGGGGTGGGTTTGGGATTAAAGAGAGATAAAGAGAGAGAAACGATTAGGGGGTTGGGTTTGGGATTAAAGAGAGAGAAACGATTAGGGGGTTGGGTTTGGGATTAAAGAGAGATAAAGAGAGAGAAACAATTAGGGGGTTGGGTTTGGGATTAAAGAGAGATAAAGAGAGAGAAACGATTAAGGGGTTGGGTTTGGGATTAAAGAGAGATAAAGAGAGAGAAACGATTAAGGGGTTGGGTTTGGGATTAAAGAGAGGTAAAGAGAGAGAAACAATTAAGGGGTTGGGTTTGGGATTAAAGAGAGATAAAGAGAGAGAAACGATTAAGGGGTTGGGTTTGGAATTAAAGAGAGATAAAGAGAGAGAAACAATTAAGGGGTTGGGTTTGGGATTAAAGAGAGATAAAGAGAGAGAGATTGGGTTCGGTTATAGATTTAGGTGTTTTCAATTTTTAATTTATTTTATTATTATTATTTTTTTTTTCTTAACGAACAAGTATAGCTCGCAGTTGAGCATGGATCGCACTCGAGCTCGCATCGCACCATGATGGGCCGGTGCGCAAACCTTACGAGTCCGACAGACTCGCCTTAAAACCTGTTATTTTAATTAATTTATATTACTATAAAAAACATTCATGCATGCCTTGTTACACGTGCTCGCATGCTCGTGTAACGATCACCATGCCTCCAGTGTCGCCTAGCGACCCGGACCCGGGCCCACTGCCCGGTCCAACTCATGTTTAAGCACACACCATCGAGAACCATAACTGAGAAAACAAATCAATCAACTTAGTAACAATAAAATAATAATAAAACTAGGCTGCCCTGAAATCAAACGTACCGGGTATTACATCCTACCCACCTTATTAAAATTTTCGTCCTGAAAATTAACTAACACTAATCATCAAACAAAGAAGAGTATTGGGACCGCATCGCTGACTCGAGCTCCAACGTAGCCTCCTCCTCACTACAGTGCTGCCACTGCACCTTCACCATGGGGATGGTCTTTGTATGAAGAACTCGATTCTCGCTAGCCAAGATCCTAACCGGTCGCTCCTCATAGGATGCGTCTGAACTGAGGGTCAGGTCTTGCCAATCTAACATGTGCGACGGGTCTGGCTCATACCTCCGAAGCATCGACACGTGAAAGACACCGTGGACGCTAGAGAGCTGCGGGGGCAGTGCCAGACGATATGCCACCTCGCCAACTCTCTCCAAAATCTCGAAGGGACCTATGAACCTCGGAGCCAACTTCCCTTTCTTCCCAAACCTCGTGATGCCTCACCGAGGGAAAACCTTCAGGAAGACATGGTCTCCGACAGTAAACTCGAGCGGGCGTCGACGCACATCCGCGTAGCTCTTCTGTCGACTCTGCGTCGCTCTAAGTCGCTCTCTAATTAGCTGGATCTTCTCAGTCGTCTCCTGGACAAGCTCTGGCCCCAAGAGACTCCGCTCTCCTACCTTCACCCAACAAAGGGGTGACCGACATGGCCTTCTGTACAAAGCCTCATAGGGGGCCATGCCGATGCTAGCTTGGTGACTATTGTTATAGGCGAACTCCACAAGAGGTGGGTGAAATGCAGTGCTAAAACTGAGCTCCGTCCCCAAAGCTGTCTGCAGGCTCTTCCAAAAGCGAGAAACAAATCGAGGATCTCGATCCGAGACAATGGAAACTGGAACTCCGTGTAGCTTGACAATTTCCCTCACATATAACTTCGCTCGGTCGATGGATGTCATCGTCGTCCGCACCGGAAGAAAATGCGCCGACTTCGTCAGTCGATCCACGATCACCCAAACTGAGTCATGTTTATTCCGGGTCAGAGGCAACCCCGAAACAAAGTCCATCGTGATGTGCTCCCATTTCCACTCAGCTACTAGGAGCGGCTGCAGCAATCCAGCCGGTCTCTGGTGCTCAGCCTTGACTTGCTGACAAGTCAAACATCTAGACACAAAGGCGGCCACGTCATGCTTCATGCCCTTCCATCAGAATTGCCTTCTCAAATCATGATACATCTTGGTGCCGCCAGGGTGCACCGAGAATCTGGATCGATGCGCCTCTGACAATACCTCCTCTCGAATCTCTTCATCAGCAGGGAGGCACAACCTCCTCTGGAACCGCAGACCTCCATCAACATCAACTGACCAGTCAGGAACGAGCTCCCCACTATCGCACCGTGCTCTAATCTCCTCCAACTCAGAATCCAACCTTTGTACTGTAATCACCTTCTGCAGCAGGCTGGGCTGCACTCGTATGGTGCGTAACATGGTATGAGAGGGCTCCCATTGAACCCATAAATCAAAGCCTTCTATCGTGGCCAGAAAATACTGTCGATCAGTCACCAATCTAGCAAGCTGACTGCGGGACTTCCGGCTCAATGCATCTGCAACAATATTCGCTTTACCAGGATGGTAAAAGAGTAAATAGTTGAAGTCTTTTAAGACTTCGATCCACCTCCTCTGACGCATGTTCAGATCCTTCTGACTCGCGATGTACCGCAGGCTCTTGTGATCACAATACATATCGAACTCCTCACCGTACAGGTAATGCCTCCAGATCTTCAAAGCAAAAACCACCGCAGCCAACTCCAAATCATGGGTGGGATAGTTCTTCTCGTGAGTCTTCAACTGCCTCGAGGCGTATGCAACCACCCTGCCATCCTGCATCAGAACTGCTCCAAGCCTCATCAGAGAGGCATCGGTGAATACAACATATCCCTTACCACTGATCAGAATCGTAAGCACTGGGGCCGAAGTGAGACGCCACTTCAACTCCCGGAAGGAATTCTCACAATCTTCTGACCACTCGAACTTGACACCCTTATTTGTCAGACGGGTGAGAGGTGCTGCTAGATGAGAAAATCCCTCCACAAAACGTCTATAATAGCCTGCTAGCCCCAAGAAACTCCTGATCTCGAATACGTTCTTTGGCTGCTCCCAGTCCATCACGGCCTCTATCTTCGATGGATCCACGGAGATACCTTCCTGCGAGACAACATGTCCGAGAAATTTCACCTCCTGCATCCAAAACTCACACTTACTGAGCTTGGCATACAGTTGGTGGTCTCTGAGGGTCTGCAACACAACACTCAGGTGCTCCCGATGATCTCCCTCCGTCTTTGAGTAAATGAGGACATCGTCTACAAATACCACAACGAATCTATCCAGGAACATGCTGAAGACTTGGTTCATCAAATCCATGAATGCTGCAGGAGCGTTTGTTAGACCGAAGGGCATGACCAAAAACTCATATTGCCCATATCGTGTCCGAAACGCCGTCTTCGGAATATCCTCCGCTCTCACAGCCAACTGGTGATATCCGGTCCTCAGGTCAATCTTTGAGAAATAACAAGCACCATTCAACTGATCAAAGAGGTCCTCGATTCATGGCAAAGGGTACTTGTTCTTGATCGTGATGCTATTCAGTTTGCGATAATCGATGCAAAGCCTCTTCGTCCCATCCTTCTTTTGAGCAAAGAGGACTGGGGCTCCCCAAGGAGATGTGCTCGGATGAATGAAGCCTCTGTCGAGCAACTCCTCCAACTGGGTCTTTAGTTCATTCAGCTCCGCAGGAGCCATCCGGCACGGAGCAATCGAGATCGAAGCTGCTCTCGGTACCAGATCTATAGCAAACTCAACTTCCGAGGTAGAGGCAAGCCTGGAAGCTCATCTGGGAAGACATCCGGAAACTCACGAACCATTGGTGGTAGCACCACTGGTTTTCCATCTTTATCTCTACTCGGTAGCTGCGCCAGTAAGCTAAGGGTAATCTGTTGCAGCGGTACCGGACATAAAATCTTCTGCTTGTCTCCCATGACGTAGAACGTCTCACTCCCCGGAGGTGAGAATGTTACTTTCTTAGTGAAGCAATCGAGGTTAACGTGATAGGCTGATATCCAATCCATCCTAAGCAGTACGTCCACTCCTCATAAGGCCAGGATGATGAGGTCTGCCGAGAGCTCTCGGTCTCCAATATGAATGATGCAATCCCGGCAGATTCGGTCCACATCGGTACTTACCCCGAGCGGTGAAAACACCGACAGAGTATGAGCCAGTGGAACCGACTCCAGTCCCAAAGTCTTGACAAAACTAGGGACGATATAGGAGTGAGTAGACCCGCTATCGAAATGAACGGAAGCAAGGGTCGAAAAGACAAGAAGGGTACCTAGCGTTATCGGAAACACGTAAGATACTAATCTAGTTACCGGTCACTACCAGTTCTCACAAGTCAACACTAATAGCGAAGACTACATAATTACTACTACGAATAGAAATTCTAGGTTCAGGGTTACCTTCAATCGCTCCCCCAAAAGCCTCTGGGTCTTGTCCGACTAGCATATATGCCCTTCCCTGAGCTTGGTTGCCTCCTCTGCCCTGACGGGGGAAAGGTCTCTGCTGCTGTAGCTGGGGAGGACGTTGCTGCTGCTGAGCTTTCTGTGGAGGCTTCTGCTGCTGCACAGGTGGTGGTAGTAGAGCAGGCCTCTGGGGTGGAGCAGGTAGGAGTGGCTGCCGACGAAGCTGTGGGCAGTTCCACTTCAGATGCTCCAAAGAACCACACTGGAAACATCCACGCCGCTGGGGTCCAAGAGCTGGAGGACCATGAAAGTACTGAGGCTGGCGCTGCGGGGGTCGAGTCTCCATAGGCCTAAACCTCTTCTGAGTCGGTGGACCGTTACGACTGTTGCCACCCCGCTTCTCCAGTATAGCGCGTGATTCCTTCAACTCTTGCTCCACTGCCAGAGACCGGTTGACCAACTCCTCATAAGATTGCCCTAAGAAAGGGGTAACCCTGCCTCTGATCGCTGGATTCAAGCCATGCTCAAAGCGCATACCTCGCAAGCTCCAAGAACTTGGCCTCATACTGTGTCACAGTACGAGATCCCTGATAGAGCGCCAGAAACTTCATCTCCATCCGGTTCTGCACAGTAACCGGAAAGAACTTCTTTCGAAAGAGTTCCTCAAACTCCTGCAATGTAATCGCTCCTCGATCTGCTGCTCTAGTACGCTGGACTGTCTGCCACCAGAAGTCTGCCTCAGCCACAAACTGGTACGAGGCGAAGGTCACTCTCCTATCATCGGTGATGCCCAACACATTCAGTATCTTCTCAGTCTGCTGGAACCATCGATCGACCTCTATAGGGTCTGGCTCGCCCTTGAAGCTCGGTGGTCCCATCGCCTTGAAGTCTTTCAGCAATTTCCCTTGCCGCTCGCCCTCAGCCTGCTGACGAGCCTGCGCCTGGGCAAGAGCAGCCTGTGCTAGCTCGGCCTACTGTTGAGCAGCCGTCTGCTGCTATGCAACAGTAGCCTGCTGCTGCTGGACCATGGTGGCCATCCCCTGGAGCATTTCCATCATCCTTGCCGTGCTATCAGATGCAGAGGACGATCCTGCTCCGTTGCTCGCACCATTTCCACTCCTAGTACCCTCTATCTGAAAAGAAAAGATAGTCCTAACGTCAACTATCTACTAACCAACTATTTAGACTCTAGCCTTAGACTCCTAATCCTAGAAACTAACCCCTAGGAACATATCTCTAGGCTTTGATACCAGCTGTCACGCCCCAGAAATCTGAAAACCGATTCCTGGGGTGTGAGGTGAAAAAAGAAAGAGGGTTTTGGTTATGGTTACTTAACTATGCCAATTTAGGGTTCTCACTGGGCTCCTTCTACATTCACACACATGTAGATGAAAGAAGAGGGAGAAACAAAAGAGGATAGTTTGAAACTTGAAAATATTTTTTTTTTCCTTTTAGAACTAAAATTTATCAACAGGGGAAAAAAAACATTATACCAGGCTCGACCTTTAAAAGGGATATCCTTTCAGTACATGCGACATAATGGTGTCACTACATACTGACAGAATATCCTCTAAAGGAGCACGAGGCTCGAACACTCGGTGCATCTGTCTGGAGGTCCTATCTACTAGGCTTGTTAAATTAAGTCAATTCTTCTTCTTATATTCTTGTGGTGATCTAATATAGGCTTGGGGCCTTGAGGAGAGACCTACCCAAAAGATTCAGCTGGCACAGTACCCCTAACAAACTCATCATACTATCTAACTAATAAAAACTTATTCCATTCCAGTTGATTTCATCGAAAGAAAGAGACTACTGCTTAAATCAACATACTAGAATTAAAAAGAATAACTTACAACTCTAAACTCGATCCTGGACTCCTACTGCTACTCCGATGCCTCTGCTCCTGCAGGAGAGTTTACTCGTGGGAATGAGTAGCCCCCAAAAATACATTTGGAAGATTAGCCAAATAAATGGCTAGTGACAAGCTAACAATTTTAATAATTAACAACGCCCAAATTTTTAGACAATTTATTGATTAACCTAATTGTCAAGCTATGTTCTCAATCACGTCCTATGTGTCCATGCAATTTCTACATTCACATACAAATCCTACTGTCACTAGGTCATCGTGTGAACAGTCATACAATTCAAAATTTATAATCAAACAATTACACACTCAAACATGAACCCCGGATATTTTGTTCAACCTGCCCCCGGTCGGGCATTACTATCGGGCCTTTTATTTCGATGTAGAGGGCCAACTCTCTCGCCGTGCATCCACCAACTCCATGCACAATTCACCCAGATGATCATAAGGGGTTTCCCGTCTTTCACGGTGGAGCTCTACCGCCCAACTTGCTTTACTATGGGGACTTCAACTCCCCGGGACAGGGTTGTTAGGCCAATCCCTACTCAAGGGCACCACCTATTGGCTTTACCACAACCCTTGCCCGTGACCCCTAACCTACTTAACTTCGGCTGTACGCGCAGGGTGGTTCACGGCCCTTGCGCGCACGGGGTCCCTACCCTCTAACCAGGTAGATTTTCAACAATTAACACATCACATGGAATTGAAGGAACTATACAGTGATTAATCATATTCGATGGATTACCTCGGGATTCACACCCATTCACAACCTAGCATCATAATTAAATATAATAAAGTACTCGCCTAAAATCCATTTACTAGGGTTACCATGCTCATCTCAGGAGGGTGGGTCCCGATAATTCTTTAATCATTTATATACTCATTTTAATGGAATACCTACCTATGGTGTCCATGCAAACAATAGAATAATTTTTATTAAATTATTAACTTTTTATGCATGCATCGCCGGACTTGCGACTCTGCATACAAGGCGGGGTCCACTCGACCACATGCGACGACGTCCAACGGGACCCGCATGCAGCGTTATGGACGCCTACCCTTAATTTCTATATCAACATTATTAATTATTAAAGAAAGCGTGCTGTGTCATCTGGAAAGTATGCTCGGGCTGATGCTGCTAAGCGCCCTCTACTCCGCCTCCGACTCGGTCCACGTGCTCACCAACTGCCAAATATACCAACGGCCTATGGTCATTAAGTGCTACTTAAAATATTACCGGCTTAGGTCTGATTGGCCGAGCCGAGAATTTATGCGTCATCGAACGCCGTCTATCGGCACGCAAATCGATGTGCCTATGGTAGCGTCATGGTTAGTCGGCGTTGCCGATGCAAAGAATCATACTACGACTCATATAAGCTATTATGCCTAAACGATCGCATTTGCGTTGATGCCGCTACTAGCGTGCTGTCGTGCTTTGAGGAGCCTTCAGCATCTTGACCATGGTGACACAGATCAGGTCAAGTCTAGGCAAGGTTTGGAGGTTTGATTCGTTATTTGTCCGAGAAATCATCTGGCTAAGGTACAAAAACACAGTTACTACTATAATTAAAACGAGTCGCACGAGCCTAAGCTCGGATTGACGACCGCCATTACGTCTCACCTAGTTGAACTCAGGGACCGGCAAGGTTTCGTATAAGAGTCGTTGAGCGGCCCACCGCCATTCATAGCACGATGATTCGTATGCCATATAAAAATGGATGTAATAATGGGGGCATCATCCGCAAACAATGGCCATAGATTGTCTGATCCAAACGACATGGTCGAAGGGTTTTATGACCTCGATGATTGCGATTAAGCCATCTAGGATAGTTGGCATCGCTAACAACAATAGTCTTACTACGGTTTGATTATACCAATTTGAGTAAACGGTCGAAACCGCGTCGAGCACTACTACTAGTATGCCTTTGTGCTCTTTGGCATAAAAAAAAAGGGTCGCCGAGCTGGTCTCAACAGGACCAAAGGGAAAACGAAAGGGGGGCTAACCTGTCGATTGGTTAGCATCTGCCGATTGCACAGCCGTCGGCTGGTGGCCATGGCTGCGATGAAGGCGAATGGAAACTAGGGATGAAGTTGGCCGGATCGTGCAACAAGGAGAAGAGAGAGAAGGGGGGTGGATTTGGGATTAAAGAGAGATAAAGAGAGAGAAACGATTAGGGGGTTGGGTTTGGGATTAAAGAGAGAGAAACGATTAGGGGGTTGGGTTTGGGATTAAAGAGAGATAAAGAGAGAGAAACAATTAGGGGGTTGGGTTTGGGATTAAAGAGAGATAAAGAGAGAGAAACGATTAAGGGGTTGGGTTTGGGATTAAAGAGAGATAAAGAGAGAGAAACGATTAAGGGGTTGGGTTTGGGATTAAAGAGAGATAAAGAGAGAGAAACAATTAAGGGGTTGGGTTTGGGATTAAAGAGAGATAAAGAGAGAGAGACTGGGTTCGGTTATAGATTTAGGTGTTTTCAATTCTTAATTTAATTTATTATTATTATTATTATTTTCTTAACAAACAAGTATAGCTCGCAGTTGAGCATGGATCACACTCGAGCTCGCATCGCACCATGACGGGCCGGTGCGCAAACCTTACGAGTCCGACGGACTCGCCTTAAAACCTGTTATTTTAATTAATTTATATTACTATAAAAAAACATTCATGCATGCCTTGTTACACGTGCTCGCATGCTCGTGTAACGATCACCATGCCTCCAGTGTCGCCTAGCGACCCGGACCCGGGCCCACTACCCGGTCAAACTCATGTTTAAGCACACACCATCGATAACCATAACTGAGAAAACAAATCAATCAATTTAGTAACAATAAAATAATAATAAAACTGGGCTGCCCTGAAATCAAACGTACCGGGTATTACATACCCCTTATGCACAATAGGTACCAAGGCTCGAAGTAAGAGACCAGCAGTCAGACATTCACTTTGAACTTCTTGTTGGTTTGAAGGAATTTCACATTGGATTTTCGATGGTTTCATAATGTAGATGATGATACGACGACAATTAGGATTCCCCAAATACATTTCACGAAGATCATGGTCACTTTCCAAATCCAAAATCAATGATTGTTCTTCAATGAATGAGTACTTAAGATTTATGTCGGTGTCCTCCGTTGATGATTTGCTAATTAAATACGTTTACTCAACTATTTCTTCAAATGAATCATTGATGCTAGCACATTTCAAATTTTTTTTGCCACCAATGTCTACATCATTCTTTAAAACTTCGTCAAAGTGGCATACCAAGGAACTGTATCATTTTATTCATTTTCTTGTAAAATGGTAGTAAAAATGGTTAAGTAATTAGTATTGCAGTAAAAAATCCATCATATACACATGCATGTATTCAACCTTTCATTTATAATTCATATGTATTATTGTAATTATACACTCATAATTTATCTAATTCTAATTTATTCTTTATCATATTCATTTAGTATAATAAAAATATAGATTAATTATCTATAATTGTATATCTAATACAAGTTCATAGATGTAAAAAACTATAGCACCCCTAAAATAATATATATTTTATTCAAAATAAAATATCATGCAATTATATTAACTCTAGGTTGAAATATCTATATTTTCATAATTTACATTCAAAGGGATGGCCCATTGATATGCTATACTCCCTTTAGATATAATTTGGTTAATTTTTACACCTATAAGTATGATTCATATCTCCATAGAGCATTGGATGGGTACTACATCTATAACCATGATTCTATATTTGACATAAATGTATGTTCATATTCATTTGTAGATGTATAATAGTAGTCCAAATCCATTCACATTACCTAAGTACATACATTCATATACAATTTGGATAATTTTCACCCATATAGGTATAATTTTATATCTACCTAGGACATTGGATGGGTACAACTACATCTATAGAAATGATTTTATATATGCATTGGGTATTGAGTGGGTCAAATTACATCTATAAGAATGATTTCATATCTGATAGAAATCAATGTTCACATTCATCTCTATAGAACTAGAAAAATAATATTTACACATTTAGGATTTTCTTCTTATAGAATGGGTGACAAATTCATGCTCAAAGAAATATCAATCTCACCTTAGAGAAGGGTTCCGGCTCGTCGGAAGGGAAGGGGTTAGGGCAGTGGGTCGCCGGCTCGTCGGAAGGGAAGGGGTGGTTCTCATGGAGGAGAAAGAACCGCACTGCGTTCTTATGGAGGAGAAAAGGGTGGCAGTGGGTTGCCGGCTCGTTGGAAGGGAAGGGGTGGTTCTTTCGTTGGAAGGGAATGGGTTATGGTTCAAAGGGCACAATGTGTCATAACTGTAATTTGATTAAATTTATGAGGATAGTTTTGACATTTCATATTAACCCAAACTGTATACAGGGTTCGGTTTGGTAGTTTCTTTTAAACCAGTCCCGGAGCGGTAGTTTCTTTCCCCTTTTGGTCCGGTTTGGTAGTTCGCATTTGAAATTATTTTTGACAGGTGACTATTAAAATAATAATTTTTTATAAAAATATTTTTTGAAAAAAAACCCAAATTTTATTCAATAGATTGGGTTAGGGTTAGCTCCGACGATCTCTCTTCCATCATTCCATGCAACATCCGTTTGAGGGGATTGGGTCTTGGACCAAGGAAACATCTATATACTGTGCTTTTGAAAGCGCGGCGCCCCAAATGCGGAAAGTGCTCTCTTTTCTCTCTCGTCGTTCACGGGCGACTCCCTTCGAATACCTCGCCGGCGACGCCGCTGTTCTCCGATCGGGCCCAATCACACCCTCCTGAATCCTCTGCATTGAGCACGCCGATCTGCCTCCATGAAGCCTCCGCCGGCGGCCAAACCCGCCACCCGCAGCTCCAACTCCAAGTAATCGATCCGCACGTTCCCTTCTGCATCCGTACCCTTTCCGTTACTTCTGACGGTCCTTTTTCCCTTCCGCAGTCTATGTTTCTTGCAGGGAGGCTTGTCGCCCCAGGATCCTGATATCATGGAGGTTGCACCCTCTTCGTCCTGGAGCCGCTCGAGCTGTCAGAAGCGGAAGTGGAGTCAGGTCTCCCGTTTCCTTGAATTCCCAATTACATGCTCTTGAATGTTTCGAATTCTGATCAAATTCGATCAAATTCCCCGAATCTGGTGCTGAAATGCTTTGCCAGGGCTGGCTTTCTGGGTGATTACGTGGTTGTTTTGGTATCTGGAGAGGGCATTGAAAGCCCTAACCATCGGAAGCTTGTGTTTGGGTTAGGTTCAATCGTGATTGGTCATAGAAAGTGGTATTTTGGAGTTTATTCTGAAAAAAAGATAAACTTTTCTTGTAGTGTAACGAATAGCTTTTCTTTTTGTGTGCTTTGATCAGATTAGTGTAGCCTGACTGAGACAGACTTGACATAAGATAGATTTTCCTTGGATTGAACGAGATTAACCTAGTTTTCATTTGTTTCGAATATTGTCTTTTTTTTTTTTTTGAGTGATCAAAGAATTATATTCATAATTTCATACGTATAAAAATTTGGCACTTGCTAGATTTTTTTCTTCTTCTGAAATATGAATCCTTTAAGACATTTTTCAGTCCATTCTCTACAAGAAATGCTACTCAGCCCGAAGGTTTTCCCGATTCCGCTCAGCCCAATTGACATGGCAGCCCACAAGTGGTGGTTGAATCTCACTAGTGAGATTTAAATCTCTCACACCACCAGTCTTATGCTGCCACGTCAATCGGGCAGAGTGGATTCGGGAAAACCTTTGGGCTGAATAGCATTTCTAATTGTCTACATATCATACTTTACATATAGACTGGACTCATTTCATGTTCTTTAAATCCTGACTTGGATCAGGGCCTTTGTAAAACTAAATTCTCCAGATTTTCTTTTATTTTAGATGATGTACACATTATAATATGTATCCTCCCTGGACTTGAAACCTTTAGACAAGTTCACCTGTACTCCTTCTTAATATATTTTGATAATTTTGTATTTGAAAAACATCATTGGGACAAAATATTTCTTAATATATTTTGGTAATTTTATATTCATATCCTTCCATGATGCAAGTAGGTACTGATCTCATAGGTTTGTTTGTAGTTGTTAACGACAAACAAAAATTACTAATTATCTAAATTCCTTTGACGAAATATTAGAAGCAGCTTAAGTTTGATTATAGAGAATTTTATTTGCTTTTTTTAAAATCTGGAAGATATTATATAAACCAATAAAGTTCCATAAAGTATAGTACTGCATTATAGATAATGAGGGGCACTTATTTGGTTTGCTGGGATTGTTTTGTAAGAGCAGACATCTAGGAAGGGAATTGTGCAAAATTTATCAGCAATTTTGTGATAGAATTTGGATATGATGTTTGGTCGAGGCAACAAGCGATGATTTTAGATTGGACCTTGGCAATGACTTTGTCATTTGTAATTATTTTCCCTAGGTTGTCTATGATTAATGTTAACTGCTTTAATTAAGAGACATTGACAATATGGTTGGGAAGAGAGGGTAGGGTACATAGGAGAAATGTTACAAAATATGAATTTGGTTAGCATGGGATATTATTTCTATTTTGAATTTGTCACAGATGTAGGACAAGGTGTATAGGAGATGAACATTACTTTATGGCAGATTTATTTTGCATATATCAATGAACTTTGCATCCATAGCTGCCATATGAGGATTGTTACCCACAACTTCGAGGCGATTGGATCACAGATGACTAGTCAATGCGCATAATGTGTGTCCAAGAAGAACATGCCCACGTTTACTACCCTATGGGGTTTGCTGTAATATTTGGTGCTACTTCATTTACTTGATTGACCTTGAATTATTAGTTCCAAATAGTATGGAGGATGGTCGTTATTTTGGTGTTTTTTTCCTTTTGGATAAGCCAACTTTCAAGTTTTAATCCACATAATGTTTGGTGAAGAAGGTCATACTCAACTTCACTTCTTTATGGTTTTAAATGTAATATTAAGTGCTAGTACATTAACTCGATTGACCTTAGATAGTTGGCTCTAAATTGTTTGCAGCATGGTTGTTATATTTGGTGTATTCTAATGTTTAATTCTCCATACTGTGTTGTGGAAAGTGTGGAAAGAAGTTGTAAAGCCTTTGCTAAAAACTTTTGTTCACAAAGACTTATATTGATGCTTTCAAAGCTTTGGATTAGCGGTGGGCCTACTCAGGATTGCTTCCATCATTCAACCATCTCATAGGGACTACTTAATGTACCAGGAAGCTCTCGTATGGATTATGGAAGAGGCTACCTTCGTAATTTTTTCAATTTCTTTGGTTTTGGATTAATAAAATACTAGTTGTGATGCATATGTAGGCATGGAATCAAATGTCAACAAATTTCCTATGAAATCACCAAAATATGTTTTTTTTTATAAGGGTCCGTCATAGAAATTGGCTGAATTTTTAATAGTACCAAATTTTCGTCCTACATAACAAAATGTTGGCCGGAATGACCGACATTTGACCGAAATCCTACATTCTATCTTTTTTCCGTGCAATTTCACTGATTTTTTTTTAATCTTTTTTAGTAAAAATTTATCAGTAAGAAATTACATTTTCCCTCAATTCCGATTGTTTTCATAACATACAATATTTTACTGACAATTGACATTGAATTGATCGAAATTTAACCCAAATTTGATGAATTTCCACCGAAATCTTTCCTAAAAAAAAACAAAATTTCCACCATCATTTAACCAAAATCTGACAAATTACCTTTTTCTGACTACCAAAACCGACATGGAAATCGACATTTAAACCTTGTATATAGATATATGTGAAGATGAATCACAATTAAAATTAAATTAAACATAGCGATAAGGAGAGCCAATATGATGATTTTTGCATATAAAAATAAAGTATTTGCAATCAACGGAAGGGGAAGTATTTTAATAATCAGATTTAGAGAAAGGCATTCATAAATGATGAACAATAATAATATTCTTTGTATAATACCTTCTTAACCCAAACTAAAGCTGGACTTGTTTTAAAGAAGGGAAAACATTGGTCCTACATCTTTCCTTGGAGAGAGCATCTTTGAGAATAAGGTGTGTGCTTATTAATTATCCCAAGCCCTCCTCCCTAGTTGGTCTATTCACATGATGGATATAGATGCCGTATGTCTATCTTTTGCAGCGACATAATCAAGATAGAGAAAAACATATGGATGGTGAACTTTTAGACTATGTTGTATGTTTACTAGTTCCTCCAAACCATTCTCCAGCCTTCATCCCTACGCTCGCACAATTTTTGTTGGCCAGAATAAGATCATTTGAAATTGGCTTATCATCGTTACCATCATCATTAGCATCAACCAAGTCTTATCTTGTTAATATGGGATTACTGGGGAGCACAATTCTCAGTAAGAAGATTCCATAAAAATTAATAAAATTTTTTCAATTGAATGTCAGCCTAATGTCAACCCACCCTAAGATTGGTGCCGAAAACCCAAACAAGGCAACTTGGCAACAGAAGAGGCCTGCCAAAAAATGTTGGAGGTTAGTGATCGTCAATGTTATTAAGTGCAATCGCACAACTCAGACTGAGCTGATTGCATATGCGGTCACACATCCCTATTGTGCGGTTTTTTATTAAAACATTAAAAATTATCCAAAAAATCAAAAAAATTCTAAAAAATAATTAGAAGACTTTAGAACACATAAAATGAAGAATATTCTTTTCATTGGTTGGGGGTTAGGCTATGACCCGACCAGTATAATAGAAAAGCAAGGGTTGCACCGGCACATGAATTTGTGCAGCTTCACAATATACTGTGCGATTGCACAACCACATAATTCCATTGTGTGGCCGCATCGTGCGACCACACAACTCCTTTGTGTGACCGCACATGCTCCTACATGCATGTGTGGTGTTCGCACAACCCAAATACTATTCTATTTTCGCATAAGGTCACGCAAATCAAAATTACCTAATAAAGAAAATATTATTCCTGCCACATCAATGGATGGATGATCTTGCATAATTACTTTCTCTTCATCTCTATTTTCTCTTCTCATTCAACAGTTCTTAAATAGTGGAAGACAATTTTCATGACGTAAATGCGTTAAAGGAAACACCTAATGACATTCTCCTTGGTGCAATGGCTATTTGTTTGATGCAGAAACAATTACACCTTTGAGCAATATTAAGTGGAAGTTGGAGAGTGGTGAGTGTGAATTTATACTCTTTGTCGTTCCTAATAGGGCTTAGTGAAATTTCATGTGATTTCAAATTCATGGATTGATGTATTTTTTGAGCTAGTTGTGGATTCCTTTAATAAATTGGGAATTATAGATTTTGGTAAGGGTATCTTGTAAGTATTAAAAGCCCGCTTTTCTAAATTTAAAAAGTGAGAAGAAAATGTGGAAAAACGAGATCCACATGATACAACACTATATGGAATGAGTGGCCTAACCACTCACATGCTTCCATTTTTACGTTGTCTCCATGAACAATATCTTGCATGAAACTATTTTAGGATACATTTTCTTTAGTAGATCAGGATGTTTATAGATGATACATACACTTAGAAGGCAGCTTAGAAGGCATGCTATGAAGCACATACACTTCTTGCAGGGCCCCGTGTCAGTGTTGAGCATGTGTCGGACATGGACACGGCCCGGACACGTGTCCGAAGTGTCCTATTTTTTTTTAGTCCCGGACACAGCGGGACTCAGCACAACCGTTTGTTGCATGCGATCGAGGCTGAGTTGGATGATTTGTTTGAGGCTCGGAGTAATGGACGGTTGTGATTAAGATTTGGCTTTAACCTCATAACCTATATTCTCTAAGGTTATACCTCATAGAATATAATTAATGGGGTTTTTCTTGCAAATATTATGATCATCTTTTAGCAATAATTCTAGAACTTGGTGGATTTTGTGGACTTTATTGGACGGTTGTCATATGACCTCTAGTGATGATCCCATAGTGCCAAACCTGACTCCATAGTTAATAAACTTTATTTTTCCTCCTTCGATTCAGTTTTGATTAGATTGAAATTACCAAAAGAGGAAGTTTAGTAGTTGCCAAAGAGGGTATTGTGCTACCATTGAAATTTCTTAAACATAACCATCAAGTAATTTCTCATCTACTTGGAGCATGCTTTATGAATTCTTCTTCGAAGTTAAGCATCTCTATGTAGTATTCATATATTATATATTATTTATATAAAATTCTATATATTAATTGCCGTGTCCTAGCCATGTTGTGTCTTGCCTTTTTGAGAAAATGTCATGTCGTCGTGTCCGTGTCATGTTGTGTCATGTCACCGTATCCGTGCTTCATAGAAGGCATGCTTCATATTATGATCCAACTATTCTTGACAACATCCTACTAGAGAGTCGTCCTGAAGAATGGGTTGTTGAGGATGCACATGGTGGACTTGAAGCTAGTGCTACTGGAGCTACCGATCTGGATGATAACAGTTGGTTGCATCATGTTGGAGAGGGTTCTATTTCTACTCGTGGGAGAGAGACGGGGACTGTGTCAGACTTCGACTTGGATTCAAACAATCGATTATTGGATATGATTTGGTTATTGAATAATTTATATTTTGTAATGACATGTTATTTGATTATAAACTTTATGGTCATCAAACCTTGATGGATATCCACTTTTAAATTTATTTTTATACTTTAGTTACTTCATATTTATCATTTTTAAATATAGCTATATATATTAGTAATAATAAATATTAAAATTACATTATATTTTTTGAGTTTTGGGTGTAACTACTCAACCGAGTTTTCGAGTCGGCTCTACTCGGGATAGTTCCGAGTCGAGTCAAGTTTTCATGTTCTAAAACACTGCTTGATGGGACCAAGATACCGGGCTGAATACTCTTTTCGACATGGTCTGACTCTTGTATATAGCCATGGGAGCTGGAGGTACGATACTACGATGCAATGCTCAGAATCCATTAGGTCAGTGGCCAAACATATAAAGGAACAATATGTTGTCATCATAAGGCTAGCAAGTATATAACCAAAGAGTACCTGAGCACAATATGTATCTCACAATTACCATTTTAAATTCCATGTTCTATCTTGATGTCAGAATTCAGAAATGCTTCTTTTTGCATAGAGATTTATAGATGTAAATGGTGAAACCACAAAATTGTATTACTAAAGGGCGGTGAGTGTATGTAAGTATTTACAAATAAAGAAGGATGTCCAACGTATTGGTCTGATTGTTCAGTCTCTAATGATTTATGTTTTTCTAAGAGAGCCTTGTGCATGTCTTGAACAATTACCATTTTAAATTCTATTTTCCATCATGATGTCAGAAATGCCTTTTTTTCACTGATATTTATAGGTGTGAAGTGTAAACAGTGAAGACACTCAGTTATTTGCTTAAAGGGTCGTCAGTGTGTGAGTGTTTATGAATAAAGGAGGACCTCCGATCTCCCTTGGCATTGGTTTGATCAGATCAGTCTCGATTGGCATATGGTTTCAAAGTGGCCCTTTCGATCACCGGTCTTTGTCCACAAGAAATCCTCATGTGTAATGCCATAAAAGAATCTTTCTAATCGAAGGACTTGTTCAATCACATAATTTTCTTGGTGTCAAAGTTTACCATAACGCAAGTGGGTTAGGTGTGTCCCAATTATCTAACTTCCTATCTGAAGCAAGTATGCTAGGAGCTAAAAAGCTGGATATAGGGATCCTGAAGTGAAGTTGCTTAGGGAGGAAGGACCTAGGTGGATATATAGACTAGGGGGACATATTTACATGACAATTACTTATGTTTGAAACCCTTGTACATAGTCATGCATACCCGTATAACACCTCATTGGGAAGCGATTTGCCATATTTTAAGGTACCTCATTAGTACTTCATACAAAGGGCTCTATATACAAGAGAAACGCTCATCTTGAGATTGATCTCTACTTTGGTGCACGTTAGGCTGGGTCTATTCCTTATTTAATATCTGCTGCAAGATACTGCACATATGTAGGCTGTATTCTTGATGGATGGATAGGCAAGAAACAAATTATTGTAGCATAATCAAGTGGAAAAATTGAATATATGACGATCATTTATACTGTGTTTGAGTTGATGTGGCTGAAAAGTTTCATGTTAAAACTGGATTTTGTGGTAACAAAGCCAATGAAGATGTTTGGACATTAAAACAACAATTTTCATTGTTGGAATTTTATCTTTTTATGAATAAAAAAACATTGAAAAGTTGATTGCCAGTTTGCCACTTCATTCATTATTTTGTATGATTAAGAAGACCACTTGGGAGTGCATTCACTAAGGCTCTTTGGTTGTACTAGTTCCATGCCATATCTTCAAGTCTTGGTGGATAACATTTATGCTGGTTATGTTGGACAAGCTCTGAATTTAAGCTTTGAAACATGTTTAAGTTCCCTTTCCAATGAGTTTAACCAAATTGAGCTAAAACTAGATTATTTTTTTTAAAGCAAAAATAACGAAAAAAATTAGATACATTCAGAATAATTAGTGGAAAACATGATGAATTTTGGAGAAGGAAAATAATGTTAAATGGGATCTGGATCATGTTTTATTCCAAATAGTTGTCTATCATAAAATGACTTGATACACTTTTATAATGGTATAGTGGTGCTTTCATAAAGCAAAAAAATATGGAAAACACACATAGATCATCAAATAAAAATGAACTAAGTATCTGACAATGTAAATATCCAACAATTTCATCTTCTATTGATCGAAACAAGTGCACAAAGTGTTTCATAGTTTGGTTGATCTTGATAAGCCAAAAAACGGTGCAACTCTGGGTAAACTTTCCATTTCGAGTGAGATTTTAAACCATAATTGGGTAATTCAACTAGTTCATCATGTTGTTGTGTCTAATGAGTTGGTGAATAGTTCATAGGAATATGTGTAGGCACATTTAGAGGTGTTTTGGATCCAATACCAGGGCTGGACATTAAGTATTTACCCCCTTATGGCCAAGCATATTACAAGGCGCAATATGATCATTTCTGATCCCCAATGTTGGATGCCCTAATTTTTGTAAAGAAAGGGCATTAGGTGAAACTTCTTCTCTTCATTTTTTTTCTAATGTTTTGTGTGATTTATTGTCATAGACTCATAGCTTGGTTTGATTGAATATAATAGGAGAACATATGCAATTTACAAAGCTACCATCAGGTTCATCTTGCGCAGAGATCTATCTTTACTTAATTAATTTGTAAAGCATGACATGTAAATATCGCATAATGATTAATAGAGCTCTCAACAACCCATCCCATCTTTTTTTTAATTAAAAAAAACAGCTTAAGTTTAAATCCAAGAATTTTCTTCTTTGTTGATTTAATATTCTGACATTTTCCTTACTTTTTACAATAATAGTAAATAGACTTCTAAACTTGGTCCAAAGCTTCAATGTTTGCTGAACTTTTTTACTTGTTCCTGCATTCTAGGTTGTTCCTCATGATATAGTTGAAATTAACGAAGACGATGATCAAGATGCAGTTGTGGTCATTGATGAAAGTACTTCAGATTACAAGAATAAGCAATCTGTGGGGTGCTATAAGGATAGACAAAGCCCAGTAAAGGTTAAGTGGAATCCTTTGCATATTAGGAAAATTGCCTGCTTACAACTCTTTTACATGTGTACCTAGATCCAATATCATGTGCTTATGTGCATATGTTTAGAAAAATAATACAAATTATCCAATCTGAATCCATATCTTTCTTAGTATTTTGGATTCAGAAATAAATATGGATACTAATATTCAGATTCTTCTAATATCCACACCTGCCAAAATATTTGGATAAATTAGCTTGCTTTAATTGTGGTGACTGATTTTAATCGACTTCCTTATTTGGCTAATGTTACATGTGCTTAAATATCAGCCATTGAATAATTGAATTGCACTCGTATTTATGCATACGGTTCGGTAATCCAGATATATTTTTATCTTATGTTATATATCTGGACCACACGCCTAGTCCCTTATTTTTTATATATATATATATATATATATATATATATATATATATATATATATATATATATATATATATATATATATATATATATATATATATAGTTGGGATCCGTGGACATGTAATTTTGACGTGTCGTGTAAACCTACATGGAGATTTCAGAATTCATTGAATTTTTGTGAGGATGCTCCCCTTGCCGTAGATCGCATATCCATAAAAAAATCAACTGATTCTGCAACCTCTAGGTGCGTCAAATGTGCTATTCAAATCAGCGGTTAAAATAGACGGTCAATAGACCTCAGCACATTCGACACACTTAGATGCCATCTATAGAAAGGTGAGCATAGTCACTAAAATTCAGCAAATTGTGAAACCTCCATTTAGGCTTACTTGACGACATGTCCACGAATCCCAACCTATATATATATATATATATATATATATATATATATATATATATATATATATATATATATATATATATATGAGCATGACTTTGTATGCCCATGCAAAAAATGCCTCAACGTATGCTCCTCTATTAACATACATAGAGATTTTCGGATTTACTAATTTTTTGTGGATATACTATCTATATTAAGGTGACCGTCCTCATAAAAAATCAGCAAGTTCTGAAAGCTCTAAGCATTTCAAATTAACTGTTAAAAATGGACAACTGATAAAGATTCTAACATTTTGATGGACCTAAATGTTTCAGAATTTGTTGATTTTTGATGGATATGCTATCTATAACAACATGATCACCCTCACCAAAAATCAGCAAATTCTGAAATCTCTAGGTGTATCAAAATGATAGAAGTTGTATCGTCTGTTTATTTCAATTGTTAATTTACCGAGCTTATTTGATATGCTTCAAGGTTTCAGAACTTGCTGATTTTTTGTGAGGACGATTACCTTAATATTGATAGCACATCCACAAAAAGTTAGCAAATTCAGAAACCTCTATGTATGTTAATAGAGGAGCATACATTGAGGCTTTCTTTGCATGGCATACAAAGTCATGCTCCTCTCTTTATCTCTCTCTCTCTCTCTCTGTCTCTCTCTCTCTTTCTATATATATATATATATATATATATATATATATATATATATATAGGGGACGGGGAGCCTGGACCTCAGGTGCAGCAAGAATGCTGCACCCGTGCCTGGATGAACACCACTTGTCAGGTGATCCGGCGGATTAAATGCAGCGGGTTAAATGCGGGAGCGGCAGGATTAACGTGCGGCGGGCTGGGGGTCGTGCGGTCCCTCCGATCGACGGATCCGTTCGGCGGGATTAACGTGCGGTGAGCCGGGGGGCATGCGGTCCGTCGGATCGTCAGATCCAACGATCGGGATTCACCCGGACCACCGAAACATGCTGTTACTGTAGCGGCTACAGTAACAGCGATTTGGTGGTCCAGATGAATCCCGTCCGTTGGATCGATTGAATCGAACGGCATAAAAACATTTCGCTGTTACTGTAGCCACTACAGTAACAACGAATTTATTTTGGGCCGTTCGATCCCTAACGATCCAACGGATGGGATTCCGTTGGTTTGGGAAGAATCCCATCCGTTGGATCGATGGAATCGAACGACCCAAAACAAATTCGCTGTTACTGTAGCGGCTACAGTAACAGCGAAATGCTTTTGTGCCGTTCGATTCAATCGATCAAACGGACGGGATTCATCCGGACCACCAAATCGTTGTTACTGTAGCCGCTACAGTAACCGCATGTTTCAATGGTCCTGGTGAATCCCGTTCGTTGGATCCGACGATCGGACGGACGCACGCCCCCCGGCTCGCCGCATGTTAATCCCGCCGAACGGATCCTCCAATCGGACGGACCGCACGACCCCCAGCCCACCGCACGCCCCCCGGCTCGCCGCATGTTAATCCCGCCGAACGGATCCTCCAATCGGACGGACCGCACGACCCCCAGCTCGCCGCACGTTAATCCCGCCGCTCCTGTATTTAATCCGCTACATTTAATCTGTCGGATCACCTGACAGGTGGCGTTCATCCAGGCACGGGTGCAACATTCTTGCTGCACCTGAGGTCAAGATCCCCGTCCCCATATATATATATATATATATATATAGGGATGTTAGGATGCGGTGTGTCGTGTGTGTGATGTGCGCCTGCAGATGTCTGATGCACGTCTGGGTGTGCGGCACACACAGGACGGGTGCACCAGACGGCTGCGGGCGCACACGGCACACGACATCCTAACATGCATATATATATATATATATATATATATATATATATATATATATATATATATATATATATATATATATAAGGCTGGGATTAGTTGACAACCCAAAATGGGAGGTAAATTTACAACCCGCTTACAACTTGCTTCAATCGTTGGATAGAGGTATTCAAATTTGTTGATTTTTTATGAGGATGATCATTATGGCAAGTTGATCATCCTCACAAAAAATCAACAAATTTTGAAACTTATAAGGGTATGAAAAGTGTTATTCAAATTAACGGTTCAAATAGACGGTCAAGAAACGTTTCTAACATTTGGCTCCCTTAGAGGTTTCAGAATTTGTTGTTTTTTTGTGAGGATGATCAACTTGCCATAGTGATCATCCTCACAAAACATCAGCAAATTCTGAAAACTCTAACCTCTTCAAATGATGGGTTGTCAAGGATATATATATATATATATATATATATATATATATATATATATATATATATATATATATATATATATATATATATATATATATATAGGATCACACCGTAAGATCCTCCTTTTCCACCGTACAAGCCGGTCCTCCCCTCAAAAAAGATGCTATGTTGCACCCCTCATCCTATTTTTTATGGATGTATGGTTAATCCGCTATAATTAGATAGTCGAAGGAAAAAAATCTTAAATCAATATGATCCAGTGGAACGGTAATTTGCTATCCGCAAACATACATTTTTTGGGATGCTAAAAATGATACTTGGCATGAGATTTTTTCTACTTTTTTCTTGATCACTACTAGGAGGGGTGAACCCAAGTTGAACAAGGTCCGACTCCTGTTGAGAGGTGCCACATGCAGGGGCGGACCTATATGGAGACTGCCCCCCAAAAATTTTGAAATGGTCTTGGGGCCTCCATTGAGGCTTTGAATATTTTTAAAAAAAATTCACATGGCCCCTCCAAAAATTTATATTTTGCAGTTTCTGGGTCCGCCATTGGCCTCAAGACACCTTTCTAGATGGGACGACCGCTTTGTACGGTGGAGGGGAGGACCATACTCCCTATTCCCTATATATATATATATATATATATATATATATATATATATATATATATATATATATATATATATATATATATATATATATATATATATAGGGGAATGCTTAGGTGTGGTCCGCAGCAGTTCGATGCCCCACTCCGTGCATCGGATGCACGTAGCCGGTGTATCGGACGACGGCGGACCGCACGGACCGCAAACCGCACCTAAGTATTCTCATATATATATATATATATATATATATATATATATATATATATATATATATATATATATATATAGAGAGAGAGAGAGAGAGAGAGAGAGAGAGAGAGAAATGCTTGAATGCGGCATGCGGTAAGTGCGGCACCTACCGCATGCCGTCTGATGCACTGCTGCGTGCATGCGATGCACGTAGCGCGTGCATCAGACGGCTGCGGTAAGGTGTCACACGTACCGCATGCCGCAGCATAGCATGCCCCTATATATATATATATATATATATATATATAGGGGCATGCTATAATGCGGCATGCTGTAAGTGCGGCACCGCACTACAACCGTCTAATGCACCGCTGTGTGCATGCGATGCACACAGCGGGTGCATCAGACGGCTGCCGTGTGATGCCGCACTTACCGCATGCCGCATTATAGCATGCCTCTCTCTCTCTCTCTCTCTCTATATATATATATATATATATATATATATAGAGAGAGAGAGAGAGAGAGAAGGTAGGGACCCTACATCTGAGGTGTAGCTTCGTTGCTGCGCGCCTGCACCTCTTGCTTGTTTACCACCCTAGAAGTTTTAGAATTTGATGATTTTTGGTGGGTGTGAGTAAGGTGATCATCCTCACCAAAAATCAGCAAATTCTAGAACTTTTAGGGTCATCAAATGTGCTAAGCAAAATTAACGTTTACAGTGAATGGTCGATGAAAGTTCAAACATTTGATGACCCTAGAAGTTTTAGAATTTACTGATTTTTTGTGAGGATGATCACCTTACCCTAGAGAACACATCCACCAAAAATCATCAAATTCTAAAACTTCTAGGGTGGTAAACTACACCTAAGGTGCAGCAACAAAGCTACACCTCAGGTCTAGGCTTCATTTTCCCATATATATATATATATATATATATATATATATATATATATATATATATATATATATATATATATATATATATATATATATATATAGAGGGCTGTTACGTTGCGCTGTGTGCTGCGGGGCGGATCAAATGCGCTGCGCGCAACCCAGCCGTCCGATTGCACGGATCGCCTGCGATTAAACCTCTGCGATCCACCATTTCGATCGCGCGAAACGTTGGCCGTCCGATCACCGATTTCGATTATCAGCCGACCCGATTACACCGCTGTTCCGAATATCAGCCGACCCGATCAACCGCGCTGCTGTGCACTGAAATCCCGCTCGATTTCCAGCCGTTCGATCGATGGGAATCGAACGGGCCAAAAATATTTCGCTGTTGCTGTAGCGGCTACAGTAACAACGAAATTTTTTTGGGCCGTTCGATTCCCATTGATCGAACGGATGGAAATAACCAAGACCAATTGTGTGCTCGTTCGGTTTTCATCCGTTCGATCGATGGGAATCGAACGGCCAAAAATTGATTCGCTGTTACTGTAGCCGCTACAGTAACAGCGAAAATTCTTTGGCCCGTTCGATTTCCATTGATCGAACGGCTGGAATCCGAGCGGGATTTCAGTGCATAGCAGCGGGGCTGATCCAGTGTTTTTGAGCGGGATGGCCGGTTCGATTCCCATCGATCGAACGGCTGGAAGTCGAGCGGGATTTCAATGCACAGCAGCGCGAGTTTTTTTGAGCGGGATGGCCGGTTTGCCGTTTGATCCAATTCAATCGGACGATCCACACCCGCAGCGCATTTTTTTCGCGTAGCGCACAGCGCAACCTAACATACCTATATATATATATATATATATATATATATATATATATATATATATATATATATATATATATATATATATATATATATATATATATATATATGAGGAATGGGATGCTGCCTATCAAAGCAGCGTTTTTTGCTGCTTTGATACATTGTTTGACCATCCTAAAAGTTTTGGAATTTGATGAAATTTGGTGAGGGTGTTGTCTAGGGTAAGATGATCATCCTCACAAATTTTCATCAAATTCCAAAACTTCTAAGAGGGTCAAATGGTCGAAGCAAAATCTGCTGTCACCGTTAAAATCTGCAGATTTTGCTTCGACCATTTGACCCTCTTAGAAGGTTTGGAATTTGATGAAAATTTGTGAGGATGATCATCTTACCCTAGACAACACCCTCACCAAATTTCATCAAATTCCAAAACTTCTAGGATGGTCAAACAATGTATCGAAGCAGCAAAAAACACTGCTTTGATAGGCAGCATCCCATTCCTCTCTCTCTCTCTCTCTCTCTCTCTCTCTATATATATATATATATATATATATATATATATATATATATATATATATAGGGGTATGCTATAATGCGGCATGTGGTACGTGCGGCATTGCACCGCAGCGGTGCATCAGACGGCTGCGGTGCAGTGCCGCACTTACCACATGCCGCATTATAGCATCTCTCTCTCTCTTTATATATATATATATATATGTTTTTGTATTTTAATGGTTTTGCTATGTTTGCATCCCTAGTTATGATGACATTTACTTCTTATAGGAATATATATTTAAAGATTTTTTGGGCACGAGTAATAAAAATGGTTCTGGATATGATACTCCACTGGAGACCCTAAATAGTTCTGGTTCTGAAGCACAGTCATCTGATTTCAACTATCCTGCCGAGGATGATTACGAGGAAGATGAGTATGATGAAGATGAGTATGATGAAGATGATTATGCAGATTATGAATCCGATGTTGATTTGTTTGAATATGAGTCTAATTTTGCTTTGGCTGCTAAATTTGATGATTTGGACCTGCCTCCTGGGGTTGAGGCTTATGTACCATGGTTGCAGAAGCCTGCACCAGAAAAGCCAAGTCAGAAAAAGTTGAAGACAATAGTTGATGATGAAATTGATAGGAAATTCAAATTATTCAAGCAATTTGATACAGTCCAGGATCATTCAGATCATCATTTTAGCAAACCCGAACTGCTCAAAATGGGTCCTGCAGTAAAGAAGGTAAAGTAGCATATGAATTTTTTTATAAAATTTATGTATTTGGTGTAGTCTCTTGAACTTGCCTGATGCATTGATGACAGCCTGCAATCAATTGGGCCAAGAGGATTCAGCATGATTGGAAGGTCCTGGAGAAAGATTTACCTGGTTAGTGTCTTGCTGTATGCTGTTTGCGAATTAACAAGAAGGATTTTAAAGCATTATATTCATGGTATTCAATTGATTTGTTATTTTCATGGTACGTTCATCTCATATATTATTTAAAGTGATATTAAATGAGCTCCGCCATATATAACATTCGTATGGAGAGTGCTCATTTGCCATTGGATGTAAGGCTTGAACCTCAAAGTGAGATTATAATGAAAACTGTCTTCGGGTCACTTACATGTCATCCAATGTGAAATAACCCCTTGACACTTATTCTATGCTCCAGCTCACGTTTTACTGAAGGCATCCCCAACATGTATTTGCCAAGGGAAGCCCCCTTCTAAGGGAAACCCAAAACCCACCCTTTTCCCTTCTTCCCCCGCTACTATCGGTGACTCTACTGCTGTCGGTTCCATCCAACCTATCGCCACCACCTCCCTCCTCTTTCTCTCCTCTTGGAAATAGCAAAACTAAGCCACTACAGACTGTTGTCCACCTCTGCTACTATCGGTGACTCTACCGCTGTCGGTTCCATCCAACCTTTTGCTACCGCCTCCCTCCTCTTTCTCGCCTCTTGGAAATAGCAAAACTAAGCCACTATAGACCGAGGGCACCTTCTGTGCATTCCGCCATGGAGGCTGAATGTATCTACAATACATTCAGCCATTGGAGGAGGATGAGGATTCAATGGTGCGTTGCATGGATGATGGGGCTAGTAGCGGCAGAGGTGGACGACAGTCTACACAGGACCGGCAGTAGGCGTGGTGGGCATGGGTTACCTTTGCAAGAGACCTTGGATGCTCCAGGGACATTTTGGGTATTTTTTAATTTTTAAGTTGAGGATGCCTTAGGTAAAACGTGGACTGTAAGTAGATTTTACCTATACTAATATGAGGTGCAACATTTATTAGTTGAAGAACACCCTATGCCTATTCAATCTTTGCATGATACATTGCAGTGCTTATGTTTCCATTTGCTGATCCCAATCATCCACCAAGATATTATCTAACCCAAAATAAGCTCTATCTACTGATTCAAGTTATTGTGAATCGTCCACTATCTTGTTGAGTGAGCTCATCATCTTTGTGCTTTTAGGAGATTTGTCTAAATATATAGTGCTGGGTGGTGGCATCCTACTGTTGAGGAAAACAAGTTAATAGTTTAATATATACTATAAATTCGTATAATAAGCTGCATTATATGAAGAAATGGGACTTTCCTATTAATATTAGAACAATGGGGGAGTTTGTGTTATATAGTTTTACTTTTTCCCTTTCCATTTTGCTGATACTGGTTGTAATATTTGTTTTTCATTGGTCACACAACAGATTACTGTACTCTAGTTTAGTATATATAGTTTTTCTGGTGCATTGTAGTGAGAGTAACGACTTTTGTGACCCTCAAATTGATGACAAAACTAAACCATTAACGTAAATGGGAAAGGAAATAGTAAATGCAAGCTCAGTTGGATCATATGGTGTGTTACATAGATTAACCATTCTCTTAGTATCAATAAGTGGACCCTAAAGGCTACATCTAAGTCTTATCCCTCCAAGATTTGGTCGACTATAAGGACGGTCGACAATAATTTTTTGTCCCGCTGCCAACGTGGCATGAACCGTCTAAGATTGGTGCCAACTGGTCTTCAAGTTTTATGGGAGGCCCTTTGGTAGCCCTTAATTGCCTTGGTTAGATATCAGGCTCCAATTGACATAGTATTGAGTTCAGGTTGTAGATGGATAATGTAATATGCTGGCAGGCTTCCTTCTGGTTAAGGTGCCTGCCGCCTGGCAAGTAATGTCATTGTTACCAAAGTAGTGCTTGTGATATGTTACAAAAAAATACATGAAACTCATCTGAAATTCGTCTGACAAATTTTAATTATTTACATAAAGCTCACATTCCTGTTCTTTTCTCTGGGTGTCGGACATGACCAGAGAAGATATATGTCAGGATTTACGAAGACAGGATGGACCTTCTGAGGGCTGTGATTATTGGACCTGATGGAACTCCTTATCATGATGGCCTCTTCTTCTTTGACATTTACTTTCCTCCCAGCTATCCAAATGCTCCTCCGGTACGTTATTGATTTTATGTTTTTTTTTTCTCTTTTTTTATTTATTTGTACGCTGAAACAGCTTGAGACATTTTTCTTGCCCTGCAGAAGGTACATTACCACTCGGGTGGACTTCGACCGAATCCGAACCTGTATGCCTGTGGGAAAGTTTGTCTTAGCCTTCTGAATACCTGGTCTGGCAGTGGCTGCGAGAAGTGGAGCTCTTCAAAATCAACCATGTTGCAGGTCCTGGTCTCTATCCAGGCTCTCGTTCTGAATGCAAAACCTTACTTTAATGAGCCAGGGTATGCTAGTACAGCTAATACCCCCTCCGGAGAGAAACAATCACTGGATTACAATGAGAGGACTTTTCTCTTGTCTTGCAAGACAATGTTGTATTCTCTACGGAGGCCACCCAAGGTATGGCTTTTTCTCCTCATCTGTTATATTTATATGGTGACCTGACGAACATATGAATACTTTGTTGTGCTTGTCACCATAACCCTAGGGGGGAGAGAGAGGGAGAGAGAGAGAAGGGTAGGGTTTTGGGGGAGAAGGAATTAGCTTCTCATTAGGGCAAATGTCCAATATATAGGCATGTTGCACAAGCATCTGAATCTTTTCATATGCATTCCCTTGATACTTGGTTATCCACTATGGTTTGTGTTTGCAGCATTTTGAGGACTTTGTTGCTGGGCATTTCCGGGAGCACGGGCGTGCTATCCTTGTGGCATGCAGAGCTTACATGGATGGTGCTCAGGTCGGATGTTTGGTCGGAGACGGGGTCCAGGATGTTGACGAGGGAGACAAGAGTTGCTCACCATTTTTCAGGGACTCGCTGAAAAAGCTATTTGAGGATCTGTTGATGGAGTTCACCGTCAAAGGAGCCAACTGTGATGAATTCCTCGCTCAGAAAGTCAAAGATGGAGCCGCCAAAGAAGCAGATACCAAGGTGAGGATATGGGGAATCGAGTTTCCATAATGTTCATCTGAGTTTCAATAATGTTACAGCTGTTTTGCCGTAAAGACGGATGGTTTACTCTTTCTTGCTGGGAGATTAGCTCAGGACCAACAGTTTGGTTGATTCAACTGCATAACTTATGGGTCATGTAAATAGGTTATGTAAATAACCTTAGGTTGTGATTCGAGACTTTTGCAGTGATCATTAATATTTATTGTGATGGTTACACTTTTTAAAAATCTCTTAGTCTAAGGTTAATTACTTGTTGATTATATTGTAAATCAAATATTAGAGAATAGAGGCGAAGGGCTTCATTATACATCATTATCAATATCACATCACGATATAATGTAGATATGGAGTAAGTTATATGAATTATGCGTGTATCTCGTCTTTCGTGTGGTTATGTGCTAGCAAAATATTTGTATTTTATAAGAATTAGAATTATCTAATATACAAGTTAATATATTTTTTTTTATTAATTTGCAATTGTTAATTGTTTTTCAAGCGCACCGGTATTTATGAAGTAATAATATGTGCAGAAGTGTTGCCATTGTAGTGTTTTTCTTTTGTCGAAAAGTATAGTGTATATTACATAATATTGTATTATGCAAGTCTATAGCTTATCAGATTATAATTAGCGAAGCTTAATTGATTTAAGCTCTCAAATCTCGATTATACTTGTGAATTAGGTGCAAATATCTTGTGCTTGTTATTGTTGTCGTATTTGTTTAGCGTGTATCATTATAGTTTGATTTTGATTCAAGTAAATATTCTTTTTCGAAATCCTTAAGAATGATATTAATGGAGGAGGAGGAATATCTGGTGATTGAGCATTTATGGAGATCTCTTGATTTATCTTTGGTGGTATTTCAATGTAATTAGGGTTCCACTACGGTACCGAATGGGGAAATTTCGGTACCATACCAAACCCATCTCTAGCATCCATCTCATTTTCCATGCATCAGAGTGGTGGGAGCATTATTCTAGGGGCCATGGGATGAACCCTAGGGGGATGCCTCAGATCCACCATAGGTCCATAGGGCGCCATCGGATAGTCCCGATGAATTTTGGTACGAAGTTGGTACCATAGAATTTCCTATGTAATTATGTCACCTTCTTTCAGATGTTAATTCCCTATTTATAGCAGGGCTCTCGAGTGAGCATGAATGAAGAAAGCCCTCTCCTCTTCTCGTGGGTTAGGCTTGTAAGCCGAGCCACGTAAATTATTCTTCTTACTCTGTGCGCGTCATTCTCTTAATGGTATCGGAGCTTTAGTTTTAATTCTTCACATGCAGGAGAGGGCCACATGTGGGCGGTGGGCGGCGGCAGTGTTAGCTTGATATACATTGTTGGCACATTACCTAAAAGCTTAAGCATTTTGGTGAAATGGTGACTTAACATAGTAATTGGGATTGAAAATTGCCCGTTTAGCGATAGGAAACAATCACACTGTCATGTGGCACCAAAGGCCTCGACTTTGTTAGGGTTGCAACTTAGGTGGGTTGGGGGTCAATCCAAGCCCAACCTAAGTACTAAAACCCTCACCCTAACCCAACCTCCAACGTGAGATGTCCAGCCCAATCCAAGAAAAAAATTTCATGCTTGGGTTGGGCTCGGGTTAGCCCAAGTTGGTAGGGTAGGTCGGGTTGTACGGGTTCGGGTATACTTATTTCCAATCATTGTTTACAATTTTGACGGTTAAATATTAATAACCGAAAAGAAATTATCTTTACTAACACTACCAAATAACTTTTGTTGCATTTCTATCCATGCAATGTACTAGATCATCATATAATGTCTTTATTTGAGAAGCAAGATGCCAATAAATATTATGCGACTCAGTGAAATAGATGGATGTGATTGCGACCCATCTACATATGAGTACTCGGGATGGATGTGATTATTTCCTACATATCATACTCACAGATATACATGAGTACTGAGTTTGGGTTGCATGATCCCTCAACCTGAGCCTGACCCAAATTCAACTCGGGTTATATTTTTTTAACCCTAACCCAACCCAATATTCAAATTCATCAACCCAAACCCGCCCAAAACTCGGGTTGGGTCGGGTCCAACTCGCCCAAGTTGCAGCCCTAAGCTTTATAAGTATAGTATGCTAACTACTAAGGATAGATAGATATATAGATGCATTGATTTAATCATTAAAAAAAAATTCTCAGTATCATATTTATATTCATGCTTTCTTGATATTAATTTGAAATTTTTGGGGGACTTTGCATTATATCCCCATTATAACATTCCATTAAGTGTAGGTTCAGACAAAAGGTTTGTACTGTTAAAAATCTAATTTTAAAGATCAACTTATAATTAGTCCAACGGGAAAGTTCTAGAATTTATTAAAAAATTGGTTATATGAACAAATATGCTATGTTAAAAAATGATATATTTTAAAACTTAAAATTGTAAAACATCATGTTCTACATCTAAAATATAGAAATAATTGAAAACCATCCACGAGTCATTTCTAACCTATTTTATAAAATTTTAAATTCCTAGAATCATCCATGTCCTCATAGTTGGATTGGACATGTGAAATAATCCCTATGTAAGGTCTAACTCATTCACCCCTCCTATATTCCCCTTTTTAAGTGTCTTTAAAATATTTTTATCAACTACTTAACGAAATCCTCTTTAAGAAGATAATTTAAATTGAATTATGTTCAAAAGTTTGGTTTGCATAATTAAATAGGGTTTTCTGCATTAAAAAGACTTTGCTTATATCTATTGAAATATGACTTTCTGCAACAAAATACGCATCCTTGCATTATGATTCTTCATAGGGTTTTAATTTTAAATGATACTAAATATTATGATTGATACTTATTTACTTGAGTATCATTCATTATATTAAATGATACTCAGTTGAATGAATTGTGGATATTGTACTGAATCACTTGTACTTTCTAAAATATATTACATCAAACACACATACATACTGAATTAGGGTTATGAAATCATATAGATACATATATAAAAATATAAAATAATACTCATTTTATAAATATGATACTCAATTATCCAATTGATTTTTTTGTTGAAAGCTTATGTCGAATTTACCTTTATCCATAAAACATACAACCAACTAACAAGTTAAAAATAAACGCGAACAACTTATTGTTGAGTTGTTTCTAATGAGTATCATCCAGTATACTGAATGATACTCATTATTATCCAGTATATTGAATGATACTCAAAATGGTACTCAGTGCTACAACTATATTGAAATTATTGTAGCTGTTATAGTGATTTCACTGCAGCTGCTACAATGCTTGATTTTAAATGATACTCAAATATATAAAATGGTACTCAGCACTATAGTGATTTCACTATAGCAGCTACAATGAAATCTTTGTAGCAGCTGTGGGGGAGGATTTCGGCCATTGTATGTGATCCTCCTCCAACAATCGAGTGAAGGTTTTACCCTTCGGGATGTGGCGCACTTCGAAGCGCTAAGGTGTGACTTGCTGGGCTGTCACACAAGCACTGTAGAGTAGAAAAGTAAAGAAAGAGATGACACATGATGTGATAACGGAGTTCGGCCAAAGCCTACGTCTCTATGCAATAAGACGCAACCTTTGAATCCAGTATACTCTCGACAAGCCGAGGAGTGCTCTTCTAAATAGATAGAGGGTGAAGAAAGAGGAGTCTAAAAACCAGAAAACTCAAAGAGCTTTGAAAAACAAGAAGTGAGATTCTAGTCTGGATTTTCGGATCTGAAATATTTTACAGGGTCGACTATTTATAGAGATTTAGTTTAGGGGAAATATTCTAGGAATATTCTCCAATATGTCAGGGGTTTTGGTAAATACCTGGGAGGGGATTCACCAGGTCCCACTATTGCCTTTGTGGGCCTCGGGTAGGGATGCGGGCCCACAGTCGTCTCCGTGGGACTCAGGTAGGGTTGCGGGTCCCGCAGTCGTCTTTGTGGGCCCCAGGACTGCGGGTCCCATAGTAGTCTCTGTGTGCCCCAAGCAAGGTTACGGGTCCCACATTCGTTTCCGTGGGTCCCACTATAGGGTGTTAGCCAAATTTTGCACCCGCGGTTACCCCCTCATAGCTTGGTAGGTGCTAACCTAGCTAGCTGGGACTTTCTGGTGCAAAAAATTGGTTGCTTGTTTGCCGACCTGTTGCGCGGGGTCGACCGTTGCACCCGTTGACCCCCTGCCAGGGGCCGATCGGGTGTGCGTCTGCCGACCCGTTGCGCGGGGTCGACTGTTGCACCTGCTGACCCTGCTGCCAGGGGTCGATCGGGTGTGCGTCTACCTACCCATTGCGTAGGGCCGACCGTTATGCCTGCCGACCCCCTACCAGGGGCCAGCCAGGTGTGCGTCTGCCGACCCCCTACCAGGGGTTGGTCGGGTGTGCGTCTGCCGACCTATTGCGTGGGGCCAACCGTTGTACCTGCCAACCCCCTACCAGGGGTCGGTTGGGTATATGTCTGCCGACCCGTTGTGTGGGGCCGACCGTTGCACCCGCCGACTCCCATGCCAGGTGTCGGCTTGGTGTGCGTCTGCCAACCCGTTGCATGAGGCCGACCGTTGTGCCCGCCGACCCCCTTCCAGGGGTCGACTGGGTATGCGTCTGCCGACCCGTTGCACGGGGCTAACCATTGCGCCCGCTGATCCCCTGTCACGGGTCGACTGGGTGTGCGTCTGCCGACCCGTTGCGCGGGACCTACCATTGTTTGAATATTATACCCCCTCCCAGCGAGGTAGGTGTTAACTTGGCTTGCTGGGACTTCCAAGTGCAGGTGGGCGGTTGTCGCAGGTGAATACTCGATGTCGAGTGGAGGAGCAGGAGAGTGCGTGGCGGGGGGTCGATTTTCATGCACAGGACCAAGGGGGGTCAGTTTTTGTGCACAGGGCCAGAGGGGGGGGTCGGTTTTCGTGCACATGGTCAGGGGGGTCAGTTTTTCATACAAAGGGGCTAGGGGGGGTTGGTTTTCGTGCACAGGGCCAGGGGGGTCGGTTTTCGTGCACATGGTCAGGGGGGTCAGTTTTTCATACAAAGGGGCTAGGGGGGGTTGGTTTTCGTGCACAGGGCCAGGGGGGTCGGTTTTCGTGTAGAGGGGGAGGGGTCGGTTTTCGTGCATAGGGCCAAGGGGGTCAGTTTTTGTGTAGAGGGGTCAGGGGGGTCGGTTTTCGTGCACAGGGCCAGGGGGGTTCAATTTTCGTGCAACACCCGAGAGGGGGGGGGTGTGTGTCGGTTTTCGTGCAAGGCACCAAGGGGGGTCGGTTTTTGTGCAAGGGCACAAAAAGGGGGGGAGGTCGATTTTCATGCACAGGGGCAGGGGGGTCGGATTTGGTGCAACACTCGAGAGGGGGGGGAGGGGTTGGTTTTCGTGCGCATGGGTCAGGGGGGTTAGTTTTCATGCACAGGCAAACAGGAGGGGATTGGTTTTTGTGCAAGGGCAAAAGGGGGGGGGAGTTGGTTTTGGTGCACATGCACACATGGAGAGAGAGAGAGAGAGAGAGAGAGAGAGAGAGAGAGAGAGAGAGAGAGAGAGAGAGAGAGAGAGAGAGAGAGAGGTCAGTTTTTGTGCAAGGTGCTCAAAAAGGAGGGGGGGGGGTTGGTTTTGGTGTAAGGCACCAAGGGGGGGTCGGTTTTGGTGCACAGGCATACATGGGGGGGGGTCGGTTTTTGTGCAAGGGCACAAGGGGGGGGGGGGGTCGGTTTTGGTGCAAGGCACCAAAGTGGGGGGGGGGGGGGGGGTGTCAGTTTTGGTACAAGGCACTAAGGGGGGACTAAAGGGGAAATTCCCCTGTTCTCTCGATTTGCATGAGTGCTGGTGGAAATTCCCCTGTTTTTGTCAAAAATTTCCCCTATTTTCCTCGAAAAACATGTCGAGGGATTCTATCGAGCCTATAAATAGGACTCGAGGGGCTTTCGAGTGCCTGTTGCACTAAGAAATTTCTCTGAAGATTCTCGATTGCTCTGGTTTTTTTCGTTAATGTCTTCTGGAGATCCTACTGGCTCCATAGGGAAGAAACAACTTCTTTTCATCCAATGAGGGGTTTGAAAGCCCTTTTCAATGGGAGATCGGAGGTTGAGGGTTCAAACCCTTCGCATGGGGGGAGATCTTAGGATAAGGGTGTAATACCCGGTACGTTTGATTTCAGGGCAGCCCAGTTTTATTATTACTAAATTGATTGATTTGTTTTTTTTCAGTTATGGTTGTCGATGGTATGTGCTTGAACATGAGTTGGACCGGGCAGTGGGCCCCAGGTCCGGGTCGCTAGGCGACACTGGAGGCATGGTGATCGTTACACGAGCATGCGAGCACGTGTAACAAGGCATGGCATGAATGTTTTTGATAATAATAAAAATTAATTAAAATAATAGGTTTTAAGGCGAGTCTGTCAGACTCGTAAGGTTTGTGCACCGGCCCGTCTTGGTGCGATGCGAGCTCGAATACGATCCATGCTTAACTGCGAGTTATACTTGTTTGCTAAGAAAAAAAAAAAAAAAAAATTAAATAAATTAAAAATTAAAAACACCTAAATCTATAACCAAACCCATTATCGTTTCTCACCTTTATCTCTCTTTAATTCCTTTATCTCTCTTTAATCCCACACCTCTTTATCTCTCTTTAATCCCAAACCCAACCTGGCCCCTAATTGTTTCTCTCTCTTTATCTCTCTTTAATTCCTTTATCTCTCTTAAATCCCACACCTCTTTATCTCTCTTTAATCCCAAACCCAACCCCCTAATTGTTTCTCTCTTTATCTCTCTTTAATCCCAAACCCAACCTGGCCCCTAATTGTTTCTCTCTCTTTATCTCTCTTTAATTCCTTTATCTCTCTTAAATCCCACACCTCTTTATCTCTCTTTAATCCCAAACCCAAACCCATAATCGTTTCTCACCTTTATCTCTCTTTAATCTCTTTATCTCTCTTTAATCCCAAACCCAACCTGGCCCCTAATTGTTTCTCTCTCTTTATCTCTCTTTAATTCCTTTATCTCTCTTAAATCCCACACCTCTTTATCTCTCTTTAATCCCAAACCCAAACCCGTAATCGTTTCTCACCTTTATCTCTCTTTAATCTCTTTATCTCTCTTTAATCCCAAACCCAACCCCCTAATTGTTTCTCTCTTTATCTCTCTTTAATCCCAAACCCAACCCCCCTTCTCTCTCTTCTCCTTGTTGCACGATCCGGCCAACTCCATCCCTAGTTTCCCTTCACCTTCATCGCAGCCATGGCCACCAGCCGGCGGGCCGACGGCTGTGCAATCGGCAGATGCTAACCAATCGACAGGTCAGCCCCTCTTCGTTTTCCCTGTTTTCCCTTTGGTCCTGTTGAGACCAGCTCGGCGATTTTTTTTTTATGCCAAAGAGCACAAAGGCATACTAGTAGTAGTGCTCGACGCGGTTTCGACCGTCTACTCAAATTGGTATAATCGAACCATAGTAAGACTATTGTTGTTAGCAATGCCAACTATCCTAGATGACTTAATCGCAATCATCGAGGTCATAAAACCCTTCGACCATGTCGTTTGGGTCAGACAATCTATGACCATTGTTTGCGGATGATGCCCCCATTATTACATCTATTTTTATATGGCATACGAATCATCGTGCTATGAATGGCGGTGGGCCGCTCAGCGACCCATATACGAAACCTTGCCGGTCCCGGAGTTCAACTAGGTGAGACGTAATGGCGGTCGTCAATCCGAGCTCAGGCTCGTGCGACTCGTTTTAATTATAGTAGTAACTGTGTTTTTGTACCTTAGCCAGATGATTTCTCGGGCAAATAACGAATCAAACCTCCAAACCTTGCCTAGACTTGACCTGATCTGTGTCACCATGGTCAAGATGCTGAAGGCTCCTCAAAGCACGATAGCACGCTAGTAGCGGCATCGATGTAAATGCGATCGTTTAGGCATAATAGCTTATATGAGCTGTAGTGTGATTCTTTGCATCGGCAACGCCGACTAACCATGATGCTACCCTTGGCACATCGATTTGCGTGCCAGTAGACCGGCGTTCGATGACACTACCTTAGGCACATCAATTTGCGTGCTGATAGACGGCGTCCGATGACGTATAAATTCCTGACTCGACCAATCAGACCTAAGCCGGTAATATTTTAAGTAGCACTTAATGACCATAGGCCGCTGGTATGTTTGGCAGTTGGTGAGCACGTGGACCGAGTCGGAGGAGGAGCAGAGGGCGCTTAGCAGCATCAGCCCGAGCACACTTTCCAGGTGACACAGCACGCTTTCTTTAATAATTAATAATGTGAATATAGAAATTAAGGGTCGGTGTCCATAACGCTGCATGCGGGTCCCGCCGGACGTCGTCACATGTGGTCGAGTGGACCCCGCCTTGCATGCGGAGTCGCGAGTTCGGCGACGCATGCATAAAAAGTTAATAATTTAATAATAAATATTCTATTGTTTGCATGGACACCATAGATAGGTACTCCCTTAATTTGAATAAATAAATAAATACAGAATTATCGGGACCACACTCCTGAGGGGAGCGTGGTAACCCTAGTAAAGGGATTTTGGGCGAGAGTGCTTTATGATATTTAATTTTGATGCTGGGTTGTGAGTGGGTGCTAATCCTGGTGTAATCCATCGAAAATGATTAAACACTGTTTAGTTTTCCTTTAATGCCATGTGGTTTGTTAATCGTTGTTAATCTACCTGGTTAGAGGGTAGGGAACCCGTGCGCGCAAGGGTCGTGAACCACCTTGCGCGTACAGCCGAAGTTAAGTAGGTTAGGGGTCACGGGCAAGGGTTGTGGTAAAGCCAATAGGAGGTGCCCTCGAGTAGGGATTGGCCTAGCAGCCCTGTCCCGGGGAGTTGAAATCCCCATAGTAAAGCAAGTTGGGCGGTAGAGCTCCACCGTGAAAGACGGGAAACCCCTTATGATCATCTGGGTGAATTGTGCATGGAGTTGGTGGATGCACGGCGAGAGAGCTGGCCCTCTACATCGAAATAAAAGGCCCGATAGTAATGCCCGACCGGGGGCAGGTTGAACAAAATATCCGGGGTTCATGTTTGAATGTATAATTGTTTGCTTATTAAATTTGGAATTGTATGACTGTATACACGATGACCTAGTCGGTAGGATTTGCATGTGAATATAGAAATTGCATGGACACATAGGACGTGATTGAGAACATAGCTTGACAATTAGGTTAATCAATAATTTATCTTAAAATTTGGGCGTTGTTAGTTATTAAAATTGTTAGCTTGTCACTAGCCATTTATTTGGCTAATCTCCCAAATGTATTTTTGGGGGCTACTCATTCCCACGAGTAGACTCTTCTGCAGGAGCTGAGGCACAGGAGCAGCAGTAGGAGTCCAACAGTCAGTAGGGTAGCAGCTTATTTTTTTCTATTTATGTCAATCTTAGTAGTGGTACCTTTTTATCGGATGTAATCGAATTGGATTGGAATAAGTTTCTATTAGTTAGTTAGTTTGATAAGTGGTAATGTGCCAGCTGAACTTTCTTTGGGTAGGCCTCTCCTCAAGGCCCCAAGCCTAGGTTAGATCACCACAAAAAAATATAAGACGAATAAGTGACCTAATTTGACAAGCCCAGTAGATAGGACCTCCAGAAAGATGCACCGAGTGTTCAGGAGCGGGTGAGATACTCGGCTCGCCGTCGGAGGCTTGAGCCTCGTGCTCCTTTAGAGGATATTCTGTCAGTATGTTGTGACCCCGTTGGGTAGCATGTACTGAAAGGATACTCCTTTTAAAGGTCGAGTCTGATCTTTTGTTTCTTCCCCTTCTTTCATTTGCTTGTGTGTGAGCGTAGAAAGAGCCCAGTGAGAATCCTAAATTGGCATAGTTAAGTAACCATACCCATAACCCTCTTCCTTTTCTCACCTCATACCCCAGGAATCAGTCTTCAGATTTCTGGGGCGTGACAGCTGGTATCAGAGCCTAGGGATATGTTCCTAGGGGTTAGTTTCTAGGATTAGGAGTCTAAGTCTAGAGTCTAAATAGTTGGTTAGTAGATGGTTGACGTTAGGACTATCTTTTTATTTCAGATGGCGGGTACTAGGAGTGGAAATGGTGGGAGCAACGGAGCAGGATCGTCCTCTGCGTCTGATAGCACGACGAGGATGATGGAAATGCTCCAGGGGATGGCCACCATGGTCCAGCAGCAGCAGGCTGCTGTTGTGCAGCAGCAGACGGCTGCTCAGCAGCAGGTCGAGCTAGCGCAGGCTGCCCTTGCCCAGGCTCAGGCTCGTCAGCAAGCCGAGGGCGAGCGGCAGGGGAAATTGCTGAAAGACTTCAAGGCGATGGGACCACCGAGCTTCAAGGGCGATCCAGACCCTATAGAGGCCGATCGATGGTTCCAGCAGACTGAGAAGATACTGAACGCATTGGGCATCACCGACGATCGGAGAGTGACCTTCGCCTCGTACCAGTTTGAGGCTGAGGCAGACTTCTGGTGGCAGACAGTCCAGCGCACCAGAGCAGCAGATCGAGGAGCGATTACATGGCAGGAGTTCGAGGAACTCTTTCGGAAGAAGTTCTTTCCAGTTACCGTGCAGAACCGGATGGAGATGGAGTTTCTGGCGCTATATCAGGGATCTCGTACTGTGACACAGTATGAGGCCAAGTTCTCGGAGCTTGCGAGGTATGCTCCACACCAGGTGGCGACCGACGGCAGGAGAGCCTTGCGCTTTGAGCATGGCTTGAATCCAGTGATCAGAGGTAGGGTTACCCCTTTCTTGGGGCAATCTTATGAGGAGTTGGTCAACCGGTCCCTGGCAGTGGAGCAGGAGTTGAAGGAGTCACGCGCTATCATGGAGAAGCGAAGTGGCAGCAGCCGCAACGGTCCACCGACTCAGAAGAGGTTTAGGCCTATGGAGACTCGACCACCGCCGCGCCAGCCTCAGAACTTTCGTGGTCCTCCAGCTCTTGGACCGCCGCGGCGTGGATGTTTTCAGTGCGGTTCATTTGATCATTTGAAGTGGAACTGTCCACAGCTTCGTCGGCAGCCACTCCTACCAGCTCCACCCCAGAGGCCTGCTCTGTTGCCACCACCTGTGCAGCAGCAGAGGCCTCCACAGAGAGCTCAGCAGCAGCAACGTCCTCCCCAGGTACAGCAGCAGAGGTCTTTCCCCCGTCAGGGCGGAGGAGGCAACCAGGCTCAGGGAAGGACGTACATGCTAGTTGGTCAAGACCCAGAGGCTTCTGGGGGAGCGATCGAAGGTAACCCTGAACTTAGAATTTAAATTCGTAGACGTAATGGTGTAGTTGTCATTGCTATTAGTTTTAACTCGTTAGAACTTGTAGCAACCAGTAGCTAGATTGGTTTCTTACATGTTTTCGATAACGCTAGGTACCCTTCCTGTCTTTTCGACCCTTGCTTTCGTTCATTTCGATAGCGGGTCTACTCACTCCTATATCGTCCCTAGTTTTGTCAAGACTTTGGGACTAGAGTCGGTTCCATTGGGTCATACTCTGTCGGTGTTTTCACCGCTCGGGGTAAGTACCGATGTGGACCGGATCTGCCGGGACTGCATCATTCATATTGGAGACAGAGAGCTCTCGGCAAACCTCATCATCCTGGACTTAGGAGGAGTGGACGTATTGCTTGGGATGGATTGGATGTCAGCCTATCACGTTACCCTTGATTGCTTTACTAAGAAGGTCATATTCTCACCTCCGGGGAGCGAGGCATTTTACTTCTTGGGAGACAAGCAGAAGATCTTGTGCCCGGTACCGCTGCAACAGATAACCCTCAGCTTACTAGCGCAGCTACCGAGTAGAGATAAAGATGGGAACCCAGTAGTGCTACCACCGATGGTTCGTGAGTTTCCGGATGTCTTCCCAGATGAGCTTCCAGGCTTGCCTCTACCTCGAGAGGTTGAGTTTGCTATAGATTTGGCACCTGGAGCAGCACCGATCTCGGTTGCTCCATATAGGATGGCTCCTGCGGAGCTAAAGGAGCTGAAGACCCAGTTGGAGGAGTTACTCGATAAAGGCTTCATTCGTCCCAGCACATCTCCTTGGGGAGCCCCAGTTCTTTTTGCTCAAAAGAAGGATGGGACGAAGAGGCTTTGCATCGATTATCGCAAACTGAATAGCATCACGATCAAGAACAAGTACCCTTTGCCGCGAATCGAGGACCTCTTTGATCAGTTGAATGGTGCTTGTTATTTCTCGAAGATTGACCTGAGGACCGGATATCACCAGTTGGCTGTGAGAGCGGAGGATATTCCAAAGACGGCGTTTCGAACACGATATGGGCACTATGAGTTTTTGGTCATGCCCTTCGGTCTAACTAACGCTCCTGCAGCATTCATGGATCTGATGAACCGAGTCTTCAGCATGTTCCTGGATAGATTCGTTGTGGTATTTGTAGACGATGTCCTCATTTACTCCAAGACGGAGGGAGATCATCGGGAGCACCTGAGTGCTGTGTTGCAGACCCTTAGAGACCACCAATTGTATGCCAAGCTCAGTAAGTGTGAGTTTTGGATGCAGGAGGTGAAATTTCTTGGACATGTTGTCTCGCAGGAAGGTATCTCCGTGGATCCATCGAAGATAGAGGCCGTGATGGACTGGGAGCAGCCGAAAAACGTATTCGAGATCAGGAGTTTCTTGGGGCTAGCAGGCTATTATAGACGTTTCGTGGAGGGATTTTCTCGTCTAGCAGCACCTCTCACCCGTCTGACAAAGAAGGGTGTCAGGTTCGAGTGGTCGGAAGATTGTGAGAAGTCCTTCCGGGAATTGAAGCGGCGTCTCACTTCGGCCCCAGTGCTTACGATTCCGGCCAGTGGCAAAGGTTATGTTGTCTTCACCGATGCCTCACAGATGGGGCTTGGAGCTGTATTGATGCAGGATGGTAGGGTGGTAGCCTATGCCTCTAGACAATTGAAGACTCACGAGAGGAACTATCCCACCCATGACTTGGAGTTGGCGGCGGTGGTTTTTGCTTTGAAGATCTGGAGGCATTATCTGTACGGTGAGGAGTTCGATATGTATTGTGATCACAAGAGCCTGCGGTACATCGCGAGTCAGAAGGATCTGAACATGCGTCAGAGGAGGTGGATCGAAGTCTTAAAAGACTTCAACTATTCACTCTTTTACCATCCTGGTAAAGCGAATGTTGTTGCAGATGCATTGAGCCGGAAGTCCCATAGTCATCTTGCTAGATTGGTGACTGATCGACAGGATTTTCTGGCCACGATAGAAGGCTTTGATTTGTGGGTTCAATGGGAGCCCTCTCATACCATGTTGCGCACCATACGAGTGCAGCCCAGCCTACTACAGAAGGTGATTGCAGCACAAAGGTTGGATTCTGAGTTGGAGGAGATTAGAGCACGGTGTGACAGTGGGGAGCTCGTTCCTGACTGGTCAGTTGATGTTGATGTAGGTCTGCGGTTCCAGAGGAGGTTGTGCCTCCCTGCTGATGAAGAGGTTCGAGAGGAGGTATTGTCAGAGGCACATCGATCCAGATTCTCGGTGCACCCTGGCGGCACCAAGATGTATCATGATTTGAGAAGGCAATTCTGGTGGAAGGGCATGAAGCATGACGTGGCCGCCTTTGTGTCTAGATGTTTGACTTGTCAGCAAGTCAAGGCTGAGCACCAGAGACCGGCTGGATTGCTGCAGCCGCTCCCAGTAGCTGAGTGGAAATGGGAGCACATCACGATGGATTTTGTTTCGGGGTTGCCTCTGACCCGGAACAAACATGACTCAATTTGGGTGGTCGTGGACCGACTGACGAAGTCGGCACACTTTCTTCCGGTGCGAACAACGATGACATCCATCGACCGAGCGAAGTTATATGTGAGGGAAATTGTCAAGCTGCACGGAGTTCCAGTTTCCATTGTCTCGGATCGAGATCCTCGGTTCGTTTCTCACTTTTGGGAGAGCCTGCAGACAGCTTTGGGGACGGAGCTCAGTTTTAGCACTGCGTTTCACCCGCAGACGGATGGCCAGTCAGAGCGGACGATTCAGATTTTGGAGGATATGTTGCGGGCTTGCACAGTAGATTTTGGAGGCAGTTGGGAGGAGCACCTACCTCTGGTAGAGTTCGCCTACAATAATAGTCACCAAGCTAGCATCGGCATGGCCCCCTATGAAGCTTTGTACGGGAGGCCATGTCGGTCACCTCTTTGTTGGGCAGAGGTAGGAGAGCGGAGTCTCTTGGGGCCAGAGCTTGTCCAGGAGACGACTGAGAAGATCCAGCTGATTAGAGAGCGACTTAGAGCGGCGCAGAGTCGACAGAAGAGCTACGCGGATGTGCGTCGACGCCCGCTCGAGTTTACTGTCGGAGACCATGTCTTCCTGAAGGTTTCCCCTCGGCGAGGCATCACGAGGTTTGGGAAGAAAGGAAAGTTGGCTCCGAGGTTCATAGGTCCCTTCGAGATTTTGGAGAGAGTTGGCGAGGTGGCATATCGTCTGGCACTGCCCCCGCAGCTCTCTAGCGTCCATGGTGTCTTTCACGTGTCGATGCTTCGGAGGTATGAGCCAGACCCGTCACACGTGTTAGATTGGCAGGATCTGACCCTTAGTTCAGATGCATCCTATGAGGAGCGACCGGTCAGGATTTTGGCTAGTGAGAATCGAGTGCTTCGTACAAAGACCATCCCCATGGTGAAGGTGCAGTGGCAGCACTGTAGTGAGGAGGAGGCTACATGGGAGCTCGAGTCAGCGATGCGGTCCCAATACTCTTCTTTGTTCGATGATTAGTGTTAGTTAATTTTCGGGACGAAAATTTTAATAAGGTGGGTAGGATGTAATACCCGGTACGTTTGATTTCAGGGCAGCCCAGTTTTATTATTACTAAATTGATTGATTTGTTTTTTTTCAGTTATGGTTGTCGATGGTATGTGCTTGAACATGAGTTGGACCGGGCAGTGGGCCCCAGGTCCGGGTCGCTAGGCGACACTGGAGGCATGGTGATCGTTACACGAGCATGCGAGCACGTGTAACAAGGCATGGCATGAATGTTTTTGATAATAATAAAAATTAATTAAAATAATAGGTTTTAAGGCGAGTCTGTCAGACTCGTAAGGTTTGTGCACCGGCCCGTCTTGGTGCGATGCGAGCTCGAATACGATCCATGCTTAACTGCGAGTTATACTTGTTTGCTAAGAAAAAAAAAAAAAAAAAATTAAATAAATTAAAAATTAAAAACACCTAAATCTATAACCAAACCCATTATCGTTTCTCACCTTTATCTCTCTTTAATTCCTTTATCTCTCTTTAATCCCACACCTCTTTATCTCTCTTTAATCCCAAACCCAACCTGGCCCCTAATTGTTTCTCTCTCTTTATCTCTCTTTAATTCCTTTATCTCTCTTAAATCCCACACCTCTTTATCTCTCTTTAATCCCAAACCCAACCCCCTAATTGTTTCTCTCTTTATCTCTCTTTAATCCCAAACCCAACCTGGCCCCTAATTGTTTCTCTCTCTTTATCTCTCTTTAATTCCTTTATCTCTCTTAAATCCCACACCTCTTTATCTCTCTTTAATCCCAAACCCAAACCCATAATCGTTTCTCACCTTTATCTCTCTTTAATCTCTTTATCTCTCTTTAATCCCAAACCCAACCTGGCCCCTAATTGTTTCTCTCTCTTTATCTCTCTTTAATTCCTTTATCTCTCTTAAATCCCACACCTCTTTATCTCTCTTTAATCCCAAACCCAAACCCGTAATCGTTTCTCACCTTTATCTCTCTTTAATCTCTTTATCTCTCTTTAATCCCAAACCCAACCCCCTAATTGTTTCTCTCTTTATCTCTCTTTAATCCCAAACCCAACCCCCCTTCTCTCTCTTCTCCTTGTTGCACGATCCGGCCAACTCCATCCCTAGTTTCCCTTCACCTTCATCGCAGCCATGGCCACCAGCCGGCGGGCCGACGGCTGTGCAATCGGCAGATGCTAACCAATCGACAGGTCAGCCCCTCTTCGTTTTCCCTGTTTTCCCTTTGGTCCTGTTGAGACCAGCTCGGCGATTTTTTTTTTATGCCAAAGAGCACAAAGGCATACTAGTAGTAGTGCTCGACGCGGTTTCGACCGTCTACTCAAATTGGTATAATCGAACCATAGTAAGACTATTGTTGTTAGCAATGCCAACTATCCTAGATGACTTAATCGCAATCATCGAGGTCATAAAACCCTTCGACCATGTCGTTTGGGTCAGACAATCTATGACCATTGTTTGCGGATGATGCCCCCATTATTACATCTATTTTTATATGGCATACGAATCATCGTGCTATGAATGGCGGTGGGCCGCTCAGCGACCCATATACGAAACCTTGCCGGTCCCGGAGTTCAACTAGGTGAGACGTAATGGCGGTCGTCAATCCGAGCTCAGGCTCGTGCGACTCGTTTTAATTATAGTAGTAACTGTGTTTTTGTACCTTAGCCAGATGATTTCTCGGGCAAATAACGAATCAAACCTCCAAACCTTGCCTAGACTTGACCTGATCTGTGTCACCATGGTCAAGATGCTGAAGGCTCCTCAAAGCACGATAGCACGCTAGTAGCGGCATCGATGTAAATGCGATCGTTTAGGCATAATAGCTTATATGAGCTGTAGTGTGATTCTTTGCATCGGCAACGCCGACTAACCATGATGCTACCCTTGGCACATCGATTTGCGTGCCAGTAGACCGGCGTTCGATGACACTACCTTAGGCACATCAATTTGCGTGCTGATAGACGGCGTCCGATGACGTATAAATTCCTGACTCGACCAATCAGACCTAAGCCGGTAATATTTTAAGTAGCACTTAATGACCATAGGCCGCTGGTATGTTTGGCAGTTGGTGAGCACGTGGACCGAGTCGGAGGAGGAGCAGAGGGCGCTTAGCAGCATCAGCCCGAGCACACTTTCCAGGTGACACAGCACGCTTTCTTTAATAATTAATAATGTGAATATAGAAATTAAGGGTCGGTGTCCATAACGCTGCATGCGGGTCCCGCCGGACGTCGTCACATGTGGTCGAGTGGACCCCGCCTTGCATGCGGAGTCGCGAGTTCGGCGACGCATGCATAAAAAGTTAATAATTTAATAATAAATATTCTATTGTTTGCATGGACACCATAGATAGGTACTCCCTTAATTTGAATAAATAAATAAATACAGAATTATCGGGACCACACTCCTGAGGGGAGCGTGGTAACCCTAGTAAAGGGATTTTGGGCGAGAGTGCTTTATGATATTTAATTTTGATGCTGGGTTGTGAGTGGGTGCTAATCCTGGTGTAATCCATCGAAAATGATTAAACACTGTTTAGTTTTCCTTTAATGCCATGTGGTTTGTTAATCGTTGTTAATCTACCTGGTTAGAGGGTAGGGAACCCGTGCGCGCAAGGGTCGTGAACCACCTTGCGCGTACAGCCGAAGTTAAGTAGGTTAGGGGTCACGGGCAAGGGTTGTGGTAAAGCCAATAGGAGGTGCCCTCGAGTAGGGATTGGCCTAGCAGCCCTGTCCCGGGGAGTTGAAATCCCCATAGTAAAGCAAGTTGGGCGGTAGAGCTCCACCGTGAAAGACGGGAAACCCCTTATGATCATCTGGGTGAATTGTGCATGGAGTTGGTGGATGCACGGCGAGAGAGCTGGCCCTCTACATCGAAATAAAAGGCCCGATAGTAATGCCCGACCGGGGGCAGGTTGAACAAAATATCCGGGGTTCATGTTTGAATGTATAATTGTTTGCTTATTAAATTTGGAATTGTATGACTGTATACACGATGACCTAGTCGGTAGGATTTGCATGTGAATATAGAAATTGCATGGACACATAGGACGTGATTGAGAACATAGCTTGACAATTAGGTTAATCAATAATTTATCTTAAAATTTGGGCGTTGTTAGTTATTAAAATTGTTAGCTTGTCACTAGCCATTTATTTGGCTAATCTCCCAAATGTATTTTTGGGGGCTACTCATTCCCACGAGTAGACTCTTCTGCAGGAGCTGAGGCACAGGAGCAGCAGTAGGAGTCCAACAGTCAGTAGGGTAGCAGCTTATTTTTTTCTATTTATGTCAATCTTAGTAGTGGTACCTTTTTATCGGATGTAATCGAATTGGATTGGAATAAGTTTCTATTAGTTAGTTAGTTTGATAAGTGGTAATGTGCCAGCTGAACTTTCTTTGGGTAGGCCTCTCCTCAAGGCCCCAAGCCTAGGTTAGATCACCACAAAAAAATATAAGACGAATAAGTGACCTAATTTGACAAGCCCAGTAGATAGGACCTCCAGAAAGATGCACCGAGTGTTCAGGAGCGGGTGAGATACTCGGCTCGCCGTCGGAGGCTTGAGCCTCGTGCTCCTTTAGAGGATATTCTGTCAGTATGTTGTGACCCCGTTGGGTAGCATGTACTGAAAGGATACTCCTTTTAAAGGTCGAGTCTGATCTTTTGTTTCTTCCCCTTCTTTCATTTGCTTGTGTGTGAGCGTAGAAAGAGCCCAGTGAGAATCCTAAATTGGCATAGTTAAGTAACCATACCCATAACCCTCTTCCTTTTCTCACCTCATACCCCAGGAATCAGTCTTCAGATTTCTGGGGCGTGACAAAGGGTAAGCCTCCTCGTCCTCTATCGAGAGCATCACTGGAGAAGGGCAGTCCTCTCAGTCGGAGCAGGATACATCTAAGGCGGTTACATAGAGGTTGAAGAAGAGATCTGACGAGGTGCCCCTATTCCCTGTAAGCCCCCACAGGTCCCTCATCTGCCTTGCGAGCTTGGGCCTTCGATGCCGATCGAAGACGAAACTCTTTACAAATTCGAGGACAGTCTCGTCTTGCTGATGTCACAGCACGCGCCGTGGAAGAAGTTCGTGATGATCTTCACTAAGCATCCTTGTATGCCAAAATTCACGGTGATCCAGAGGATCTTTGGGATTGATTCTCGATTGATCTTCCTCAGCACGATGAACTTGAAGAAGGTCACGAGGACTATTTATTATCTATGTCGGCCAGCTGAATTGTTGACTGAGGTTACCGTTGCCACCGCTTGCTGCTCGGCTCCTGAATACGTCGGGCCTCTATCCTCAGCAGATTGGGGGGAATGCTTGGCTTGTGATATACGCATTCTGCTGAGTGGAGTCTGATTGCCAACCTGAACTCCAGAAAATGCTATACCGGGTTGAAAGAGGGCGAGCCGACGAGGATCGAACTGGAGCACTTCTTTTACCACTATACGTGGCAATTGAGTACCGTGTCGGGGGAGCGTTTCTTCTACTTTCAGGGTGTGTCTGCTCTGAGACCGATCGAGGGCTTGCCTGACTCCGACAAGACCTATAACGAAGGTCCTTTCTCGATCACGAGTGAGTGGTCGCCACTTTCAGTACCAGAGGTGATGCGATCTGAAGTGCAAGATGAGGTGAAGCGCTACCAAGCCGGAGGGGATTTGGCTTGGTCTCCCCGGCGCGCGGTGGCTATCGATAATATTTTCTGGAGTTGACCTGCGACAGCAGGTCTTGGAGGTAGTTCCTCTTTTGCTCGATGTGCCACGGGATGAAAAACTTATTACACCGCCTCCCAGGCCGCTATCTAGACAACGACACCCTTTACTCGGACTACGGGGATGAGGAGTGGCAGAAGAAATGGGCAAACGTGGAGGTACCTTGGATGACGGAGAGGCTCTGGAAGACCGTCATGACCCAAGCTGTGAGTGAGAGTCAAGAAGGAGGCTAAGGCGACTGCTGCTTCGAAGCTTGCTTTTGCGGCGGAGGATAGTTCTGATGATGAAGAGGAAGAGGAGGAGGAAGAGGAAGAGGAGGAGGACGAGGTTAGAGAAGAGTCTCAAGATATCGATGCTAGTGGGAGCAGGCGGGCTATTGTTGAGATTGTGGTGCCCTCGGTAAAGGTAGTGCCTCGATCTCGGGGCAAGGGCACTATGTCGCTAGGCATGGTGGCCTTCGCCCATCAGTTTGAAGCGGACGTGGAGAAAGGGGGAAAATAGGAGGTGCAGGGGGAGATTTTTAGCCGGGCTATGACTTCCATTGATGTCGGGGCCCAAAGGTAAGGTCAAGATGTCGCACTCAGCAGCGGCGATTGTGTCTGCTCCGGAGGCTTCGATCGGGGATACCATTAGGCCTGCTGATTCCTTCATAGGCGTGGCGGCTGCCGCTAAGAAGCTCCTCCGTGAGGCAACAAATTAACGGAAGAGGGAGGAGTTGACCGCTGCTGCAGCGACAAGCTTTCATCTGGAGCTGACTGTGGAGTTTGTCGTGGAGGGGGCTGGCGGGAGTTTGACTCAACCTACAGTAGGGTACGCTGGCTGGGACCCATTTTAGGATGCCACAGGATGCACCAAATTTGATCCTTTGCTTATGCCGACTGGAGTGGCATGCTGTTTACTGCTGCTGCCACGATGACGTAATTGGAGAAGGCATCGCCTTCTTCCCAAAGGAGAGGTAAGAAGAAGTCCCGAAAGGGGAAGACGCGGAGGGGACATGAGGCGGTTGCTGCTGGAAAGGATAGGTTCGAGGATTTGGATGCCGATGAGTTTGTTGAGATGGCTCGTCGTGTGTCTTGCGAGTTCGACGGTCCCCTCGATGTTACCCTTGATCATGCCCGACGCATGGTTAGATACTTTGGTCATGTCTTGTTCGGGTTATATTCAACACAGCAGGAACTGAAGTGTTTTGTTTATTTGCAGATGGATGTGATGGTGCAACTCGTTGCTCAGACTTATCGTCATCATGGGAACGACGCATTGAGGAGGTTTGAGGGAGTAGTTGCTACTCTCAGGACTGAGCTGGAGGAGGCAAGGACGGCGCTGTAAATCACGCAGGATGAACTTTCGTAGATGACCAGGCTGTGCAACAAGACGGTTGAGGAGTGTGACCAAGCTTTGCTGAGGCTTGCTGCCCGTTGTTCGGAGCTGGATGCTGTTTGGGCAGAGACGCAGGTTAGTGTCAGCAACTTTCGGCAGAGAGATAAGGAGCAGCAGGAGTTCATCGATAAGCTTAAGTTGGAAATCACGGGCTTGAACGAGGCCATCGTGGAGGCGAGGCGATGTCTGGCCCGAGGGCTCTGACTTTGAGATTTTCTGAGGCAGAATCAAAGGCTACCGACAGTCATCGTTCAGGGGGATCTCGTTGATTTGTAGTCTGCTATTTCATCTTCTTCTTTATTTGTTTGCTTGATGTATCCCTCTTGGCCGCATGATATATCTTTCTTTCTTTTATAGTCTATATATGCCTTCTGTTTGGATAATGAAGGGGGCGTTCCGGCTAGATGTCTCGTGTTCGAGACGTTTGTCTTTGTGGTAGTAAACAGCGATTGTATATTTGACTGATCATCTGGATGTTTTCGAATGTCTTTGATTGCCAAGGGCAGGATCCTGGACTTGTTTGAATGTCGGTGGTGTTGAGCACCTCGGACTTTATCTTCGACTATCGAGGCCGTCTTCTTGGGTCGATATGGTGTCACTGTCTTGGGCTTTGGCTGATGCCGAGGCGATGAAGTAAGCCTCGGGTTTTATTTTGAGTTTCAAAGGTGGGACCTTGAGTTAGAATTTGGGGTACTTAGCGTAGTGCCTTTATATTGGTCAAACTTAGGTGAAGTGCTGTTTCACTTGGACCTACGTCTCGAGCACATAGCTTCGTATCGTTGCAGGTTATTCGACTGTGTCGCAACACGAACTGAACTAACTGTTGTGAGGCACTAGTGCATGTGTCCTTACGTGACAATGGGAGCATGTACGATGCCAATGATTCGAAGTACTCAGCTTAGTGCCTTTGTATCGATCGGACTTAAGCAAAGCGACATTTTAGTCGGACCTACGTTTCAGGCATGTAGCTTTGTACCGTTACAAGTTAGTCGGTCGTGTTGCAATATGAATCAAACTAACTGTGGCGAAGCACTAGTGCATGTGCCCTTATGTGACAACAGGAGCATATATGATGCCAATGATTCGGAGTACTTAACATAGTGCCTTTGTATCGGTCGGACTTAGGCGAAGCACCGTTTTAGTCGGACTTACGTTTCAAGCACGTAGCTTTGTACCGTTGCAGGTTAGTCGGCCGTGTCGCAATGCGAACCGAACTAACTGTGGCGAAGCACTAGTGCATGTACCCTTAGGTGACAACGGGAGCATGTGCGACACCAATGATTCGGAATACTCAGCATAGTATCTTTGTATCGGTCAGACTTAGGCAAAGCACCGTTTCAGTCGGACCTACATTTCAGGCACGTAGCTTTGTACTGTTGTAGGTTAGTTGATCATGCCGCAACGCGAATCGAACTAATTATGGCGAAGCACTAGTGCATGTACCCTTACGTGACAACGGGAGCATGTGCGATGCAAATGATTCGGAGTACTCAGCGTAGTGCCTTTGTATCGGTCGGACTTAGGCGAAGAGCCATTTCAGTCAAATCTACATTTCAGGCATGTAGCTTTGTACCGTTGTAGGTTAATTGGTTGTGTCGCAACGTGAACCAAACTAACTGTGGGGTTGAATAGAATTTTAAGTTGAGTTCATAGACTTCCTTTGAATTTGAAACGTTAGCCACTTTATTGATAGCTTGATGGAGGTTACATTTATTGATAGAACTTCTTGAGATGCGATGCATTCCATGCTCTTGGTAGCTTCTACCCTTCCGGTGACACTAGCCGGTACGAACCTTTCCCTCTACCCGACTTGACGATGTACGACCCTTCCCAGTTCGGAGCGAACTTGTCGCTACCATGCTCTTTTATGTTTGGAAAGACTGCTCTGAGAACAAGGTCATCGGTGTTGAACTGTCTTCTGCTAACCTTGCGGTCGTAAGCTGACTTGATCTTTTGTTAATAGTCGGCGATGTGCATGGCCGCTTGATCACGAAGTTCATCTGTGAGGTTGAGTTCATTGATGTAAAGTTCCTCGTTGATCCCTTGTTTGATTGTGAGGGTTTTGATAATGGGCACATGTTTTCGATTGGCAGAACTACTTCCGACCTGTAAGTTAGACAGATAGGCGAGAATCCGGTCGATCGCTGAGGCGTAGTTCGATATCCCCATAGAACCTCAGAAAGGACCTCCTCCTAGAGCCCCTTCTTGTCATCCAACTTCTTCTTGAGTATGCCAAGGTTGGCTCGGTTGGAGGCTTCTGCTTGACCGTTGCACTGAGGGTATCTTGGAGTTCAATAAAAGAGTTTGACCCCATAGCTTTGGCAGAAATCTCGAAACTTGTCTGAGTCGAACTGTACTTCGTTATCGGTGACGAGCACTTGTGGCATGCCGAACCTTGAGAAGATATTCTGCCTGATGAACTTGATGGTTTCGCTGTCTGTTTCACAGAAATGAGGCACGGCTTCGACCCATTTAGTGAAATAGTAGTTGCCAATAGTAGATACTTCTTCTTACTGGAAGAAGGGGGGAACGAACCAAGGAAGTCCAACCCCATTGATGAAATGGCCAAGGACTCGTCAGAGGGTGAAGTTCATCTGCAGGGAGATGGATTGCTCGAGCCGTTGACAGGGCTTGCATTTCTGGACGAATTGGCAAGCGTCGAGGGCCAATAGTAGCCTTGGAGTTTTCTCTTTCTTTCGAGAGATCTGCTGCCAAAGTGGCTGCCGTAAACTCTGGCATGAAAGTCAGCCAAGATTCTTTCTGATTGATCCCAGTCGACATATTTAAGGAGTACCCCACTATGAGGCTGAAAGTAGAAATTGTCTCCTTGAAGGCGATAAAGAGGAAGTTTCTTTTGCAGGCATTTGGGTTGACTTGGATTTTCGGGCATTGTGCTATGCCTGAAGAAGTTGAAGAAAGATCGCCTCCAATCTGGTTGATTATCGTCCAGGACAAGAGTGAAGATCGGCTGCTTCCTACTCCCGCTTCCTCTTGCCGCAGCGATGGTATCATGTTGCTCAAGGTTTGCCTTGGGCAACTCTTGGTATTCGATGCTGATTTGACGTTGATTGATTGGATCTCCCAACACCGAGGCAACATAAGGAGGGCATCGGCTTCGCGATTCTTTGCTCTTGGTATCTGGAGGAACTTGTTGTCTGTGAATTATTTATTGAGGTGTTGTATGAGGTCGAGGTAGTGTTGCATCATTTTGCCTCGCGCTATGTAATCTCTATTGACCTGTCTAATGACTAACTGAGAATCACTATAGGTGTTGAGGTGATCTACCCCCAGTGCTCGAGCAGTCTCCAATCCTGAGAGGAGAGCTTCGTACTCAGCTAGTCAGCTTCGTTGTTGGTGGCATTGAATCCGAGGAGGATAGCTTTCTCCAAGTGGTCGAGTTCGGGTGATATCAGAACCACCCCAATTCCCGAACCGATAGCACTTGAAGCTCCATCGGTGTAGAGCTTCTATCGTGGTACGGTCGTTGATGAAGCCTCCGGGATCGGATAGGAGGCCTTAGGGCCTGGACTAAGACATTGCTCGTCTTTGTTGCTGAGGTGCATCTCAGGATCATCTTCAAGGGCAATAAAATTTTCCACAGGAAAATCAGCCAGGAAGTTAGCTATGGTTTGCCCTTTGACAGAAATACGGGGCTCAAATTGGATACCGAGCGAGCTCATTTCGATTACCCACGCGGTCATCCGACCGGCTCGACCAGCCTTGTCGAGAATTTCTTTGAGAGGATGCTTGGAAGAGATGGTGACCAAGTGGGATTCGAAGTAGGGGCGGAGCCGTTGGGAGATTATCAACATAGCCGAGGCAATCTTCTCTATCTTTGAGTAGCAAGTTTCGACCGACAAGAGAGTGTGGCTGGTGTAGTAGACATGATGTTTGATTGTATCTGTTCTGCTGACTAAGACCGTGCTGATGACTTAATCGGTGACTGCGAGATAGAGCAAAGAGGTTTTGATATCAATGGTGCTGTCAGGATGGGGGCTTGGGTAAGATAGAATTTGATGCTCTGAAAAGCTTACTCACAGTCCGAGTCCCATCCTGACGTGTCAGCCATGCGAAGCTTGTCGAAGAAGGGCTTGCACTTGTCGAAGGATTTGGATATAAATCGGTTGAGTACTGCTAGTCTTCCAATGAGACGCTAAACCTCATTTTGATTAGATGGTGATGGCATATCGAGGATCGCTTGGATCTGATCCAGATTTGCTTCGATACCCCTTCTGGTTACTAGGTGACCCAGGAAATTCCCCGATTGTACTCTGAATGTGCATTTGGCTGGATTCAACTTCATGCGGTATCTCCTCAGGATTTGGAATATTTCGGTAAGGTCGGAGAGGTGTTCCTCTCGAGTTTGACTCTTGGTAAGTAGGCCGTCGACGTAGACTTCGACGTTGCGACTGATTTGTTCTTTGAATATCTTCATGACTAGCCTTTGATAGGCTGATCCTGCATTCTTGAGGCCAAAGGGCATGACGTTGTAGCAGTAGAGGCCCCTGTCTGTCATGAAGCATGTTTTCTCTTGATCATCTCGATGTAGGGGGATTTGATTGTAGCCCGAGTATCCATCCATGACAGATAGTAGCTCGTGCCCGGCTGTGGCGTCGACGAGTATATCTATCCTTGGCATGGGGAGCGGATCTTTGGGACAGGCTTTGTTGAGGTTGGTGAAGTCGATGCAGTCTCTGATCTTCCCATTCTTTTTTGGGACGACGATGATATTTGAGATCCAAGTTGGATACTCAACTTCGCGGATGAACCTAGCAGCAAGTAACTTGTCGATCTCCTCTCGAACTGCACCCAGCCGCTCAGGTCTGATTGTTCAAATCTTTTGCTTGACTGGGTTTGCCCCTTCTTTGATTGTGAGCCGATGACATGTATCGTTGGGATTGATCCTGGGCATGTCTTCGAAGCTCTAGGCAAAGATGTCAATGTTGGACTTGAGGAATGAAACCATATCTTGTGCAAGGTCAGTACCGATGAAAGTCTCTCGAGGGGAATTACCATTGCCGAGGTCAATTCGAACGATCTCTTCGACCTAAGGCGGAGCCTCCCATTCCATCGGTGCAGGTTTTGGCATTGGAGGCTTCCTTGATTGCTATCTGGTCAAAGGACCAGCTTCATTATCAGAACGATTTGCTGGCGTTGCGTTGGATGTTGATTGATTCCGTGCTGCTGTTGCCTCACATGATCTTCCAGTCTGCTGACTCCCTCGGATACACCTGATGCCCTCCTCAGTAGGGAATTTGAAGAGTTGGTGATTAGAGGAGGAGACAGCGTTGATCTGATGGAGAAAGGGCCTGCCCAGAATGACATTGTAGTTTGACGTCCCATCGACGACAGCAAAATGAACTGACACTCGTATGTCGCTGCTGAGGTCGAGCGTAAACCTTGCTTCGCCCATCGTTATGCTTTGTTCTCCATTGAAGCCGGTGATGACGGTGGGGACTACATCAAGACTCTTGTATTTGTGGCCAAGGCGTTTGAAGCAATTAGAGAACATGATGTCGATTAAGCTACCAGTATCGATGAGTATCCGGTTGACCGAGCTCCCTTCGACCATGAGCCGAAGGATCAAGGGGTCCCAGTGGGGAGTGCATACTCCATTGAGATCCAAGTCGGTGAAGATGATTGCCGGCCATGGGAGGCCTTTGATGGGCTTCTTGATCCATGAGTCTTCAACTTAAGCGAGAGTGCGAACTTGGTGGACACGTCGTACTTGCCGCTCTACCTCCTTCCGAGTTGGAGTTTAATGATGGAGGTTGTCGTGGATGCCGTAAACATTTGCTCGCACGAGAATGAGAGTTGCTCGACGCACGACCGAGTGGATCCAGCATGCTTCCTTCTCCTTTTAAGGAGAGGGAGGAGGAGGGTGTGAACTGCTTGCCCTGTTGGTTTTGGACTTGGAGATGGCCTTGCTCCTGAAGGTCCTCTAGGTGGTACTTCAGGCTGAAGCACCGAATGGTAGAATGGTTATGGCATCGATGGAAATTGCAGTAGACCGACTTATCTTGCATTTGCTTGGTGCTAGGCTGAAGCGGGTTGGGCCTCCTGAGGTAGCTCTCATGCTGGATCTGTTTAAGGATGATGTCGATGAGCAAGTTCCAGCTAGTGAAGGTGGTTCTCTGAGGCTTGGTGGGTCTATCATCTGCTTGTCGTGGTTTCTTAGAGGATTCGCCTTCCTTGGTCTGAGCATTGTTAGCACGAGCCGCTGGTCGCGCTGGTTCCTTGTCAGAAGGACGCTTCTTAAGGTTGCAACCCTTGCGAGCGACCTGATCATCCTCAATCTCGATCTTCCGTTGGATGCGATCGAAGAGTGTTCCGAGGGAGGTAGGAGGGTTGCGGATGAGGTAGTTGTAGATGTAGAGATTGTAGCGTAGGGCATTTTGGAATGCCATCATTTTTGCCTCGTCATCGAGATGACATCTGGAGAGTGTTGCGTGCTCGTTCCGGAACCTCTGAGTAAACTCTCGAATGGTTTCATCTGAGTCCATCTGTAGCCGGTAGAGCGAGTCCAGCTTCTTCTCTGGTTTGAGGTTCAATCGGTAGTATTGGACAAAGAGGTCTGCCAGGTCTCCGAATAGACTGACGGAGCCGGTCTAGAGATTGTGGTACCAATCTAACGACATGTCATCCAGGCTGCTGGCGAAAGTACATCATAGAACCTGGTTGTCGTGGTCGTATGGTGTTAACGCCTATTTAAAGGCGAGAACGTGCAGCGTTGGATCTCCCGTGAGGTAATTGAACCTGGGGAGAGTTGGAGTTCTCCAGAGAGCTTATAGGATTTGTCGATGAAGTGGTCCATAGGAAGCGTGGTCATTCCTCCGATCGCCCCATTGATCGGAGGGGCGTCTTGGAGGAAGGGGACGAAGGTGGGATTTGGAAGTCTTCCTTTCTGGGCGATGCTCCACCAGATCTCGGTCATAGTTTGGATGCGGCCGAGCTCCAGAACGATATCCTCCGTTGCGAAAGTCATTTCGATTGAGGGAGCCGGATGATGACTCAGATCCGAGAGGTTTAGAATGATGAGTTGACTCGTGGAGATGCTCCAAGACTGTTTGTCTAGGAGGGAGAGGCGAGGGTCCCCTCGGAGGTGGTTCGGGGAACCGTTGAGAGGTGTTGACGACGGACTGTCTGGAAGGAGCGGGGGAAGGGCTAGATGGTCGGTGGGAGTCTGCTCCGTCGCTAATACTGGTGACTGATCAGAGGGGGTCAACCCTGGCTCCAACGGTGATCTGTTGGAGGGAGTCTCTTTCTACCATGAGAGTAGCATTCTGCTTCATGAGAGTGAGTTGGAAATCCTCTACTGTGATCTGGTACGCCGCTTGAGGATCAGTAACGGGTGAGACGTGTGCCTTCCCCAAGCATTGAGGAATTGAGTAGGCAGGTTGAAGCGACTACCGAGGTTGAGCTAGAGTAGCACGATCAGCCGATAGACAACTCCTTGAATTAACAGCGGGTTGATGTTCTGGGTATTGGCTCGTCGTGAACCGACAGCTTATCGAGCGACTCATTGGATGTAGCGTATCTGGATGTATGCTACTTCCCTCCAGATGGTCCACGAGTCTTGTATTCGCCATTTAGGTGTAGCGATGGAGACAGACGGATTGCTCGGCGATCGGTAGCTAGTCGCTCGACCGAAGGAGCTGGGAAGTCTGGAAATTGCAAGTTGATAGGATACGATCCCACAGACGGTGCCAAACTGTGGGGGAGGATTTCGACCGTCGTACGTGACACTCCTCCAATAGTTGAGTGAAGGTTTTACCCTCGGGACGTGGCGCGCTTCAAAGCGCTAAGGTGTGACTTGCTGGGCTGTCACACAAGCATTGTAGAGTAGAAAGATAGAGAAAGAGATGACACAAGATGTGATAACGGAGTTCGGTCAAAGCCTATGTCTCTGTGCGGTAACACGCAATATTTGAATCCACTATCTCTGAGTTAAAAGTAGAGCTACTCTCGACAGACCGAGGAGTGCTTCTTCTAAATAGACAGAGGGTGGAGAAGGAGGAGTCTGAAAATCAGAAAACTGGAAGAGCTCTGGAAAATAGGAAGTGAGATTCTTGGTCTGGATTTTCGATCTGAAATATTTTATAGGGTTGTCTATTTATAGAGATTTGGTTTAGAAGGAATATTGTAGGAATATTTCTCAACATGTCAGAGGTTTTGGTAAATACCCGGGAGGGGATTCACCAGGTCGCACTGTTGCCTTCGTGAGCCCCGAGCAGGGCTGCGGGTCCCACAGTAGTCTCCGTGGGCCTCAGGCAGGGATGCGAGTCCCGCAATCATCTTTGTGGGCCCAGGACTGCGGGTCCCACAATAGTCTCCGTGGGCCCCAGGTAGGGCTACAGGTCCCACAGTCGTTTCCATGGATCCCCGACAGGGATGTGGGTCCCACTGTAGGGCGTTAGCCAAATTTTGCACCCACAACAGCCACGACGAAAATTATTGTAGCAGCTATAGTGATTCCACTATCAGTTTATCGGTGTCAAAACTGATAGTTCGTGTGGGAGCAACATCTTTTGTTAGCGAAAGGATAATTTGATATGAAAAATTCTGTGGTACCCACTTTGGTACCGTACCGAAATTCATAGGGACCATCCAATGGCCATACGGTGGATCTAAGGCATCCCTCTAGGGTTCATCTCATGGCCCCTAAAACAATGCTCCCACCATCATGATGCATGGAAAATATGATTGATGGTGGAGATGGGTACGATATGGTACCTAATTTTTTCATTTGGTACTGTAGTGGAACCTAATATTATAGGTTTAATACCTTTTCATTGGTATATAATATATGTCTTTTTGTCGGTGGCTAAACTTAAAACAACTTGACTTTTAAAATTAAATTTTATCAACATAATATTTTTATCGGGACCTACAGTTAATGGAATGTTTGTACGGGGGCCTAACACTAAGTCCCCGAAAGAAGTTGTATTTAAAGTACAAACTCGCGCGGACCAGCGGACATGACGACGCCGGCGGTACGGCAGCCCCCATCCCATCTCTCCAAGAAATCTAGGGTCAGGGTTAGGGTTTCTCCCCTCACCTCTCAGATCCATCATCCATGGATCCTCCTCTTCTTCCTCAGAGTCCTCTACGCCACCACCTCCCCTTCCTCCGCCGCCAAGATTGACTACTCTGACCACTGCAGCTCCACCGTCCCCGAATCCGTCCCCATCGCCCTCCCCTCCAGCTCCCCCGCTTCCATCGAGCTCTCCAATGGCTACTTCTCCGGTGGCAAGGAGCTCTTCGGTCCGGACCCGGACCCAACCTTCTCCTTCCCCCGATCCTTCTCCTTCCACTCCCGATCCCTCCGCCGGACCCAGACCCTCGGCGTGCTCCAGGTCTCTGGGACCCTCACCTTCCGTGTCGACCGCATCCGCGCCCCCCACCGCAACCTGACCGCCGGCCGCTCCTTGCTCCACCGTGTCCGCCCTCATTTGCCCCGGACCTTCACCTCGTGGGGGAAGGCGAGCTTCAACCTCTCCGGCTTCTGGTCTGAGTCCTCTGGGATTCTCTGCATGGTTGGGTCCGGCTACGGGCGATCGAAAGGAGGTACCTTGCTTGATCTCTCTGCTGTTCTTAAGCTCAATTATCCGAATATCTCGAAAATTTCTTCTAGTTTGATTAGTGGGACAGTTGAGAGCCTTGATGCTGCCGGCAGCTCGAATCACTTTGATCCCATTTCCTTTTTGGTTTATGCTCAGAAGGATTATGAGTACACACAGATCTCCAAGGCTAAGGATTTCTGTTCTTATGTGAATGTTGTGGAGAATTCACTGGGATTCGAGAATATTTCCTTCTGTTCTAATATCCGGGAATTCTTGGGAGTACAGTTTAAATTGAATTATGGCCGCAATTGCTCCAGTGGGTATTGCGGTCCCTTTTCTAGGGGCCTTGGGTTCTCCCCGATGCTAATGTTCTTGAATCAAATCCAATGCTCGGAAGACGGAAAGCTGCACATGCGTATAGGATTCTCCAATCTCAATAGCTTTGTGTTCAACAGCGTCTTGGACCCGGAGAGGACATTAGTTGGTGAGGGGATTTGGGACCGGAAGAGGAACCGACTCTGCCTTGTTACATGTCGTGTAAGTAGAAATGGTGATCCTCTGATGCATGCATCCGTCAATGATTGCACGATCGGCTTCTGCTTGTGGTTCCCTGCTGTCCTGACGATCGAGAGCAGTGGCACTCTTGTCGGGCGTATCTGGAGTAGCCGGAATGAAAATGATTTTGGCTATTTTGACATGGTTTCTTTTCGGACCTTTGGACGCATTAAGAAAACTGTTCCTGGTCTGAAATATAACTATACTAAGATCGATGTTGTGAGGAAGAACTGTGCAACCGACGATCCCCGAAAAGGACGGAAAAAGAGCTATCCTGACGGGAAGTCCTTTTCTGATATGAGCTTTAATATTGTTGTAAGAAATTATTCTCAAATTAAACGGAGGGGTGGATGGGGGCATGCTGCTCCGTTTTCTCTTGGACAGACATTTTACGAGTACTCTTATATGCAGGGTTCGAAAGGCAAAGTGTCTGAACCTGCAGCATTAGAAACGAATCACGGACTTTGGAATTTAAGCTATAAATTCAGCTATAGTTTTAGCAATGCATTTTTGGATGTGAATGAACCGATAGAGATATCTGCGGAAGGAATATACAATGCTGGAACAGGGTTGCTCTGCATGGTGGGTTGTCAGTATAGGGGCTCCTCAGTTGTTACAGTGGAAAACGGGGATTCTGTGGACTGTGGAGTTCTGATCAATATCCAGCTCTCTCCATTGAATCCAGAGGCTGGAGAACATCTTACTGGCACAATTAGGAGCACACGAGAAAAGTTGGACCCACTTTTCTTTGAGCCTTTAGAGATTTCTTCTTATGGAATGTATAGGACACAAGCTGTTGAATCCATCAGGAGGATTGATGTAGAAATCTACATGGTTCTGATCTCTCTAACACTTACATGTATTTTCATTGGTTTACAGCTCTACTATGTTAAGAAGCACCCAGATGTCCTTCCTTTCATATCAATCACCATGCTTCTTGTCCTTAGCTTGGGCCACATGATCCATTTGGTGTTGAACTTTGAGGCTTTGTTCATGAACCGCAACATGCAGAATGTTCTATTACAGAGTGGTGGGTGGCTTGAGGTGAATGAGATTGTTGTGAGAGCCTTAACGGTGATAGCTTTTCTGTTTCTGTTTGGTTTGCTTCAACTTACTTGGCCTGCAAGATCAGCGGATGAGGGGAAGAATAGATTTTGGGCTGCTGAGAGGAGAACTGTTGTGTTGTGCTTGCCTCTGTGTTTTGCTGGAGGATTAATCACATGGCTTGTTCACTTGAGATCTTCTAAAACTCAACTGATAAGCCCAAGTTTCATTTCGGCACGCCATCATTCTCTCTGGGAGGATATGACATCTTATGCTGGTTTGATCCTTGATGGGTTTCTCCTCCCTCAAGTTATTCTCAATATATTTCTAAACTCCAAAAATAAGGCTCTTGACCCGTCCTTTTATGTTGGGATCACTGTTATTCGAGCACTGCCTCATGTGTATGACACATACAGAACTCGCCAGTATGTTCCTCATTTCAAGTCATCATACATTTATGCTAGTCCAGATGGGGACTTCTATTCCTCTGCATGGGATATCATAATTCCCTGTGGGGGAGTGCTTTTCGCAGTGCTGATATACTTGCAGCAGCGATTTGGTGGTACCTCTTTTCTTCTTCTGAAAAACAAACAGCTTGGTGGATATGAGACGGTTCCTGTAATTAGCATATAACATTTTCATATTTGTGTAAAGGTATTAAAGGAATTGTGCTTGTGCATAATGAAGGTATGTTTACATGTGAATGTTTCATGTTTTAAATGAACTTCTAGCCATAAATTTTGATAATCTTCGCTTTCTTGTGATATCTGGAAATTTGAGCTTGAGAGCACATGCACGCTACTACTATGGCAGTTTGCTTGTAGTGGACATTGCAACTATAGAATGTTGAGTTTTGCATCGTGGAATGTATCGTAATGATTCACAAGAATCACAACTCATCGAATTGTTTTTTTTTTCTTTCAAACTTGATGAAATTTGGTGAGGGTGTTATCTAGGGTAAGATGATCATCCTCACCAATTTCCATCAAATTCTAAAACTTCTAAGGTCATCAAATGGTAGAAGCAAAATTAACGGTGACTGCGGTGCATCAGACGGCTGCGGTGCGGCGCCGCACGCACCGCACCGCACGCCGTATTTTAGCATTTCTCTCTCTCTCTCTCTCTCTCTCTCTCTCTCTCTATATATATATATATATATATATATATATATATATATATATATATATATATATATATATATATATATATATAAAGGGAGCCTTCAGATGTTCGGAGGGAAACTTACCTCCATAGGCAGTGATTTCATGAACCATGAGTTCTGAAGGTGCTTCTTTTTCGAGGGTAATCACGATAAAACACATGCCAAACATCATATTTGCTTCGAGTGGTCCTCCTCATGTCCTTCAATCCTTAAATGCCAATCATCTAGCTTTGTTAGAATTTTTGTCCAACTGCTTCTGTAGTATAAAGGTTTTAGACCAAAATCTGATCTAGAAATTTAGTGGTTTGGTTAGACTTGATTTCGATATTACTATTTGTACTTGGCTTTGTATTATGTTGTCTCTCCTTTTCTTTTATTATATTTATCGTACTATGTTCGACACATATAATCCATGTAATATTGTATTTGTGGTGTTGACTGTATTGGTGTGGCCCGAAAGAAACTGGACATGGATTGAAGAACTTTTTAGGTCAGTTGTGCAGATGATTACTGCCGGGTTGGTTTTGGATGAGTTTGATAAATGTATTGGATTCTATTTTTGCGAGTTTAAAGCTCATAACTCTATGGATTAACGGTATGGACATTTTGGCTCCAATTATAAAGGTTATAAGATTATTTCCACTGCGTTGGTAACTTGGTGTTGACACATTGGCTCCAACTATGGAGGTTATAAGATTATTGCCACTGATTTTTTTTTTTGTTATAAATTTAGTTTTATTTAAATAATTACCCTGCAGTACTGTGTAATAGTTGCAGCTTGTTTGAATGATATTTATCGTCATAGATTGAGGTTATTTAGGTTGATTTCATGAGGGTTTTAATATGCTTATGTGATAAAATTGGGTGCCTGGTAGGATACTTTTCGCCACACTTGGGTGAGTAAGTCGTCACACCAAGCGAGGCAATCGCCACATGACCGGGGGAATCACGGTCGCACAGCGAGCATCTGCAACACCGAGTGGAGTACCACAGCGAGAGTCGATCCCGTGACCAGGCTCACTAGTGGGAGATTCAACTCCGAGCTATCAGGTGGGTGCCTGGTAGGAAACTCTTAGCTTCTAGACAATAGAGTTTGAAGTAGATATCTGCAGTTCCCAATTTTTTTGTTGAGTTTATTTTTTATCAAGTTATTGTAGGATAATTGTTGCCCCAACATTGTCAGTTGATTTCTATTAGTTTTAATTTTTTTGTATTTTAGTTTGCGTGCATGCTAATTTAGCTTATTTTTCCTTGGTTATTATATGATGCAAATACATTTGAAGTTTGTGTTTTGTATGTAGGCATAAAGCTGCTTGTAGTTTAGACTGGTGCAGAAAGGTTATCTCCTTGGGCATTGACTAACTTTTTTTTTTTTCTCGTCACCTATAACCGTCCATCAAGTTACCATCAAGCCATGCCCCATCTACTTGGGTCAGCGGCCCGTCTTCGGTGGCAACACACCTGAACGCGTTCGGCAACAAAACACTTTCGACGACAACACCAACATTCATAGGGACACCCATTTTCTAGCTCGTGCAGATTGGCACGAAGCGAACCTTTGGTGCGACCAACACCCCCTCCCCCTATAATCGATCAATCTTAGTTGTCTCTGTTCGAACGGATTCCTCGAGATTGATCCGATGGTTTGGGGCGACCGAAATTTCAGCAGGCAGGTTTATAGCCGTTGATGTGAACATCAATCACGGGATGAACGGTCATGATTAGTGCAGTTTCAATGGGCTGGGATTTTAGGGGTTTAGTGCAGTTTAAATGAGTTGGGATTTGAAACCAAGGAGAGATCATGCGTTGATTTTTGAGCGAATGGTTAGATCCATTCGGTTCATTTTTGTCTAGTCAGTTTGTCCCAGTCAGTTTTTTTGTTCTGTTGTCTAGTCAGCACAAAATCGACGTCCCTTGTTATATAGATGTTCGAACCATCTTAATCCGATCCTCCTTATCTTGTTCTCGATTGTGGCCACTCCAGCACTAATCTTTGTCACGCTCATCTTATGAGCTTGAGTTCTCTTTAAGGGCCAACATTTTGAACCGGTCTACCTAAAGTTATCTTTTAAACAATGTGGCATGAAATTCTTTGCCCTTTTTTGGTTGCCCTTTCATTACTCATCGAGATTAACATTAGATAGTGCAATCAAGCTATAGTTACGGAGGAAAACCCCAAACCAAACCCAGCCTAAGAAGCCAACTTCCAATGTTCCTCTCTATCAACCTGTTTGGCTCACTGTGGTTCGAACACTTGGGGTCAATACTACATGCCGCGAGGTGTTCGGTTCACTGTCGTTTTCGAAAACTACAGCAGTTCCAACTCCTGAGGTTCCTCTCTAATAGCCTGTTTGGTTCACTGTAGTTTGAACGTGGGGGTCAATACTACACTCCGCGGGCTGTTTGGTTCGCTGTAGCCTATAGCCATAGTTTCCGAAAACTGCTGCAGTTCCAACTCCCGCCTATACAAAATCGTGTAGCGTGTTCCAACTGCACGCATTCTGTCTCCACTACCAGCCTTTCATGCAGTTGGTACCACACGGTGCAGTGAGGATGGAATGCGTGCAACAGGAACACATAACTTTTTGCTGCGTGTTCCAGCTAACACGATTTTGTATAGGCGGGAGTTGGAATTGCTGCAGTATTATGAACTACAGCGAACCAAACAGCCCGGGGCGTGTAGTATTGACCCCCGCATTCGAACTACAGCGAATAAGCTATAAGTTGTATATCAGCACCCCCTGAAAGAATTGCCACTCACAGGACTCATCCGTGTAGGTTCACCCTAGCTCAGCCAATATCAGATCCACACAAGGGTATGCCGCGAGATTTTTGCGCTTCTTGGCCCTGAAGTTGCGGATTCTGTCTCATTGATGGTCACGATTCCCCTCGGTGAAGAGAGGAGTGCAATGTAGGTTTTTTTTTCCGCCAGTTCAAAATTTTACAGTTCAGGTCGGGCCAATTCGAAATTTTGATTTTTCTAGGCCCAAGCCTGGCCCATCTACAGCCCTAGAATTTACACACTAATCCGTTCAGACATTAGAGTAGAAGAGGGGATGATTCGCAAAGTAAGATAAACAGGAGGATAAAAACATGAATCAATAATCCAGTGTACTGTCACTCCACAATGCATGACAAATCACTTCATCACTGGTAAAAGATCATGATCCATTGCTGTTAACATAGACCTATCGACATGTATGAATGTGAGGGTCCCATCAGTTCCTATACATCAACACACAGACACATGCACACACGCAAAAAAAAAATTTGCGACGCATCGAAAATTCCACTCTGGCCAATCAGGACACCATAGCATCGAATCCCTTTCAACCAAATCCCCGAGCATTAATGGTTCTACGATCTGCCTGCTTTCTGAATTGACAACCCAAAATTGTAAACCAGCGCTTGGTACACAATGGCCGGAAAAAGAACACCGTACAAAGGGAGGAGCAATGAACCACCACCCACCACCACCACCACCACCACCACCACCTTTCACGCGATTAGCCTGTATATGGGCATCCTTTCCTCACATTAGCGTATACACTGAAGAAGCCATTACTAATGAATGGAGGTTAGTCCATGTTCCTGTATGGGTGATCATCCAAGCCGGGGGGTTGACATTGGCGGCATTGCGCCCTCAGCGATGACGGTGCCGATCTCCAACACCTTCCTTGTAGCTGCCACAGCCCGAGATTGTTTAGCGCCACCTCCTCTCATAGCTTTAGCGGAACCATCATTGATTGGAAGTACAGAAGAGTTCCTGCTCTGAAGATGCTGAATGGCCGAGCTGAAAACACCCGACTCCCTCAAGCCTTGTATGATGGCCTGTGCAGCGAACGGAGGCTTCACCAGTCAGTAGAAGTGGGAAAACAAATAATGTAGATCCAAGTTAAATTATTATTACTATTATTATCAGTCCTATCGACAATTGAATTACCATGGGTGCATATATACGAGTCAAGATACTCTTCCTCAGCAGTTTCAGATTGAGTTCTTTATCAGTCCATACAACATGTTCACGGAACCTGGGGAAACAAAAAAAAAAAAAGCATGATCATTTAAATGAAAACAACAGATTCATGCACTGCAGAATCGAACTAGGGCAAGCATTTCGCTGAAATTTAATCAAGCTTATCAATGAAGAATATATCGAGTCGGAAATTACCACTGTAGCATTTCCTCTTCAGTGGCAGTTGAAGCAATGATGAAAGCCTGCCATCCACACGTAGAAAAATGTTACTGTGGTAAGATGAAGTTCTATGGAGTTAAAAGCAGTAACTTTTTTTTTCCTATGATGAATGACGGTAAAGGTCAGCATGGCAGATTTTCGTAATTTTCATAGAACAAGAACCGTAATATAGTGTTAGTCCAACAGATGGGTATTAGCCTATTAGGTGATTAAGTCTGATCCCATTCGAATATTCAAACCCAGAGCGTATAGCTTTGAAGAAGTAACATGATTACAAAAAGGTTACAAATGCAACAGATGTCAACGATAAAAAATTAGTATATATTTTTAAAAAATAAGCATTCGATCTGCAAAGAAAGGGGTAGTTTGATCAAATACACATTAGGCTTGAGTGACTTCTCAATGGAGAACTAGAAGTCTACAAACTAAAGAAGAGACGGAAGAAGGAACAGTGAGATACTGCATGTCATCTATAAACTAAAAAGTATTACATTATATATGCTTCTAAAGACTGAAACAGACTCACTAAAATCTGCTTAATGGAGTCCTAACATAAGGGTATTTGTAAACGTGACTTCCTATACAACTAACGTATGGCTAATCGTGCGGACATATAGAGAAGATAGGGACGATATCAAGAGAAGGAAGAAGAAAGGGCTGTGTAGGCCTTTCTCCTCCTAGGAGCAGACCTTTCAACACTGTGGACTATCCGACTGTGCACTCATCCCACTCTCAAATTTAGAGCAAATAACTGCCAACTCATTCGATAAGACTTCCTCCTAGGCGGAGGGGATCCTTATATGGAATACACACAAGGATATCAGTGATATCAAGTTTCAACAATCTAATTACACTATAACTCTTCCCATTGCAATTTTCTAATTACACAACTCTTCCCATTGCAATTTTCTGCAAAAAAAAAAATGATCTACTCAAACGCCCAAGGACTCAAAACATAAACAAATGATCTACTCAAACGCGTGCGCACACACACACACTTTGGAAAAAGGGAAAATTAGGATCCAGTCCCTGAAACAATTGCTATTTAGTATTAGGGACAATTACAAATCTTGTTTAGCGGTAAGTCCCTCTGTAATGTTGCCTGAAGCATTAAATCGCCCCCTCAATTCTGCTCCAGCGGATGACGCTCCCAAGCATTATATCAATCCAATTCCAGCCCCGTGCATCACATCCTTATGTGTTTCTGCTTTGAGACAATCCAATCTCAGAGTTACTATAGTTGCTACAGAAACTCCGAGAATGGTTTGTCTCGTAGTAGAAACGAATGGTTTTGAGTGAAAAACCCCATCACAACTTCACAATTACATCACAACCATCTAGGGGCTAACCTACCTTGGGCCCAGGGGATTGGCAGTTGGCCCATTCAAAACCTAGGACCCGGCTGGGTATTCACGACTGGCACAACCCTAATTCCCGAAGGAACACTACTGAAACCTCCCTCCACTCGAGGCAAAACCTAAAATCCCTCTCTCTCTCTCTCTCTCTCTCTCTCTCTCTCTCTCTCTCTCTCTCTCTCTCTCTCTCCCTCCTATTGGCAATCTAATTTGCTATTAAATTTCAACATAAAGATATTTTTAATAGCATTGATATGGAGAAATTTGTTCAGCCCTTTAAGAATATGAAAACTTGTAGATGACATTTGCCTTAAAAAGACTTTGTCAGTGATCCAAAAACATTTTTTGCAATTTTAAGTGTCACATTTTGCTATGAATTTTTGCTAAGCAGATGTTATTGAATTATACATTACTTTTTAATGTTTATGCCCCCCTTGAGGCAAAATCCTGGGTCTACCACTTCTTGTAGATCTCACTTTCATTTCCCCAACAAGTACAAGACTTTGAAATCCAAACTCTGGGTGACAATATGCCCATGAAAGTTTGTCTCTTATTTTTCACCTTGGCTGATTTGTTCATCAATCTGAAATACAAACTTTGGGGACAAACATCAGTCTCCCACACTTTATAAGAACTCGAGCTTAGCGATATCTTCTGTTACTTCTCTAGACGTTCTGATATGGCCCAAAAATTCTTTTAGTTAAATTGAAGCTTTGCTGCTACTTAATCTTTTTACCCTGACATCTTTTGGCTTTCATGTTAATATTTTGATCATTATTCCACTAGTTATGCACAGACGTCATTCATAGTCAGTCTTCTGAAACTAATGTGAGCAACAGATATAAAAGCCACACCACATTAATTCTTCAATATAATGATTTCCGGTGGAGACTATATCCTCACTATCATTCAGTAACTGATACGGTTGTCACCTTTAATTGGTCAAAGACTCAAAATGCTAGGAATTCCTGAGTTTTCATGCAAAATTAAAGGGGCATTGCCGCATTACAGAGTCGAGTTTTTCCACCACCTTCATCAAACACAAGGTTTTAAGCACTTCAACTATCATTTGCTATTTTGCACATCCATTAGCTGCATGTTAATGTTCTGGATATATCAATGCTACCTTGGGAGAAAAAAAGTGGACGAGTGAACTAGGTTGTACTCTCTACGAGTTTCAGAGTTTGACACACTTATTTCAATCCAACTTTTTAGATTGCTAACCATAGAAGACGAAGGCTAAGATGGAGGCATGAATCTTTACAAGATGATTCTTAATATGGCAAATATCCTTCTGAGGTTCGAGCTCAGTTCATCTCCTTGTCAATATCCCAAGTCAAAATCCATGATGTATGGTCTTTCATTTTAATACAAAAAATGATGTGGAGTTTGTAAAGGCCTCCATATGACTCAAAAGACTGTTATTACTATTAGCATAGTTTGAAAACTCAGCGAGTCGCCTCGCCTCGCCTCGCATGACTCGACCCAAGTAGATTTTGTGGAGTCGAGTTATAGCAACAATGGAAAGTGGAAACACTCCTTTTCGAGACGTGTGCATGCATGTATATACACACCTGGCCAACTTTCGAGTCTGTTGATTTTTTGAAGTTTCAAACCATGACTACTTAAACCCAAATGCATAAGTCCAGCTAGGATGGGAAAAAATATATCTTGTCACCACTCACCAGGATACAAAGCTGGGTGTCCTATTTTAACACTTGGTAGGTGTCTGATTTAGCAGCAACAATAGGAAAAATTGGTGAGACATGTATCTTAAAGGCTAAATATAATATATATTAAATTATATATAATTTGATATGATTTTATACGAATGGATCTTAATTAACTTATATATACTAGGTATTTATTATATGTACATATTAGTACCTATACTAATTACCTTTAGCGGCAATGCTCGGCTTCGGCGTCAGGACCGATGACCCCGCCACCACCACCACCGGCTACCGTCACTGCCACCTCCGCCATCGAGAGAGAGAATGTACGTGTGGGGAAAGGAGTGAAATGAGAGCAAAAAATGATTTATATAACATGACCAATTATAATTCCTCGCAACCTTCTCATCTTTTCCCTTAAGGACAAAGTACCTCTGTTAAATACACCATCTCTCTCTCTCATTACACTCCCTCCCTTTTACATATGAGAGAGAGAGAGAGAGAGAGAGAGAGAGAGAGAGAGGGGGGGGGGGGGGGGGGGGTATATTTAAAAGGGCCCTTAAGGAAAAATGTGAAATAGTTGTGAATAATTACAATTGGCCTTACATAAGTAGATGAATGTATATTTGTACATTTGTATTGCAACTTGATATGGATAATATCCTTTTTCTCTTTGTATATATTGTATTTTGTTATCACAAACGAGAGAGATAAAATAAAAAGTATGGCACATGTAACTTATTATTCTAAGCGCAAAGGAAAATGAAGAAGCGCTGTGGAAGTTGGAATCATGAACACTTACTGATCTGTCAAAATCTAACATAAAGCATCTTTTGACATCCTCTTTCGTTGGCTTGCAGCCACACCGGTCACGTCGAGAAGTCAGATCTGAGAACTTGGTGTATGTGTAATGCAAAACTGCAGCCTCCTCAAACTTGATCTCGCTACCAGAATATAACAATTTCATATGAAAAACATTGCTTGAAGTACACAGAAACCAAAGACCCCCAAAAAGATAATGCTTTATGCTTAACATTTTATGGATAATATATTAACATTTTCAGAAGATAAACATATTAGCACGGAAGAAAACTACAGATTTATATGCATGCAGCCCTAAGAAGCCTCAATATGTAGAAAAGTGAACCATCTTACTTTGGGGTCTTCATATAGTTGTGCCATCTGTGTGCACCATTAGGACGGAGATGATCTTGAATTCGAGCAGCTGATTTTCCATTCCCATACGTAAGGAAATAGTTGGGATTACCCCGTGTTGCTTCCTTGTACATGCCAAAATATGTATCCTTCGGAAGATGGTCATAATTCTTCTTGAACATGGAGACCTGATGACAGAAAACAGAATGTGCATAGGTCCAACATAACCAGCATGCTACTTATCGTATGAGGACAAAACAATATGAGAACAATCACACCCTAACAAAGACTGATCTGAACCACAAGGACACTTCACACCAGATAAATATCAACAAAATACTATCGACATTAATTACATGATTTTATATAAGAATGCTTTCAGCCTAAATGTGCTGTGGAAGACATAAAACCCGGTTATTTAGAGTTGAGTAAACTACTGTTATTTGATATGAAGTTGACGACTCAAACATTAAATAGAAATGATGTATTTCTCACCAGCAACTTGTGAGAGATCATTATTTTGGAGTAAGGCACTATAATGTTGAACTTCAATTGAAGAGCGCTACAAGACTTGAAGCTAAATTTTAAACAATCTAGAAAACCCGAAAAGCAAAAAATGGTAATAATTGAGCGTTTATTTAGTTAACTTCTTTATTTGCTTCCTTTCCATTCTTGACCTCCATGCAATAGTTCAGGAACGCCCATGTACCTCGGTTCTATCTTGGTTTCCTTTGAGTTTTGGTCGACTCACTTTGGTTCCCTAGGTCGCAAAGTTTCTCGTACATTCAAGATTCGTATAGCAGGTATGACTTACCTTGGCTGGAATACTACCGGCATGCAAGTGCGGTGAGCATGTATGGATTGGATGTATGACGCGGAAAAAGATCGTCTTTATTACACACACAAGATTACAAGTCACTTCTTGGGACTCGGGGATGGTGAACCGGGTGCGACAGATTTTATCAGGAGATTGTGAGAAATCCTTTGGAGGGTCCCTTTGATCCGCGTCTCCACATATTCGTGCACAGTGTTCTAACAAGCGGCCTAGGCGGCCACCTAGGTGCTACAAGGTCCCCCACTGCCTAGCCTAGCTCCAGGCGGTGCAGAAAAGTGGCACAGGCCCCTAAGCGAGGCTAGGCGGCTGCCCAGGTGGGTCTAGGAGGGTCCAGGCAAGTCTAGACGACCCAGACGGGCTGGACTTTTATTTTTTTAACCTAGTCTATGTCCAATTCAATGCCTAGATCATCAATAAGAAGAAAATAGGAAAAAAGCGAGGAGTAGATGTATTTCTAGAGACTAAAGCTAGTAAAGCTCAAGGATGGATTGTTGATGGTGGTGATGATGAAAAGGTCGACGCTGATTCGAGTCTTTGTCAGTTTGAATGTTTTGTCTAGTCAGCGTTCCATTTTGTCTAGTCAGCACAATACGGCCGTGCCATATATATATATATATATATATATATATATATATATATATATATAGAGAGAGAGAGAGAGAGAGAGAGAGAGAGAGGAATGTTGCAGTGAGCTATGAGCTACGGAAGGAGAAAATGAGCTACGATCATTTTGACCACTCTAGAAGTTTTTGAATTTCGTGAAAATTGGTGGGTGTGTTATCTAGGGTAACATGATCATTCTCACCAATTTTCACGGAATTCCAAAACTTCTAGGGTCATCAAACAGTAGAATCTTTATCCACCGTCCGTAGTAACCGTTAATTTTGCTTCTACCATTTGATGACCCTAGAAGTTTTGGAATTCCTTGAAAATTGGTGAGGATGATCATGTTACTCTAGACAACACACCCACCAATTTTTACGAAATTCCAAAACTTCTAGGGTGGTCAAAATGATCGTAGCTCATTTTCTCCCTCCGTAGCTCATTGTAATATTCCTCTCTCTCTCTCTCTCTCTCTCTCTCTCTCTATATATATATATATATATATATATATATATATATATATATATATAAGTAGAGTAGTGATACATTGCGGCCAGTAACGTGCGGCACCCCCTTCCAGGGTATTTTTGGAATTTTTTTTTTGGGGATTGATCACCCACCCTTGGATAGCACACACAAAAAATTTCAGCTCGATCCAAGACCTGTAGGCCGTCCAAATGTGTTGATCAAAATGACGACAAAAATGAACAACCGATAAAAGTCGGATCACATTTGGACGGCCTAAAGGTCTTGGATCGAGCTAAAATTTTTTGTATGTGCTATCCAAGGGTGGGTGATCAATCCCCAACAAAAAAAATTCCAAAAATACCCCGGAAGGGGGTGGCCGCACGTTACCGGCCGCAATGTATCACTACTCATATATATATATATATATATATATATATATATATATATATATATATATATATATATATATATATATATATATATATATATATATATATATCCAAATTTGTTGATTTTATGTTGTGCATGAATAAGCTAACTACAAAGTATACAATACTGTACATTACAGCCTTTCATTTTGTCATGAACTATGTGTCTTGAAAGATCCCAGGTTTGCAGATACTCTTTGTCAACGACAGGCTAGATCAGCACAAACTGCACAATTTTCCTTTCGTAAAATTTAGAAGATGCATAATTAAATACAAAGACAGAATGGAACATCATTTACCTCACTGAAGGGATCTTTGATATCATCTCGCTCAATGCTACTCTCCTGGAATCAAAATACAAAGTCGGATTTGGCACATGAATCATTATATCTAATAGGTGATAGTTCCACTCACATAATTTGGGAAGATAACCAAATCAACATTGCTAGGCACATCCAGTAGCAACCGCCTTAAAGAGTACTCTTGGGCACCAGCTGGATGTATTAATTCATCGGTGTCGAGATGGATTATCCAATCCATGCCAGCATCCTTTTGTAAACAAAATTGGACAGCTTAAGTTCATGTTGTCCATAAATTTTCCAATGCCATAGCAAGACAATAAAATACAAGAAAATATTTTTTTTAATGAAAAAATAAATAAAGGCCAGATACAAGATCAATGCCAACCATCTGTGTAAACTAACAGGGACTGCTTTATGTGAAAATAATAGAGTGAATCCTACCCGTGCCTCGACAATAGCCATCTCCATATTAAGAGACTGCTTTACAAATAGCTCATAATTGCATGGCTTGTAAAAGAAGCCTGCCAGCCATGTCTCATTCCAGATACGGCTGTAGTTTAGAGAAAAGAAATGAAACAGTTAGCATGCAGCGATTCATGAACAAATACACTAGTGATAAATTCCACAAGTCCTAAATGTATAGTTCAGTAACTCTGCACAAATCCGCTTCCTTAAGCAGAAGATGATGATGTAAACCACAAAATCAAAAGAATAAACTCAGAGCAAGGCTTCAATTAGCAAGATGTTTTTGCATTATTGATCTCCTGTCAACAAATAATGATTCAATCAGAGGCATATAACCAAGAGTTCTCATTCTGGGAAACTTAAAGGCTTCAGTATAGAATTTTATGATCCATCTTGCATTTGCTACATGTGACATACTTTGAGCCACTATCGATATTCATAATGTTTGCAGAGATTCTGGAAGTGTGCTGACAGTGGAATGTGATGTGCTTGGTACATGGCAGGGGATGACACAGAGGTGGGAGATGGGGACATGGAGATAGTGAAAGAGGGGTTGAAAAAGTTGGGCCTGCCTTCACACCAGGACAAAGGCCGAATCCCATTGAGAACACATCCCTCACTAGGATTTCACATCCAAATAAAGCTTGAGCATAACTTTGATATTCTCCAAAGCATCCAAGTGGGAGAGTCAACCTCTATAAATAGGCCAAAAAATTAGCCCCTTACACAAGTAAACAAAATTTGCAATGAAACCTCTTCAGTTCTCAAAAATATCATAAATGCACTTACAACTCACAATAAGTTCTAAAAATAAAACTGATTTAAAAAATAAAGTTGATTCTAAATAAAACATAAAATACATTATAACTTTGAGAGTCTTGCAGTAATTAAGATGATCATGAGTATTCACTGAACCCTGTGGAGTGGGTGTTTCTCTTTCAAGAGCATTAACTCTTATCGTAGTGCCTACGACCCCATCCAACACGTCATCTAGGCTGGAGCTTGACTCTAGTTCTTCTAACTTGGACTAATCAAAATCATGGTTCAATGGACACATGACCTAGTGATGCAATCCCACCAACTCGTGTCTCCAGTATCCCACACAAAGCATGATGTGACTGATGTCTACCCACATGAGCAAAGAAATTACATGTGAAGTGTGGTAGTGTGGTACCCATGGAGAGGCAACCAACCTAATTGGACATAGCAATCAAGTGAGGATACTCACAGTGGAGTTGGAGTGCGTTTGGAAGATAGCAGCTAAAGAATGTGCTCAAACATGGACAGCACGCAGGGAGGCATCTAAGATTGAAACAGGACAGGTGGTGTGAAAATGTACTCTACAAAAATGAAATCAATCTTTGAAATTGTCATGTTCTAGAGAACCTTAAATATACACATTTCCCCCGCATTTTCTTTCACAACAATCCAAACCTTCTCTTTTGCGCTAACAACCTCGTTTGAGTCACCTTGGACCAGTTTCTTCAGCATCCTTCTACTCTTGCATGCCATCTTCCACTTGACAACTTCTAATGAAGTTTAACCACCGAAATTTCTAAATCTCATTTGGAGGAATTAGCTCTTTTATCCAAATCTCTGTCACTGTGGATGGATCAACTAGAGACTCAATGTTCTTCTTTCCTTTCTGATCTCATGTTTGGCTTGATCATATGGACAATCAAATAATTCTTCCATCTTGCTCGTGAATCATAGAGATGATTTTATGAGGTATATATTCTATTTTGATAATATGCCTATGTTAGATTAATGTATGTATCATGCATGTTGATATAATTGTCAAATGTATCTATCTGTCTAGTAGTTGACTATTTACGCCGTGTCGAATCGTTATCCAAGTGTGCTTGTCTAGGAAGACTTCTTAGATCTAAAGATACTGATCTGAAATTATCTTCCAGGAAAATAGTGTATAGTTTGGGCTTAAAACTTAGTTTATTCAGCACTATAGTGTACGGACGGGTGGAGGGATGTATGTGTATATATGAATCAATACCAAAGAGATGCTTTAAGGCTCAAAGGAAAAAAGAAAAAACCTTGAAATCCACGTCCTGAGATGTCTACAAATTTCCCCAATATTAAAGCATTAACAAGTTAACTCATTAAGATTGCAGCAGTACTATACAGGTGCAATATAGGGATTCCAAACAAAAAAGTGACTCACCGATCACAAATATACCCTTCATTTATAACCAGAAAGGTATTCAACCATCTGGCTTTACATTTGGATCTATACATCCGGACGTGGCACCCGATCATAGCCATCACTTTCCCTGTGGGTTGGGGCTGAGTCTGATTCAATGGTCAGGGCATGGTGCAACAGATGACTGTGATCAGGTGTACAGTCACAAAGTTCGGTGTTTTTTTGAAACAAACGCATTTAACATGCGACTTAGTGGGCAGCCGATTTATTACCGTTTTGTTTTTTTTCGATTCTTACAGGTTACCAAATTCGCCCTTTTTTGCCGTTTTTATTGAAAAAAAAAAATTAAAAAACGTGTTTTTTTGAACAACTTTGTGGCTATCGATGATGAATTCGATGACATTGAAATTCAACTTTCTTCCGATGATGGAGCTGATAACATTGAATTCATGGAGGATGAAGAGAATGAAGCAAGAGAGAATGATACAAGTTTGGCATTGGATGCTCTTGACGACACGATGTATGTTTAGTTTTTATTTTATGTTCTATTTTAATTAGTGACTATTGGACAATGGACATCTAAAGTTTTATAATATTTTCTTTTGGGATGCCGTTATCAACTTATCATGATCGTAACTTAGTATGTTAATTTGTCGGGTTGTTGTTTTGTTGCGTACTTGCATTTGCGTAGTTGCATGATTAACTTAGTTGATTTGTTGTTGTTGATCTATCATCTTTATATAACTCACGTTAGAAATATCTTAGTTATTTAAATGTAGGCTAAAAACTTGACTTTTGAAGGGCCCGAACTTGTCGATTGTTTTCAAATTTCACCCGCACCGATTAAAACCCGAACCCGTTTTTTCCCCCCGACTTCTACCTGTTTTTTTTCCGAACTTTTCCGAGTTTTACCCTTGCCAACGTTTTGCCGAACCCAGACTTGGTGACTATGATCAGGTGCCACATTAGAATGTATAGATCTCAATGTAAAACTGGATGGTTGAAAAGCATTTCCCTTAAAATAATTTCACAAGCTACAAGAAAAGCAACTGCTTGCATAAGAGATTATTAGGAAATAAATCTGGCCAGCAGAGAATAACCTTTTAGCTTGTTGCTCCTCAAGATCTCTAGTTCTGTAAATAACTTTAACCCCCTACAAAACAATGTCAAACCCATAACCCAAAAAGTCAGCTGACTCAGCTCTGACTAAAGTAACACTAAAATACACTCGAGGAAAAATGAAGCAGCTTTAATGATTAAACAGAACAACACCTTCAGTACAGGAAGATCTCCTTGATATGGAAGAGAATAATAAATAATTTGATAAAGACTTACAGGAATGGATTCAAGGACTGCTGAAACATTGGGTTTTGCAGCCTTTCCTTCGACGAACAGAAAGAATGTAGTAACACCAATAACCTTGTGATAAAACAACCATGGTAGAATCTGTTCTAAACCAGCCGATGTGCTTGATGTGATACATATCTGCATTTTGAAGTATCCAATTAAACGTCATTAGAGAAGAACAGAGAGTTGATCCTCTAGAAAGAGAGCACGCTGAAAAATACAGGGTAAAATATTAGGTTCTAGTCGAGAGTGGCTTAATCAGAACGAACCCATTTAGAAATTTTTCTTACAAAATAAGTATTTCTACAGGTTTCACCAACTACTACAAATAAGAGACTGAGCATAAATCTAGTAGCTCCTTCAAGAAACACGTAAACCCGAAAAGGTAAAATGATTGACGAAACCTAAGTACAGAATTGCTTTTGTATAATATAAGCAAGACATATTTTAATTTCTAGAAAAGGATTAGATGTGCCACTTGAAACATTGGAAACTTAATCAGAAAGGCAGAGAACTGGCACATACTTTGCTGAGAAAGATAATAAATTGCTTGCGTGCAATAAAACAAATGGAAAGGAGAAAAATCTAAGGAAACAAGTGTTCACTACAAGTACTAAAGATGGAATTGGAATATTAGTGGATAAAGCCATGAAGAATAGAGTTGTCGAGGTTAAAAGAATAAGTGATAGACTGTTAGTAAAAAAATTAGCTTTAGAGAAGGCTATTATTAACATAATAAGGGTATATGCCCCGCAAGTAGGGCTTGATGAAAGAGTTAATAGACTAGCGGCCTATTTCGACGAAATGGGCAGCTGCCCATTTGACACCCCTGAGAGTCTTAGAATGTGCTGATTTTTTGTGAGCTTATGCATCTTACCTTAGATAGCACACCCACAAAAAATCAGCACATTCTAAAACTTTTGGGGGCATCAAATGTTATATTTCAGATTAACGGTTACAACGGACGTTCGATGAAACTTCTAACATTTGATGCCCCTAGGAGTTTTAGAATGTGCTGATTTTTTGTGGGTGTTCTACCTAAGATAAGATGCTTATGCTCACAAAAAATAGCACATTCTAAAACTATTAAGGGCTTCAAATGGGTGGCTGCCCATTTCGCCAAATAGACTGGCAACTCATTTCCCGTTTCCTCTCTCTCTCTCTCTCTCTCTCTCTCTCTCTCTCTCTCTATATATATATATATATATATATATATATATATATATATATATATATATATATATATATATATATATATAGGGTCGGGATCCACATCAACTAATATGGTGCTAACATCGGTGCCAACACATCCATAGAGGTTTTGAAATTTACTAAAATTTGGCAAGGATAATCACCTTCCTAATAGATAGCATGCCCATAAAAAATTAAAACATTCTAAAACTTCTAGGTGTGTCAAATGAGCATCTAGGTGCGTCAAATGAGCATCTTCAAATTAAAACATTCTAAAACTTCTAGGTGCGTCAAATGATTTTTCTTCAAATCATTTATTCAATTAAACCAAAGAGTTCTCTAAAAATTTCCAAAATGATAGAATCTTAGATTTTTTTAAATTATTTTGCTTCTAGTTGTTCGATTGCTATTAACATGATGGTGTAAGAAGATCCAGATTTGCCATTTTTACATCGGATTAAAGGATCAATTACTGAATTTATGGAGCTTACCTTTGTAAATTTTGGGGATTTTTTTTCTTCTAAAAATCAGAAAATCAGGTCTTAATGTTGATGAAGTCACTTGGATTGCAGATATGTTGTAGATCTTAAACTATTATGTATCTACACAACATGCGTAGAAATGCATGCTACATGGAGCTCCACATGCTTGGATGGTGTAGAAAGGTGATTTAAGTGTTCCATAGTCCATACTATGTATCTATTCTTGATTTAAGACTGTCTAGAGTTTCTTTTAAAAATTCCATCATTAAACTATTATTTCTATCATTTCAATAAAATTGTAATAACTCCACACAGTCAAAATATTTCCACACAATATTTCCATATCCCGTATTGTTGAAATTTTGGTCGAGATCAAAATTTTGAACCTTGCTCAAGGGTATGTTTTACAAGGCAGTACTAATGACATCAATGTTATGTGGTTCGAAGTGTCAGATAATAAAGAAGGCTCAAGAGGAGGGTAGCGATGGGGATGTGTGGTAAAACTAGGAGGGATATTGAGAGGAATGACATTACTATAGAGGTGTAGGAGTTGCACCAATCAACATGGTATAGACATGCACAACGGAGAGCAGAGGCAGCTCTGGTAAGGAGAGGTTCTCAGATTATTATAGAGAGGTTAGGAAATAGAGGAAGATCTAAAATAACATTGATGGAATCATGAAAGTTGTCAAAAAAATATATAAAAACTTGCTATGACAATAGAGAGAGAAATCAACGAAATTAATAAGCAATAAAGCAAAGAGGATTCATAAAGTCGCCCTGAGCCTGAATAGATGAAATATGGCTGAATGTGTATGGTTTTGGTTTCAACCTGCTACGATCTAAATAAATGATTTTTTTCTGAAGAAATACAAGGCTAATTTGCATGTTATTTTAATTGTATATAGACAAGACTTTGTATATGATTCCTATTGTATCTTATTGCTATTGTATTATTTTTCTACTTTGTTATTATTACTTTTATTTTAGTTTTACTCATCGCTCCATGCTTGCATGAACCAAAATTGTGTAACCAGATTTACCTACCCGCCAATTAGCGTTTAGGTTTCTTGGCATGCCCCACTCGTACCAAGCTACATTGGTCATAGTTTAGGCACCAATATTAGAAGGTTGAGGCCATGTTGACAGTTAGTATAAAACATTAATCGTCTTTACGGCCGACCCCATCTTAATGGGATAAAGATTAGGATGATGAACTGCATCACTTCACTGTAACCATAACCATTGAACCTCGTCCCATAGGTGTCGGCTTGAAGAGTCCTTCATCCGAACACAAAGACATTTCTTAAAAGGTTTATATACCAACACAAGATCAAACCCACCAAAGATCCTAGCAGAAAATGTCCAAAAGAAAAATCGTTAAACAACCAGAAATCCTCACCTTAGGCCGCGGATCGGAGTCGTGAAGATCAAACGTCCAGCCGCGGTAGTAAGGGAAGGAAGGTGAGGAGCTCCGGCCCAGGATCTCGGAGCAATCGGAGGGAAACTTGGAGACGGAGGCGGATGAGCCGATGGGGCTGTTGTCCAGGCCCGGGAACTTCTGTCCGTCGGCGGGCCACCTCGACGCCGGATCATCGAGCCCCCCGCGCCACTGCAGGACGAAGGCGAAGGAGGCCAGCGTCAGAGGGAGAGCCGTGAGGAGGAGGAGGAGCCTCGAGGCCAGGCGAGGGTGGGCGGACGCGGACGACGCCGGCGGGCGAAGGGGGGCGATGAGGCCCGCCATTGGAGGGATCGAAGGAGGACAAGAGACGCGAAATGACTTCAGAGGGAGACTGGAGAAGGGGTGAGGGCCCGCCGCCCGGGGGAGGTTGTTTCTGTTGCCACGCCGGAACTTTTTACCGCATCCCGTGTGCAGTTGGGCTTTTAATTTAAGCTGGGCCAACGCCCCATCGGTTACGGCCCGGCGCTTTAACGGAAAATCCGGTCAGCTGCGTCTAGTGAATCTGGACCGTTTATTATTTTTTATTAGACTATAATATCTGAAAATTGTTATTTCACAGATATAAGATCACCAACGAAAAACGGTTTGGAATCATTGGATAGAAACTGAGCGCACGCTAGGGTTAGCATCATTATATTTAGGGCTAATTGGTGATTAATCTCTGACTTTCTTTAGAGGTCACTAGTTCAAATCTTGGGTTTAGGATTAGATTTAGGCAATGATATCAGAACCGGACCGAACGTTGACCCGGTCTAGGACCCGGGTCACGGGTTTCTGGTTCAACCATCGGGTCAACCGGTTGAACCGGTGATATAGTTAAATAAATTATTAATATATATTGCAGGGACTCTGTGAAACTCAAACAACAGATTCTAGTGAGAAACCAAACAACCTGCTTCTCAAAAAAAAAAAACTCAAACAACCAAGCAATCAAATGATTTAATATCCATAATTTCTCAAAATGAAATAAGTGAGATAAGATCCAATCACTCAGTGGCAAAAAAATTAAAATAAAAAGCTTTGAGAGAAAGAGAGAGAATGAAATGCAGGCTCCTCCGATTTTTAATTGAATTTTTGGTTTTAATCGGAGTAGAATAATGAGAGAAAGTAGAGAGATTTTTTCAAAATAATTAGAGAGAGGGTATAAAGAGATGATGCAGAACAATCTATTGACTATTAATGAGCATCAGGAATTCAGGATCCTGACTATTCATGAGCATCAGGAATTAACAATCTATTGACTATTCACTTCTTTCTAAATTTTAAAAGATCAGTAATTCAGGATCCTGAAGCAATGGGTTCAAAAGCACCCAGGTATACGCCCTCAACCTTTCCTCCTCCGCCGCAGTCGGCGGAGACAGGCCCTACCTCCGCCCCTTCTTCTCTCTTCTCCGATCCAAATCCATCCAGCATACCAACCTCTAGGGCGTCGGCGTCGACAGAGAGGCAGTCCAGCTGCGTCGATGTCAGCGTCGGCGTCCGGTTCGGCGTCGGCGTGCGGAGGCGGCAGAGGACACCGGCGGCCCTGCTTCGTGCGGCAGTCGGACGCCCTAGGGACCTAGGGTTTCTATCGCCGCTCGGAACGGAAGACTCCTTCGCCTTCTAGACCTCCAGTAATCCAGTCCTCCGATTCGATTTCTCATTTCTGCTTTTAACCGGGTTTTTCAACGGGCCGGGTCGCGCGGGTTTGCATTAAACCTGTCGGTTCTCTTAGGTTTCACTGGGTCATGACCATTTCCAATCCGATCTAACAACCGAACCAGCCGAGGGTCCGGATCACCGGTTCATCGGTCCGATCGACCGGTCTGGTCCGGTTCTGATAACACTGGGTTTAGGATTCCTAGGTCTAGGGTTCATCCCATGACCTATAGATCTTGGGTTTAGGGTTAGGTTTAGGTTCATTCAGTGGCAGAGCAGCCCCCGTGACGGCGATCAGTGGAGGCGAGAAGCTCCAACGGAAGATTCGGATGGGCTCGGTCAGGTTCAGAGAAAGAGATGGCATCAAAACGAAGATCTAAAATATTATGGAGGGCATTTTCGTCTACAATATTTATTTGTCCTGTAGCTTTAAGTGATATCTTGTCAGGAACCACTCACCAAATCCCCCTTATATTTATTTGCTATAGTGCAAAATCCACGCCGCCTCCGCCGCCGCCGCCATTCGCGTCTGTCGCCGATGCTGTCAACACTCTATCACCGTACCCCTCAACCATCACCACCACCACCATTGCTGCCGCGGTCACCATTTTCGTCATGGCAGGCCAACACCATCATTGTGGCCAGCACCATATTGAGAGAGAGAGAGAGAGAGAGAGAGAGAGAGAGAGAGAGAGAGAGAGGGGGGGGGGGGGGGGGGCTTAAGAAATGGAGGATGGGAGGACCACGTGACCCAGTTTTCTGGTATATTGTAGGAGATTATATATAGATCCATGTTGTTTGATATGCCCAGGTACGCTGAGCCTATGTGCGATGTATTCTTCAGAAATGTACAAAATCCGTGTCACCGCCGGCTGCCGCCTCCAATAGATCAAGGGGTGGGGCTACTCAGCCCACGAAATACCTAGGGCAGCCCTGTCTCGCCCAATACCTCTATTATCGGCTGGCTCCGCTGCAGGCAACCCATCACCGCCAGTCCGTCTCCTCCGTCACCCACCACCGAGGAAGAAGAAGGAAAGAAACAAAAAAGATGATGATGGAGAAAGCGGCGGTGGTGGGTTGTTGGTGGTAGATGCAGGCCGCAGCCTGCACATGGCCAGTGAAGGCGTGGCGAGCGTGGACTGCCAACAAAAAAAAAAGGGATGAAACGTAAACACGTCATGTATTTTTTCAATGAGTAACATTACCTGTACAATCTAAAAACAAACCAAGACCCAAGAAGTGGTGGCGGGGCCCACAGGTCAGTGCATCACCCCTGGAACCCACCACCACTTCTTGGGTCTTGGTTTGGTTTTTAGATTGTATGAGTAGCATTATTTTTTCAATTTGAAGTTAGGGCTGCCTTAGATATTTTATGGCAATGTTGTAAAATCCAAACAGCACCTGACAGTTCAACCGCTAGACCCGTGAACCAACCTAGATTTTGGATCTGAGAAACACAAGAACCGAAATTACCGGCAAAAGCGCCAACCCACATGACCCGTTCGACGATTCAACAAGCCGTTGTTTATTAAAGATCATAAAACCCCTTTTTGTTGTTATTCTCCTGATCTCTTTAAGCATTTACTAGAAGTTAATTATTTTTTGATAACATTAATTATTTTTTAAAAAAATAAAAATTTAAAACTAATTTTAAAAATAAATAACAATAAATTAATTTAATTATGACTATCATGATGATGTCACGGTCCAACCACGGGTTGACACAGCGATTGAGCAGGTGACCTGTAACCCGGTCCCTTTTCTGGTTTGATGAATGGCCCGGTATTAAAAACATTATTTTGTGGGCTGTATGTTGCCCCACCCTAGATCAAGTCTCCACAAGTAGTCATATCTTCTGTATATAAACATGAAATGCTATCACAGCCGCAGCCTGATAATCAGTTGGTGAAGTGAGTCTGTAAAAGGAACTTCTAATCGAGAAACCTTATCATACCAAAACAGGCACCAGTTGCCGGCTAGGTGCTCTTAGCATTTTTCTATGCGAACCGCGCTCTATATAACACAAGAGTACATAGACATTGTACAATTACCAACTGCCCCAACCTACCTATCTATTCATATTAACACCCACGATGACACGTGTCAAATGAAAAGGTCACCATGGCGGCCAGATGAACCCACCTAGATGCCCTACGTGCCTACGCAGACAGTGACATGTTACATGTTTAATTCTTCCGAGTTCCACGAGAAAGAAGTTGGCTCCATCGGTTTGCCGCTTTGGTCAGTGATCAGACTCGAACCGTCCGAAGGGCTTCGGCAGGCATGCTCCACCCGCGGACGTCTCCTCGCCTTGAGGACCGCGGCATCGTCGTGCAAGGTAAATGGTGTTCTGGAAATATGACAAAATGGGTACATGTTATGCGAGAAAAAGATTCCAGTCCACAAGTGAGGAGATACTTTACATGGATTTCAGAACTCCAGAAACACTATCAGAACTAAATCAACTATCATATGATTTTAGAGTGAGAAGCATCCTTACCCGTTGAAATCAAAATGCACCAAGCGCCTATCCTCCGATATCTCAATCTCAACAGTCGCCTGCGGAAGTGTCTGTTCTCGATAGAAAAGACCACAAGTGATCAGGGAACTGCCGATGATTATGTATATAAGAAAATATCCAACTAATGTTTACTAGATAATATTTCCAAGAGGATGTGAACACTACGAGTAATCCATAACCCTAACGATGATGCAAGTCATGTGATGTAGGGAGTATGAGTGCAGGTCTAATATGATGCAAAGAGATCAATAAATTATCCAAATTAATAATTTTAAACATAAGTTTTCAGGATTCAATAATTCGCAATCCGAGGGTTCAAGTTGCAAACAAAATTACGAGCTTGGGACTCGAGATTACTTACACTAACTCCTTGCACTTCAAAATTAAGAAGCGATGGATCGAGTGGAAGTCGAGACTCCATGGACTAAAATTAGTACTTTAAAGGGTAGTTTAATAGTTAACAGGAGAAATTAGTACTTTAAAGGGTTTCAAACTAAAAGCTTTGGCTCAAATTGGGTTGTAGCAAAAGGTATGGTGTAAGATGCACATGGGCCTACTTTTATATCAGCAGAATTTTATAATAATAGTCGAAAGAATATTCTAAGTTTATCGGCTTTAAAGTAAAAAGATCTGACCGGATTTGTGTGGGTTGCAGGTGTCGCGGATGCAATCGGCACGAATGGATCCAATAGAACAGCATATCGATTGACTAGCAGTCGATCCACATGGCTCGACCGGAGTTAGTCGTGCACGTCACGCAACAGTGATGATCCAGGTTGCCCTTTGATTAGAAGGAGGTATGGTTGAATATGGCTCCAAAATACATAGATCACGTGAATAAAGTAAACATTGAATATAGCTAGGCCTCAATTCCAAAAAAAGAGAGACATCTCCTTACAGTTGGCTTCACTTCAAGTCAAAGAGATCTAACCCAGTTTCAGCCCTTCACATATGTATCTGGCTCGCATGAAAAGAGAAAGGCAATCCTCTTCACACCGGTAGCCAATGGGGCTCAGGCAGGCCGATGGTCGCGCGGAGGTCGACGGGGCTCAGGAGGGCCGACTAGGCTCGGGTGAGACGACGACGAGGGGTTGATCGAAGCAATGGCGAGTGCGCAGGAGATTGAGTCGGCTCGTGGAGGAGTCGAGCGGCAGCCGACGGTGAAGGGTCGAGCGACAGACGGGGCTCGATCAGGCTCTGCCTCTTTCCTTCTCTTACTCTTTCCTTTTTTTCTCCTCACAGATCTGTAAAGAAGGGGAATGGGGTGGTAGATTTGTGGTAGTAATGGGGCTTTGGTGATGATTGGGTTGTGGTGAAGATGATGACTCCAATTTTTTTTTTAATCCGAACAGAGGGTAAAAGGGTAGAAGCAAGCGGTATGCAAGATGGGGGGTGTGGGCAGCGATGGGAAGGGGATGGGAGGGTGAGGGGTCGCCGACCTTACGCCAACGGGTATTCGGCCTCTCGCCGGCGAGCCTCTTGTTCTTTGATCTACTCTCAAGATCGCACTAAGAAACCTCTCACAGGAATCACACAAAAATTTTACTGCAAATCAAAACATTCATTGTCTTCCTTCATCACCTAATGGGACTAAATAGCCTTACAATATACCTTGCTTACCAAGTAATCCAAAAATCATAATCAAAACTACCTAAACAGTCTTACCCAAATTAAGCAACTAATTAAGCCAGAAAATATTCCAAAAACAAATAAAATGATAAATAGATCTTCATGGGCCTCCATAGGCGGGCTGAGCTATCCACTGTCTTACCCAAGCCATAATGGCATGGCCTGAGATGTCTTGTAGCGGCGCGTGTAGACACGTGTAGGCGTAGTCCTGGTGTCCCCACCAACTCTCCCCGGGTAGGAAAAGCTCGACCATGTCGAGTGTGCCTCCTGTCGGCTCTGATAGTACTCCAGGAGGTTTGGGTCCAGCTGCTGCAACTCCTCCCTAGTGATCCATGTGTCATCCAAAGCTGGCCTCCCCCTCCATCGTACAAGGTAGCGCTGGAAACCTCCGTCACTGGTGGACATGACCTGCTCATCAAGAATGTTGTCAATTTGATCCCTTTGGGCAGGTGTAGCAGGCAGGCGGAGGTAAAGTAGGCATAGGCTCTGATGTGATGAGGCATCAGTATCCAGAGTAGGCTCAAGAAAAGGGTTGTCTGGGATTATAGTTGAACCTTTATAAACGACCAAGTCCTCAATGTTAAAGGTTGAACTAATCCCATAATCAGTGGGGAGATCAACGATATATGCATTCGACCCGATCTGTCTCAAAATCTTGAACAGGCCGACGCTTTGTGCTTGTAATTTCTTTACAATCCATGAAGGGAACCACTTATGTCAAATACGAACCATAACATAGTCTCCTACGTTGAACTCTAGAAAGCACCTTCCTGAATCGGCATAAGCTTTAAATTGATTATTACTAGTTTGAATTCGTTTACTGAACTCATTATGCAGTTTATGCAGATTTTGTGCAAAGGGCTCGGAGGACTCAGACACTCGTGCATATGGAGATATTAAGATTAGGTCTATAGGTTTCCTAGGCTTATACCCATGTACAACCTCAAATGGACTCATGCCTATGGACCTATTAACGGGCCCATTGTATGCAAATTCAGCTGTTGTCAATACCAAATCCTAATTCCTAGGGTGATCACCTACCAAGCAACGCAATAGATTTCCTAGGCTCCGATTGACCACCTCAATCTGTCCGTCTGTTTGTGGGTGGTATGCGGTCGAGAACTTCAGCTTCGTCCCCATCTTATGCCAGAGCGTCTTTCAAAAGTAGCTCATGAATTTGACGTTTCTGTCCGATACAATGGTTTTTGGGAGACCAGGCAGTCTGGCAACCTCATCAAAGTAGAGCTTAGCTATCTGTGAGGTGTCAGAAGTTTTGGAGTACGGGATGAAGTGCGCCATCTTTGAAAATCGATTCACGACGATAAAGACGGAATCGTGGTTTCTAATGGTTTGTGGGAGACCAAGCACAAAATTCATACTCACATCCTGCCATCGGTAGTTTGGCACTGATAGGGGAGGCCAGTATTTTGCTTTCTCTGTTTAGTCGTTTGACACACCCAACATTGGCACACAAGTTTGGCAACATCCCTTTTAATCCGGGCCAGTAGAATTGAGTTTCCACGGCCTCAATGGTTTTGTCACGCCCGAAGTGTCCAGTCAGACCTCCTACGTGAAGCTCCCATATGAGAAAATCTCTCACTGAAGTTCATGGGACGCAAAGTTGGTTGGCTCTAAACAGATAACCGTCTTGGAAGAAATAATCATCCCTCTCCCGTACTAATCCGTCCCGTAGGGAAATGTAGATTTCTCCAAAATCGGGATATGACTCATATTCCTCTTTTAATCGGTCGAATCCGATTACTTCTGCACTCATGATACTCAAGATGACAACTCTCCTACTGAGTGCGTCTGCAGCTTTGTTCTCAATTCCAGACCTGTGTTTCAGTATGAAAGTATAGGCTTATAGGAATTCGACTCAACGACCATGCCTAGAGTTCAACTTCTTTTGGGCACTGAGATATTTGAGCGCATCGTGATCGGAATACAAAACAAATTCTTGTGGTAGTAAATAGTGACGCCAGTACCTTACTGCCTGGACTACCGCATAGAACTCCTTATCGTAGATTGAGTACCGAAATCTAGCATCATTCAACTTCTTGCTGAAGTAGGCTACTAGATGTCCTTGACCGAGTACTCCTATGCAAATGCCTGATGGGTCATATGCGATCTTAAATACCTTTACAAAATCTGGGAGGCATATGAATGGTGCTTCTGTCATTCCCTTTTTTATTTCCCCGAATGCTCTGGTGGAGATGTTGGACCAATTAAACTCTCCCTTTTTCATACAATCAGTTATAGGGGGCCACAATCGTGCTAAACCCGCAAATGAATCGATGGTAGAAAGTGGCAAGACCATGAAAGCTTTTTACTTCATGGATGTTTCTTGGCTCTGGTCAGTCTACGATTGATTGAACCTTCTCCGGATCCACATATACACCCTTAGAGGACAATGAATCCCAAGAAGGCTACATGATCGGTAAAAAACGAGCATTTCTTGAGGTTACCAAAGAGACTTTCCTTCCTCAAGGTTGCACAAACATGTTGAAGATGGTCTAAATGTTGCTCCTTTGATCTGCTACAGATGAGGATGTCATCAAAATACACAACTAGAAATTTTTCCATTAAGGGCCTTAAAACGTGTCATGATACTAATAAATGTGTTGGGAGCATTAGACAACCCAAATGACATTACCATCCACTCAAACAATCCATCATTCGTCTTGAAGGCAGTTTTCTATTCATCTCCGGACGAATCCTAATCTGGTAGTAGCCACTCTTGAGGTCAATCTTCAAGAAAATAGTAGCTCCCGCCATCATGTCTAGTATGTCGTCTAATCGGAGAATGGGGAAACAACATTTGACCGTTATCCTATTTATTGTGCGGCTATCCACACACATCCTCCAAGATCCATCTTTCTTTAGGGTAAGGAATACTAGTACAGCGCATGGACTCAGTCTTTCTCTTATGAACCCCTTTTTAAGGAGTTCGTCAACTTGTCCCTTTAGCTCCACATGCTCAGTTGGGTTTAAGCAGTAATGCGGCAAATTTGGCAATGTTGCTCCCGGGACTAAATCGATAGCGTGCTGAATATAACACATTGGTGGAAGATCCGGGAGATCGTCAGGGAAAATATCATTGAACTCCTCCAAGATAGGAGTTACATCTTCGGGTGGTCCAGTGGGGAGTCCGGAGACAACTCTCTAGCAACAAGGACAAAAACAATAGCCTCTTTGTTTGTCTCTTGCTCAAATGCCTTCGGGTTGATTATGTAGTAGCCCCTTGTTGCTTGACTTTTCGTTTGTGCTTGGCTCTTCACGCTTGTTTAATGCTCCTTTCTCAACTGGTTTGGGTTGGATAGGGTTGAGCTTGATCATTTTTGCCTCATGGATAAAATAGCATGAGTTTGACCATCCATAAATTGTAACATCCATGTCGTAGAGCCAAAGTCTTCCTAAGATTAGGTGACCCACATCGATGGGTAGGACATCACACCAAATCTTGTCCTTGTAAGAGGAGAATTGAATCAAGACAATACATTTTTCTTTGATTGAGATTAATGTTGCATCCACCCATGAGACTTTGTAGGGGTTAGGATGGGGCTCTGTCTTCCATCCTAGGCGAGAGACAAGACTAGAACAGACCGCGTTGATGCTGCTCCAACTGTCGATGATAACCTTAGAACGTTTGTCTCCACACTTGACAAAGGTATGGAAGAGTGGTCCTTTTCCAATCGTCCTCGACTTTTGGCTGAGCCAAGGCGCAACGCACAACGCTGAGACGTGGGTTGTTATCTCGCTCAGTGGTGACAGGAAGCTTCTTGTAGTCTTCGATCACTTTTAACAGAAATAACGCTATCTCTTCCATGTAGTCATCTTCTTCCTCACAGAGCTCATAGGTTTCCTCTTCTAAGTCGTCTCCCTCTCGATCATCTATCAGCAAGGTCTATGTGGGGTACTAACCAGCGTAGTGGCCATATCCATGGCATCGAAAGCATTGAGTCTTGGAGAATACCCTGGATGTGTCTTCCATTACTCATTTTCCTTTTAAGTTTGCCGAGATCAGTGGGGTTGGGTTTTGTTTGAGATTGCTCCAGTGGTGGTTTCGGTGCCGTTGGAGCTGGAGCACTCGTAAGGGTGCGAGAATCGAACCTCTGACCAAACTCTGGCCTAGCAAACCGCTCAAGGCCTGCTCTAGGGTAGTAACCTCTCTGACGAAGAGCTCTCTCCGAAGGATATCACAAAGTTCAGCTCTAAACCATGACAGTGTCCCTCCTATATCCTCTGTAACTTCACAACGCATTAGAAACTTATCAAACTTGGCGATGTACTCAACGGCTTAGCGATTCCCTTGGGTCAACCTTTGGCACTGGTCTAAAAATCTGCCTATAGGAGGTGGGGATATACTTCTCTTTAAGTTTCTTTTTCAACTCATCCCACATGAAGATATGCTCTTGGTTTGCCCTCGCTGGGAGTCGTTCCACTTTTGCCAGTAGAGCTTGGCTTGGCCAATCAACTTCATTTTGGCAAAGTGCACCTTTCTTTCTTCCGACATCTCGTACCACTGGAAGTAGTGGTCCATGTCGGACATCCAATCGATGAATGTCTTCGGGTCTAAGCGACCATCGAAGGTGGGTGCCTCTATCTGGACACTTCTCAGTATCCTCTCATCAGGGTCGTGATTATCATCATAGTCCTCATTTTGTCTAGCACCTAGGCCTAGGCCATTGCCTTGAGGATATTGCTCTCGGGCTCTTGTTCGATTTCTTTCTCCACCGTAACCGGCGGCTTGGGAGGCATCATCTCTCCCTACATTGTTATCTTGATTAGAGGCTTCTAAGAACGCCAATTGCTCTCTGGTTTCGGTCATCTGAACTCCAAGATCTTTCTCAAGGTTGTCAAATCTAGCCATCAGGGTACCTAGTGCTGTTGCTAGGTCGACGGGAATTGCTCCAGGACTAGAACTCATCCCGGGATGAGGATTTGCTCCCAAATTGTGATCAGCCCTAACAATGGGTTCCATTCTATAGTTGAGATTATCGGACAAGTACTTTTGATCACTACGGATACGCATGCAACAAGTAACTCAAAATGTATGCATTAGAATACGACTACGGCCACCGGTGTGAAGAGGATTGCCTTCCTCTTTTCAAGTCGGATATATATGTGAAGGGATGAAACTAGGTCATATCTCTGACTTGAAGTGAAGCCAGTTGTAAGGAGAGGTTTCTCTTTTCTTGGAATTGAGGCCCAACTATATTCAGGATTCACTTTATTCACGTGATCTATGTACTTTGGAGCCATATTCAGTCATACCTCCTGATCAAAGATCAACCTGGGTCATCACTGTTGCGTGACGTGCACTACTCAACTCCGGTCAAGACCTGTGGGCCGACTGCTAGTCAATCGATGTGTTGTTCTATTGGATCCGTTCGTACCAATTCATCCGCGACACCTACAACCGACACAAATCCAGTCAGATCTTTTCACTTTAAAGCCGATAAACTTATAATATTCTTTCGACTATTATTATAAAATTCTGCTGATTTGAAAGTAGGCCCATACCACATCTTACACCCTACCTTTTACTACAACCCAATTTGAGCCAAAGCTTTTAGTTTGTAACCCTTTAAAGTGCTAATTTCTCCTGTTAATTGTTAAACTACCCTACTAGTCTATAAAGTCTCTCGACTACCACTTGATCCACCGCTTCTTAATTTTGAAGTACAAGGAGTTAAGGTAAGTAATCTCGGGTCCGAAGCTCGTAATTTAGTTTGCTACCTGAACCCTCGGATTGCGAATTATTGAATCATGAAAACTTATATTTAAAATTATTAATTTGGATAATTTATTGATCTCTTTGCATCATATTAAGTCTGCGCTCATACTCCCTGCATCAGATTTGGTATAAGAGCAAAAGGTTGGACTAGGAAACCCATTGTATAGTCGCATTCTAGTGCATACATTTTGTGAGTTACTTGTTGCATGCGTACACGTAGTGGTCAAGAATACTTGTCCGATAATCCCAATTACAGAATGAAACCCAATGCTAGGGCTGATCCCAATTCGGGAGGGGAGCGAATCCCCATCCCGGAACGAGTTATACTCCTGGAGCAATTCCTATCGACCTGAAAACAGCACTAGGAACCCTGATGGCTAAATTTGACAACCTTGAGAAAGATCTTGGAGCGCAGAGAACCGAAACCAGATAGCGATTGACGTTCTTATAAGACTCTATTCAAGATAACAATGGAGGGAGAGATGATGCCTCCTAATCCACCGGCTACGGTGGAGAAAGAATCAAACGAGAGCCCGAGGGCAATATCCTCAAGGCAATGGCCTAGGCCTAGGGGCTAGACAAAATGGGGACTATCATGATAATCACGACCCTAATGAGAGGATACTGAGAAATGTCAAGATAGAGGCACCCACCTTCGATAATCGTTTGGACCCGAAGACATTCATCGACTGGATGTCCGACATGGACCACTACTTCCAGTGGTACGAGATGTCGGAAGAAAG